>BSDF01000001.1:206637019-207837019 GCA_027925045.1 Hypotaenidia okinawae
TTGCTTAGAGGGCAAAATTCTAGCTGAAGTGTTTGAACTTTTCTAAAAAAGTAATAAAATACAGTAAATACCCTCTTTAAAGATCTCCCTCTTCCTCCTTTTTCTCTGTAAACATCTGCATCCTATACTTGCTGTAACCGATACTTTCTCACCTGTATAAAGTTCCCTGATGCAGTCTATTTGATTTAAAAAATTACCACCCCTTTTAGATCCTTAAAGTTAGAATGGCCTGTTAGAATATTTATAAATCTCAAACCAAAGAAATAAAAATGGACAAAAATAAAACATGCATTTCTAATAGTGTGCATGTTGGAATAATTACAAGTTATGGGGCTAGACCATGCTGGGGAAAGCAAAGATTTGTTCTGTTTGTACCTGCTTTTTATCTAGACTTGTCAAAATTCCTTGTAACTGCTAATTAACTTCGTTTCCCAGCTAAGAAAAATAATATAATTATATTAATTCTGTATTTAGATTAGATCCTTCTTAAAGCTTGAAGGGCTGTGTAAAAACAGACCTCAAAAACTAAGGTAACCTACTTCTAATAAAGACAACAGCACTGGTGAACATAGTGATGTTCCCAGGTTATTACAGCCATGTGCAGTCTGGCCATGATAATAATAATAATTAGAAAAACTCTTAACTCATTATAATCTGAAAACCTGTAGTTGGAAGTCATCAGTTAATGAAAATCAATACTGCATTACCTGAGCCTTTGTATCAGACTCTCAGCTAGAGGAAAGGGATGCACCTCTGCTGACAAGCAGTGCTTGCTTTACATAGCTGGGAATGCTGGCCTCAGGAGGTGCTCCAGGTTTTATCAGCAAGATATCTCATTGAAAACCTCTCTGCTTGCATTATGTGTACAGAGAATAAGCTGCAAATTGCTGCTTTCCAGTTACTTTGCCTTATAACAACTGAAGTTCTTTTCTAATGTACTGAGCACTTGAACTAAAGGATATTCTCCCTTACCTCGACTGTTAAAAAGGACACAAACTGCAAAGCAGTTCTGAGTCAAGCGGTAGGAAAACCTTTTCTATGGTCATTTAGAGCCATAATATTTCTTCATGACATTCTGAGTACATCACCATTGCTGTTTGGGATGTGTGACTAGCAGTTAACTTCATCTCTTGGTAGGCCTCTTCAGAACTGCTTCAGCTGCAAAGTATTATCTGGGCCCAAGGAGGATATCAAACTATTCCTTGTTCATATCTAACCTGCTTGCAAGATGTTGAATAATCAAAATTGATCCTGGCAGCCACTGACAGTGACACTGACAGATTGCTGATGATTCACACTCTGTTCTGGAGGTTATTCTTTCTGCTGCAGCAGTATTTGAGTCAGCCAACTTGCTAAATGGATGGTCTAGATGTCAGTCATGTCTATGCCATGGATTCATATGTGGCTTCCTCTGAGTGTATCTGTAGTTGATACAACTGTGTCATCACCTTCCACCGGCCCACCTTGCCCATTTTCAAGTCTGACTGTGGGATGCATGGTTCACCGCATCCTTCCTCTCACCAAGTACCTTCTCCATCAGCGGGATGTAAAGGAGCAAAAATGTGAGAGCAGTCAGGAGAGCACATTTGAGAAATCCAAAATAGACTGGCACTGTTGTCTGAAGTTGAAACTTTTAACAAGATAATGATGCCCAAAGTGTTGCCACTGAAGGTAGTGCTCATTGACAAGTCAATCTTATGAGCTCGTTTCCATCTCTGACCTGGACATAGCCTGATACAATGCCACAAAAGGGAGTCTGTGCTACTTACCTTACCTAGCACAAGGCAATGACCTTTGCACAGATGATCTCCATCTCCTTGCTGTGTAATCTGAGGTGGTAGCTATCAAAACTGTGTTTCCCACCAACTCTTATTTTCATAGAGCTGAGGAGAGACCTCTATCCTGAGAGGGCAGAAGAAGGCTGTGACAAGTATAAGGGATTGAACTTCAAAAGGCAGTTGGATTTCTGAATATGTGCTCTCTGAACCAAAGTTGTATATTGTTATCATCTTCATTCAGACTGTTTTATGAGTTTGCCCTATTTTATAGAGAGATGACATCAAATGTCAGCTTTACATATTTTATTTAAATGTATGATGAAGGGAAAGCCTAAAAGAAGCACTTAATGCTTGGAAGAGTGAATATTTTACAGCTTTTAGAGTCTATTACCCTTTTAAAAATAATCTTTTCAGTATTTATCCAGAAACATATTCCGAATTTTTTAAAATAATGTCTTTTTCCACTGTGATGTCTTTTGATCTTTGATTGAAGCTTTAAAGTATTAGCACAAGTCTATTGATAAACAATAAGCAAAACACCATGTCCTCTTTAAAGGGAAGGTCTTCTCTGAACTTACACCAATTTATGGAGGGAATTTGTCCCCATGGGCTTTCAGAATCATCTGTTCTGGGTTTTCTGAGAAATTGCACTTCTTGCACAAAGAGTCCATATGTTAATAAAAATGCTGGACTGTTAGCCGTGTATCTGTGTGCACCATCATCACCATTGCCAGAACTGCTTGGGAATTAAAAATGCAGGACTAACCAATGGCACCTGTATAAATTTACTGAAAAGTGGGGATTACACAAGGAGAATTTGCTATCTGAACTCCTTTACAGAAGTTTCTATATGGGTGGTGAGATTTAAAAGGGTATAACTCAACTTAGTGGTCGTGATACAGGTTGAATTAGCAGAGCTGTCAGTTTAAGAATACAAAGTATTTCTTGTTTCTTCTCCCTTGTAGGTTCAACTTACAGTTTGGCTTTTATATATTTGAAGTAAAAACCAGGCCAGTACTTGAGAGTTGTAAAATCATAAACACAGGCAGTTTCAAATTTGCAGTGAACTTAGGTCAATTTTATATGTTGCGTGAAGGAGATTCTGTAATTCCAAAAATAACATTATCTCATAGTAAGTCCAAAACCAGCAAGTCATTGCTACATAAAGATGAAGATACAGGGTGAGTGGGAAATATAAATACTACTATACAAGGCCCTGGTGAGCACTAATCTGCAAGACTGTATATTCTTCTAGTCACCCATATCTGAGCAAGAGGAACACCAGCTGCAATAGATGCAGGAAATGCAGCTCAGTTATCAGCCTACGGATGGAATGAAGTTGGAAACATTTGATTTAGCCTAGCCAAAAACAAAAAGTTGATAAAAACAAAATATTGTTTCTAGTATGCAAATGTGTAAGAATGAAGCAAGAAAATCTTCTATAGCTAAATAAAATTATTCAAAGATATATTAAGGTAACCATGAAACTCAGAGATAAGCATTCCCAGAGGATGATTAATCTCATCTGAGCTATGGAAAAGTGAATTAGCAAAGACCTAGCTGTTAATTCAGGCATCTTAAGACCAGGGTTTAGGGTGAAGTTGAAGAACTGTTACTCAAAAATGGGATTTTGTGGTTATTTCCATGCTTAGGTGACATACTGTCTTAGAACTTGCCTATATTAACCCTAACAAGTGTAGGGTTGATACGATGGATGTAGTGGTTCCTAGTGCCACAGGAACGACATGGAGACCCTACCTGAAAAAAAAATGTAAGGAGATGGAATATATCATCATGGTATCAGCTGAGGCTTAAGATTTGCATATATACACAAAAATGTCCCCAGAGACTTGGTTTGGGTCAGTGTTTAGTGATCATCCATGCTGTGTAACCATTAGTATGATCCCTGAGATGGGTTTTGCCCAGGTTGCCTCTCACCATCCTACCCTCAAGCGGAGAACATGGTAATACCCATGCAGTCCCACCTTTTCGTTATTCTTCCTGCATATTTCCAGATGAGATCTACTATGGGAACAGGTGACAAAACTACATCTGGCCACCCAAAGACATAGTGCTAACAAAACCTTGCACCAGTTAGCTTCCCAGGGCAGTTGTCCTCCCTAAGAAACGTGAAAACTCATAGCAGGTGACAATGATTTACTTTTCTGTATTGAAAAAAACAATTTGGACAATGATTGAGACAGCTCTCAAAAGAAAACAGCACAGAAGTTGGCTAATCTCAGTGTGAATCCAGATTCAAAAAGTGCTCTCAAGTGAGTCAGCACGTGTGTTTGAATAATGCTCATATTCATGTTTCCTTTTGAAAAATAATATGAATCCAGTTCATATGCATATATGACAACCAAACAATCCAAAAACCCTGAAAAATAATATCCTGAGTCGCTTGATGCAGATCTGTGAATATATTACACTACAATAGATACGGTATTTTAAAACTGCTTCTTTGTTGGAATTTCAAATGAAGGCTGCTGAATTGCAGTCAGGGTCTCTTCCAAATTTTGTTTTCAGTATTTCTTCCTCCCTATTTACTGTAATGTAAAGTCAGTGCTTGGATAAAGACAATTTTAAAGTTTTACTAAAAAAAAGAGAACGATTTAATTATGGAGTGAATTTTATCAAAAATACGCCACAGATGTTCCTCTAAAAATGCATAACTTTAAATTAGCATTTTCTACAAATAAAAGTGATTCATCTTCGACTCCAGGTCTTCGACAAATTGTGTCATTTCTTACATGGTAATCAGTCACAATTTTAATTAGAAGTTGTCATTCACCCCTACATACCACATCTCTGGCAGAGATCAAGTATGATTTTGTACAGCTGCTATCCTGATTCTCCTGTCATCTTTGGCCTGACTTTGAATTGCTTCCTCTTTTTCTCTTTTTAGATAATCCTGCTTCTTCTTCTCACCCCCACTGAGCTGTCAAGAGTTTCAATGCTGTGATATGGAATCATTGCCTCTGTAAGACTGAAAAAAAAGCCCTGCTTGCACTGGATTCTGATCAAAGAGAATCATTTATAGAAGAGATGCAGCAGGAACCTCAGGGAAATTTTTTTAGCAGCAGGACCATGTGAAATGGGAAAGACAAAGCATCAGACTTTCAAACCTTTTTTAAACATAACTACATGATTAAGGTTTTTATTGTATGTTTGTATTTTTTTTCCCTATTCTTGCTGCCATGCTATTCAACGCCACATCAAAATGGGGTCAGGCACATCCAAGTAGCTTCCATGGAAGTGGAAAAGCCTAGAAAAACTAGATATTGCAAGACTACCCTTTATGGACAGAGAAGACGGAAGAAATGAGAATGAGAAAGAGAAACAAGAGAAGATGATGAAGATGAAGATGAAGATGAAGATGAAGATAAGAGAAAAGAAGAGGAGAAACAGGGAATATATTATAGGGAGAAGAAAGTACTTCAGGAGAGAACAGAGATTACCATATTTATGTAATGAGAATGGGTGAGAACTTCTTGAATTCACATTTGTGTCATTCTGAAAATATTGCATTTATGTTGTGCCATGTCAGCTTGCCATCCTTGTAATGACCATGAAACAAGAGAATGTTAATGCTGAGCTTCCGCAAAGCACCCACCTTTTCTCTTGTTTTAGATTTCCTGTAGGTGGTTTTGCTCATGGCTGTTGGTGTCATCCCTTCCCTGCAAACTGATGAGGTTGGTTTCCATCAGTGGCACTGGCAAACCATTAAAATGAAGAAATACTGACAAAAGATGGAAAAATTGGATTCATTATTACAGAAGGAAGCAAAATCATGACGTGAAATATTTTTCAGTCTTGACTCAGTATTCGCATTCTAATGGATGTGTCTTGTACTGAGGGTTGTAACAAATATGGGAAGCAGTGTGCTGTGAATCTCTTCTTCAACCAGGCATAAAAGGGGATGAAAAACAGAAAAAAATTCTAGGCAATTTCCTTCCAAATTTTACAGTTATTCTGACGTTTCTGAGGATGTTGCAGTACTCAAGAACCAAATGTGATAGCTCCACTTAGAGAGACACAGAACTCTATTTTTCCTCTTGTATTTCACGTCGAATTCAGAATCACAGAATGACTAGGTTGGAAAAAACCTTTAAGATCATTGAGTCCAACCATATCTGTCCTCTACTAAATCACATCCCTGAGCACCTCATCTACCCATCTTTTAAATGCATCCAGGGTCGGTGACTCAACCACCTCCCTGGGCAGCCTGTTCCAGTGCCTGATAACCCTTTTGGTGAAGAATTTTTTCCTAATGTCTGATCTGAACCTGCCCTGGTGCAGCTTGAGGCCATTCTCTCTTCTTCTGTCACCTGTCATTTGGGCAAAAAGAACAACACCCATCTCTCTACAACCTCCTTTCAGGCAATTGTAGGCAGGGATATGGTCCCCTCTCAACCTCCTCTTCTCCAGGCTAAACAACCCCAGTTCCCTCAGCTGTTCTTTCTAAGATTTGCTCTCCAGCCTCTTCACCAGCCTGGTTGCCCTTCTCTGAACACAATTCAGGACCTCGATGCCTCTCTTGTAGTGAGGGGCCCAAAACTGAACACAGCACTCAAGGTGCAGCCTCATCAATGCCAAGTACAGGGGCACAATCACCTCCCTGACCTACTGGCCATGCTGTTTCTGATACAAGCCAGGATGCCATTGGCCTTCCTAGCTGCCTGGGCACACTGCTGACTCATATTCAGCCTGCAGTCAACTAACACCTCCAGTTTCTTCTCTGCCAGGGAGCTTTCTAGTCACTCTGCCCCAAGCCTGTAGTGCTGCACAGGGTGGTTATGTCCCAGGTGCAGGACTCTATACTTGGCCTTGTTCAAGCTCATCCCATTGGTCTCAGCCCATCTATCCAGCCTGTCCAGATCCCTCTGAAGAGCCTCTCTACCCTCAGGCAGATCAACACATCCTCCCAGTTTCCTGTCATCTGCAAACTTACTGAGGGAGCACTCAATCCCTTCCTCGAGGTCACTGATAAAGATATTGAACAGAACTGGACCCAAGACTGAACCCTGGAAAACACCACTTGTGACCGGTCTCCAGCTGGATTTAGTTCCATTTATCCAGCCATCCAGCTAGTCTTTAACCCAGCAGACACTGCGCCTGTCCAAGCCAGTGGCAGTCAGTTTCTCAATCAGAATGATGTGAGAAACGGTGTCAAAGGCTTTCCTGAAGTCAAGGTACACTACATCCACAGCCTTTTCCTCATCCACTAAGTGGGTCACCTTGTCTTAGGTGTTTGTGTTAGTTTAGTAAGACCTGCCTTTCATAAACCCATGTTCACTGAGCCTGATCATTCAGTTGTCATGTGTGTGCAAAGATGATGATACCATGGGAGACAGCAGTACATGCTGATACTCTGTTCTGATTTTTTAACTGGTTATGATGAAATAGATATGAAAACATCAGTACTGAGACTAAATCCTCATTGTTGCTAGCAATTTCTTCATCATTTACCAGAATTCATTTACAAAATTAAACCTAACTTAAAGGCAAACACATGGTGTCCACCAAGGCCAAAGAACTGAACCACTGCCAGAGACTTGAAGCACAGAATCTATTCACCTGTACCATAAATGAAGAAAAGATCTTCCACTTTCACATCTGTGAAGTCCTTTTTGACAGCTCTTGTAGTACACCCTACACTGGGATTGAATTTCCCCATGCTTGGGTGAAGTAAATTTGCCTTTTCTCTAAGACTGGTGCAGTGAAAAGTGTACAGCTGTGATTACCTAAGGCAAGTGTTTTTCCCAGCATGTCACAAGACCTCAGGGAATGACTGGAGGACCTGCCAGGTCCTAGGACAGTGTCAGCATATGCCAGCCTGAATTAAGATGAGTCTCCTGTTGCTTCCACTTAGCTAAACATATCCCCAGTTATAATGCCAATAAAGTAAAAACAGTGGGGATAAGTGGAGACTCGTAGAGGTTATGACACACACAACAGGCTGCTTAGCTAGATAGCATGATACATAGGTGTGTGACTATGGGAGATAACTTCAGAATAACCTAAGCTGATTAGATACCTGAAATGTGCTAAGTATTGGACAGTCCAGCCCAAAGCTTCTTTGAACACTGAAGATTTCTCCAAATGTAGTTAGCTCCTTGCCTTGAAAAATATGCTACAAAGCATTTCAGTCTTAATAGAACTGTCTGCACAAATAAAAAACAAACAAGCAGACCAAAACTTACCTGAAGCTGGGTATGAAAACAGCTGTCCATGGGTCCGAGTTTCTGGAAAAGTCCAATTAAATTCTTAGATCTTCACTCAATTGACCCATAGGACATAAAATAAAACAGGAGTGGCAGACCTTTTCCCCTTGTACATACTGTGGTCACCTACCTCAGATTAACTGATGAGCCCAAAGCTCTATCATCTCACATGAGTATCCAGGACAGCAAGATGCAGGGAACTTACCTCCTGCTGAATTTGAATGAATGCACAGCCAGGAAGGCAAGAAGCTGTAGCCTACTGGCTTGGTACCCAGAGATAAAGTTTGCTAAGTTTATATATTTTGCTGTAGAAAAAAGTATCTATAACTTATAAAGGACCCGAGGCAAGTCTGGGCTAAGAGGACACACCGACTCTGCCGTTTCAGCAGGTCTCAAAACCGCAGGCTTTGATTTGCAGCCTCCCACAGGTGTCTGAGCTGCCCCAGGAGACAGTCCTGCAGCCACAACTTGGTGTTTCTCAGCTGTTTTCCACATCCCAGCACTCATTCTCTCCACCACAGTGAATCCCAGTCTTGAAGGAAAACCTCCCTCACCACCTGTGCTTAGTAAATAACCAGCTCAGCAAAGAGACCTGTCTTTTCTGGAGGTGGATGTTTGTACTGTCAGTCATTCCTGAGCTGAATATCACATCCCTCAAATCCTTCTGAGGTCTACAGAATGGAGTGACAGCTGGCAACGTATTGGATCTGTCTTACAGGATGCGGCACTTATCTAAGGATGTGAGCCGAGTTTATCACTGACCTCTTCACTCAGATAATGGGACTGAATTATGAGTTTTGGGGATATTTTTATTCTGTCTCCTCTTCTTTGGGAACATGACTGAATTCAGCCTTTTAATTTCCTTCTGGCCACTGAACACACAAAATGCAGCAGTATCTTTCACTCTTTCTTGATCAATGTTTCTCTCCATTTGTATGAACCTTCCAGGCTCTTTTCCAAAGAGCTGCATTTATATATGTTTTTATCAGCAGTAAATAATATCCTTTGGACTTTTGATAGAAAAACAGAAGTCTCTACTATTACTTTGGAAAGTTTACTATATGGCTCTATTTATCATAAGACTATGCTTTAAGGATTGCTTCTATTTTTAAGTATGTTAATGTATTATTTTATGTATTTTCAGATAGTAAATATTTTTATAGAGATCCTACAAAAATTAGAGGCAAAAGCAGCATTTCCATGATGTGCGACTGACTCAAAATAAGCTACTTGAAATGTATTTAAAAGAAAAGATAGGGAATATAGCAATGAAAACAATATGAACGCTCAGTGGTAATAGTTAATAAAATGAGTGTCTAGGCAACCTTGAATCTGATCTGCAAAACAGGACTTTGGACTCTAGCCCTTGAGGATGCATTCAAGTTCATTAACAGAACATGTGCTTAATTTTAGGTATAGGCAAATATGCCTCTGAAATTAAATTTGAGTATGTGCATATTTTCCTTCATTGGGAACTAATTTCTGAACCAAGACCCAAGAAGATGACAAACTGCTACTATGACTGATCTCCGTCTGGCAATTAAATGTTTATTTCCTTTTTTAATTCAGAGCATTTTACAAGAGGGTTGCAAATAGCGCTTTCTTTGATTGCAGTCTGTATTAAATTCATCAAAATTGTGACCAGGATCTCCTATAAGGTATTTCTTTGGTTTTGCATGGCTGCCTTTTTTTCATTTAATTAAGCTGTTATGGATTCTGAGGTTAATACTTATCTTGTGAGTTTTATAATCATTGGATTATTGACATGGTCATGAGATTAGATATTTACAGCCTTTTCTAAATATTTTTAGAAGTCTGTTCAAGTTATTTTAAGAAAGTATGGGGAGCTCATAATGGAGATTTTATGCTCTTTTTATTTTTTAAATGTACTTTATGTACATCAGGAATGCAAAAATTCCTCACCTGGACTGCTGAAACCTTGTACTGGACACTGTCATAAAATTTTCTCTGGTTTACATGTAGTCTCTGCCTTGCTATGTCTTGGCTGGCATACAAATTTTCCAGTGAAGAAACAGATGCATAATTTCACAAAATGTCTCACACTTTAGGTTACTACTCATTTCAAACTACTTTCATAATTTTTTAATGTCATAAACAACCTGAATGCTAATTACTTAGATTTTAGTCACTCCAAATCTCACAAGAAAGGAGAAAAAGACTGCTATGGGTGTCCGTTTTAGAGATTAAAGTCTGTGATGATCATTGTGTTTTACTTTGGTCTGACATTCTATATCATGCTAGTTTGAAGTCCTTAACAGCAAGATTTCAGCTTTATGAAAATATGGAACAGAGAGTAGTAAGCATATTGAATAGGCCCCAAAATATCTAAATAAGTCATTTAATCATGACCTTAAATATCACTGTAGCCACATATTCTACCTTCATAGAAATCCCATTTGAGCTTGAATCTTGGTCTCCAGAGATTGAAAAATAATGCATGTATTATTCTATGAAGATTTTTATTTTATTCTCAGTGAAGTAATGCTAGACACTTTTCTGGAACACATTAAGCAACATGGCAAAAAGCAAATACAAAAATATGTCAAATATCTTCAGTGAAAAATGTTTACTATGGTTAAGATCTTTCTGAGGAAAAAAGGATTCTTCTTCATTACATTTTTCCTATCTGTAAAAAAAGTAGCCACAATTTTAGAAACTGGTAAGGAGGATAACCAATGCTCATAGACTTTGATGCAATTTTTTGCCTTCCTTGCATGACCTCTTACCTGAAGTGGACGTTTTCACATCTGAGTTTCTTCATATGGTTCTGTTCCTTGGGGAGAGCTGGGATAGTGTCAGGACTGTACTTGGAAGGAGAAACACTCTTTCAATGGGCACAACAGAGCACTTTATGATAGCTATTCCGTCCTTATTGAAATCTTTTCACGAGATCCTTTCACAGATCCTTTCATAGACACAGCCAGCTCATGAGCAACTCTTTCCTGAACACTTGAGGCTGTTAGATGTGGAGACTTTCTGCTCCATAAGCAGACCGGCCAGCCCTACACGTTTTCTTTAATTTCTAATCCCCAGTGCATTATCACCTCTTAGCATGCCTATTTCTGCTTTTATCCCCATCAACGAGTTTTGTTATGTTTCAGGCAAAAAATATTTTTCTTTTTGTGATGACTTCTACCATTTTCATATCTGCTTTTTAAGATGTTGTCCACTTCTACTAATATTTTTTCCCCTATGAAGACAGCAGGACAAGAATGGGCTGTGGTGTGCTCATGTAGGAGCAATGAAATTAATGCCCTGGGATGCATCTAGTTTAGGACATTGTGTTTGGCCGGCTTATTGCTTCTTGGTTTGGCAGGTGTAGCCAAAGACTGCAATAGTGATGAAGCTGGAATTATGAAAATGAGCTAGGAAGAGTGACATCGTCCATGAAAAATTGGCCTCTAGTGTAGTTAAGAAGACTATAGATGGTCTTTTCTAGACATAGATAAAGGGTTCATGAGGAAAAACATATGAGTTAGGTGTTTGGAACATTATCATGCCTTCTGTGCTCTTGCACATATTTGGAAAGCCTGCTGTCATGCAAACTATAGCTTCATTTTTATTTTCCGTCAGAGAAGCTTACTTGGTGAACTCAGTCTCAAAGAAGAAAAATATGTGAGTCATAAGAAGATTAATACAAGTATATAATTAAAGAAATGGCAACTGCAACCAGAAGTGAAGTATAACATACTGCAAATATTTTCCCCAGGTTTTAATATCTTCCATTATTGATTTTTACACATTTTATAAGTTCACTTTCAAATTCCCTCCTAATTCCCCTATTTGTGTAGTCCTCTTATTCTCAGGATGAACTAGGAAAGAGTGACCAATGGTCTTGTACATAGTTTTCACTGCTGCCTTTATTTCTTCTCTTTGAGAAGTTATTTTTTCCTCTGGTTTATCCACTAACCATCTGTCATGGTTTAACCTCAGCAGGTAACTAAGCACCATGGAGCTGCTCCCTCCTGTAGAAACCAGGACAGAACCTAACCCTAGCAATTAGCCTTAAGTTAATAATTTACAGTATTTGACATACTTACCATTTTCTATGCAAGAAAAAAAAATAAATCAGACTCTCTTCTAAGAATAACCATTGCCCTCAAATTCATGCAAAGGGATTGCATTTAGTGTCAGTCCTTTTTGTGTTCTGTAAATTCAGTTTCTTTGCAGAGTAGAAGCACGATGGCAGCCTCATCTTGACTTTATTTCATTCCCCAAAGCTCATTTTTGTGCTGCTGTAAGACTCCTTAGCAGACAAAATGTGAGAAAATCCATCCAGGCAAAACCTGTGCTCTAAATTATATTTTACATTATTAACGTTGCACTGACACATATGCAAATAAGACCCGTAGAAACAGATTATCACTTCCCACTTTGTTTCTGCTTCTTGCTTCACTGGGGGCATTTCACACCTTTGACATATGGAGGAAGATTCATTCATTCAAATTTAGATGCCTCCTCTGTAAATCGCTTCACCAGAGTTGGTCACCCTGGACTCCCTTTGCAATCCCAGAGAGATGGAGTCATTGCCAGGGCAATTCAATTTAGCCTAAGGCAGATGTCTACAATAGATCAGATGAATCATTCTCTAAAAGAGCTTGTTTCTCCCTGTTGACAAAATGGACAGCTGAGAATACAAGTTCAGATGTAGATATTTACAGTGCAAAGTCGGGCAGATTAAATCAAAGGCCAGAAACCTCCCCAGGATGCTCCTGATGCCCAACAGAGAAACTAATCTGAAATCTGTCTACATCCCTGTAATTCACTGGTTGAAATAAAGATTCTGGGTTCCCATCATATGTTTGGGAGGGGTTTCCTTTGCCCATATGGACAAACCAATTAATCTCCAACTCAAAACCTTGCTGATAGAAACTTGTATTATTTGTTTTGCGTATTTAAGCTGAAATCTTGTTTGGTCAAGTTCTGTTTCTCACTATATTTGTTCAGTATTATTGATCTCTTGGCTGAGGCCTGTGTGTTCTGCAATGCAACAAATGTGGACAAAGAAATATGTATTCGTTTACATGTTTAAACCTAGGGTCCAAAATCCATCATGTTATGACGGATTCAGCACCTCATAGAGTATTGACAAAATTTGTAAAGCCCACCGTTACACCATGTGTTCTTGCTTCTCATAGTTTTACTTATAAGCCTTACATGGCAGAAAATGATGTGATACTGTTCTTCTTCTCATTTTTAATTTAATTTATTTATGTTGAAATGCCGGGTACACATACTTGAAAATCCTTGTTTTACTATGTGCCTATTAATTTAGGTCTCTATGGGGATTTTGGTCTGTTTTAATATATATAAATGAATCCAAGTAAAGATAGAGAGCCTTGCTGAATATTCTGGGTTTATGATGAAATTCTAATATACACTTCACAAATGAAATCCTATCATACAATCATTCCTGGTTTGGGTAGCTGCAAAATTATTGTGTCAGTGGAGATATTTGCTCATAAATTACTGTAGCAAAATATATTGCTGCTTTTTGTTTCTACATGATAAGAAGAAAATGATTTCTGTACCCAGCATTATGTGTATATATATTTTTCCTCTTTCTGTCAGTCTGGTAATCCCCTAGACACTGAGTCAGCAAGAAAATGATTTCAGTGACGTTCATTAGTTTTCAGGAAGTTCTCTGAACTAAATTGATAATAACGGCATGTTATAGGTGGAATAAATTTTCCATAAAGTTATTCAGGTTTCGTTCTGAGATTCAGACTGGAAACTGCTGGGGATTTTTTCCTTATTATTAGATTTCACGTTGTCATGATGTTGTAGAAAGCTTGTAATTACTAAATTTCTTCTACAAAGCAAATTAAATATAAGACTTCACAATTATGTCATACCCTGTGACTGCAAGTTAATTTCTGGATCTCAGACAATGTCTCTGTGTGTTAGATACATTTCCCATCTAAGCTGTCTAACAACTGCCTCTAACTCTTGCTGCCATATCTAAGAGAAGCATCACTGTGCTACAAGTAATAGTTATTAAATCAACAGATGTAGCTGGAAGAAAGCAGAAAACTTTAGGGCGAGCAACAGGGCATGCAGCGCTAGCCAGACCCTGCAGAGGAATTTGTACCTTAAAGAGGCTGTCCCTGGAGTGAAGATGTTCCAGTGAGTGAAGCCACTGGTAGCTGTCTGGACCATGCTCCCCTGGGTAGCCAGATGCACTCCCACCTTCCATCCCCCAGTACTCTTGCTCTCCCCCTCCCTCTTCCCTCTCTGTTTTTACCACAACTACATTACTAACCATGCCAGTTTTAAATGTGCAAAAGTGTATGAGTGTGCCATATTTCCAGCTGGGCCCACACATCTTTCCTGGAAGGAGCTGAGTGCACTCAGCATCCTTTGAAGTTGAAGAGCGCAGTGACTTAGCTGGAAGCCTTGCTCTGCTATAGACTGTGTGAGCAATAAACCTCTGGCTCAGAGGATTTCTACCCTTTTTTTTATTCATGCTCCAACTATTCTCATAGCAATAGCAAATGAAAGAAAAAGTAAAAAGAGAAATAAAATAAAAGCATTGTCATCTGGTTTCTTCCCAGACACAGAAGGCTCTGGTCACTAAACCTGTGAAGATTACTGTAAAGATTAAGCATATATTAAATTCCTATTAGTTTTCTGAAGTCTGATACCAAATGCTTTTCTGAACTGAGATTCTCCTTGGGATAAAAGGTCTTAATGACAGAAAAAACAGAGCTGTAAATGTAAAAGTAACAAAGATGCAGCTGGTCTTCAGATTAAAAGGTACCCCAGGTAAACTCACCACCAAGTACCAGAGAGGCAGCTCTGTATCCTTGTCTTCATGGATCTCTAATCACACAGAACATCTTTAATTAACACAGAGACCTTCTGTCTCCCTTTACAGCATTTTCCTTCACAGTACTATTTTTACTGATTTCAGTAGTGGAAAGTGTAGACATGGCTCTGAGCCCAAAACCAACATGCAAACATATGATCAATAGGAAGCTGCCCATGATGCCTCTGGCTTAATTAGCAGCATTGTTAGCTGTTTGCTTAGCTGGATATTGGAGGGCTTTAGCTCAATCTGATTGCTGTATTAAATGAACACACCCCCAATGAAATATTTAATGAAGAACAGGGAAGGAAGGGGGAGGGAAGGGAGGAATTGTCTTTTGTTAAAAATCTATTGTGTGGATTACTTGTTTTTGATGTACGATACTTGGAGAACATTAAGGAAAGACAGTGTCACATAATGATTCTGTGGAAATTACCTCTGCTGAAAGTTTTCTGCCTGCATCCCTACCTTTGCACAGAATAAAAGCTGTAGTTTATGCATCTGGCTAAATTTAGATCGAGGAATTTTTCCCAAATGCACTCTTGAATTCCTAACAATGTGATAATATTTATTGGAGGATTTTTTTCAATTTCCTACTTACATGTTAGAATAATCTTCATTTTGTGTCTCTCAGCTCTGTGATCTTACTTCCCCATAAAAAACCCAAAAAACCTTCAAGTGGCATGAAAGTCCTGACTTTTGTTCCATACCCTCAGGATACTTTTAAAGATGTCGATGTACAATTTCTCATGTCTAGACATTACTTAGTTGTGTCAACTTTAATTCTTTATAAAGTGTCAGTGAGACCTGCCAGACTGATCGTCTTGGAAGATAGACTCTTCCTCTTCACTCCAGAGCAGTAAATATTTGAAAAAGGAACATGATTTTCTCCACATTTTTTCAAGCCATGATCTTGGTTGTAACAGTGTAGGATACAAAGAAATGAGTTCCTCTCCATACCCAACTTAGCTTGGCCAGACCTCTGTGGTGTCATATCTTCTGCTCCAGTTATATCTGGTTCCCATCTGACTGAGAAAACTTGGAGAGTTATTCATATCTGTATGTATGTGCAACATTAATTATTGGTTCTCATTATCATGACAGCTACATTGTAATAACTGTTTCTACTGCTGATTCCTACCACCTGATGTTTTGGGGATGCATAAGAAAATACTGCATGAGATAGTCGGCATAAAGCAAAGTTTTTCTATGCAGACAGGACCAGTCAGAGCCTGTGACCACAAAACAAAGTGTTTTACAGCTCGGTGCAATCCCCTGGGCCATCCAGACATAGCAAATGAAAACCTACTTCTTGTTCACTTCTCCACTGCTCTGGTGAGCTCATCTGTTCTGGTTTGTCACATGGTTCCATTTCAGCGCAATAGGCACCTGGCATCTCTGATCAATCTTTGGCAGAAACTGGGAGAAACAGGGTACAGACTTCAATACTTAATGGATCTGAGAAACCTAACTTCCCAGAGCTTGGCAGCTGCAAAACAGCGGCATTGTTTCACAACCCTTTGAGATAAATACAAGTGTAGACCTCTTTTTTAAGCATTTAGTTATATTGCCAGGTACCTGTTGGAGTGAAAGGAACCAAAATAATATGTCTTTTTGCGTGTCTACAAATATAAGAAGGCTGAGGCAATTTCATTATTGATAAACTCACTGACTACATTTAAATCCAGTCCTCTTCTATTTGCAAGGTTTCCTAAGTCTCCTCTGTTTCTCATCTAATGGAATCAAAGACTCTTGCCAGGTTTCTGACTCACTGAAAAGGCTTTCACACACACTGCCATGTAGTTAAGAACCTGCATTGTGTAACTTTGAGAGACTGCATTGTGTTAAGAATGCTCTGTTTATTAGATGGTCTTGTACAAGTTTGGATCTAATCATCTGGATGACTTGTTGACACTATAGATTTGTGATGAAATTTGAGGTTTGCTGTAGCCAATTACTTTTCCATGCCAACAGTACAGACTCCCTTTCTTTATCTCATTTCCTTAAAATTTGGTTATCTCTGTCCAACAAAACCAGGGGAGCTGAACTATGTATATTATTTAAAATGGAAATTAACACTGTTGCAGGTTTCACAGCATAATCAAGAGATAATTTAGTCATAGCAGCATTTTTATATTGCTTACCTAGCCGGCTGTGCTTTCACTCTGGATTCTGGGCTGCAAATCTCCAGCATAATTCTCTAGGAATTTGCCTAGCAGCCAGAGCAATGCAAAGGGATTTAACTCTGAAGTTTCCCTTCAGACTTTTGTCACTAACTGTTTAAGTTTGGATGAATTGCATAGTCTTCAGTCTTAATCAATGTCTAACTATCCTTGGAGGAACTACTTCTTTTATTTCCCACCATAAAGCTTATTTCACTTGACTCAGAGAAGTATTAGTGCTCCCTAGACCACTTAGTATTGTTTTCACTTCTTTCCTATCGTGCCACCATTTTTGTTCCAGTAATCAAAAAAAGGCATTTCATTTGGTTTTACTGGCTCATGATTTGATCAACTTCAAATACTAACAAATGTGAATTTAAGCAATCTTTGTTTTATATATATGTTTGTTTGTTTTAATTTGAGCTACTGGTTTAGAACTTTCTAGCCTTATATACAATGCAGCACAGTTCAAACACTTCTTTTACTCACTAGCTTAAAACTATAAGAAACAACAACATGTGAGTTGAAGAAAATTAAGAAAATAGCTCTCTGAAAGGCAAACTCATCTTCCCATGTATTTCATCTGTGAGATGACAAACACAGGTGCTACTTTTGATTCCATTTAGAATAGTTTAATATCCACAAGACGATTTATCACATTTGGTTTTGCTCATAGACAAATGAGAGGATAATAAAAATTGAAGGTCATTGAATATAAATTTGTTAAGGGAAAAGCTTAAACAGATACTAATTTTTAAAAAATGGTGTGTGTCTTGTAGGCAAAATAGCAGTCCTCACATCATGTTGTTTCAGCAGAGCTCTCAGGTAACACAGTTAACACAGTTTGCTGATCTCCTTAGGGTGTAATTTTAACTAATGGGAACAGTGCTTCTTAAAGGGGCTGTTTAGAAAAGGATAACTTCTGTCTGGTCGCAGAAATAAAGGTAAACCTGATGAAGGGAAAATCAAAATTTCAATTAAACCTGAAACTTTTATAAACAAAAAATATCTAACTCAGATTGCATAAATGAACATCTTAAACCTGGTGGTTCTGACCAGAAGTTGTTAATGGGATTCCTCTGAGGATGATGCTCACTAGCTTAGCTTTTTATCTCATGGAAGGAAAACATCTAAAGAATAAACTGACACACAAAAAAGAGAACAAGAGTGTAAGAAATTTTTTAGACTCCATTTTGACTCTATCAACAATCCTGGCATACTGGAGAAGTTCCATTCGACTGGAGGCTGGCAGATGTTACACCCATATATAAGAAGGGTCGGAAGGAGGATCCGGGGAACTACAGGCCTGTCAGTCTGACCTCAGTCCTGGGGGAAGATCATAGAATCATAGAATGGTCTGGGTTGGAAGGGACCCCAAGGATCATAGAGCTCCAACCCCCTGCCACAGGAAGGGCCACCAACTTCAGGCCTGGATCTACACAAGGTTGCCAGGGCCCCATCCAACCTGGCCTTGAACACCTCAAGGGATGAGGCATCCACCACCTCTCTGGGCAGCCTGTTCCAACACCTCACTACTCTCTCTGTAAAAAATTTCCCCCTAATATTTAATCTAAACCTTCCTTCCTTTAGTTTTAATCCATTCCCCCTTGTCCTGCCATTGTCTACCCTTTTAAAAAGTTGAATGCCCTCCTGTTTGTATGCTCCCTTCAGGTACTGGAAGGCTGCAATGAGGGTCCCCTGCAGCCTTCTCTTCTCCAGGCTGAACAAGCCCCACTCACCCATCATGGAGAGGGTCATCTTGGAAGCTATCATGCAGCACATGCGTGATGGCCAGGGCTTCAGGCTCAGTGAACATGGGTTTATGAAAGGCAGGTCCTACTAAACTAACACAAACACCTAAGACAAGGTGACCCACTTAGTGGATGAGGAAAAGGCTGTGGATGTAGTGTACCTTGACTTCAGGAAAGCCTTTGACACCGTTTCTCACATCATTCTGATTGAGAAACTGACTGCCACTGGCTTGGACAGGCGCAGTGTCTGCTGGGTTAAAGACTAGCTGGATGGCTGGATAAATGGAACTAAATCCAGCTGGAGACCGGTCACAAGTGGTGTTTTCCAGGGTTCAGTCTTGGGTCCAGTTCTGTTCAATATCTTTATCAGTGACCTCGAGGAAGGGATTGAGTGCTCCCTCAGTAAGTTTGCAGATGACAGGAAACTGGGAGGATGTGTTGATCTGCCTGAGGGTAGAGAGGCTCTTCAGAGGGATCTGGACAGGCTGGATAGATGGGCTGAGACCAATGGGATGAGCTTGAACAAGGCCAAGTATAGAGTCCTGCACCTGGGACATAACCACCCTGTGCAGCACTACAGGCTTGGGGCAGAGTGACTAGAAAGCTCCCTGGCAGAGAAGAATCATAGAATCATAGAATCATAGAATTGTACGGGTTGGAAGGGACCTTGAGAGATCATCGGGTCCAACCCCCTGCCAAAGCAGGCTCCCTAGGACATTTCACTCAGATAGGCATCCAGACGGGTCTTGAATATCTCCAGAGAAGGAGACTCCACCACCTCCCTGGGCAGCCTGTCCCAGGGCTCTGTCACCCTCACTGGGAAAAAGTTCTTCCACATGTTGGTGTGGAACTTCCTGTGCTCCAACTTGCAGCCATTTCCCCTTGTCCTATCTCCACAGACCACTGAAAAGGGGCTGGCTGATTCCCCCTGCATCCCATGCTTAAGATAATTATAAACATTAATTGGTTCCCTCCTTAATCTTCTCTTCTCCAGGCTGAACAGTCCCAACTTACTCAGCCTTTCCTCATAGGGGAGATGCTCCAGGCCCTTAATCATCTTCGTAGCCCTTCTTTGGACTCTTTCCAGGAGATCCCTGTCCTTTTTATACCAAGGTGCCCAGAACTGGACACAATACTCCAGGTGGGGCCTGACCAGGGCAGAGTAGAGGGGGAGTATCACCTCCTTTGACCTGCTGGCCACACTCCTCTTGATTCACCCCAGGATCCCATTGGCTCTCTTAGCCACAAAACTGGAGGTGTTAGTTGACTGCAGGCTGAATATGAGTGAGCAGTGTGCCCAGGCAGCTAGGAAGGCCAATTGCATCCTGGCTTGTATCAGAAACAGCATGGCCAGCAGGTTCAGGGGGGCGATTGGTCCCCTATACATTGGTGAGGCTGCACCTTGAGTGCCATGTCCAGTTCTGGGCTCCTCACCGTAAGAAGGACATTGAGGTCCTTGAATGAGTCCAGAGAAGGGCAATCAGGCTGGTGTTGGGGCTGGAGGGCAAATCCTATGAGGAGCAGCTAAGGGAGCTGGGGATGTTTAGTCTGGAGAAGAGGAGGCTGAAGGGAGACCTTGTCACCACCTACAACTACCTGAAAGGTAGAAAGTTGTAGACAGGTGGGCAATGGTCTCTTCAGCCAAGTAACAGGAGATAGGACAAAGGGAAATGGCACAAAGCTGTGCCAGGGCATGTTCTGATTAGATATTATTTACTGGAAGAGTTGTCAGGGCCTGGAACAGGCTGCCCAGGGAGGGGGTTGAGTCACCTTCCCTGGATGTGTTTAAAAAATATGTAGATGAGGTACTTAGGGATATGGTTTAGCTTAGGATGGGAACAGTTGGACTTGATGATCTTAAAGGTCTTTTCCAACCTTGTGATTCTGTGATTGTGATTTTACTCAAACATTAACATCTTTTAATCCAGAGAAAAATTCTCAAGGTTTCAGAAAGATCTTGTCAGTGTTTTGCCACCAAATAATTTTTTTTGTGGAAGGAGATTATTCAGGTAGTATTATAAACTTCAGCATGAAGAGATTTGCTTTTATAATCACACCTTTATTCTCCCCATCTGTCCCTTTACATCTAAATGATACTGACTGAATACCTTATGGTTGCATCTCTTCCTGAAAAAATTCTGTTACTTACATCAAAAGCAAGGTATCATACACTTTTTATTTTGTCTTAGCAACTATTGTTTCTGTTGGGATAATAGTGTTCATAAAAGAATTGTGTTTTCAAAATATTCAACAGGGTTTTTTTGTCTTGTCACAGAGCTATGTTCACATCATTTGCATGGTAAACATAATGTAACAACTTCAAAACACAGTCACCTCATATCTTGAAGTCCTCTATCCTAAGTATGCTCTAAGGATACGGCACAAGGACAAAGTTATTTAATTATGAACCTCTCTATTCACATTTCCACTTGAATGAGTCTCTCAGAAGCATGCTGGAGTGTGTTCTGCTTTTCCATTCATCTGCATTTTATTATTTCATTGTATCGCTCCAACTGATGCCATGCAAACTGCTAAAGAGCTTTGTGATATAACGACCCTCTTTCTAAGACCTGTCCAATTACATTTTTATAGGATAGGATTGACTGACCCAGAAATCGTCAGATAAAATTTTACATTAATGTAAGACTAGATTAATTTCTCCTTAGATGACCAACAGGGAATAAATCAGCTCCTGAAGGTAGCTAGCTGCTTTTTGTTGTGTTGCCACTTCCGTGGGCCTAACTGGCAACTCCCCTCTACAGCCACTGCAGTGCTTTGCATTGATAGGATTTCATCATGAATGATGCGCCTGGCTTTGCGCCTGACCTGTGCAGGTAGTGGTTGAAGTCCAGCAAAATGTTTTTGTGAATGCCAATGGCTCTCTCTCCTTCTTTAGCCAAAGTTATTGCGAGCAGCAATACATCTCTCATCCAGCACCTTTGTTATTTTAGACTGGGCATCAAAAAAGGCAAGTCACTTGCTACTTGCCACAGTCTATCACTAAATGACTGGACACTGCCAAAGTTAAATGAGTACTGCATGTTGACACTATCTATGGTGAAATGGAGATGTCTCTGGGCCCACGGGAGGATTGGGAAATCACAGAGTTAATTAAAATAGAAAGGCCAATACAAATACAGTTGGCCAGGATGCTCAGAGAAAGGGAAAAAAAATCCCTCTGTTGTCTCAGTACCTCTTCTGCCTCTCTGTTTTCACTACCTATTAACTCCAAGGTTGATATGAGCTTGAGGAGGTGAGGGTTCAGTATGACAACATGATCATTTTGGTTTGAGACCATCCGTTACCAGCTACTTGTGTGGGTCTGAGATTCATCAAGAATTAGGACCTGTTGGAGCATTCAGAGTTTTAGGATTTTGATAACTGGACTCTAGTAAGGGTTAGATGTCTGATTTGGGTAGAGGTGGGGGGCTTCTGCAGGTGAGGAAAATAGGCAGTTTAAACAACTGTGGACTTTCACTTGCCTGTGTCTGGATGAATAGCAGATGCTGATGTTGACTGAGGGCTGAGGGTAGTCAGGATGAATCATGGATTGATACTTAATCATTTAAACTCCAGATGGCTAATTTATGGCAGAAGAATTCAGGCTTTAAAGGGTAATCACATCACCTTATTTTAGATATGTAAATTAGGTGCCAAAATTAGAAAGCTGGTCTTGGTTCCCTCTGTAGCCAATGGGGAGACACCGGTCTTCAAGAAGATGAATCAAAATTAGATTCATACTCTGAAGTCTAGTAAAATGTGCTGCTCTCTGCTGAATTTAGACAATATGCTTGATAATTATCCTTCTATCTAAGGTGAATGGATGCCTACAGACTGTATGAAATCGCTTTTTCCACAAATTGCAAAAGCTTGCATAGATATGGGCATAGCCTCAGGATTCAGGTTCCAGAAGACCATAAATGAGTCAGTTTCTTCAGAGGTTGGTCTGAACATGCATGATTACAAAGTGTAATCCAGCAGAAATCAGTATTCTCTAATTCTGGGATGCCCTAAGCACAGGGAAACTTTTGCTTGGTAAGCTCTGGAGAGATTTCTGGAAGAGGAAATAGTTAATAAAAATCAAGAAAAATTATCAACTCATTGGAACAATGCAAATAATTCTTTTTTTGTAAGGTGCATGGGCTAAAGCTGCCTACAGGCAATTTTCATTGACATGCATGGCATTCATGAAATAGATAAACCACACAAATACTGACCTTGCCAGTCTGAAACAGAGCACTATTAAAATAAGGATGCCCTTCATCCATTTTATTATGATTTATATTGGGTGGGATGTTGATGAAAAAAAGAAAAATCTTATGTGCCTATGTACCTATTCAACATCCTGCATGTATTTTACTGGAGGAAATATATGGCTGTTATAGGCCATGAAAGGAAAATAAAAATCCTTAGTTTCAGAGTATGAGTATCAAGGGGGGATAGGCTTGCATTACAAAAAGCACAAATCTTTCAGTAGGATTTTCACTGCCAAAAATCTAAATGGCAATAATGATTGATTCACACCTTTGGTTTGAGAATTGTGGACTGAAAATTATTTTTTTCATCCTGTCCTGGAGATGTCTGGTGTGTGACCCTTCTCCCCTAAGTGTCTGTAGCAGCATAAAGACCTGAAGCAGATGTTAAAGCAATATTCAGATCCTTTCTGAATTCAGCATCAGGATGCTCATGTTGGACCACTTTCTGTCCCTTGTCAGAGACTGAACTAGGTATTATATACTGCCAGCGTGGTAGGCACTGTCTCATAAAAAGAATGCACAACTTCAGTGACGTAGGAAGAATAAAGAGGCAGACTCAGTCCCATGACATTTAAGCATATGTTAACCTGAAGTGGGGATTTCATCATCAGTTGATTGAGGCAATTTTTTTATTTGTTTGCTCTGGCTTCGGTTTCTTCTTCAAAACATGGCACAATATGTAAGGTATAAGAGATCAGAGAAAGGGTGAATGAGGTCTCACTTCTTCCTTGACAGATTAAATTTAATATTTACATCAAGACACATGAGGACATAGTGGGAGGATGATGTGAAATTTCCACTTCACATTATGACCACACACTTGAGGCGGTGATTAGGCATGTGTGAAGTTGATCTGAAGACTTCGCTCAGTAGGAGTATCAACCTTGTGAAAACGCACTATTCTCTGATTATGGCAAGGATTTTATTGGAATAATTATGGTCTTTCTGCATAGTTTACAGTATTAAGAACAATGTCAAAAACATTCTTGGCAGCAAATGCTACTAATGCTTACATTTCCAGTTTTGTCCTTAGCTAAAGCCACCTGATCAGTCACATTTCCAGGACAGATACTTTTGTCATTTATCTAACTTGCACCCCAAAGTAAGAGCATGCATCTGCAAAACACAGTTTGTGGGCAGACTACTCGAAAGAGGCCCATCAGTGAATGATGGTTTACTGACATACAATGTTGAGTGATGTCGTAAGGCAAACGTATGCTTTTCAAGGAGAGAAATAGCAAACTCAAAATAAGTAAATATCTTGGGATGAAAGTAATTTACCACACAGAAGACAACAACACTTTAACGACTTTTCTCACAGAAAAAAGACCTATTAAAAAAATCATTCATTTGGGAACCATGGCTACATCTTTTGGTGCTGATCTTAACACTTTCACCTTCAAGCTACCATAACTCCAAACAACTAAAGTCACAATTCATGTTTTCAGCCTTCCAAGGTGCAGTCATCAGCATTCTCACAGTATGTATAATTGTCTTTTTATAGTTATGAAACTGCAGCAATGGAAGACGACAGCTTGTGCTGGTTAAATGGAACCCTGCAGCGCCTTTTCCTGATAACACAGAAGATTATGGATGGCACCTGCACAACCCTGGGATTAGGAAAGGCCAGGATATGAAAAGACAAAGGAAACCTTAGGGAAAAGAGGATAATCTATATTTAGTCAGTTTGTGACAAGAGTAACAGAAACTGCTGGGAAAGAGCAGAATAGGACCTCGGGCAAGCTTACTCTTTCCAGCTAATTTTATGTAGCACATCACAGTGTGATAACCTTGGTATGAGAACAAGCCCAGAGGTGAAGCTTTTCCTTCAGATTCATTGAACTTCTTGTGATAATTAAGCTGTATGCAAACAACTCTGCTGTGTGATAGCTGAAGTTTTCTGCCTCTGTGCCTTCCTCTGAAACAAAACACTACTGACAACCCTTGCATCCTGGCTGCTCTGTCTTGCATGGTGTCAGATCTTAGTTCTCCCTGTTCTCTTCAAGCCTCTTACTAAGTTTCACCACTTTTTCTCAATATGATAACGTTCATTCCACCCTGACCAACCCTGCAAGAGTCATGAGTGTGTATCTCCCCTTTGGCTCAACTCTATGCTCTCCTAGACAGTTGTCTAGACCACTACCCTAATAATCATATTTTGAGTCCTGTTTTAACAGCTTCTCAATTTTATTCCTCTGGCTTTCTGTCTTCGGCTGCATCAACTCTACATTCTTCATTTGATCCTTGAGGTTACATATAATCTGTTGATGCAGATGTTTTTTATTTCTGCTTCAGTAGTGTTTTCTGTAAACCAGGAGCTACATTATTTTCTTGGCCTCAGTCTTGAAAGGACTTCTGCCATGCAGCAGCATATGTGTGTTTCTGTTAATACATGATCTCAGTCATTGTCTTCATTAAGAAGGTTTCAATTATAACTTAATTTTAATGTTTAAACAAAAAAAGATCATAAGCAGTAATGAAGAAGATTTGGAAACATAATACGTGCATTATTTTTGTATAAATACTGTATACTATGCTTTCTCACATTCTCTGTTGAAAACATAGAAAGATTTCCGCCTTCCGCTTGCTTTGTAAGTCTTTCAATGGCAACAATCTCTTGTGTTCTGAAACAAACAAAAAAGGCTTTTCAACACCCAGAGGGAGTCCATGACTTCTCATCCTGTGTTTGGAGGGGAATGAATCCTACTCAGCTCTTCTAAGCTGCTCAGCTCTTCCAAGACATTCTTATAGGTAATTTCTTCAGCAATAGTTTGTAAATTAGGAATACTCAGATGTCTCCATACACCTATTGCTAGGATTTCCCTTTAAGCACCTGCCTTCTTAAGGCAGTCTTTTGAGATGTCATATGAAACATGAGGGCCTGGACTTATCACATTTCATTTATGTGGCTGATGAAAATGAGGAATCTGGGGGAGTATCTGCCCTGTGCTCACTGTATGGTCAGTTGAGTAAGAACTGTGCATATTAGATAAACATTATAAGAGGTGTGCACTCAGAAAATGACTTGGATCTTAGGAGGAATGATTCACCCTCTGAAGGTACCACAGTCTTGCCATGGTGTATAATGACGTCTATGAGGTATTACTGATGTTTATAATCCTATGGTTTGCTTAGGTAATTAAAGTTAGTGTGAAGAATCTAAGTCTTGTCTGTTTCTAGAGAGTTGTATAAACTGTATATGCAAGTTGACTGGTTTTAAAATTTATATATCCTTTGTTCAAGCTGATCCGTTGCTGATTACAGAAATGGTAATCTTGTGAAAACTCTCATTCAGGATGGTTAGTCATACTTTCCTATTATAGCCAGACAGGGAGTGAATTAAGAGCAGAGCATAAATGAATGAAAGTGACAGTGAGATGGCAAACTGTAAGCCGATCTCTTTTAAGTATCTAGGTAGGAACTCTGGAGTAGGACACAGAGAAACAAGCTTTCCAAAGTAGGCAAGCCTTTTTAAATAGTTTATCCATGCCTGGCAATATAAATCTCAGTGGAAACTTTCAGACTCTTTAAATAACATAGATCAGATTGTATTAGCGTAATGTCATGTATTGATGGCAGATCTACTCCACAATGTATCTTCTAACTCAACATCTCTTATTAATTCTCCCCACTGCATGGCACCTTTTTTAACTACTGTGCCTTTTTTGGATCCATATATAAATTTGTCATAAGAAAAGCAAGCTAAGCTATTGACAATTTCTTAATGCTTTTCCCAGCTGGAAATGGGTAATATGTTCTCATGTTTTTTCTGACGAGAAGATATATTCTCATCTCCTGCTATACATTAGATATTTCTTTTTCTAATCTTTTTTTTTTTTTTTTTTTTTGAGCAGAGAATATATTGCAATCAAGAGGGCTAAACTTCTTTGCCAGCTAAGAGGTATACAATGGAGAGAGCTTTTGAAAAATCAAATCAAGTTTATGAAGTACTATAGAGATTATCTCCTTGTACTCTTCTAGGAGAAGAAATAAGAAATCAATTCTCTTTGCAATATTTATTTTTCAAAATAACAATCTATAGCAAACTGGTAGTTTATGTGCAGAACCAAATAATTCTTTCCATGTCAAGTGGAGCAATTTTGTCAGACTCACTTCATTGCTAACATGCATGTCACGCTGTTAAATATAAACTGATGGAATTTATGACATAACTAGACTAGATCTTATTCATAAGGATCAATTTTTTTCTCAAAAAAAAAGAAAATTCTGTCTTCTGAGTGGTTCTGAGCTGTCAAGGGAAGACATTCTGGCAGTGAGGCAACCCTTTAGGCAGTCTGAGAGTTCTCAGTGGAGGTCATCAATGATATAGGCATCACTGCTCACATCTTGGTAGAACAATTCTTTCCATCAGTTTTGGGATATTGCCATCTATTTGAAGTGCCACTGAAATGCACTGAGTGAGAATCAGAAAGTATAATTTGCTGTAAAGACACTACATTTCTTATTCCCAAAGTTTCATTTCTGAAAGCAACTCTAGAACATGGAATGGAAAGGCATTATTGTGCAAAACACGGTGCTCATGCAGGCAGCTGAATCACTGATCACCACACGTGCACACACAGTCATACTGTTGCTAAATGGTAATGTCTGCAATGTTAACAAATGAAAGTAATTAGAATAACTTTAGGTTTTGGTTTGGTTATTTTTTAATTTTTAAATCATAAAAGTAACAACTTCTTTGAGCACAGGAAGGAATGATGAAGAGCAATATTTGCCCCAAGCGGTGTAGTTCATAGACGAGGAGGGCAACGCAGAATCATCTCAATTCAGAGCCAACAAAAATTGCTGTAATTCTTCAGCAAGACACATGATTGGAATCATGTCCATTGACATGTTTAACATTTTCAGTTCACCTTCTGGAGCAAGATAAAAAACACCATGATCCTTTATCTGTCCCAGGAGCCTACAATAGAAACTATTAAATTCCAGAAATGGTCATTGATGTACATGAAATCAGTAGCACAAGTGACACAGTCACCTTGTTCATTGGGAGTGATAGTTAGGAGTCTTGCCAAAGACATTCTGATTCCACACAGATTTACTGTGAGTATCGCCTGTTACAACCCATGTAAGTCTGTGTATCTGACATGGGGACAGGTATGCAGGCTCAGACCTACCCTTTTTTAGATGGAGACTGAGTCTACCCTTGCAACTGCACATAAAGGATTTGGGCACCTCAACAAATTAATTCACTCAGCATTGGTACAGGATCTGAAGAGAAAAGCAAGGGGAGTTACTTGGGTTTCAGCAGCTTTGAGGGCTGTCATGGACCCTGTCAGAATGTTAAAAAGCACTTCACATGAGGTCGAACTAGTATTAGCATCAATACCAGTTGTTTGCCTCACCAGCAATGAGCCTGAGGACAAGAGTTCATGGTATACTGTACTGGTATAGGATAAATAATTGTTCATAAGAAGTCCCAACATCAGCAAAAGAGATTTTTGATCGGTCGAAGCAACAGTAAAGATCAAGATCAGAGAAAACTTGGAAAATGCATCCCTATGGCAGTCATGGAAGCACACTTATCTGAAACCATCACTTGTAGTAGAAAGGTATTTTATGAAATATTGCTTAAGAAGGACCTGAGATTCTAGAAGAGATTGAAGCTGAAGATTTAAGATCAATTCCAGCTGAAGAAATCTGTCTTAAAATTTATTTGGTGCTCAACTTCGCTGCATGTCTAATAAAGTAGATTTCAAGATGACCCTTTCATGTCTGCTAGTGGAAGCTGAAGGAATGGGAAAAAAATTGTAAATAAGTTGATACCAGACTAAGATGACCATGGAATGATTCTTGTAAATCCTCTGGTTGCTGAGGAGAAAGCTTTGAAGCGGCTCTGCTCCTTCTCCTTCTCCATCTGATAAGGAATGTCTTCTGTCATGAGGGACAATATTTAGTGAGCACAGAACTAACATGTGCAGGAAGACACAGGGTGTGTTAACCACAGAGCTTTTTCCACCTTTTGTTGAGAAAGAGTCATGGAAAGCTGCTCTAATATGATGATGAATCACCTCTAGTGTGCCCAAATGCACATCACTACAGAGACAGGGAAGCCTTGCTGAGAAGACTTTATGTTAGTTGATCTAAAACTAATTGTAGTTTACAAGTCAGCTAGATCCTACTCAGCCTAAAAAGAGAATTATAGCATATAAAATTGCACCCATTTTTAAAAAGAGTAGAAAGGAAGACTCTGGGAACTACTGCCTGGTGAGCCTCACCTCTGTGCCTGGGAAGATCATGGAACAGATCCTTCTAGAAGCTATGCCGAAGCACATGGAAGACAAGAATATGATTCAATACAGCTAGCATGGCTTCACCAAGGGCAATTTCTGCCTGACCAACCTAGTGGCCTTCTATGATGGAGTGATTACGTCAGTGGACAAAGGAAATTCTACAGATGTGTGATGTACTCCCAATCTACACGCTTACTCCCACCCCTGCCCAGAGTCGGATGGGAGACAGAACTGGAAAAAAAGAAAAAAAAAAAAGGTAAAATTCATGGCTTGAGACAAAGACAATTTAATAGGACAGAAAAGGAAAAGGAGGATAATAATAACAACAACAGAACGATATAGAAAACAAGTGACACACAGTACAATTGCTCACCACCCAAAGCCAATGCTCAGCTAGTTCCTGAGCTGTGCTGCCTTCTGAGCAACAGCACATTATATACTGGGGTTATGTCATAGAGTATGGAGTTGGCCTGTTTGGGTCAGCTGTCCTAGCTGTGTTCCCTCACAGCTTCTTGGCCACCCCTTACCTTCTCTCTGTCAGGGCAATATGAGCTCAGACATCCTGGACTGCTTGTCAACAACAAAAATACTAGTATCTCATCAACATTATTTTAATCTTAAATCCCAAACATAGCACTACACTAGCTGATAGGATGAAAATAAAGTCTATGCCCACCAAAATCAGGACAAGATCTCTCCCAACCCAACCTATTCTATGAATGCAGTGAATACAGGAAAGATGTGTAATTAGATATAATTGGTCTTTACATGTATGATATCTATGAGACTGTCATCAAAGCTTTAATCTCTCTTTATTTTCCTACCATCATCTCTTCTTTAATCTCACTTCCTTTATGGATGAAGTAGCAGTTAAATAACATTTAAAGCCTACAGCCACCATTATATTATGATTTAATATTTCTGCAGAAGTAAAGTAAGACTCCTGTGATTCTTTCATAAGGAAAGATCACCCTTTCTCTCTGGTTAGTCAGAACCTTGCTACCTTATCCTCCTCTCTAGAGACCCACAGCAATGGATGTTATGTGACTGATGGCTGACGAAAACCATATCAAAGAGTACAGCTGTGGCTTGAAACTGAGAGCATATGAGTCAGGGCGGAAAGCTTGACAGAGGAGAAGTTGGTCCTGCTGTAAGTCTCGGTAGACTCCAGAAACAAGTGTATAAACACCTGTTTAAAATACTGTTTATGGAGATACTTGTTTAAAAATGGTAAATCAATCTAGTTCTATGAGAAGATCATCATTATGCAAATTGTCTCTCGGGGAGCTTTAAATAAGCATGTCTCTTCTTGCAGGAGTAGTGCACATGACTGAACTGTCAAATATTACGTAATAAGAGGGCTATATTGGATTCGATTTTACTTAAGAATAGAAAACAGTTTCTCTTTTCAACTTTAGTAAGCCCATTGCTTTTGAGACACTGGTTTGGATTCAGTGTTAGTCTTAATTGACACAGGTTTAGTTATCTCACTTGAATCCTTTATCATAAAACTCCATATATCACATAGTTTTATATAAATAGAAGGCTCCATCTGTGCTATAATCCATGCGCTGAGATTGAAGGAAGGGAAATAAAGAGAGAAGACTTTTTGTGGCCTTAGGCCAATGAAATATATAGGTTGAAATGGAAGATTATGCAGCAGCAGACTTATATGATTGAGGTGCCTGATTTGTTTTCTGTTTAATTCTCTTTCTATTGATTTTCAAAATACATCAATATTTTTTTCTACAGAACAGAATCTTGGAAAATCAATCAGTTGCAAGAAGTTGGGTGAATTTAATATATATAAAAAAATAAAAAAAGACAGATGAGTAAAACCATGAACCACAGTAACACAAAAAGAAAGGAAATCAGTGGGGAAAACCAGCTTCAATCATGTAATTAATTTCATGAGGTGGGCTGTGTGCTATGGGCATTAGCAGAGATCTTCAGTTTTGATCAAATGTTTCATCAGACAGTTGCAGAATCTGATCTCAGAATAAAAAAGTGCATACATTGAAGTTTTCTGAGGGTGTTTTAGGACAAGACAACCACTCATTTGTAATACATTAATTTGCTTCTGCAGTTTGGATCAATTAATTTTACAGCTGGGTGATGGATAACAGGCAGGTACAGATGGAGATGCAGTTAGAGAGCCTGGAACACACCCAAGAGAGAAGATGAACTGGTCTGATGTAAAAATTAATTTGCCCCTGGGAAAATGCTTTTTGGCTCCAGTGAGAGAGCATCCAGAAAAGACAAAATTGGTCATTGCCTAATCTCTTCTTCAGTCCCTTCTGTGTTAGTACAAGGGCTTGATATACAGTTCACAGGGCTAGAGGGAGAAGCAAAGAAAAGAAGACAACTATCTGCTTGTGATATCTGTTTGCTCACCCCAGTAAGACTGAGGTATCTGCTCAGCTAATCATGGAAGTAGCTCATCCATATTTCCTAACTGTGGCTATTTAACTGAGAACCAAGAGCACAACTAAGTTAAAAAGAAGTTGTAACGAATCAACAAGAAGAATTCCAGATTAATTTTGATTAATTCTGTAGCATCGTGCTTTGCCTGTCTGACTTTTGCTTGCCTGAACTTCAAAGAATTTCAAGCAGCTTTAGAACAAATTCATCCCTCTTACTCAGAAGTTTCATCCTTCATCAATGTCTTTGAAAATCTACACTTCATTTCCAAAGAAAGATGTTATGCAAATTAAAACAGCGTAATTCCTCTGGAATTGCCAGATATGTTCAGTTTAAACCATTGGGAGCTGCACAGAGATCCCAGGAGCATTACCTCCCTGTGCTTGAGATAAAGATGACCATGTGCAATGCATATCAACCCCGTGACCCTGTCTACCAAGTTCCTTCTAGTAGAAGAGGCTGTGCAAGCTGCTATACCTACAAGACTCTTCAGGCAGGAGGCTGTGTGAGGGGTGGAAATGAGCTGTAAGGATGAACTAGGTGCACTGGAGGTCAAGAACAAGGCAGAGGTAAGGCAAGGTGAGAGAATTTACTGTTACACCTTTGGCCATGACATGTAAAAAACACAGCTCACATCTATACAGTGTCCAAGAAAGGGTTCAACTTTTCCATTTCACAATGACAGGAGAGGAGTCTTTTGAATTCAGATATGTGTCTCTCCTTCTGGGAGCCAGCTGTCTTACTCCAGGCTTTAGCCAGAGTGTGAGTTGGCCCAGACACAGAGTATATGACTGGGGAGTTAGTCATTAAGAATAAGATCCAGCTTTAAGATGACACAACATCAAAAACATATTACAGCCCTTAGAGGAAATAAGCACTTTTCTATGCTGAAAGTCTCTATATAATTCATACTGAAATGAGCTCAATCTTTTTCTCAGTTACATGATTGATTTTGGTAACACATGACTTACGTATTGAGTCATGCCCAGTAAACAGTTATATATTGATTTGGTGTTTGAGAGCAATGCACACCTTGCTGTCACACTGGAAATTAAAGAAACTTTGCCTTAGCCCTCATCTGTAGCTGTGAAAGTCCCACAGCCTTTGGCTCTAAGAAAACTGATCTACAAGGCACAAAGACCTGTGTGGATGGAAGTTGGTACTTCACAACTAGATGATACGTGTTGGGAGATTTGATGTGATGTGACGTTGAAGAAGACAACTAAAGTACTGACATACAACAGCCATTCATGGTGATAATGTCCATGCTCAAACTCTTATCTATAGTTTAGGAGGAAGCATATCATAAATCAAGATTTTATTGCTATTATAATTTGAATCTTAACAGTGTAATCAAAGTATTAATATAAGTTTAGACACAACCATTATGGAAAGAGAAAAAAAAAACAAAAAATGTTTCAAAAATAATAATAATAGTAAATTAAAACTGTTACAGACACCTTTTCTCCTGGTGTTAAGCTCATCTATCTGCTGTTCTTCTGAGTCCTAACTTTGGTGGTTCCATTCTGGTGTGGGAGTGCTAAGATGAGCCATCAGCATCTGGATTTGTTCACCAGGAGTAATACCATGTTCATGTTCATGTTTCTTCTTCACTCTAGGATCCATTTTGGATTTTTTTAAATGTTTGTTAACATGCTTTTACAGCTAGCTCCTCCTACATTATTCTGCAATCCCACGTTACATCTGAATTTATGATGAATTTACATGCATTATGTAATATTGCTGTTATCCCTAAAGCTTTTTTTTGGTGCAACTTCAGAACTGCATTTCTTTAACTGACCATCTGAGAGTGGTATATAGCTGTGAGGCCACAGTGCCAGGCTGGGCCATGTCTTTTATTACCCCATGCCTTCAATCCTATGCACCACATCCTGTGTATCCACTTGTCAAGATATCCACTGCCATACTAGGCCTGTATTTTTCTAAATGACATATTTGTATAAGAGTAATTTTACACAGGGCAATCACTTGTCACTGCTATCTGTGTAAAACTATGGTTATACAGTACAAAGGTAACAAAAGTAAAACATGTTGGGCACAGACTTCTGTCAATTAAACAAATTGCTGTCACAGCTAAACCAATCAAACAATGCTGTGATATGGCCAAGAAGTAGCAGAGCTAGCCTGGCACACCTTGCTCCTGAGGCCCTACAAATTCAGTAAAATAGTGCATGACTTGTTATTAGCGATAGCAACACTGTATTACAGGAATATACAGACACACACAGCACATGCTTTCCTCTGTGGAGAACTTAATGGAAGCTATCAAAACCAGAGTCCGGAATTCACAAACCCCAAGGAGGCAACCTGAATCATCCCAATTTCCCCTGGTCTCAAGATTTATTTTGAGAGTCATTTCTAATCTCCCTTTCTACAGATCTCTTCCCTATTCATTTCAGGGCCTGGCTTAATGTACGAATATGTGTTGATACCCCTATTCAGGCTAACTAGGACAACTTTTTTACAGCGGTATAGTACACACCCAAAACCTGGGTTGGGAACCAAACAACATTATCCTACAGCAGTTATAAATCATAGCTTTCAATATGTGAAACTGTAGGACAGCAATATTCCCCAGCATAACTGTTCAAGATGATACAGCGCACAGGGACACTGGCCCACGCGCCTTTCAACTCATGCTGGCAGTTGACAGTATGCATTATAGTGATTTAATGGTATATTTATCACAAGCAGCATTGTCTAATGAATGAAAACTTAATGAGCCTCCATTAAGCTTAGAAGTGCCCTGTTTTAAACCATTAGTTCATTACTTTAATAAGGTATTTTCTACTGCAGAGGAGTTAAAGCAAACACAGCAGTTCTTTGAAGCCCGATGACTGCTTAAGACACAATAAAAAGAAAAGCAGAATTAATTCAAAGAAATCTGAAACCCAGTTTAGGTAAGAAACACACAGAGAAAAAACATCTCTGAATTTTTCTTTTTCTTGGTAACATTTGCTGGTTTGGAAACAAGCAGTTTGTACTGGCAAGATAGGAGCTTTGATTTTCACTACTGGAAGTGAAGAAGATTGCCAATCATTAATTGTCTGTTACATTAGTCTCTTTACCCTGGCACTGGGTTGGATTTAAATTAGGTAAAAATTGTAGTGTATGAGACTTAATGAGGACTGTCCCTTTAGTTGTCTAATATTTCTTGGTCGTTTATTGCAGGGCATTTAATACCTTAGTTTGGGAAGAAAACACAGTCCATTCCTTAAGGCACTAGAAGCCTGTAAAACTTGTCCAGAGAGCTCCCATGTATAGTGTGATAGCATGGGGTGTTATCTTAAGAAAAATGTAAGGGAGATATTCAGATGTCTAAAGAGATGAATTATTGCCTGATGGGATCTCTAAAAGCACTTAAGTCATGAAGTTAAGTTAAATGTGAGGCTGGATATCCATGGTATATCTGTTTCCCTAGGTGCATATCCAATCAGAGCAATGAAAGATTTCCAATCAAAAGAATTAGAACAGAAATTATGACCCTGGGTGATTTTATTGAACTACTTCTGATTTATCTACAGAATAATAATTATAGGTCTAATCCAGAGTTCATAGAATTCAATGAAATACTTTCTACTGACTTAATAGACTTTATATCAGGTTTTCATAATTATAGTAAGTCATTCTGAATGAGGAATTAATCTCAGAAAATTATAATGTATTTGTGGATAATATGCTAATAGAAAATGGGCACAAATTTTAAACTGTTTGCTATAAATTATTCAACCAATTATATTGCATATAGATAGAGTGGGGAATTACGCATTAATAATCATGTACTCCATATAACCATTGGCGATACGATGAAACAGATTTATCATGAAGGATCTGTCCATTAGTAGAAAGATTCACTGTGAAGTGTTTCAAAGACTCCTATTTGACTTCAAGTCACCAACTAATAAACAAAGAATGGCTGGAGGCTGGCACTGTTCGAAATCAAAATCAGTGAGGGAAATGCTGTGTGGCAGAGGCAGTATTTTTAACATGTTCTTCTTCTCCTGGCTCCTCCAGCAGAGGCTATGCCAGTGTGATTATTCTTTTAGGAAATGTAGAATGGGAAGACATCAATGGAGAATATTTAGTTGTAGGACCCTGCCCTCAGGTATTTTATTCTCATAATTTCCCATAGGAAAATTTTAAACCTAACTATGTCACGGATTAAAATCTTGTTGAAATTAATGAGTTAGAAATTTCATCCTTTCAGCAGTCCCTGTATCTTCAGTGTGATCTTAGGATTCTTGTCATTCCCCTCCATTTGGCTTGACCTCAATTTAAAGAAAAACCCACAACATTGATTAGGATCAGGTATGTCCAAGACATAAAATTAATTCCCACTAAATTTAAGAGACCAGAAAATACATTTCACATTTAGGAGTGACTGCTACCTTTTTTTTATTTTAACTTCATGCTTTGCTTTGTGTGTATACAGTCCTGTGTGTACGTGGCCAGATCACACCTCTGTGCTCGTGGCTCAGCATCCATGCTCACGTGGCTCTCTGTGTTCATGCACCACGCACGCACGCATGCAGCTTTGTGTGTTCATGGCTCGGTTTGACTCCACGGCCCCGTGTGTGCACACTGGTGTGCACGTGCACACATGCAACCCTGTGTGTGCATGGCTCCGTGTGTCTCAGGGTGACTGAGGAACAGGGTGTCTCCCTGTTGTAAACATCTGTGTAAGGAGAGAAACTTTCCGTTTGGTCCTTCCCAAGCTAGACATGGTGTTGCTGTTTCGTTGTGGCTCGTCCCACTTTAGTGACCTAAAGAGCTCTCTGTAAATGGACATGAGATAATTCAATCTTCATGCTGCATTAGTTCTCAGCAGAAATGCAAGGGGTTTTCAGTTATGCGATTTAATAGTGTGGTAAGGAGGCTATTAGAGTGCATTCTATGGACTGTTTTATTGTAGTGGTTTCACATAATACCATTAAAAAACCCCTGAAAATCATCACCCTCAGGATTGTACAGCTTGTCACTGTCATTTTCAGTTTTGGATAACACCACCCCTAAGTGTGAGCATGTATCTCCAGAGATAAAGTAATTAAAATGGAAATTTGGAAATTTCTGTATGGATACACAAAACATGGGAAAGAAAAGAAAAAGGATATTTTCTGAAATGGTGCAGTTCTTCCCCGTTTCCTGCCTGTGACAGTGAACGTGTGTGTGTGCACTACATGTGTATGTCTGTAGGTATTCACAGCCGGTTTGAGTTTGAAGGGCAAGGTTCTGTTAGCGGGAGTGAGGCTGCAGGGGTGGTTTCTGCAAGAAGCTTCCCCCAGGTGTGACAGAGGCAATGCCAGGCAGCTCCAAGATGGACCTGCTGCTGGCCAAGGCTGATTCCATCACCAACAGTGGTAGGGCCTCTGGGAGAACGGAGATCAGAAGGAAAACCAAAACAAAACAGCAGCAGGTTTTGCCATCAGAGAAAGTAGTAAGGTGTAAGAAACTCTGCAGAAACCAAGGTCAATGCAGAAGAATCAGGAGGAGGCACTCCAGAATTCAGAGAAGAGATTCCCCTGCAGTCCCTGGAGAAGACCATGGTGAGTGAGGCAGGGTGTGCCTTGCAGTCCATAAAGGATAATAGTGAACTAGATATCCACCTGCAGCCCATGGAGGACCCCGAGCCAGAGCAGGTGGATGCACCCACAAGAGGCTGTGACCCAGTGTGAAAGCTGCACTGGAGAAGGCTCCTGGCAGGACCTGCAGCCCATGGAGGAAGAAACTGGAGCTGAAACAGGTTTGCTGGGGAAACTCGTAACCCTGTGGGGGAACCATGCTGGAGCAGTCTGGTCCTGAAGGTCTGCAGCCTGTGAAAGAGACCCAGGCTGGGGCAGGTTGTGAAGAACTGCAGTCTGTGGGAAGGACTCACATTGGAGAAGTTCATGGAGGACTGTCTCCTGTGGGTGGGACCCCAGGCTGGAGCAGGGGCAGAGTGTGAGGAGTCCTCCCTCTGAGGAGGAAGGAGCAGCAGAGACAAGGTGTGATGAACTGACCCCAACCCCCATTCCTCATGCCCCTTTGCTGCTGGGGAGAGGAGGGAGAGAAATGGGAAGTGAAGTTGAGCCTGGTAAGAAGGGAGTCACAGGGGAAGTTTTCTGAGGTTTAGGTTTATTTCTCATTGCTCTATTTAGGTAATGAAATAGATTTTTGTTTGTTTGTTTAGTCTGTTTTGCCCATGAAGGTAATTAGTGAGTGATCCCTCCCTGCCCAGCTGAGGAGGGCAATGATAGAGAGTTTTTTGAGGGGCACCTGGCCTCCAGCCAGCTCAGCCCACCGTAGCAGCCATGTTAGAAACAAGGCTATTGAGGCAGGCAGAAAAGATGTAATTCTCATAGCAGACCTTCAGGATGTAAGGAAATTGGCACTGTTATCAGCGTTACTGTGATGGCTAGAACCATGTGCTGCTCTGGACAAATCTTGAAGAGCAGTATAGAATTTATCTGATGTAAAGTGATACAGCCAATAGATTAATTTCCAATAGATTCACCATGTGCCATGAAACCTTTGCAGGGATATTCCATAAACTTCTCAGTGTTAGAAGAAGCAGGGAGCAATGACTCTGTGTGGCTTCATATCACACACAGGATAACAGAGCTGCAATTCTGAATGGGACTTTCAGGTGCTTGAGATACTTAAGGAGGGAAAAAGTGAGGTAAAGGACTAGACCTGGTACTCAAAGAAGAGCCCTTAAGTAGACACTACAATACTGCCATTTGCTGCCTGGGTTTGCAGAGACTACCCTGTGAAGAGGTGGGATCAGTTTTTCTCAGCCCTCCGTGTTTGCTTGCCTAGTCATTTCTCACCTGAGTGAGAAGGGAGAGGAGCATTTCGCTAACAGTTTCTCTCTTCTGGGAGAGAGTGATCTGGCAGCGCAGGCAGCCCACACGGGAGACTAATGAGACTTCTCACGGACCATTACTCCCTGAGCGGGCATGTGGAAGGACTCACAGCTGAGTCTGTAATTAATAAAGTAGAAGAGTGAGGCTGACCGGCAGGAGATAAGGAATAGTTTCTGAGAAGGGAGCAGAAGGCCTGTGGTTGGAACTACTGCAGCAATGGAGCAATGCTGCTGCTGCTTGTTAATGGGTAACAACTGCAGCTGGAAGAGCTGCTGGGTACAGCAGTCCCCAGCTGCTGCTTCACATCTGCTCAGCTGGGTGGCCTCAAACCTTTTTCCCAAAGCTCTTGCAGCTGCCAAGAAGCAGCTAAGCTTTGTCTTCCAAAAGTCATGAGGCAAGACACACACATACTTGTTCCCATTGCTGTACTTAGCAGGGACATTGGAGGGGTGGAAAAGATCTGACAGCTGCAACTGACAAAACAGACATGGAAAGGAAATAAGAAGAAGGTAAATGATAGCCACAAGTGACCAGTACTCACTGATGGGTTTGTACTGTTGGTGAAAAGTGGGTCTCAGCTCGTTCTCAGCTGTAAACCTCAGTATTACCCAGGTTGCTTTCTTGACAAGACATAACCTGGAACAAACTGCAAAATAGCAAGCTCTACAATCAGCTGGAAAGCTGAGTGTTCTCAATTTTCTGACACAGTTGTCCTCAGATTCCTGATACAGTTGTCAGCTTTTGTTTGGACCGTGTCCTCTTCGCGACAAATTGAAACTGGTTGGAACGAAGCAGGCAGCAGTGACTTTCCCCAACTCAGCATCAGAATGTAATTCTCTGAACTTTAGTCCACCAAGTTGAAAATAAGCAGCAAGGCCAGGCAGAAGGCAAGTAGATGGAGTGTCCCAGCAAGCTCAGGGTCCATGGCACTGTTGATCTCTCACTGAATACAGTGCCCCAACATTGAGCTGATTGGTTGGCCTTTCTAAGTTGTCCAGATAGTTAAAACCATCTGTAAGGAAAGGGACTGACTTCTTCAGATTCACTCAAACAGCAGCATGTAGGAAGAGCAGTTCCCACACTACTCCAGGAATGGTTTTGCATAAAACAAGAAACCTTAAAGACTTGTGTGTAAGAACCAAACTCATAGGACTTATTTCTTCTATATTATTACTTACTGGCTGTGCACAGCAGTGAAGGTCACATTATATTGGTCTTTGCAAAGGCATAGCCACATATCTGCAAGTGTACATTGGGAGAACAGCTGAGCTTCATTTCATTGGAAATCAGTTCAGAGATTCACAGCACTTCTGAAAGAGATGCAAGTCTATAACCATCACAGAACCTTCTTTACTCTTTTGATTAAATATCCACTGTCTGCAAGAAAAAGAATATGCAGGTAAACCTAAAAAAATTAGTTTCTCAAAATCAAGCTTCTGTATGCTAGAATTAAAGACTGGGTAGCTCAGTGCAGGAGCATGTCGCCTCATCTGTATGTACATCCTCTGAGACCCTTACAAAAGTTGAAAGAGACTAACAGCTAAATTAGTTGACAAAGAAGGGCATATAATCCTGAACACAACAGTAAATCAAATGTTGTTTTTACCTGATTTAAAGCATAAAATTAAAATTTAAAGAGAATAATACAGTTTCCCTTCACCTCTTCACTTGGCTATTTTATCATAGAATCATAGAATGGTTTGGGTTAGAAGGAACTTTAGAGATCATCTTGTTCCACCCCCATGCTACAGGCAAGGACACCTCCCACTAGACTTATGGAAAGAATAAGGCCTGCATTGGAAGGCAGGGATATTTGAACTTGTATGGTTGGACTCGATGATCTCAAAGGTCTTTTCCAACTGTGTGATTCTGTGAATCTGTGATAAAAGGGAACCTCAACTTTGCAACAGAGGAGAAGACTGAAAAAAATGTTTAATGACCATCTTCATTACAAATGGCACATTCTGCATGTCAATTCATTCTACTAGTGACTTGCAATTTAAGCAGTACACGCAGAACTACTGAATTGTCTTTGGAAGGCCTTTGTATATTTGCATGAATCTTCAAGCATGTTTGACATTGAATGGCCTCTTTGAGACTTCCTTTTGATGAAAAAACATCATAATGTCCAAGAAAAAATCAGCTGCACCCAAGAATATGCTCTGCAGTAAATGAGTTTTAAGTAGACCAGAGTTTGTGGATGCAGAGAAAGTGAAACCTTTATAGGGCAGGCAAAGCAATTCTTGGCATTAAGGACTATCTGCAAGAATCCAATTGACATCAGACTTGGATCAGAGATGGGTAGGAACTGCAATTCTCGGGGGAGCTGTCAGCTAAAAAAAAAAAACCAGAAAAAAGAAGACTAATAAAAAAGTCAACACAGTAGCTCCTTGTAGAGTGTTATTGATTTACAGATCAAATGCAGTGGCTACTGTGCCTTCATCTCCTAATTATTGGTTAATTACATGTTTTAGTTATTAGGTACAGCTCAGTTATATAAAATATGGCCACTCACTCGACAACTGCTGACTTTTTCATTCCTTCAGACACAACAAATTTGAGTTACTTGGTATTACAGAGTGGTTTCCACCCTTCCACACTCATGAAAAATATTTTATTAGATTGTAAATGAAGTTGTCTTGTTCTCTGAGGTTATTTTCTGCAGCAGTTTCATTTCTCCCTTCTCTGTCTTTTTCTCTTTTATTTTGTTTTTATTCGATGCTAAAGGGTAAAATGTAAAACAGCATCCGTGAAAGGAGCTAAAAACAAATATACCTTTAATGTACTGGGAGAGAGGAATTACATTGTACTTCCACCTCCTCAGTCTAATAGCTTATACAATGTGAAATAGAACAGGGTAAGCTCTTTTACTATTTCAGCTCCTAGCAGTGTACTCATAGTCAAAGATGTTTCACGCTTCCCATTATAAACACTCATTTTCACAGCTTTACAAAATGTCATGGAAATTCACTCTTGATTGAAACTTACTATATAAGGTCATAACCTAAGAACAATTTCTGAGAAACATTGGGTGAAATTGGGTTGATGGAGAGTCAGATAGCCTATTTAAGCATGCTGAGTTACCTGGAAATCTAATACCAAGAATTTAATCGATGTTCAAAATACTGAGATGGAAAAGGTTAACCTGCTGCGACAGATGTAATAAGCACCTTCACAGAACTTGTCTGTGTCAATTAACACAGATACATCATCAATAGGATCATAGAATTGTTTAGGTTGGAAAAGAACTTTAAGATCATCAAGTCCAACTGTTAACCCATATCCCTAAGCAATACAGCTACTCATCTTTTAAATAGCTCCAGAGATGGTGATTGAACCATTTCTCTGGGCAGCCTGTTCCAATGATTATGAACTCTTTTGATAAAGACTAGACATCCAATCTAAACTTTCCCTGATGCAACTTGAGGCCATTTCCTCTTGTCCTATCAGTTGTTAATTTTGAGAAGAGACGAACACCCATCTGGCTACAACCTCGGTTCAGGTAGTTGTAGAGAGAGATAAGGTCTCCCCTCAGCCTCCTCTTCTCCAGGCTGAAAAGCCCCAGTTTCCTCAGCCACTCCCCATAAGACTTGTGCTTCAGACCCTTCATCAGCTTTGTTGCCCTTCTTTGGACACACTCCAGCACCTCAATATCTTTCTTGTAGGTTGCATCAAATGCATTGGTACTTTGTAGGACACTTGGCAAAGGAACGCTTGAAGTATATACAAAGGCAGACAAAGAGCTGAAGTTCAACAGGCACATGAGTGTGATTTCTGTCTCCGGAATCTCACTGTTCTTCAGGTTAGTGCCTGTCTAAACACCTTTTCCTGATATAACTATTTTTTCCTAGAGTATTTTCTCTTTTTAAGTGAACAGGATTAGCAACATGGGGAAAACTGATCTAAGGATCTTCACCTGCTTCCACTTCAAGCAAATTATGCTGCAAAACAGAATCACAGTTCTAAATAAACATGCATATATATATACACACACATACATACACAAATATGCATACGCATATATACACAAATATATGTACACATACAAATTTATGTACTTACATAATGGAAATGTTTCTGTTTCATTAAAATCCATTTTAAAAGGTGGATTTTCCATTCAAAACCAGAATTGCTGAAGCTCCATCTCTCCCATCCATCCTCACCCCCAGGCTTGTTAACATCCCTACAATAGTGTGTGGGTGATCCACAAACTAGTCCTGCCGTCATTCAGGGAGAATCACAGAATCACAGAATGTTAGCAGTTGGAAGGGACCTCAAAAGATCATCTAGTCCAACTCCCTTGCCAGAGCAGGATCACCTAGACTAAATCACACAGGAATGCATCCAGGAGGGGTTTGAATGTCTCCAGAGAAGGAGACTCCAGAGCCTCTCTGGGCAGCCTGTCCCAGGGCTCCATCATCCTCACAGTGAAAAAGTTTCTCCTTACATTCACATGGAACTTCCTGTGCTCCAGCTTGCACCCACTGCCCCTTGTCCTGTCACTGGCCATCACTGAGAAGAGCCTGGCTCTGTCCTCCTGACTCTCACTCTTTACATATTTATAAACATTAATGAGTTTATATCTCATGAAACCCCTCAGTCTCCACCAAGCTAAAGAAGCCCAGCTCCCTCAGCCTCTTCTCATAAGGAAGGTGTTTCACTCCCTTCATCATCTTGGTGGCCCTTCACTGGACTCTTCCAAGGAGCTTTATGTCCTTCTTGAACTGAGGGGCCCAGAACTGGACACAAGATTCCAGGGGTGGTCTCACCAGGGCAGAGTAGAGGAGGAGAAGGACCTCTCCTGACCTACTAACCACACCCCTTCTAATACACCCCGAGATGCCATTGGCCTTCTTAGCCAGGAGGGCACATTGCTGGCTCATGGCCATCCTGCTGTGCACCAGGACCTCCAGGTCCATCTCACCTTAGCTGATTTCCAAAGCACTAATCTTGTACCTATGTAATTGCAGTGTGCATGTAACTACTGGGCTGTGGCATCAGTTCTCTATCACCGTAAATACTTGGCTTGTACATTGTGGAACCGATAAAAAGAAGAGACTGAGAATATATATCACAATTATGTGATTAGGGAACTAAATTAAGGTATAGCAATATCAGGTTAAATGATGATGAAGTAGAGACTCCTAAGGAGCTACTGCAGTTTCTGTGGTACCTTGCTTTTGTACTCTGAATTTCTGGTTTTGTAGGGATACATGAAGTCTCTTCCTTGTAGCTTGATATGTTTATAGACTGAAGCCCATATGACCTGCAGAACCAAAAAACATTTTCTTTTTTTCAGTGATTTTCTGGCAGTCACAAGTACAGCACATGCAGAGGCCAGTCATGTCATTGATTATACCTGCTTGTTATTGTGGTCAAAGCAGATCTGAGCTATTTCTTTCAAAAATATCTAACTTTGGAATCTGAATTCCATTTTCCCAAAGGCCTTAGCACACAGTACCAGAAGGATTTTCCAGGGCTTCAGTAACAGAATCCTAATTCCCCTTGTTTTACTTTGGAATTTTGACATCTGTATCTGTCACTTAAATTGTCATCTATCATTACCCTGATGCAGTGTTTTATTAGGCATGATCTGAGTTTTGATAATTATCAATAGCAGCCACATGGTAATTGCAAGGTGGAATGAACTCCTGTTTATTTCCATTCTTTGCAGCTGTAGTGGGTAAAGACTGCAACACAGGCAGACCTCACTCCTTGGATGACTTACAGCAACTCAAGGTATGATGCTATTAAAATAGGTGAAACTTAAACCCGAAAATAAGTTGCAAAATAAAGGTCTTTATTTTCAAGTCTGATTTCACATGTCTTTAAGAACAGTGAAGTTTATTCTTTGCTGGCTTTTCTTCAGGAATTCTTTGTCCATAGTATCTTTTTTTCTTTTTATTTTTTCCCCTTTTCTTGGTTTGCTTGACAAAATAATAACAGAAAATATCACCATGGGGTTTGTGGCAAAGAAAAAGAATACTCAGAGATCATATCTTTTTGGGTTCAGTGATTTCACTGACACCCCTGTGTCTTATTTATTTCTGGGCAAGGTCATTTTCTGTAAATTACAGGCATGAATGGCAACTTTAAAATTCCTCCTTTCCAATAATATTCACTGATTTCTTACATGAAAATGAAGTATGCCAGCCTGTAAAGAGCACAGACTGTAAAATAATTACATTCATTCTTATTAAAATGGCCAGTCATTTGCTGCAAAAGTACAATTTGTGGTGGCAGAAAAAAGTAATTTGTTAAATAAGATATTCATCCAACTATTCATGATGTGATTTAATCAGTAGATTGTATGTGGACTTTAAATATAAAATGTCCAAAATCATCATAGTGAATTATTAACAGTTGCTATCTTGGGGAAGGGGAAAATACAATCCACACTTGCAATACTGGGAGAAACGGACAGAGGAGAAAAGGGGATTAGATCAATGTGTCACATTTTTCATTCTCTGAAGTTTCCCATCTTCTTGCTGAGCTCAGAGGCCACTCTCCTAACAAGCATAATGTTTAATTCTCACAAGTCCCTCAGTGAGCTAAAGCCTTAAAACTTAACAGCTTCAAATAAAGTATCATATTTTGCTTCTTTTGAAGATGTCACTTTAATATCGTTATTAGCCTAATCCACAGCACACGTGTTTCTCCCATAGCTTGGCCAAGGCCCACCGAATTTCACACATGTTGTATTGAAACATATTTTCTGCCCCGTGATTCCCTCATTTGTCCGTATAGCCCTTACTCTGCAAAAACACACACCTTCTCTCTCTTTCTTGGGCAACAGTTGCTAGAGGCTACTCGGGCAGCCCCGCTGGCTTGAGATGAAAAATTCATGTACGATGCATTTACCCCTTTTCAAAACCTGTCACTGTTTATGGCTGTGTGGGAAGATTACCTGAAGCACATTTGGCAGTTTTGCGGAGTTCTAATATCTGCTACCTGTATATGTAAGCAGTTTTCTAGCAGCATATGGCAGGTAGAAGGAAACCTTTAGAAGTACTTTGTTTTTCACTCTAGCTACTTTTAATATCCTGTAGAGATCTACAGGTTTTTGGGTTTTTTTTTTAAGACATCTGCAACAGACAAAATATAATTTTATGAAACAAAAAGCAATTCCAAACAGCCATAATATGCTGCTGCTACGTTTCTGTGTAGTGTCTGCCTTATGCCAGGCTGTAATGCACAGGATTAGAGGCTTGTAATACATCTTGCTCACTGAGATTCTCAGTTCATTGGAAACAAATTACAAGTCTAATTCTGTGCTTGTTTAAAAATAGCACAAATAATAAGAAGCTATTACAATATGTGACAAGAAAGTACATTGATTGCATTTACTAATCTGTTATGCCTCAGAACACGTCCTTTATACAAAGGAAACCTTTCATTCCTGTGCATCAGATTCTCTAGCGCATGACACCTATTTTAATCTAAGGTAATTTCATCTATTATTTTAATAGTGCTATATTTCAGTAACACTGGTGTGACGGAGTAGAGAATTAGTCCCATCTGTATAAGGTAGCTTACAGCCTTTCCTGAAAAACAAGCAAAGGATTCGGAATTTAACTCCATTTCTGTAGCTCACATTGTACAGTCAGTCTGATGGAGGAAATCACGAACCTGCTTCTCTGAGATATTCTCCCTGGCCTCTCACTGGGGCTCTTTCTTCCCAACCCAAACACTGTGGTAGCACAACTGCTTAGTTCTGGACCAGTGGTGGCTGGTGCCACCTTCTTGGAGCATAAACTAAGTGTGACTTCCTGTCCTGACTGCTCCCTTGGGCTCTGCATGCCCTTGAGGAACAGTCCCTGGTGCAAAGCACTTTGATGGGTTGGTTACCCTGAAGTTCCACAAACAGGGGCTGTCCTAGTTTCAGCTAGGATAGAGTTAATTTCTTTCTAGCAGTGGATGGAATGCCCTGTTTGGGAGTTAGGATGAGAGCAGTACTGATAACACACTGATGTTTTAGATGTTGCCAAGCAGTCAAGGACTTTTCTGTTGTTCATATTTCCCTGCTAATGTGAAGATGGGGGGTACCCAGGAAACTGGGAGGGGACACAGCCAGGACAGGTAACCTGAACTGACCAAAAAGGGTATTCCATGCCAATTATGTCATGCTCAGCATAAAAGGGGGGCTGGGGGAGGAGAAAGCAGCTCCAGGATGCGCAGTGTTGGGGACAGTCCAGTTTCAGGACAGCTCTGAGATATATGGGCTGAGTTGTGTGATTCGGTGAGAAACCCCATCATGTATCAGCAGTCTCATGCATTTTGCTATAAAGTCCTATTATTATATCTATCTTTCTGCTATTCCAGTAAACTATCCTTATCCCAACCCACGAGGTTTTGGTTTCTTGGGTTTTCTTTTCCCTCCCTCAAACCCCACACCCCTTAATGAACAAGTGGCTGCATGGTGCCCAGCTCTCGGCTGGGCAAAACCACGACAGCAGCAAATTATGTCAATAAGCAATAACAGCTACCAAAGCAGTGCTACTGAACCTTCTTGGTTGCCACAGCCATTGCTGAGATCAGCGAGCAAAGAAAAAAATCAGCACAGCATTAAGTGTACCATTCTCTGAGCCATCAGCAGCCAGCACCACGCTTCAAAAATCTGATTTACTGGCACTAAGCTAATGCATTTATTAAATAATAAAAGAATAGCAGCGTATTTCCATGACTGAGAATTGGATTAATTGTGGCGGAGAATAAAATACATTCAGAGTAAAAGACAGGCAGTGTTTCTGTGGCGGCCAATAGGTTTCCTGAATAATAAAAAAAAAATAAATTGCTGAAGGACAATGGAAATGTAGTGATGATGTTGAATATAATGATATCTTCTTTCCATGAAAATGCTTTATCCCATGGAATTCATATTGTATGTAATTCCAATAAATCAGATATACAGGTAACATGCTAGCCTCCTAAGTACAGATTATAATGAAGTTTCCTCTGAGCTTTCATGCATTCATAATCAAAAGACAGCAATAACTTATTTGGCATAGAAAACAAAATGACAAGACACCCAGAGACGCCTAGACAATTGCTCTGTTTTTTACTGCTGGGAACTTAGTACTTGATAAATGAATTGGTAAAATATTCAAAATGGCTCTGTGTGTGATCACAGAGTGAGGCTGTCTGAAATGACTTATGCTGGCATGACTGATAGTTCTTCACAGCTATAAAAATACAGCTCTTCAGGTTAGATTTACTAACATCTTGTATCAAGCCCAATAGCCAAAAATAGCACTAATAACTTAAGTGCTGGTGATCAGACTGGTACAAAATAAATGCACGATTTAAGAAGTTAAATCAATTCCGTAGCTTTTAGAAAGCACTGGGAACATCCAACAATTTGGAAAGCTTTATTGTTTGGTTGGTTTGGGGTTTTTTTGGTTATTATTTATGAAAGACTCCCCGCAATCTGTGCTTCAAAATAATCCCACAGGTGTGTTCAGGCAATTGTTTATGTATGTGGAAGGTATTTACCCACACAAACGAACAAAGAGACTGCTGATGAGCCATTTAATTTCTTACTTGCATCCCAAATTTCCTTCTAATTTTTGATTCTGGCATTCAAATTTATGTTTAAATAACAGTGAAGACTACAGTTTTCATGGTCACAGTACTGGCAAATCCTCTTTTAAAAGTGAATTGTGTTTATGCTATCCCTAGGTGCAGAATGGAACAGTTTAAAATACTTAAAAACACATAAGTAACCTTTAGGACAGTTGGTATACTAAAAGCTTTACAGTCCCAAATCAGACTGAGGGCCCAAAACCAGTAGCACAACTGACACAATGATGTAATTTCTAATAGAAGGACAGGAAAGAAATAAGATGTGAAGTCATCAAGTCAGCCCTGCCTGCTCTTGTTAAGGATAACCACCTCAGACAGGCTGGCTAATACACCTAGCAAGTTCTTCAAAATTCTTCCATGTTTTCTGTCTCCATTACTACTATTGTTCAAAAGCTGCTGCAGAACATAAACCTTTGTAATTACCTGCCTACATTTGCTTCTATCTTGTACCCATGTTATACCTACTTATTTGCACACCGGTTTTGTCCTGTAGACTGCATAGCTCTTCTTCCTCCTGCTGTTCATTCTCCAGAAACATTGTAAAGGAAAAATCTTAGTATCTTTTGAGGTTTTATGGGTTTGAGCAAATAAATTTCTTTCATTCTTTTCCCATTTATTGACCACTTCAGAAGGCCTCCTCTACTTTTTCAGTTTGAATTAATATTTTTCTGAACGTGAGAGTTTGGGATGGTACTGGAGGAGATGTATGAATAACCTATCTTCTCTACAGGAAAAAAAAACCTTGGCAATTTATTGCCACCCCACAATCGTTTAACAAATTTACTTTCCCCTCTTCCTCAGCGGTTTCCAACTAATAATCTCACAGTTGATAGCAATGGGCATGAGCTTCCTCTCTATTCTGTTTGTTTTCCTCCTTTTACTAGTCTTGAAGTTCATCTGCATCTTTTGACATGACACTGACTGCCTTATATATGCACCATAAAAGTGAGTCACAAGCAAATTTCAATAGAAGTCTAACTTTTGGTTTTCTTGAATGGTACTTGGCTATTTATTGTAATGTGCCAAGATGAGTACAGCCCACATTTTGACAATTCTCTCTTCACCTCTCTAGTCAAAGAAAGGACACACCTTTCTTTGTTCATGTCTTTATTCATTTTTCATATGCACCTTACTCATGCTAGCATCTTTCTTGACTGATTAGCCATCCATTTAGGAATGAAGTCCTTTCTAACAAGGGGCAAGTTCTTGACAGTACAGTTCTTTGACCATAAAAAAAGTTAAGATGTCTTTGGGTTCTACAAACCTAGTCTTCTTCCAGTTCACTACTCAACAATTTCCAAAAGTAGGGTCCTCTTTTGCAGATAGTATTTGTTAATTTCTACATGAAACAGAAACCAAACCATGATCACCTGAAAAAATAAAAAATCAGTGATGATGTCCTCATTTTCTTTCCAAACAATGCCTTAAGCAATAGCATTCTGTCCATTTCTCCTGCCGTTTCCTGTAAAGCTCTGTTGGCTGCCATATCCAGGAATAGCAGCACAGTCATTGCACTAATTTCTGATTTATTTAAGACAAAAATAAAGTCCTCCTGATTATACAATTTTTAATGTTTTCCTTCCTAATAGCATGTGGGAGATCTCTGCCCTTACCAAAATCCAAACCTATAGTAGCTCATGTTCTTCCCTTTTATTTCATAGTCTCTCTGAAGCAGTATACAAATCACTTCAAATCTCTGCTGAAAATTGACATAATCCTTTTCTTAAACTCTTCAGGAACCTGGCTAGAGTCTTGACTTCTATTAATCTTTTGCTTAATTTCAGGTATCTAGTCTCTCTTATGTTGCTCCTTTATCTGTTACAGTAGTACTTGCACTTGTCTGTTTTCCTAAGATCTAGTGTAGAAATATCACATCAGAAATATCACATCTCTCAAACTCCTTTTCTTTAAGCCTACTTTAAAGCTTTTTAATGGGTCTCAATGGCCTTATCCATACATTGGTCTCCTGAGGCATGAGGCTGAAGAAAGCATGTTCTTTCCATGATTACCTCTAGGTAGTTGAATATCCCTGAACTGTCTTGATTTAATCAACTAATTAGTCATCTTCATCTTTATTATCTTTCCCTCTCATTTTCTTTCTCAATGATCTGAAAAAAAATAACGCTGATGAACATCTGTGCCTTAACACTGCCAGGTATCTTCTGTGGGCTGACACAATTGTCCTGGAGATAGGATGCTTCTTGTTGAATCACATTTATGAGAAAATGTAGAAATAGAATTGCTGGATGATTTGGAACATGTACAGGAAGATTTAGATGAAGCCATTGAAATTTTTCCAGGTAAGGAGACTGAAATTTCCAGAGTGAAACTTTTAGTGTACTAAAGACATGGTAAGAACTTGCAAAAGGTCAACTAGAAATCAGTGCAAGGACTAGAAGCAAGGCTTTCAATGGAAATGTTGCAAAATTTGTCTGAAATAAAAACTGTTGTGGTGCTCTGTTTTCCAGTGGGAAGGAAAATCAGTGAAGATAGTAATATATAAGACAAGAAAGGTTTTGAAAAAACTGTTAATCCTAACACAACGTTCACGCTTGTAAGACAATCAATTTAAAAATGCAATCACACAGACTTGTTTCTCCCATATCCAACAACTGCTTTCTTCACTTTCAATAGTAGTAAATAATGTTTGGAAAGCAAAACAGATTTCCATTTGTGCAATAAAGAAGGTCTGCTGCCATTTAGAGATACTTAAAATTCTCTCATATACACACTAACAAACACTATTTCTGAGTATGAAATAATGGCTTTTATCATATGTTCAGTAGTTTATAAAATATCATGTCATCTAATTAAAGAATCGCTTTTGGTTGCTTTGTGCTATAAAATGTAATAAGCTGTTGTTGTGACTGATTACCAAGGAAAGAGGAAACACTGAATCAGTCTCAAAATCCTATGGTTATGCGCTACCATAGTCTATGAACTAACAGGTAGTGAAGAAAAGAATCTGGGCTGGATTCTTCTTTAGAGCAGTATTCATCTGAATTAATTTATCCATTTAATACAAACTAGATAGGAAGTTTTCCGTTTACTACACAGAACGAATAGAAAGAAGCAAACTCTTTAGGAAAGTAATTTTTCCTTTCATAAATACCTGTAACCAGACAAGTCATCCTCTGGAGATGTGATGCCAATCTCCCTCATTGATTTGAGAGCACCTAGACAGCTAGGTCAAAAGAGACACACTGAAGATGGATGAAGATGGTATGATGCTCGTGTGCCCCATTCACTCCTAGCATGTACGTGAATTCTTACCCTGCTGAGATCAGGAGACCTCAAAAAAACCTGCCTATCACTATACTTGCATCTTCTCTCGCAAGGCAGAACTTTATTATTCTATGTAAAATATACTTAAAATATCAAATAATCTTTACAAATCAGTCATCATTACCTGCTCTTTATACCCACTTACTTCCTTGAAAAGTCACTCTTTCAGAAGGTACTGCTTTTCTTTCCAAAGAAGGCTTGTGTAGCCTGGCAACTGTAGCTCCTGTCTTGGGTAATCAGGGGTCAGTAAATGTTGGAGGTGATGCTTGCAGAACAGAGCACAGCGAAGTCATGAGGAGACCCATTCTCTTTTCCTCTCAGAAATCATTGCATAGATCCTTATTCCTCACAACTTTCTAGTCTACTCATTCCCTCTGGAGCAGAGATGGATCCAAACCAGGTCTCAAAGCAGTCTCACATTTGGTCTGTATTATAGAGATCTGTAAGGATAAAAAGCAGTGCTGGGGATTTGTCCTTTTACATGGTTTGCTACTATTTATCTTCCAAAGGAGTGATAGCTGATGTTTTTAAAAGGTAAGACTAAAGACGTACATGTAGGGAGGGCTGAGGAGGCCATAATCATGAAGTAAGTGTTCCTTTAACAACTCTTTACTGTGTCAGTTAATCACAGCAAATAAATTGAACTGCTATACAGAAGGTGACCAAACACATTTATTTTTTTAATGGAATCCTGTCTATACAGAGCATTAACTGAGGGGCTCAATATATGTATGTACCCTGACCTGGCATGACCGAAAGAATGACCATAGACATCTGCTGTCTCTGATTTTTTCTTGAAATAGAGCATGTAGCACAGATTCCAGCCCACCCTTCCCCCATCACTGGCTTGTTGTCAGACTTGGAATATTTATTAAAAGTTGTGAGAATCCTTAAAAAAGTACAAAACAAAGAAGAAGGAATTAATATCTGCACAACCCTTTGAGATCCATAACTGAAAGAAAATAAGGCAAATTATTAAAAATTGGTGGAATCAATTTTGAGGGGTTTTGGGGGGATTTTCCTGTCATTCAGCATTGGCCCAAAGCCAGCCTCCAATGCAGATATACTGTTTCTGTATAAAATGGGACATGAAAAAAGATAAAGTCTAGAATAAATCAAACTCTGTGGAAGTTTTGACATAGCAGATTCACATCAGAGATTTATTCTGGCCCAGCTCCTTTTAAATCCATCACAGTACTGAGCCTGGAAATACCATGTTGTCTCGAAAAGTCAATAGAAAATTGTCAGCTTCTCAGTTGTGTATCAGTGTATTTAACCTTATAAGTATGAACCTACAATTCCTTATATCAGCATCTTATATTTTAATGTAATTCTTCAGTCTCCACTTGGACACAAAAGAGACAGTTGCAAATTGCTCTGTTGTTTTTTTGGGTCATAAAAGTTAAATATTACAAGGGAAACTTGGAGCAGATGACTGCAGTTGCTGATGTCAGCTGACAGGCTTGCGCTAATTTTAACACAGGGAAAAATGTCTCATACCAGGTATGATGGTGTTAAATGAAGAGCTAAATATTCTTCAGTAAAAGTCAGAAAATTGCTTGTTAAAGTATTTAAGTAAAGAAAATTTGAAAATTACGGCTCCAGCTCTGACAGCTAAATCCCTTCCCTCTCTCACTAATGAGATACAGGAAGATGCATGTGTTTTCTCTGTGGTAAGGAAGATAGATGAAAGATTTGTACCGACAACAGGGAGGAAAACAAAGGTGAGGGAAGAGGGGCTATAGGGCGTGGGGGCAGAGAAGTCACAGAACTTTAACAAGAAAATAAGTCTTTATGGAAGTTGCCAGGGTACAGCAGAATTGTTGTCCTCTGTGAGTGATATTTAATGACACGGATTGGGCTGTGGAAAGGCTACTTAATGGACAAAATGTCTGCTCTACCGATTCTGCACCACAAGTGATACTTGTCTCGTATGTTCTCTGAACTTACCTGTGCAGAGAACTAAACTGACAGAAAACCAGTAATGTTTTTATGAGCGCAGTGATAAGTCAAGGGAAGTTGGAGGGAAACTGTTTTCCGAAGCAGCTATTAGATTGGCTTAATCCCATGTCAAATCACACATGAAACTGTGGTAGAACTCAGTGCGGTATCTTAAGATGATGCTAATGAAGCACCTGGAAGGGCTGTCATTTCAAAGGTGCAGGGTAGAGGTGGTGATGTTCAGATACACTGGGCTGTCATGAAGAGTTCACATCCAGAATGCTAGGAATGCTGGGAAGCACATGGTAGTACTTTCAAGGTGACATATTGAAACTATGGTGTCAAATCGATGCTGCTAGAACATGCAGGGTGGATTTTTCTTTCCTTGTTCTCTGCCAATGTTTTTTTTCCATTTCTGGTCACTCCATAGTTGTTTACTAAAATAACTAAGACAAACCAATAATCAGTAGGCTCAGATTGCAACACTGAGGTTTGCACTATTGAAGGAAAATTTAAAATGTTCAAAGTCACTGTTATCTACATGAAATTCACAAGTGAGCTCCCTTTAACCTGGTGCTTCAAAGAATATCCAAAGGTATCCAACATCTTTGGAATTCGGTGAGAGGTAATTATTAGTCTTCCTGGTACTTCTTGATCTGGAGCAGATAACTAACTACCCTCTGACATCAATGCTCTGAAATGCTCAGCGTATCCTGCACCAACCTGAAAAGACAGTTCAATTCTACATGGGGAGAAAGAGATTTCTGTGGACTTTACTTCCATACCCTACTACGGTGCCAAAACTGCAGGAAAGAAATGACTGCTTGTTAAGCTGCACAGAAAGCCCTGTTTAACGAGGATGAATGCATGGATGACACTGAAAGAGCAGACTTGGATTTGACAACAGGGTAACGTTACACATTTAGGATACTGCTACTCACCAGCAAAGCTCCTCTGGTTCTGCACTGCTTTAAAGGCAATGATTACAGCTTCTGCAAGCAAGAGGGGAGAGGCATTTGAAGCATGAAGTAATTGTATAATGACAACTTGAAATCTGATCACCAAATCCTCTGTCATTTCTACCCTATCCTCATTTTTGTGGTGCTAAGAGGTTTATCTGCTAAAGCCGTGTGCGGGATTTTGCCCGAGTGACTCCCACTAAGCTGAAAAACTTCTGTGTTCTGCTTTGGTAACTCAGTGCTCAAAGATCAGTTTGCTAACAGATGAGCAGCCTCGACTTTCGAGGGTTTATGCAGGTCATTTAAACATGTAAGATAGAAAAAGATGTACCAACCTGGGTACACATTTACATGAAATATGGCATAATATTGCTTGAATTGGCATTTTCCTGTAATGTTGTGCTTGTTCAGGAGATTTAATGTGAAATAACATTCTACAGATTTTCTTCTTTAAGAGTTGAATGGTGTAGCAGAGTACTTACTTTCCTATTTTAATCTTTTTGGGGCAAAACCTATCAGTAAACAGCGTACTCTAATTCAGAGGTATTTTTGTAGCATTTTTTAACTATATCATAATTGTGTGAAATTTTAGGGTCCTCTGTGGTAGATGCAGTGATGACAGATAATGGGAAGATAACCGCTTCTTCTGCCAATGGATGAACTAAAAGCCAGAATAGATATGCACCAAAAAAAAGTAGAAGTTGGGAGAAAGAAGACTGGCAAATGTATGGGTAAAAATTAACCTTTGTTGAGATTAGGAGTACTTTTATTCTACCTATTCAAAATACCAGTTTCTGAAGTATGTTCTGTTTTATGTCTCTGTCCTTGGATACGTCCACCCCAGTGTCACTTCAGTAGATGACTTAACTGAGCACTACAAAATTGCCTGCAGTTCCTTCATGTTCAGGCTGACGTTACCTCTCTGCTCTGTCTGCTTTTAAGCAGCCATTTCTCAAACTTTCTTCTGTTTAAACCAAAGGATTGCTGAAACTAGGGGGAAAACAGTGAGGAGAGGTTTTGGAATCTCTATTGCTGTTTGCAATAAAAGAGCTCAGGATTCAAGGTATTAATTGTGTCTTCAGAGAAGAGTTTAACCAATTATGCATATTTCACTGTGACGAGGCAATATGCTATTGTTGCAGGAAGCCTCGGGGGCCAAGACTGTAGGGGTTTTATCTCTTCTTTCCACTAACTCAGAAGAATAGAGGATCAAAACTGAGTGCTTTATCTAATTGTAACTCAGATAGTGAATTCAATGTAATGTCATCTGCTAAAGGCCAACTATTTGCCTAACTAGGAATGTGGAGCCTGAGGGAGCAATGGAAGTGAGATGAGAATGTATAGTCAATCAAAATGCATATTAGCAAAGTTTGAATCTATTATTATAAATGCATTGTAAATTTTAAATGGCTGGGTTATAGCTGTTTCTCTCTTGATCTACTTAATATATATTCTGGTATCAGACCCTTCAGCTGTTCCACTGCAGTAAGGACAGAGCCTTGTGTCCCAGTTTTCCTCTACTGTCCTATACCCTTTTTTGGTGGACAATGAGCCGGCAGTTCTTTTCCCCATGTATGCATTCATGCACATGTATAGGAATAAATGAGATTGCTCAAAACCATGCCCAGGTGCTTCTGTCTACCTAAAGACTGCCCAACTATAGAAAGGTTCCTTTTTCTTCCAGTCTTGGTTTTCTCACTCCTGCAGTGGTTTTCAGCTTTAATGCACAATCTTTCAAGGAGTCCAAGATACATGCAACCTTTTCCCACAAATCACTGAGTCTATTTTTCCTAGCTATTGTCTTTATTTCAACTGGATCCACTTCTCCATGTCTCACCTTCCCATGAAGATCTATTACTTTAAAGGAAACTATTGAATCTTAATAGCATAATAGAAATTTTCTTCCCAGGAAGAAATATGACCCTGGCAAATAATGACGGATTCCCTGTGAACTGAGGCATTGCGTCAGCCAGAAGCCATGCACAGTCAGTTCTCCCACGGATGCATGCACTTGGAGGCACAGCTTGGTAAGGAGAGTTGAAGCATGAAGATACCTCAAGAGACCCAAGTATTTAGGGACTACTGGCATTTCCAGCCCCTGTAGATGTCAAACTATCCCAGCACCTAAACACTCAGTGGTGACACCCTAGAGATGCTTCAGAAAACTGATCAGAATTATTGACAGTGGTTTTTAGCCTAAGTCCTGTTAGAATACACTCTGCTTATTTTCCATACAGGACAAACTCACAGATTGCTCAAACCACATTTAATTGTCTACAAGGCCTAGCACAATTATGAACCTCCTGTTTTACAAAATAACTAGAAGTTGGGAGCACTAAATCCCTTACCTCAAGAAACTTGAACTAACATTTACAGCTTCCACTCATTTGAGCTGTTGGATTTTTAACATGATACAAAAATATGTGCAGCTCTAGGTAATGAATTGAGTGATGAGATGACTGAGCTACCTTCTGAGCTCAGGCTATATTTTTGCTCAGTCCCATTCAGGATGCAACCCCACCCTCACTTTGCTTTTGACAACTACTTTAGCTTCCCTGTGCAAAAAATGTTTTCAGTTATGTGCAAATAAATGTCTGCAACAAAAACTTGATCTGTTCAAAATAAAATAAAGGCTATCCTCATTTTAACCATAATTGGGAATGGACACATATTCTTCTGGATTTTTAGAAAAATCAAGTTTGATTGGAAACCTTGAGTTTTCAGAAACCCTCTGCCTTAAAAGCATTACTTTGGTTTGGGAGAAGTCATTGTTGTTCATGACTCCTTAGTCCACAATGTTCCCTCAAAAGCCCTCACCCTGTCTGCTTTACTCTGTCACCCTATGCTTCTGTTACATCAAACACCTCTGGATAGCAGTTTGTCTAGTCTTAAAATAGGCATATATGCAGTAAGCCAAAAAAAACAAACCAAACCCTCTCCTCCCCATGTCTGCAGTTCCACACACACTCAGCTCAGCATTTTTGCCACTTTGTGACAGAGTATGTTGTATCAAACCTCCAGTGTGCCTGCCACAGTTCATTGGAGTTAGAAGAGGATGCCTGTCTGCTCAGCACCGATGCCATGTCTGGGGAATTGTCCTGCTGGGAGACTGAGGCAGTGCAGAACCTCCCAGCTCTGCAAAGCACCTGCTGATCAAAGGTGAGAGTTCAGCCCCCTATGGATGGGCCATACTTTGTGGATGTTATGAACATACAAAAAGTATGATCTCTTACTCCAAAGAGCATCACAAGAAGCTTCGAGGAAGGTTTACCTGGGTCTGCTTTCCCTGATAGAAAATGCTTCCAAACCGCACATGAGGATATCATATGGAAAGAAAGACCTGGAGCTGTTGAATAAGTCCAGAGGAGGCCACAAAAATGATCAGAGGGCTGAAGCACCTCTTCTGTGAAGACAGGCTGGGAGAGTTGGGCTTGTTCAGCACAGAGAAGAGAAGGCTCTGGGGAGACCTTATAGGGGCCTTCTAGTACCTGAAGGGGCTATGGGAAAGCTGGAGAGGGGCTGTTTATAAGGGCAGGGATAAGGGGGAATAACTTAAACTGAAAGAGGGTAGGTTTAGATGTAAGGAAGAAATTCTTCCCTGTGAGGGTGATGAGGCCCTGGCACAGGGTGCCCAGAGAAACTGTGGCTGCCCCTTCCCTGGCAGTGTTCAAGGCCAGATTGGATGGGGCTTTGGGCAGCCTGGGCTAGTGGAAGGTGTCCTTGCCCATGGCAGGGGATTGGAACTAGATGGGCTTTGAAGTCCCTTCCAACCTTCCAACATAAACCATGATGCGGTTCTATAATATTGCCTAACTCTTCTAAGCTGTTCATGCTAGAGAAAGTATTTTTCTTCTGCTTAATTAAACTGCATCACAATTGCTGAGACAATAACTCACTTTAAAATAACAATGTTTATGCTCTCTTCCCCTTCTCCGTACCTTCCAAGTCACATATATTTGTGTGATATTTATGACTGAATGTGTATTTCAGTGTTGCCAACTTTTATGGGCTTATGTCTTCCTAAACTAGCAATGTAATTATAGCTGTCTACCTCCTGGTATTTATTATTAATATGAATATAATGAAGTGGGTGATTAAGCAGTCACTGGTTACTCCTGTAATCACCAGACCAGCCCCCTAAGGAAACTGGGTTCAATAACATGTCACTGGAATGATAAAATCTTAATGAGTCATCAACAAGATGCAGAACTGTGAGGCTCAGCAGAGTTCAAGTCCTGTTTATCATAAAATGCAAAGAGATGAGGCTGATTGAAAAACAGCAGAAAATGGAGGGATAGATGCTCAGTGTGATTTGCATTACCTCTGTTGGACCTCTGACAAATAAAACCTGCTGAGGCTCTGCCCCTCATCATCAGCACAGTAGATGCAAAAATCTTTATTTTGATATGCAGTCCTATTTCCACACACTTGGCTGCTGCCTGGTATTTGCATTAATTCAGAGCATGTTAGAAATGGGACTACCTCCTCCCCATCTGCCATTTAAGCTCACCTCCCCATCCTCCTTTCATGAAGAATGTCTGTGATAGGAACTGATTTACAGAAACAGAGTTTCCAAACCCTCTGGCATCTTGGATCTGCTTATACAAGCTTGTCCTGATTAATTCAAAATTCTTCTTGTTCTAATAATCCTCTCATTTCAAAGCTTCTTTGTAGTTCCTTCACTATCTTTTGTTGGCATGCAAACGAGCAACCTCAGGTATGGATGTTTAACTTCTTTTGTTCTCGCTTTCTTCAAAATCTTACAGGTTTGGGGAGCTGTGAAAAGCTCTGGCTTTTTCTTCCCTGAATGTATTTGTCATGTTATTAATAATTCATATTCTTAAAAAAGAGAGGGGGGGTGTGGGAAGGAAATTACTCAAAGACCTGTTAGACTTAAAGAAGTGACAATGCTTCCGGAAGAAAGACTGCAGGTCAAGTTCAGACTTGAGAAAAGCGGCTGCAACTCTATTGAACTACTTCCAGATTATTCATAACATTAAGGTAATATGTCAACTACTCAATAATGTATCCTACTCCAACCTTCAATTAACCTTTTTATTCTGAAGCATTTAGCTTGGTAAGTCACGCAAATTAATTTATTGAGAAGCTAATAAACAGTGAGTCACAAGAATCAGGAGCTGGGTGATTAGGTGTTTAGTTATATGGTTTATTATTTATTTAGAAGGGATTTTGATGAATTATTGAAGCTTTAACATTAGTTCTTTTTTTTCAAAGTATTGTTGAGATTTTTTTTTCTAAGTGCAAAGATGATTTTCTAAGGGCTGCATATGACATGATCTAAGCCACATGCATTTCCTTCAGTAATCTGATATTTTGGTACTTCCTGCCCTAGAGGCATAGCTTTTATTCTTACAGCCAAGGTTGGTTTTGCATCAATTCCTATAACCAAGGAATCAATGCAAAAATAAAAGCAAGAAGCTTTTGAGGTACCTAAATCAAGGTTTCTAGTACTTTATCAGACATCTTCAGCTATCCAAAGCATCCATGCAAAATCTTTCTGCAAGTCAGATAGAGTGTCCTAGAATCTCTGTGTTGGCCCTATATACCTGTGTTTAAATGTGTCATTTTCTCCCACATAGTCAAATGACCACAGTTATATCAGCTGATGCACAGTAACTCTCACAGTGTGTACGTGTCATCTTTCCATTGCAGCTGGGGAAGTTATTTCAGCTTAACTATTCACAGAATCATCACAAAATCATAGGGGTTGCAAAGGAACTCTAGAGATCCCTAACAAGCAGGCTCACCTAGGACAGGTCACATAGGAACACATACAGGCAGGTTTTGAAAGTCTCCAGAGAAGGAGACTCCACAACCTCACTGGGCAGCCTGTCCCAGTGCTCCCATCACTCTCACAATAAAGACATTTTTCCTCATATCGAGGTGGAACTTCCTATGTTCCAGTTTATGTCCATTGCCCCTTGTCCCATCACAGAACACCAGTGAAAAGAGACTGGCCTCTTCTTGACATACACTCTTCAAGTATTTATACACATTGATCAGATCACTTCTCAGCCTTCTCTTCACCAGGCTGAACAGATCCAGGTTCCTCAGCCTTTCCTCATAAGAGAGATGCTTGATTCCCTTAATCAGTGTTTGTAGTCTTTGGTTGGACTCTCTCCAGTATTTCCCTATCTCTCTTGAACTGAGGAGCCCAGAGCTGGACACAATACTCCAGATGCTAACACAAAATTTCCTAGAAATGGGCAGAGGTAGGGTAATTATCTCACCCATTGTATCTAGTGATGGAGAGTTAATAACAGATCTAACCTACTCTAATCCATCACATGAAATCTGATATATGTCTCCACTCTGCCAAACTAAACAAATGGCATATGATGACCATGGCTAGCACTAATGTACAGCAGAGAATAACCACTTTGTCATTTAGTTCAGCTTATTTAGACCTTTGTCTTTGTTTCAAGTGACACCATCATGGACTTGATTTTGTATTGCAAATCTGAAAGGTGAAAGTAGAAACAAACCTACTCCTTATTCATAATAGCAGACATTGGTTTTACAGGTCCAAAGTGCTTGTGTGAATTGACAGATTTCTCCCTTTGTTTCCCATCTCCCCGTTATTCCCCGTAGTGAGGATACACATGGTCTTGAAAACTAATACATACAGAACATACCTTTGTACGCTTTTTTTTTTTGTGTGGTGGGTTCAAGAAACTGTCTGCCCTAGGATTTATGAATAAAGATGAGTGACTGTGCAATTTCCTTTTATAAAATATAAGCCTACTAAAAAAAGTGGGAAAAGTAAGTAGTTACTGTTCCCTATGAATATTGTTGATCAGTGTCATGAATTATGCATGTATCCCTCCTGGGCCCAATGTCCTCTGGCATTTCTTAAGCAGTAGCTCAATATTTTCTACCACTCTGATAAATCATTCAATAGAGAAAGGGTAAGTCCTGGTTCTTGAGCCACTGTTCAGAGGCACTGACTGATGTGGTTTGTCGAACAGCTTAGTTTTACATTCCACAGCTGAAAGTCTGACATCCAAGTCTTTATAGTCCACCAAGGTCACAGGGACATCAGAGTTGTGAAGTGTGTTTTCAGCTTCTTGGATGCTAGGAAATGGCTTGAAATTCAGCAGGAAAATTTCTGCTCCAGTAGAGGCACGGGTTTTTCTCATGTTTTTTATCTTTCTCTTTACAGAGATAGGAGATAACAATGGTGTCCCAAGGAGCTGATATTTCCTTCTTTAAGGAGAATTAGGGGTCAGATATTCCTACAACGTGCACGATATCTATGATAAAAACTATTCAGGGAAAATAACCTGGGGCTTTCTTTTCAGGACTGAATCTATTCTAGACATCTCTTCTATACATGTCATGAAAAAGATTGTGTAGGACTGTTGGAGGAATTCTACTGTTCACATATTATGGGTTAACTAAATAACACTTTAGAGAAAAATATGGTTTCATTTCAAAATGAGAGGTTGCAACCCAACTCTGAACACTAACAGGTTTTTCCCACTGCTATAAACTACAACTTCCCTTTAGTTCCCAACATTAAGTGAAATAGCAAGGTAACTGTGCTAAATGCACTTGACCTCTTAAATGAATTTTCTCTCTCCATATTGGAAACTCTGGGATTTTTTTTTGGGGGGGGGGGGGTAGGGTTTTGGGTGGGAGTTGTTTGGGGTTTTTTTTGAGGCAAGAAAAAGCAAGTTTACAACATGGAGATTATTTGTAGGATATTCAAAGTTAATTGAATATAAATGCAGAATTTTGAGCATTCATGGCAGACAGAACTAGATGGTTCACCTTGTTTCTGTCAGGGACAAAAGATGAGTCTTGTGCCCTGTGCATCTATCCATCCAAATGTCAAAGAAGAGTCACAAAGAATATTTGGTAGATATGGTAAAAATGTTCATGAAAACTCTCAGAAAAATACATCTGACTAATGTAATAGTTTTGTTTTAAAGTCTCAAAGAGCTTAAAATGTATTCTGTACTTTGAAATATTCATGTGGAAGTGTCAAAAAAAACTCCACAAAAAGTCAATGTCAGAACTAAAATATTTCTCCTGGACCATTCTGATATTGTGGACAAATCTGATTTTAATGCAAGGGCATAAAATTAGCAAAACAAAAAGTTATAATGCTGGCTGTAATACTGTGGAAGATGTGCCAACTATTCCTCTTCTAAAAAAGTGGAAGTAAGAAATAAGGACAAAACCTCTCCATCTTCTTAACACTAAGAACATCATAGATGAGAAGTTCAAACACTCCATAAAGCCTTTGCTCCATTTCCAAAACCTTGCATTCAAGGTACTGGATTGGATACTTCCTTCCCAGAGCAAGAACTTCCACAGTGCCTTCATACCAGCAGAGAAGTCCTGCAAGTATCTTGTATCCCACACATTCAACAAATCATTCTATGACGTTGTTGCTGATATCTTTGTTATGCTTTTAACTTGGTGCTCATTTCCGCTTTTTATATCCAGCTGGGGAAAGAGCTTGACATGCACACACCTTCTCAATACATTACATGGCTGCTTGTTAGTACACAGTAGGGAGCTGATCATAAAGAATCCCAATTCTATTCTTGGCTCTCCAAGAGATGCGTGCTGTGTGCAGCCTGGGGAACTGAATTGTCAAAAATGATGTACTTATCCTAAAAAGCAAGATGGAACAGGAGATAGATTAGTGACTGTTTTATCGGCCTGTTGGCTCTGAATCCTTGGTCTGACTGTTATGTAATTTTAAGTTTGCTAGCTTCCCTCTAAACTGCCTTCTCTGTTAGGTTTATGACCTTACTCAGTAATAACAACAGAAAAATAGATGGGGATTTTAACAACAGTTAGGAGCTGGATTTGTTTTCTTCTTTCCGATTCCTGGAGAATAAAGGAAGATTTGCTGAAAGTCTCTCACTTCCTCCAGTTTAGTTTTCTTTTTTGGTTGGGTTGGGATTTTTTTCTTAATTTGTTTGTTTTCCTGACATTTATTTTGCCCTCAGAATTGAATGGTATCCTTCACACAGTGACAGATTAATAATGAAATTAAAATTCCATGTGTATTGTTTGAGAATGTATTTTCCTCTGTGTCTGAATGATGCTAAAAACTCTCTGGGCATTCATCACCAGGATCTTAACTGTTACCCTAGGACTGAGTACATTAGAAACAAAGAGGCTAAAGAACATTTATTTTCCTTCCAGAAGAGTAGAAAGAGATAGATCAGTGGAAAAACCGTTCAAAAGAACAGTTATTCTCTTCCTTTTCTTCCCTTGTCAATTCCTCAACTCACTTTAACACATTTTGTTTGTGCTCAAAGTTGAGATTTGGGTTTTGCCGTTGCCACAAGGTTTCAAAGACACACAGTTCTGGTTACAACTGAGCTCTGCAGCTCTACCAAACACATCACTCCAATGGCACTGCACCAACCCACGCATCCCCATTGCTCACACAAAAGGATAGCAGGGCTGGAAGCAAGGGTAGCTGCCGCTCACAAGCCATCAATGTGCTTTCACAATGTTTAGCAGGTGCCTTATCCACCAAACCAGAAAGCCATGATGGCTTTTATCAAGACAGTTTTGTTAGAGGTTGTTAATCATCTGCAGCCCATGGAGAGAGAACAAATCAACACTGAATCCTCCCATCCTATCCATGATACTCATGCTGCCTGAGAACAACTTTGTTTGCTTGCTTTGTTTTGATTTAAATTATTTAATCAGTTGTATTATATAATTTCAGAAATGCCAAGAAGTGCCTTGAATTTTCTTGGAAAAATGTTAGCCAGCAGTTTTGTGTGCCTTAGCTTGTATACTGAAGTTTGAGAGAAGAGCTTCTGTTTCTTATTATCACCAGCTATTCAGAATCTCCTATGATAGCTCTTCAGAGCAAAAGTGGCTTGACTAATAGCCCACTAGATCAACAATGGGAGTTGATTTTACTGTTTTGTTTTTTTTTACTCTTGAAAGTATATTTCTTCATTTTCTCTGTCAAAGCATTTATTTGAAAAATAAAGAAAAATAAATACCACTTACTTGCACAGCAAATGTAACCCTACGTGATATTTTCACTGACACTCCAATTTAAGGGAAATTTATGCTTAGCAAAGAAAATTGGAAATGAAGCAGGGCATTAACACCAAAGTATTTGTAAAAATAAAAGCAAGAAGGAGTGCCTAAAGGTACAATCCCAGATATCAGAGAAACTGATCTGTGAACCATATTCTCTGTTTATTCCTTCCATGTAGTGGACACACAGAAACACAGAAGATGGTACCTCTTCTGTAGCCAAGGCTCTAGCTTTCTCCTTCTGACCTTTTCACTCACATGCATTTCTACAGTGAACATCACTGAAGTAATTTTCTTTTTAGGAGACACTTTCTACGCAAAACAGGTCACAAAGTCCCAGAGAATGAAAGAGAGGGAACAGGAATATTGGTAACAGGCTCAACAATCAGAAGAGAGTTGTGCAATTTTGTTGACCCAGAAGTGGGATCATTTACCTGGTTTGTCTCTGAGAAAGCACTGAAAGATGAGATAATCAGTAATACTGCTGTGATTAGGAAACCAACCTGCAAGGGCAGGGAAGGACCCTCTTCTGATTTGGACTTGTATGAGAAAGATAGAGAAGAAACACCTAGAAAATCAGGGTTTGGTTCTCCTTGTGGCTTGAGCACAATTGCATCGGAAGAATGAGAGATCACAGCCACGTCCCAGGCATTTGGGCCATTTGGAGATTGCTTTAAGTCTGAGATGAGGGAGGGATCCTAAACCATAAGAGGGGTAGCAGACACATGGAAGAGAAGAACACAGCTTTTATAATATGTTGTCTTCCAGTCATCATCCAACAGCCTCCCCAGTCAAACTGGGTGTTTGATACCTGCATGTGGTACCATGGCATCGTGTGCTTTGCCTGTTTCAGAGCCCTGACGATGAGGTGAATTGCTGTTGCTGACACGCACCCATGTAGTTCCCTCTGTGAAAGGAGATGGGGAAAGGAAGAAGGTGTCTTGCATCTAAAATCAGTTTCTATCTCCTTTTATCACAGCCTGTTAGGGGTGAGGAAGTGAACAACAAAGCTACCTATCCTCAGAGCTCTGCACTTCACTCTGTCTTCTCTCTGTCCATTTTCTCTGCAGCCTGCCTCCTGTGCGAGAACCAGTTGCAAGAAGATTTGGACCAGCCTTCTTGTTCTAAATCATTCCTTTCTTAACTCCCTGATTTCAACCCAATAGTAGCACACCTTTGTCTTCCCCCTTCTTCTTCTTCACAGCAAACCCTGAGCACCATTACTAAATACTCTCCAGAAACACACAGAGAAGATGCAGACTGTAACAGCAGGCAAGCAGTCTAGCACGGCTTTGAAGCAACCAACTTGTTGAATGTGTGCAGCAGCAATATGAGCAGCCTGTTCCTTATCTGAGTGAGGAAAACCCATGCAAGAGGGTGGCAGGGGTTAGCTAATTCACCATGTGGGTGTGGGATGTGGGTTAAAACTGCTTTAAACAACTTTGAAAGAAGTATAACCTAAGACAGAATTATCTTGTCCCCTTCTCCTCTCCTCTTTCCTCTTCCCTGTTTTCTTTGCTGGGTTTGTGTGTTTTTTATAAATTATTTTTTCTTTTCTTTTTTTCCCTTAAATGTCACTTTCAGTGTGGCTTTCTTGAAGGGACAGTAAGTGTCTAGACATTTTGGGAAACATGGGTGCATTCATACCATTTGGGTCATGATCACAGGAAGCGATACACAAAATCCATCAATAGAATTTTGCTCACAAATTTTTTTTTTTCATTTGACTAGGACTTTTAAAAAAAAAAAAAAGCCATAGGTCTGTAACTCATGATTCCTGCATGAAATGAGCCCAAATTCTGTAAAGAAAAAAAGAAAAAAACCCAATCAATTTCCCTCCTCACTCCTTAGACATTTCTGCAGGTAAATAAATAGGTTTTATGTGAAACTCAACTTGAATATAAAAATTTTCCCAAGTGAATAAAGCAAGTCTTTAACAAGTTGAGGGAAAGGATAATGAGAGAAGTAGGGCTGCTTATATCTGAAATCCTTAAATCTTGATTGAATTGGAAAACAGTATTCTACTTTACCCTAAAATGAAAGAAAACTATTTCACTGATTGTGCAGAAGACCAAATTGTAAAAATTTATGAATTTTTTAATCCTGTGCCTTTCTCTCTCCTTTTCTCCATCTTGCTTTTCTTCTGGAACCAAGTTGATATCAGATAACCTTTGTGTCAAAACTGTAGTCAAAATCAATATGTCTCCATAAAATATTTTGGATCATCAGTCTGGTTGAGGTATTCATACCTTTCAGTCTTTGGAACAAGGCACCGGAGCTGTTTGTTTCTCCCAAAAGGAGCCTACATACCGCATTAGGAGATTTGTCAAAAAATTACTGATGATTGCTGGCAGTGCTTCAGAGTGTCACTACACTTGCATGGCACTCATCCTTAGCACATTCTTCCTTAACACTGGAATGAAGCTGCACATTTATCATTATTTTTCTGCAGGGCTACACCTTGTTAGTCTTACATGCAGTAGACACAGGGCTGACATTTGGTGCGTGGTTGGGTGAAGGCGGGCTTTAACCATGGAATTTCTTTCTCCCAGATTTTTCATGACCCCAACATGTAAATATGTCCACCAAAAATCCCTCCTTGTGTGCCATACATCCAAGCAAAGCAAAACAAGGACTTCATTCCCCACTCCCCGTGGGCAGGCAGGTGTTCAGCCATTTCCAGGAGCGCAGGCCTCCATTACACATAATGGTATCTTGGGAAGACAAGCACCATCACTGTGAATGCTGGCCCCTCCTTCTGCTTTCTCCAGACACTTATAAGCTAAAGCATGACATCATATGCCATGGGATGTCCCTTTGATCAGTTGGGTTCAGCTGTCCCAGCTGTGTCCCCTCCCAACCCCTTGTGCACCCCCAGCCTGCTTGCTGGTGGGGTGGTGTGAGAAGCAGAAAGGCCTTGTCTCTGTGTGAGCACTGTACAGGAGGAACAAAAACATCCCTGTGTCATCACCACTGTTTTCAGCACAAATCCAAAACACGGTCCTTTCCCAGCTACTATGAAGAAAATTGACTTCATTCCAGCCAAAACCAGAACAGCATCCACAAATCCTAAAGCCTGACTACTGGATTTGTAACCCTTACCCACTTCTCTATTATTGCTGGTATCGATAGCTTAATACAGTAGAAATTGTCTATTTCTGCATGAGAAGTTATTCTAAGCTGAAGTAAATTATTCCAATTATGTTTTCATTAGGAAGTCTTGAAGTAGGGTGTGTTCAAACAGTCGAAAATTGTAACTCAAATGACTCTTTCCCATAAGCCCCTGCAGATTCAATGATTCATCAAAAAATAAACAAGAAAACCCCAAACAGCTCAAAAAAGACCCAGTCTAGACCCAAGCTCAGATTTTTATGAAAGAATCACTAGATTTGTCCTCACACTGCAGTTCCTCAGAGGTCTGACCAGTGCTTCTAGATCAGAATAATGAAAAACATACAAGAAAGTTATTATCTCCTTATAATGCTTTTTGTCACATTATATATTTGGGGATTTTGATATTCAGATGAAAAATAACCAGCAATATCAATAATGCATGCAATCTTGTTTAAATAATGTCACAGATGAATTCTCTTGCTTTGTTGTTCTGATGCAAAAAATTGCATCTTTGGGATTTGGAGCAGGAACCTGTAAGGCAGATAGTTTGATCTGCACATAGCCAATATGTGTGCTCTGTGATAGCATATGCACTCTAAGCTTAAATTGATGGAAAACCCGCACACAGAGTTTGCTCATGAGGGAAGCTGAAGAAACATGCTCTTGCAGAGATATCTGTGGGTCTGGACAGCGCCGTTGTCACCAACATGCTGCATGCCATAGCTTCTTACATGAGCACACCCATTGCAGAAAAGTTACCAGTTGAACCGGCTCTGTCCACCTCCAGTGGCTGCCCAAGACTAGCCTGAACTATGATTTAAAGATTTAGGGAGGACCCTTCTACCCATGCCTTCCTAACTGAGCTGTCTGAGCCCAACTTTCAGTCTGTTCAGCCAGACTCACGAGAGAACATCTGCCTGACCTTTGCTAGGCCAGGCAGATGAGGAAACCAGTCAATGTTTTTTCTTCTACTAAGGATGGAAAGCATCAGAAAAATCTTTCTCTGGCCCATTGTTTGATTGACTGGCAGGAATATGTGTTTGGGAACAAGCTTTGAAATCACTTTCAATTTCTCTTTTCACACTGGATTTAAGCTCTGAAGGGCATCTTCTCAGCATGGCACAACCTTGGCAGAGCCCTTTCCCATAGAAGCTGTATAATTCAGCCAAACCTTTTTCATCAGTACCCTCACACTGTGGCTTGAAACAGCATGAGCCAGCAAAAGCAGGTGTCTGTCAATGTGCACCCAGGGTTCTGCCAGCATAACTAAAAGGAGTTTAGGCTGCAGGGCTTCTTCTACACCTCTGACTGACACAGTTTCATGGTTTTGTTGTTAGACTTTCGTGCAGTGACCATGCAAGTGCTGATGGACGGAGCAATGGGACTTGGCTTGGAAAAGCTACAGTGGTTTTCCTTTCATCCCCAAGGCTGCCCACAAGATCCCTTTCGCAGCTTGTACCTCAGCTACTCCTGCAGCAGCTGCCGAGCTGCTATAATGGTGTGCAGCACAGCATGCAAAGATAACCCCCAATCAGTTGTGTAAATTATGATATTTAACAGTTAAGGCATGAAATGGCTGAACTTCCTCTGTTGTGAGGGTGGAGGGAGAGTCAGGCTCTTTCAAGGGAGGGACAAGACCATCAATTCTCACAGCAAACATCTGGGACGTAGGTACTTAATTCATTTGGCCACTTCTGAACTTTTTAACCTGCATGTCCAAACCTGCTCCCAGCAGAAGGAGCGAATTTCAACAAAGCTTGAAAACAGCCTATGTCAGAGAAGCATCCTATTGATTTTCGTGCATTTGCCTGCTTAGGTACAAAGGATCTCTGATATATGTTTGAAATTGATGTGCCAGCAAGAACCCAGCAGCCTTTGTACCGGTGTGGCTGTGAAGCCCTGAGACAGCGCAGAAGCAGGCTGACCTCTCGCTCCCTTTGAGCTAGTCCTTGGATGTGCAGCAGCTGCCGTGCCGCTATTCAGGCTGCTCCGTGCTTCTGTGCTGACAGTTTTTTCCAAGATGTGTCAGTTCCATGAACAGAGAAATTCAGCAAAATGAGGGCATATGTCACCCATACTTAGCATTACCAATGCAGGGGAAAAAGTGCTATAAAAGTCAATATTCCAACACACAGCAACACAACTAGATGGCTGATCTATAACTGCCATGAGGTTATCATACTGATTAGCTCAAATAACATGTCCACATCACTAATGCATGTTTGACTGAAAATATCACGAGACACCCAAAGCTTTAGTCTGGAATAAAGCCTTGCACATTGTGCTAGACAGAACAAGGACAAGCTGCTACAGACTCATCTACATTCTAATCAAGCTCTGAGGTAAACAGGAGGCTCGATCTTGTAACCGTAGTCATCTATCTGTAATTTCAGTAGGGAAGAGAAAGCAACAGAGATTTTCAGTAGCCTCTCCCTTGTTCCTCAATATGAAAAGCCCTCCCAACCAAGCTGAGGCTTTTACACAGGCTGTGTTTGCTGTGCCCATTTCCCAAACAAGTGGGCTTGGAAGTGAGAGGAACCTGGCTCAGGTGAGATGCTGTGGTCCTAGAAGTGGCTTCATTGTGCAAACATATTGTAAAATCTGGATTCTCAAAACTCAGCTGCATTTTCACATTTATATACACTTATTTTATTTCCTTATTTTTTTAAACAATGTTTATAGCTGCCTTCCTCTAGAGATTTCTTAAGAGGGAGGCAAAAGTATTTTACTCTTCAAAAGAAATAGGTTGGAAAATTCAATAGTGCTTCATGTTTCTTGCCAAGCACAGTAATTACACAAGCTACAGCAAATATTTAAAGAAAAGAAACACTTTTTTTTTTCTTCTCCTCATTGTGGGCTTTGTTGGTAATAATAAAAGAGTGAGAAGATATGAAAAAGCTTGAAATGAGGAATATGGATGGAGAAATTGAAAAATGAATTAGCACATGATTGTTTTCCCACAGGAAATCCTTTTTTTAAGGGAAATCTAACATTTTGGAGGAAAGGCTTTTAGGAATAACTATGGATTAAAGTTGTTTTATTATTTTTATCTTGTTATCTAAAAAAGCCTGAAAGGGGCTGTTGGAGTTGAGGGATGTCCTAGTTGTCTCTGTTAATCTTCATTCCCAAGAAGGAGAGATATGTTTAATGTGTTACTCTTTGTAAATTAGGGGACTGTAATTTTTCAGGTTTTTAATTGCTTCTCTCTAAAAGCACCTCCCAGACAATAGCAGCTATTTATCTGATGGTTTGGAAAGTGAGAATACAAACTGATCATACTGAGGATGGTTTTGCTTTTTATTATTATTATTATTCATTGATAAGTTACTGTCTATTCCCCCTCAAAGAATGCCCCTTTGTGTGAGAGCCATTTCATAAGAGCTGTATTTATTTTTCATTTACGGTGTTAGTTCAGAAACTAGCTTAAACCCAGAGCACCCAGAGCTTAAACCCTCCTTGCTTTTCCAGATTGTCTGTCACTGGTTTCCCAATGACCGAATTACCCGTAGTCTCCTTTGAGGTTGATCTTAAATCCTGTCCTCATTTGTGCAGGGCAAGGCTGAGACCTGCTTCTCTGGAAAGAGCACTGCCATAAGGGTCTCTGGGACAGCTGGAGACAAGAAGGGCTGGCCCAGCATGGCTTTCCTGCCCAGTCCTACAGCTGTCCCCATAAGTGACAGCCCTTGTCCAGCCTTTTCTGCTTTTCTGGAGTGTCCTCAAACATCCACAAACACTGAAGGTGCATGAGAAATTTGCATTCAGGGAATGTCCTCAAGAAAAGAGATATAGATGCCTCTGTATCTATTTTCTTTTCTACCTCTATGTTATTTAAGGCTAGTGATGAGTACTTCTAATCTGAGGTGACAGATTACCTGGAGGGAAAAAGCAGGCATGTGCTGGTACCTTTTCCAGTGCATCTGTAGGTACTACATAGATCCTCTGCACACCTACCTTCACTTCCTTTAACAGCTTCTTCATCACTGCTTCAGCACCATCACTTAATGTCCTCCCTATTTGGCATAGATGTTAGAACATTTTTTCTAATGCTCACTTTTAATTTCTCTCTTTTCCTATTTTTATACCATTGGTCCTGGTTTAACCACCTTAAATATTCCCCCCTCCCAGCTCTTTCATATTATTTCCTCTGAATATATTTTCTTGTTGGCAGTTATCATAGCCGTTCATTGTTATTTTCTCTGAGCAGCATTAAACTTCCAATACAAAAGGATAATCAGAGACTCTCTGTCTCAGTGCAATTTACCTCTACATAAAAATGGCCTTATTTAATCTCTGGTAATATGCACTTTATTCTCTTTCTGTATGGAACATCGTAAATGGAAAACACAAAAGATCCACAACTGCAGTATTTTTCAAAAAACCATTCAGAATGTGCTCATTTAAAAATACCAAAGACACCCAAATCTGTGGCAGTGTGGTGTTAAGTTTGAATGAAGAAAAGTGTGACTAAAAATAGAAACATTAAGTTCTGCTGTGCAATGAGCTACAGCACATCAGCTGAACATTTATATAGGCTGGAGCCTGTCCAACCCTATCAACCAGTGGGATCATTTATGCAAACCTCAGTAAAAGAGATTTGCCTTTCAGGAGTCTCACAGATACCAGATTATTTCTCTTTGTGACACTTTAGGTCTCTATTACACATAAGAGCTTGGCTCAGGATGCCTAGGAGGGTTTATGGCCATGGACTCCCATCCTGCAGGTAGCTCGGCAGCTTGAATACGAGCGCAGTTACTGTTGCTGTCCAGGATGTAGGTAATTTCCTCCCTTCATATTAAGTAGTGTCAACAGTTGCCTTTTTAGTGTATGTACCCCAATGTTGAGAAGCTTCATGCATCACATGGATAAATTAATTAGCCTAAAATTGGCAGACAAGCTATCTTCATTTCTGTGAGATTTCTACAGGCAGTTAAGACTTTCTGTTTGCAACTCCTTCAAGGTAATCATAGAATCATAGAATTGTAGGGGTTGGAAGGGACCTCGAGAGATCATCGGGTCCAACACCCCTGCCAAAGCAGGCTCCCTAGGACATTTCACTCAGATAGGCATCCAGACGGGTCTTGAATATCTCCAGAGAAGGAGACTCCACCACCTCCCTGGGCAGCCTGTCCCAGGGCTCTGTCACCCTCACTGGGAAAAAGTTTCTCCGCATGTTGGTGCGGAACTTCCTATGCTCCAACTTGCAGCCATTGCCCCTTGTCCTGTCTCCACAGACCACTGAAAAGGGGCTGGCTGATTCCCCCTGCATCCCCTGCTTAAGATAATTGTAAACATTAATTAGGTCCCCCCTTAGTCTTCTCTTCTCAAGGCTGAACAGTCCCAATCTTCTCAGCCTTTCCTCATAGGGGAGATGCTCCAGGCCCTTAATCATCTTCGTAGCCCTTCTCTGGACTCTTTCCAGGAGATCCCTGTCCTTTTTATACCAGGGAGCCCAGAACTGGACACAATACTCCAGGTGGGGCCTGACCAGGGCAGAGTAGAGCGGGAGGATCACCTCCCTTGACCTGCTGGCTACACTCCTCCGGATGCACCCCAGGATCCCATTGGCTCTCTTAGCCACCGAGGCAAACTGCTGGCTCATGGCCAACCTGTCATCCACCAGGACCCCCAGGTTCTTCTCCACTGAGCTCTTCTCCAGCAGGTCATCCCCCAGCCTGTACTGATAGCAAACGGTTGTTCCTTCCCAGGTGCAAGACTTTACATTTGCTTTTGTTAAACCTCATCTTGTTTCTCCCTGCCCAGCTCTCCAGCCTGTCCAGGTCTCGCTGGATGGCAGCGCAGTGTTCCTGCGTGTCAGCCACTCCTCCCAGTTTTGTGTCATCGGCGTACTTGCTGAGGGTGGATGCTATTCCCTCATCAAGGTCGTCAATGAAGATGTTAAACAGGACTGGACCCAACACCGAGCCCTGGGGAACACCGCTAGTCACAGGCCTCCAGTCAGATTCCACTCCACGAATCACGACCCTCTGGGCTCGGTCCGACAGCCAATTCTCAACCCACCTCACTGTCCATTCATCAATCCCATGCTTTCTCAGCTTTGCTATCAGGATGTCATGGGAGACAGTATCAAAAGCCTTGCTGAAGTCAAGGTAGATGACATCCATTGTTCTCCCTCCATCTACCCAGCCAGTGATGAGATCGTAGAAGGCTATGAGATTGGTCGAGCACAATTTCCCCTTGGTGAATCCATGCTGACTACTCCTCATGACCTTCTTCTCTTCCAATTGCTTGGAGATGGCATCCAGAACAAGCTGTTCCATAACTTTTCCAGGGACAGAGGTGAGGCTGACTGGCCTATAGTTGCTGGGATCCTCCTTCTTGCCCTTTTTAAAGACTGGAGTGACATTGGCTATCCTCCAGTCCTCAGGCACTTCTCCTGTTCTCCAGGACCTGTTGAAGATGATAGAGAGCGGCTCAGCAATCACCTCCGCCAGCTCCCTTAGCACACATGGATGTATCCCATCCGGTCCCATGGATTTGTGTGCATTGTGTAATGGTTGGGGGTGGAACAGGAATGATACACCACAAAATAAATGACCAAAAAACTGGGCTTCTATATTTACAGAAATAAATCCTTTTTTTCTTTTTTTTTGGTTTTCTATAAATTGAAGAACTTGAAAATGGTGTATTCCACTCCCTGTCCAGATAATTCTTGTTCAAAGCAATTATAATTTTAAATTCAGGCAGAAATACACACAAAAGATTCTTATTATCAGCTATTCAGCTGGTCAATTGCTGTTTTTCCTTCTTTTCTTTTCTAAATCTTCAGAAACTGATAAAGGTCTTTCATTATTGTTTCTTCTCACCAGAATTTTGATGAAGTAGTACCAACTGAAAAGCAATCTTTAATTAATTTTCCTTTTGCACAGTGCAGTAGGAAGCTCTGTCTTCTTTTCCAGGGTGGGGAGAGGGGGTGGGGTGGGGTGGGGTTGTGTGTGTGGAGCTGAGATGAAGAGAATGAATTTGCTTGCCCACTTTCACATGGTCCCAATGCACCATGCCTTGTGAAATTCATGTACAATCTTGCATTTGAGGGTTGGGTTTCAGCCCCTACTTGCTTCCTCGAGACAGAATTCAGCACATCAAAAAAAAAAAACCCAAAAAACCCAGTAAGAACAGGATGCTGCCACTCAAAGATCCTTCTATATTTGCTTTGCAAGCTCTATTTTTCTTATCTACGAGGCAGGAGTGCCACAGGGTGGTGTACACTTGGCTGCCTGCACAGTCCTAACCTGCTGGTGTCCACCTGGGCTATGTCCACACAACAGACTGGGATGAAACACCATCCCACAGTAAGGTGTGCAGGCGAGGATGCCCCATGCCACTCTGATGGTCATCTCAGGGGGGATGAGAGGGGAATCAAGATGGCAGGCTGGGTGGCTCCCAGGTGTCACTGGAGCCACCCGTGAACTATTGATCACTGATCCCCAGGCTATATCATCTGTCTTTCCCTTCTCCCTCTTGATTGAAAATCACTCAGAGGAAACTTATTGAGGTCAGAGAAAATGTACGTTGACTCTGGGAGAGGCAATGTAGAATAATTGCTCATGAACTGCCATTTTAAGTGGTAAATTAAAAATTCTTACTCAGTTTTTAGTGCTCCTGCATTTCTGGGGGTGAGCTGTTACAAAGTAGTTGTATGTGCCAGTAGTTGAAACTGAGTATAATGCTCATTAATGCCTGAACAAGGATGGAAGAGGATGTTCATAAGGACATATATAATTGATGGTGTTTCATCAAGTATTATAAAGCAATTCTAGTTATAAAACATTCCAGGTCTTCTATCAGCCATCTTTCTCTCGATCACCTTTTCTGTTCTGATCCCCACAGAAATTACTCACATGGCCTGAACCAGGTCCCCTGTCACAGCGACAGCGCGGTCCCGATGGTGGTTATTGAGTACGCACCTTATGAGGAAAGAAACCACAGCACTAACTGCCTCACAGACTGGAATAAATAGCTTGGTTCTGCAAGGCTTGTGACACACACTCATCTTTTGAATTTCTAATGCATGTGGTTCTAGTACATTTGCCCATTAGTGAATGAGAAAACTGCATTTGAAAAACAACATTTTCCAATTAAATCTCAGTTACTGTTGGGAATGGTGTTTTAGCTAGCTTTCGAGGCACGACCTTTGCGTGTGTTGGTGTGCATAAGAATAAGCAGACTCTAAAGAGACACAGTGATTTTCCATTCTCTTTTGCTCCAAAATAGAAAAAAAAAGATAAATAAAAATTCAGTTATTGAAAAAAAGCTCCACTTCTAGGAACAAACATGCAGGGTGTTTTTTTTTTTAAATTAACATCTAAATAGTTTAAATAGTTTATATGTAAATAAATTTAAAGCTTATTTTTAAATCAAAATGTAAAATTCCACATGAAAAAGTGGAAAAAGTAAGTTGCTGATTTTCATAACCAATGTTTCACAGTTTGTAAGAACCTTTTGATATTTATTTAAAAACCCTCACAAAAAAACAGCTAGGCATAGATTGAAAAAAATATTAAGAGAGTTGCAATGAGGATTTTTTTCTATCTGTGCTCCTGAGACCCACTGCTAGCAAGCAAAGAGAGCTGCCTGAGAAATGCCACAGCCCTGGGGAAAAGACCTGAGACCAGCTCTGCACTCGGTGTTGGCCACTGAGCAGTCACTGAGCAGCAGGGTCTCTCTTCAGATCCAGAGCCTGCTGAAGCATATGAAAAGCTGCCCAAATAATTGCATCTGGCTTTGATCAGAACACACAATAAAATGCAATGCTAAACAAGGGGCAAAAACGAATAGTAAAAAAGTAAAAAAAGGAAAAAATTGTACAAGCCACTTTTGGCAGAGTAGTTAGAGTCTTAAAGGGTTTCTATATTATAACAGTAAATAATCCATAGATTCAGTACCAAAGTTTCAGTATAAAAAAGATCTAACAAATAAAAATTTTCTATGATAATTCTAAAAACAGAAAATAAACCAACCCTTCATTAGTGTCATGTTAACCAATAAGAAAATATTTACTTGGCAGTCAGCTTAGCCATAGACCAAACTTACTGGTGGAGGTCTGGCTCCTCATATCCTTACTCTTCCCTGCATTTCCACTGCTACTAACAAACTTCCATGATACACTGTAGATGCCCCAGGGTTTAATGTATACCATGGGAAAGCAATTGAGTCTCTCTCAGAATGAGAGTGTTAGGTATCCAAACTGCATCACCTACAAAGCACCATTGTGCTAAGGAAACTAGATTTTTTTTAACTGAGACAAAAGAATCATAGTTCCATCCAACAAATGTAAGCAACCGCACTGACTTTTCTAAAATAAAAAAAGAAAAAATATAGGTTTATTGCCTTTTTTGTCTTGCCTTTAAATGATAATAGTTAAATAGGCAGCATTGAAAAAAGTGCTTTGAACTTTCTTGTTGAAAATTATGTAGGGAGGACATTAATATTGTTGTTACATTATTTGTGATAATGCTGAGAGGAGCATGGAACTGGCTGGGTCTTACAGTGACTGCATCAGATGACACCTGTGTTGCACATCCTCAGCCATCCCAGCAGCAGTTTCTTCTACCCCTCTTAGAAGTGATGGTGAAGTGCTGTACTACTCTAAGCCCCATCATGTTCTCCTTGAGCAGAGGTGACCCACTGGGCTTATCTAAGTCAGCTATGCTGTCTCTTGTAGCTGGTCTTAGGCAGGATTAAGGTAGCCAAAATGTACATCCACCTCTAAGCTGAATGAGCAGGATTTCCTCCATTCACACCTCAGGTCACTACTGGGACAGCTTTTGGTGCAAATAGAGAATGCAACCTGGACTTTGGTGTCTGAGGCTGACACCTTAATCCCTCTGGCATTGTATGCCCTTCACTGAAGGCCAACCACTATTCTTTTTCCCTTAAGAATGAGAAATTTCAGTCTTTTTGTTGCTTTGGGAACTTTCACCACATGTATATGTGTATATATGATTGTGCCATAGTGAGATAGCTGGTGATACTGTCTTTCCCTGAACATGCAATGGCATTCTAGTATTATTATGGCAAGCCATAACAACAGCAATGGGGAAATGCAGGATGTGTCATCAGGGCCCACTAATGCATTTTCCATCTGTCTCTCTCATTGTCTTTCTATCTTTGTTTCTCCTGTTGTATTTTCAGCATCTAAGGAAAGGGTAAAGAGGCTTTAAGATTGCTGTGTACGGCATGCTGTGCATAGAAGAGCTTACAGAAGACACAAAATGTTGAAACCGAGGGACGATTCCCTTACAGAGCAAGTGATGCTGTTACTCTGCCCCAGGCTCCTCGCAGAAACAGAGGGAAGGAGGTAGCACGAGGGCTGCTTTCATCCCAAGCTGCAGCTATTCAGCAGCACTGCCTCAAAGTGAGCGCGTCAGCCACCGAGGCCTGGTCCATTTTCGGGCAAACAAGGCACAAATCAGAACTGTTCATTATGGTGTGGGTTTGGTCACCAGTGTGGTGTGCACAGACCTCCCTCTCCTCTTCTGTGGGACAGTGTCCCACCTTCCATCACCATGGGGTAACAGCATCTGTGAGGCAACTACCTTGTATCTCATCATATCTGAACATAGACAGCAACTAACAAAAGCCTGAGGCAAACCGAAGGTCTGATTAGAGACTTCCTGAGCTGGAATACGTGACCAGGCTATGGGGTGTTTAATAGCTATCGATGGATCTGCTCTTTCTGAATTAGATTAATTGCCTGCTGCTCTGCAGTGGTATCTTGGCCAGTATCTTTGTTCTGCATCAGTGAAGTTGATTATCTCTTGGCCTCATCTCTACGTGCTGCTTTCTCAGTGTGAAGGCAGGGAGCTGCTTTGCCTCTCTTCCCTGGATGGAAGCAACCCAGAAGTGGGAACAGTGAGAAACAGGGAGTGAAAGGCATAGGACACTGCTTCTGCCTCTGTACCAGCTCTAGTGGTCCTCACGTAAAATTGCAGTTTAAACAATGCTTATTCCTGCTTGGTTCAGATGAAGGTGGAGCCTGAGCCCAGGAGCACAAAGTTCTTGAGCTGTCTATGAAATAGCAGCTTACAGGACCATACTTCATTCCTAATGGGCAACCAGCTAGGATAAGACATTTTTAAGACCAAGTCCATTCATGAGAATATCAGTAAATGTCATGCTTCCCTCTGGCTAGAAATATACCTTTAAAGGGGTTTACTCTGACCAAAACAGTTTCCATTCTGAACAGAATATGCATGTATGTGTGAAGCTACGTATGGATAAGAATTAAACATGACAGCAGTATTTACTACTTTCACATTCTCAAAAAAGAAAGTTTTAGTTTGTTTCACATTTTTTACAATCAATTCACTTAGGAGTTCTTTTTTCTAAAGTTAACTTAAAAGAAGTGATGGTAATTCTTGTTATATGTCTTCAATTTGCAGTAATCACTGTGGTTACTGAGCCCCAACAATAGTTTGCAAGTAAGACTGTATATTACACACTGGTGAACGTGGAAGTGTGAGGAAAATGTATATGTAAGAGGTTTTCTGCTTTTTCATTAATCTACAAAGAGAACTGACAGTCTTAAAATGTTAGCCCATGAAGACATCATGGAGAAGATGGCAGATGAAGAGGGAGGAGAGAGGAACAATAGCTTGGGTGGATGCCACAGAAGCGTGAAATCCTGAACCATGGTTATATCTCCATTTATTATGATTACCTAAACTTTTTTTCTGCTTTTGTTTTTTAAACTTCTTTCCTTCCTTACATTTAAGCACTGCTTTGACATTTGGAGGTTGACTTCATATTTAATGGCCAAACAGCCAAATGACAAAGGCTCTGGGAAAAGGTAGCAAATTTTTAATTTAATTTCTTTTTTTATTATTATTTTAATTTAATTTTGCAGACACCCTTGAGTAATTTTCTATTTACCTAACCAGCTCATGTTTCTGGCTGCTAATTAGTGAATTTAGTTAATCACATTTTCTATATTCTGAAAGGCAAATTGTATTTCAGTATCCAGGAAAGATGAAGTATTTGGGCAGTGGAGTAAGACCTGCTGTTTCTAAAATACTAGACTCCAATCTATTTGAAAGTACTTCAAAATCACTTCTTGCATATTCTACTGTGATATCACTGAAGACAACAGGTAGGTTGTATTTGCATGTGTATAAATATCCCCATTTTCTTGACAGAAAAGGATTCGACTTCCAGTGTTTCTTAGAGCATGGATACCTCCTTTTTGAAAACAGCAATTTCTGTGAGCCCAGTTAACACCACTGCTTTTGAAAACTCCAGTGTGACTGTTAGTATTGTTATTAAAGGGAATATGAATTGTAAATATGAGTACTTTAGATTCCCTAATTTAAGTCAAAACTTAAAATTTATTTTCTCACATTGGGTTCTTGTGAAACTCTGACTAGCTTAATAGAAAGAGTTTAAAAGGGCTTACCTCAATTTAATACAGATATGCCCATGGAAATCATTTCTACATCTATATTCTTCATGAAACCAGAAAGAAATGTGGGCGTCTGCTTAGCCATCTGTTAAAATTTATTTAATTTAAATTGAACAATCTGGATTGCCTTTAAATAATGAAGGATAGGACAAAGTAATGAAGACATCTGAGAGCTCAGTTAAAATTTGAACCTTAAGCTTCACCTGGTGTTAATGGTCACAGCCGTATTAAAATGTATGCAAACATTCAATCAATGCATAATAAGATATTTCTGTAATTAGTTACTTCTTTGTCAGAGACCATCTTTCTGGCCTGTTTGCACAATGCCTTGCACCATGAATTCATCTTCATTGCAAAAGAGCCAGTGTTTCCTGAAAAACAGTGTTGCCCATATTCACAGGGAAATCTTTAAGCTCTCAAATCACAGCCACATAAAAGCAAGTCAAAAACATATAACAAAAATCCAGCCAGAAATTTTCTCTTCCTACCTATCATGGATTTTTCTTCAATAGATTTGTCTTCAATAGATCTGAGGCTAAGATAGATTGCTTTTTTGCTGGCACCAAAACAACTGCAGGTTTACTTTCAGAAATTGCCAGTGCCCATTTCAATACTCTTTGTAATCTCTCATAGTAAGATATAGATCTTTCATTGGACCAGAAATAAAAACTTCCATTACTTACAAGTTTTCAGGTTAGAAACTCCAAACTTTCTCCCATGAAGCTTAGTGCATTTGGAAAGAATGTTTTCAACATCTCCACAGCTTCATTACTGACTTCCAAATTCTTCCTTATATTTCTTTTGCTGTGCAACATACAATATGCCTCCAAACAGGACAAGAATCAGTCCTCAGGTGCACCAAGCCTTATCATTTACAACACTCGTCTTCCTGTAATTCCTTCTCACAAATCTCTTATCTCATGTACTCTAGATTTAGATATGTATTTGCACAGCACTTGGAAAAACAGGGGTCAGGTCTGCAGCTATGACTATTTTAATAGGATTCATCCAACCAAAAACATATTCTTACAGTGGAGACCTCTGCATCCAAGGCAGTAACTTGAGCTTCACTTATTACAAATAAACTCTTAAGGTTTATGAGCTAAAGATGTATGTTTACAAGTCAATTAAAGTTGCAAGTAACTATGATATTAAGTAATGCAGATAGTTGAACCACGAGTTCTATTGTCAATCCGTGCAGTTTCCACTATCACAGAAGGTCCCTCTTACCCATGGCTTTTCCATTCTGGGTTTCTTTAGTATGCACGAGATTCACGTATGTGCCTGGTTCTAATGACTGCCTGTGAACCTTTGTTTCACAATGTACAGGCTGAGTCAGAGGACCTAAATTTAGAAGTCACTCTGAATATACTCTGCAACACTTTTCTGCCTCCACTGACTTAGTCTAAGTACTAACAGTAGTTAATTTCAGCAGAGCCATGGTTTCAAACTGTTGTCCAACATGGCAACTGCTTTACAGTATTTTTAAAAATGCCCTGTTCGTGCCAGACTATTTTTGCTCTAAAACTTTTCTAATATAATCCAAATAAAAGAATAAAGTTACCTCAGTCTCTGAAATTGACATGTCTAAGACTAGACTTCTCACCTACAAGTCTGAGACCCCAGTGGGTTTGAGTATAAGAGACTGTTTGGGGGAGTCGTTTCTGATATTCGCTAGTAAGTGAAGTAAAAGAATCCATCTTTCCCAACTTTAGAGTCTAAGATAAGTTAGTACTGTGGATGGTTTAGTGTCTTTCTAAATTCAATGAAAACTCAATTCAAGAAATAAGTAATTCTCTAGGATAGCTGAGATCTTACTGAAGGAAGAGACCTCTAAAGATGCACTGACCAAGATGAGATCTGAAATTAGGCAATTTTGTTCAGTGACTGAACCACGGCAGTTCAAAGATGTAGTCACCATAAATGGCTTAAAACTCTTTATGCTTTAATTCAGCAAATTCAGACCTGACATGTGGAAGTGTAAGGAGAATCTCTTTCGCCCTTACAAAGTACATATATTTCTGGGATGTTCAATATCATATTTTTCAAAAGTTTCCCCCTTCCTTATTGGTCTCTGAATATGTCTATTTATAATTATAATAATGCTAATTCCCATTAATTGTTATTTTAGCAATAACATCCATACAAGATGCTGCTTTATCTACTTCCTGCTCTGGTGGGGTTTTCCTTTGTGCAGTAGCACCTTCTATAGACTGCATATACACATTTCTGTAGCCTGAATATTAAGCCTAAATCCCTTAAATATTGTTCTTCTCACTGGAATTAATATAAATTCTACAAACAATGCTTTCCAATCCAGAAAAAAATGATACTTAGTAAGCACAGTAATTTTTCCTTTAAATACTCTTTCATGTTTCTCTCCTTGTACTCAGCAACGCAGTAAGGCTGATAGCGTTATGCACAAAGTGACCGGTCGAGGTGCTCCCTGTGAGGTTTATTTTCTGCTGGAATGCTGTCCTTTCAGATTTCACCCAAATCAAGTCTAGGCTGCATTAATAATTTCAGTCTGAAAGGAAAACAATTGGGATCTTCCAATGTCAGTTCTGAAAAAAAAAGCCCAACTTAATCCTTAGAGTTTTTTACTTCTCTCAGTATCTCCACTGGGACAGAGGAGAAGGTACTGTTTGCAAGGGACCTAACAGAATATAACAGAATATAGGGTGATTTTCAGTACTATTGGTGGTAGTATTGTACCATGCTTAAGGAAGTAGCAGCATTTACTATGCTAATATCCAGGAGTCCTTAGTTTGTATCCTGGCTAACCACTAAATTTATTTTTTTTCATTACCAAATACTATTTTTCATAGAACCACAGACTAGTTTGGGTTGGAAGGAACTGACCTCAAACCAACCCCCTGCCATAGGCAGGGACACCCTCCACTAGCCCAGGGTGCCCAAAGTCCCATCCAGTCTGGCCTTGAACCCTTCCAGGGATCCAGGGGCAGCCACAGCTTCTCTGGGCACCCTGTGCCAGGGTCTCATCACCCTCACAGGGAAGAATTTCTTCCTTGCATCTAATCTCAATTTCCTCTCTTTCAGTTTAAAACCATCGCTCCTTGTACTGTCACTACACTCTCTGATAAACAGTTCCTCTCCAGCTTTCCTGCAGGCCCCTTCAGGTACTGGAAAGCTGCTCCGAAATGTCCCTGGAGCCTTCTCTTCTTCAGACTGAACAAGCCCAACACTCTCAGCTTACCTTCACAGGGGAGGTGCTATGGTCTTCTGATCATTTTTGTGGCCCCTTCTGGACTCTCTCCAACATCTCCATCCCTTTCTTGTACTGGGGACCCCAGAGCTGGACACAGTGCTGCAGGTGGTGTCTCGCCAGAGAAGAGGGACAGAATTCCCTCCCTTGATCTGCTGGTCATGCTGGCTTTGATGCAGCCCATGACACAATTAGCTCTCTGGGCTCTAAGCGTACATTTCCAGAACAATTTTCCTACCTCCCCTGTTATTTTTCTGAAAGCAACTGTGTTTTGGGAGGGACTTTATGCACAGCACCAATGTGGCAGGGCCCTGATCTCGCTGGACTTCCTGGTTGCTAGTGTAACACAAAACTGTGGGAGCAGACTGTAAGTGCCTTCATTTCAATTCATGTCATTCAGAAATATTGCAGTTTATACTAAATGCAACACAGAGGATGTGGTGCCATGATGATTCACAGTGATGCATCTCTTGCCTTTTCCTTACAGTAAATACAAGAAGTAGGTGAGGGCCAGGGGTTCCCCACTGTGGGTCTGACCAAGCTCTGCCACAGACCCTAAGGAGTGGGGAAAGAGCTACGCTACTTTCTACCACCTTAGTCCCTGAGTTTCCAAGGCCTGAATCCTAACACAAGCAAAAAAGTACCTCCTGAGTAGTGCACCTATGTCAGCCACTCACACTGACCAAGAGCAGTGGAAAAAGAGCAGCCTGGCACTGATAACACATTTATCCTGTGTATCAGAGATACCCAAGGACACCAAAGGAGATGTCAAGTTATTCCAGTTCTGTGGTTGCTCTGTTAGCACAACTGTGTAGTGGGATACACCTAAATACTGCAAACTTATTTTATGTTTCAAAATGTAAATGGCCTAAGCAAAGAGTAGAGAATCAGATCTTCATTGCCAATAAATAAATCTGTTACCCTTTTCTTAGTCTGTCAGGCAAGGCAATGTACTGTCTCTTTGCTCTCAGGAGTGTCACTGGAGTAAAGGAGAAGATACACAACAAAGGACGATGTTATCAGAAGTAGTAATGTAAGAATGTTTATATGCAGGACATTGCCAAGTTAAATGATAAAAAAGTTCATGTCTGCACACACAAAAGAGCACAGAAGAATAATGGCAGAACCTGAATGATACCCTGAGCCCAGTAGTCCCATGCCCATCACTTGTTTTGTATATAAACATAAAAACCTCATCTCAATACACATGCTTGTGAACACGGATGAAGGATCATGGAGAGGTGATGGTGGGCAGGGGAGCCTCAGTCTTCCAAAGGAAGGGAGCTCCTACCACCATCGTTACTCCATCTCAGCTGTGCCAGGAGGGCCTCGGTCCCATGGGCTGGGGGACATCCACCAACTGTGTCAATAGAGAGGCTCTCTGGAGTACCTTGCAGACTGGAGTGATTTCTGCCTGCATGCATATGGGACACATCACGGGATGCCAAGTGAAGGACTTTCTGGGATTGCATAAGATTGTATGAGTTGTTTGGTGAGGAACCAAATGTGGAGAAAGGGAGTGATCGAGGTGGTTTGTGTAGGAACAAGTGTGGAAGTATAGAGAAGGGGACAAGAAGGGTCATCTGTGTGTGAACAGTGGCTGGTCGGTATGCCTGTCCTTGCCCTGAGCCTGGTCAACAGAGTCTGTCTTGTCTTGTTATTGAACTTCTTTTATAACTCTTGGGTGAAGAGCCCTCTATTCTGTGTCTGCGTGTCTGTCTGTCTCTCTCTCTGGGTGCCAGCAGCTGAGCTGGCCCCCATGTTCATGCAATCAAACATTCAAGTGATGGCTTCAACCTCTGGAAGAGTTTGAAACTGTTGTTTTATTTCTCATTAGCAGTAGACAGATTACATTTATTTTAGAACACGTATTTTTTCCATTCCATTATTCTGTGTGTCTCTCTGGATCTGGCTCCAGAAATCTTTGTAAGGTCCAAGTACCTGCTGTTATGTTTATAGATACTAATGGAATTTGGAATATACACAGTGATAAACACCAGGTGAAAATTAAACCAAATCACACATCCTTAGGGATTCTTTATTATGAAATATAATATCTGTCTAGCTACATTAACTGGATAAGACACACTCCTTCAGCTCAGTTTCAATTGCATTTGAGAGAGGAATCGAGAAAAGATTGGTTTGTTAACATGTGAATATCAAGCCGACTCAGAATTGTAATCAGCAGAGAGTAAAGCAGCCTAACTGGGAAAAGCTGCCTCACTGCAGAGGGGTGTCTGAGGAGGAACAGCATATGACTTTGGGAAGTTAGCAGCCTTCCGTCCTTGCTGGCCATGAATCAGGTTAGAAAGCTGTAACCGCAACTCATATAACCTGATACTGGGATGTTGCATCCTGGAAAGTACCCACATTCCCATTTCATAGAGGTTGGCATGAGAAAAATCTCTGTTCATCCAGTACTATCATGGAATTCTCTGTTGCTCCTGGTCATGGCAATGTGGTTTCCGAGGAGAGGAGGAAAGAGTCTGTAATTGAATCTGTCCACTGTGTAATTTCATAATTTTGCCCATACTGTAGTGTGACAACTAAAGACCAAGCGATAAACCACAGTGGAAACATGTGCTAACCAGTGTGTCATATCATTGAAACCCAAGCAGCATATGAGGTCATCTCATTTTGCCCAAATCTGTTGGGTTTTTGGGGCAGGGATTGTTGTTGTTGTTTGGGTTTTTCAATAGGTGGTGGGGTTTTTTTTTAAATCTCTCAATGGAGATTTTTTCTGAAGGAGGCAGGACAGTCAGAACATCCAGATTAACTGTGAATTTGGATTCTTAATTTTGAAATTACCCCCTTCCACTTGCCATTGTTTTATTATTTGAGGTTATCATGCATTGCAATAAAAGGTAAGTTTTCAGAGTCCCCATCAAAACAAAAAACCTTTCAGTTCTGCTGACACGAAACATTTCAAAACAGAAGGGAAAAAAAGTTGGTTTTTTTCTTCCAACTTGGAAAACTTTCTTCCAACTTGGAAAACTTTCAAATGTGTTGAAAGCCAAACATCAGAAACCTGAAATCCTCTGCAAAACCCAACAGCCATTGCCTGCAATGGCTGTGCTGCTACTCAAAATTAAATTCCCTCAGCCAGCACGGGCTCAGAAATTAGACCAAGTGCCTCAGTCTCAAAGATCTGGCATCAGCTGTGTCATTGATTTCTTTGGTGAGAGAGACTAGTCATTTGCCCTCTCTTCATTTCACTTTCCTTATCTACAGAAAGGGAATAAACGATACTGGCCTTCTCTGTTAAATGTTTTGAGATGTGTAGAGGAGAAGGGCAAGACATTCATCTGTTCTCAGCCTCTCCAGAAAGTTGCAGCACAAATAGAAGGTAGTCAAAGGGCCCCAGACAGGAGCAAGATTTGCCAAAGGAGAGCAAGGTCTCTTGAAAACAGAAACTGAAGGGATGAAAATAATCAGAGCACTTCAAAAAAAGAAAAAAAAAACCCACCAAAAAAACCAAAATAACCCCAAAAAAACCCCACCCAAAAAAGCCACACCACAGAAGATCCCAAGTAGAAAGCACTTCAAGATGTCCGCAAATATTGTAAAAGTTTCAAGGAGGATTTTCAAAGGCATCCTGGGCAAACTACTTTCTAAATAATAAAGTTAAGGCAAAGACCACAGGAGTAGAAAAACCAAAAAAGCCAAGTATCTGAAACACCTAGACTAGGGTAAGAAAGTTACAACCTGGGATTTTCTCTCTGGAGTACAGGGAGAAAAGTTTTGACCCACAAAACCGCCAGTCCTTCCTCTTCTCTCATGTTACTACACTCCTTGCTTCTTCTAACACTGCATTTTATGCAGGCTGTGCTAGCTGAAAAAGACCCAGGAGTTGTTCATGATAGACACTGGCACAGTATGTTATGTCTGTGCAGTACCTATGAATAGCTTCCTTATTTTTATAGTCACAGTAAGGTACAGAATGTGTCACCTCTGAAATTTAATGAACCCAACATTCCAGGAAATTAAAGTGAAAAGGTAGACCTTAAAAATGTATTTTTAAAGATGTCTCACACAATTAATCTTTTCCAGTAGGGAAATCGGATTTTCTTAGTTTTTAGGATCACTAAAGATATATCCACAATATTATCGTATATAACATGCTGTCTTAAATCCTGATGTATCAGTGCATAGACATAGGGAGCTGATATTTAATCTTTGGTGAGAGAAAAGTATAATTCTGAGAGGGCTAAGGGAGGACTTTTTTTTTTTTGCCTGTAGGTTAAGGGAACAAGGGAGAGTTCTTCAAGTGTTTGATCTTTATGGACGTTGAATGTTATGGATCTCTTGGGCATTTTGTGGTTGGTTGGTTGGCTTTTCCTTTTTATTTTCTTCTGTACTATTTTATGGTGACCCTTCTTGTCAAAAATTCTGGTCAAATTTCACAAAGTCACTCTTTTGGCTTCCTTCTGTCCCTTCATTGTACATCATCTTTCCTATCCTACCTGTGGGAAGACTTGTGAAGGGTGGGCAACAATAATGACCCTTGCTTTAAATGCAGGACTCCTGAGCCTAGCTTATTATAAGTCTTAGAACCAACTGCATCCTGATCCAGGTGCTAATGTCATCCAACACCCATCCATCAGTTCCTGGTTAGGGGCCAGCCTTGTACACATATTTGTAGAGTGGGTTTGAAATGGGTTCTCTGCTTCATTTGACTCTTGGAGTAAAGGCAAATTGAGAGAGTTATATAACCTACTGTTGAAAATAACATGCATGCCACTGCAGGCACACGGATAACAATCTACTCCCAGGTTTGAAGAATATCTTTTCTTTTTTCTTTTTTTTTTTTATTTTTTAAATTTTGAAACCCATGAAGGTCTTCTAAGAACAGGGCAGAATTTTTGGACTGGTTCTTTTGGTTTTCTCCCTGTTCCTTTAGGAAAAAGTGCCTTAATCTTTACCAGGGAGAGGGAATTTCACACCAACATATGAAAGGCTCGAGTGTACTGTAGGTAGAATCATAGAATCATAGAATTGTAGGGGTCGGAAGGGACCTCGAGAGATCATTGGGTCCAACACCCCTGCCAAAGCAGGCTCCCTAGCTCATATTGCATAGACAGGCGTCCAGATGGGTCTTGAGTATCTCCAGAGAAGGAGACTCCACCACCTCCCTGGGCAGCCTGTCCCAGGGCTCTGTCACCCTCACTGGGAAAAAGTTCTTCCACATGTTGGTGTGGAACTTCCTGTGCTCTAATTTGCAGCCATTGCCCCTTGTCCTGTCTCCACAGACCACTGAAAAGGGGCTGGCCAATTCCCTCTGCATCCCATACTTAAGATATTTATAAACATTAATTAGGTCCCCCCTTAGTCTTCTCTTCTCAAGGCTGAACAGTCCAAACTTACTCAGCCTTTCCTCATAGAGGAGATGCTCCAGGCCCTTAATCATCTTCATAGCCCTTCTCTGGACTCTCTCCAGGAGATCCCTGTCTTTTTTATACCAGGGAGCCCAGAACTGGACACAATACTCCAGGTGGGCCCTGACCAGGGCAGAGTAGAGGGGAGGATCACCTCCCTTGACCTGCTGGCCACACTCCTCCGGATGCACCCCAGGATCCCATTGGGTCTCTCAGCCACCGAGGGCACACTGCTGGCTCATGGCCAACCTGTCATCCACCAGGACCCCCAGGTCCTTCTCCACTGAGCTCTTCTCCAGTAGGTCATCCCCCAGCCTGTACTGATGCAAACGGTTGTTCCTTCCCAGGTGCAAGACTTTACACTTGCTTTTGTTAAACCTCATCTGGTTTCTCCCTGCCCAGCTCTCCAGCCTGTCCAGGTCTCGCTGGATGGCAGCGCAGTGTTCCTGCGTGTCAGCCACTCCTCCCAGCTTTGTATCATCGGCACTTGCTGAGGGTGGATGCTATTCCCTCATCAAGGTCGTCAATGAAGATGTTAAACAGGACTGGACCCAACACCGAGCCCTGGGGAACACCGCTAGTCACAGGCCTCCAGTCAGATTCCACTCCACGAATCACGACCCTCTGGGCTCGGTCCGACAGCCAATTCTCAACCCACCTCACTGTCCACTCATCTATCTCATGCTCTCTCAGCTTTGTTATCAGGGTGTCATGGGAGACAGTATGAAGAGCCTTGCAGAAGTCAAGGTAGATGACATCCATTGTTCTCCCTCCATCTACCCAGCCAGTGATGAGATCGTAGAAGGCTATGAGATTGGTCGAGCACGATTTCCCCTTGGTGAATCCATGCTGACTACTCCTCATGACCTTCTTCTCTTCCAAAGGTACTCCTTATGTTATTCAGGTTCACTCCCTGAAATGACAGTTTCTGCAATTTCATCCTCACCCCCACTGATCTTACATCCTGTGTAGGACAAGCCCAGTAATAAAATAAACCAGTTTTAATGAAGCAAGATTTATGGTCAGGTTTTTACCACCAAAATTGCAAACAGGTTGCAATCAAAGAAATGGACCTGCAATCTTCAAGTAGATTTAACAGGTGAATATTTTTCCAGTTGCTTAGATTTTATTGGATTTTATTACCTTTAGATTCCTAAGACTTTATTAGAAATCCAGTATGAAGCTGCACAAGTATCCTGCTTTCTGGATTATGTACCCAAGTATGAAACATTTGTTTTAGCACTGGACTCACAATTACATCAGCTGCACTTGTAACTTGATTTAAGGCCAATGAGGTATGGAAGCACGTGAACACTTCTTTTGCAGTATGCCTCTTGGTAGATTTTTGTTTGATTCTACCTAATGCATAAAAATTTCACAGTATCACAGTATGTTAGGAGTTGGAAAGGACCTTGAAAGACCATCAAGTCCAACCCCCTGCCAAAGCACGATCACCTAGACTAAAATCACACAGGAATGCATCCAGATGGGGTTTGAATGTTTCTAGAGAAGGAGACTCCACAACCTCTCTGGGCAACCTGTCCCAGGGCTCCATCACCCTCACAGTGAAAAAATTTCTCCTTACATTCACATGGAACTTCCTATGTTCCAACTTGCACCCACTGCCCTTTGTCCTATCATTAGACATCAGTGATAAAAGCCTGTCTCTGTGCTCCTGACTCTCACCCTTTACATATTTATAAACATTAATGAGGTCACCCCTCGGTCTCCTCTTCTCCAAGCTAAAGAGACCCAGCTCCCTCAGCCTGTCCTCATAAGGAAGGTGTTCCACTCCCTTCATTATCTTGGTGGCCCTGTGCTGGACTCTTTCAAGGAGCTCTATGTCCTTCTTGAACTGAGGGGCCCAGAACTGGACACAATATTCCAGGTGTGGTCTCACCAGTGCAGAGTAGAGGGGGAGAAGGACCTCTCTTGACCTACTAACCACCCCCTTCTAATACACCCCAGGATGCCATTGGCCTATACTGGTACCTGTGATTGTTCTTAGAATAGAATAGAATAGAATAGAATAGAATAGAATAGAATAGAACAGAACAGAATAGAATAGAATAGAATAGAATAGAATAGAATAGAATTGAATTGAATTGACTTGACTTGACTTGACTTGACTTGACTTGAATTGAATTGAATTGAATTGAATTGAATTGAATTGTAAGGGTTGGAAGGGACCTTGAGAGATCATCGGGTCCAACCCCCCTACCAAAGCAGGCTCCCTAGGACATTTCACTCAGACAGGCGTCCAGACGGGTCTTGAATATCTCCAGAGAAGGAGACTCCACCACCTCCCTGGGCAGCCTGTCCCAGGGCTCTGTCACCCTCACTGGGAAAAAGTTTTTCCACTAGACTCTGTCCCACTGATCAAAACTCACTGGCTTCTTCCCTTCACCCAGCTCTCAATCCACCTCACTATTCAACCTTCCAGACCACACTTCCTCAGTTTACCCATGAGGATGCTGTGGGAGACAGTGTTAAATGCTTGACTAAAATCAAGGTAGACCACATCTACTGCCCTACCATCATCTATCTGCCTGGTTATAGCCTCATAAAAGACTATTAGATTAGTCAAACATGACTTCACTTTGGTAAAACCATGTTGATTGCTGCTAACAACATTCTTATCTTTGATGTGCCTAGAGACAGCACCAAAAATAAGTCATTTCATCACCTTTCCAGAGATGGAAGTGAGGCTGACCAGTCTGTAGTTACCCAGGTCCTCCTTCTTGCCGTTTTTGTAGACTGGAGTAACATTTTCTTTCCTCCAGTCCTCAGGCACCTCTCCTGTTTCCCAGGATTTAGCAAAGATGATGGAGAGTGGCAGCAATGACTTCCACCAGCTCCCTCAGCACCTTCATGTGCATCCTGACAGAACCCATGGACTTATGGATGTCCAGACAGCTTAATTCATCCCTGACCCAGTCCTCATCAACTGAGGCAGACTCATCATTTATCCTGACTTTCTCTGGGGCTTCAGCCATCTGAGGCTCTTGCAAACAGTCTCCAGCAGTGTAGACAGAGGCAAAGTAAGAAGTAACTCTACCTGTTGACTATCCTCAGTCACCCGGGCACCCACTTCATTCATCAGAGGGCCTACATTGCCTCTAGCATTAGTTTTGTCTCCAATGTATTTGAAGAAGCCCTTTCTGTTGTCCTTGATCTCCCTTGCAAGGTTTAATTCTAAAGAGGCCTTAGTTTCCCTAGTTTCCACTCTACATGCTCTGACAACAGTCATATTCCTCCCAAGTGGCCATCCCTTCCTTCCATGACCTGTAGACTCTCTTCTTCCACTTGAGATTCCTCAGCTGTCCCCTATTTATCCACACAGGCCTTCTGCCTCCCTTTCTTGATTTCTTTCCCATTGGGATGCTCTGATCTTGAGCTTTGGAGAAGTGGTCCTTGAATATGGACCAACTATCTTGGGCCCCTTTTTCTTTCAGTACCCTTCCTCATGGGATTTCCCCCAGTAATTGCTTGAAGAGGCCAAAGTTGGCCCTGCTGAAGTCCAGGGTTGCAGTCCTACTTGATATTCTCTTCCTACCGCATAAGATCCTGAATTCCACCATCTCATGGTCACTGCAGCCAAGTCTACCCTCAACCTTCACCGCTTCAACCAGACCCTCCTTGTTAGTGAGTACAAGATCCAGCAGCACTCCTCTCCTAGGAGGCTCATCCACCATTTGCATTAGGAAGTTATCATTCATGAACTGGAGGACCCTCCTGGACTGTGAGCAGCTGGCTGTGCAGGCCTTCCAGCAAATATCTGAGTAGTTAAAAATCCCCCATAAGAACCAGGGCCTGCCACTGCAAGGCTACTACCAGCTGCCTGTAGAAGGCCTCATCAACTTCCTCCTCTTGATCAGGAGGCCTGTAATACACACCCACAACCGTATCACCCATTCTAGCTGGTCCTTTAATTCTCACCCACAAACTCTCAACTCATTCTGCATCCACCCCTGGACAGAACTCAATACATTTCTATGCCTTTATCAGATTTCATGTGTTTCTTCTATTAAAATTAACTGCTCAGCTATTTTGCCAAGCTAGTATGGAGTACATGAATGTTGTAGTGACAGGGACAGATTTAGCAACACATAACTTTGTCTACAGACTTCTTCCTTCCCAAAAAACTAACTTTCTTCCCTCACACTAACTCTTCACTTCTGGGTTTCTAGAGTAGAAGGGTGAAAAAGATTATCAATAATTCATCAATTACTGAGGAACTGCTTAACATCATTTGCAATTATCTAACCACAAGCTAGTTAATTGCAGTTTTTCATGGCCAGGCCTGTCCATTTGATCATCATTCTCTCCTGATGAAATCCTGGCTTCTCAATCAAGCTCAGTATCAAAGCCCAGCTGCCACAAAAAAAGCAACAAGTCACCTGGGTTTCAATGCTAGCACTGAATCAGCAAAAGCAGTTTAAAAGTCCTTGGAAATACTTCCTCTGGACAGGGTCATTTCTCCCTGCTTCTGCCTCTTTCATATAATGTCAATTACACAGATGAACACCACTGATATGAATCCACCTGCTGTGGAAAAATGTCCAGATATAACAAGAACAATGAATTAAGATTATTTTTGTCTTCCTCACAAAGTACAAGTGGAACAAAATGGAATTTTCTTAAGTATTTTCAAAAATGCAACTTGTTTAGAACTCATCTAAGCTTGTAGTTTGGCTTAAAGATCTATCTTCTCTCACTAGAAGGACTGTTCTGTGCTTTTTTTACCTCTTAAATTCAGCCAAAGAAATTGAAAACCACTCACAGAATTGTCTATGAATGATGACAATTCTGAAAGCCTGTAGGTCAGAGAGAATTGAGTTCTTCTAGGAGAACTTCCACAGAATACTCCTTGGAAACAATGACAGGTTAATAACCTATTTTTCTTAAAAAGTAATATTGCAGAAAGTTGAATTTTTTGCACACTCTTCCAAAACAGGCATGACACATTGTTTGTTGGAGAGATTCTGCATCTAGACCACTAAAAGAAAATTTTGCATAAGTACTATTTCCACAGGCTAAACACCCTCTAAGTATCCACATCATCTTACACCATTTGGGCTATGCTATTTATGCTGTTGCTTTATTATTGTCAGATTACTATCAAGGAGACAAAGTCAATCACACTCATTCTTACTCCCAGATGTAAAATGGGGGTGATTTCTGTGCAGCAATGCATATACCTCAAAGTTCCTTTCAAGGTGCCATATTCCACAGTGGCCATTTTGAGGCTGTCTGAACTGACGACTTGTTAGCTACAATCTGGAATATCGAGGCGTTAGAGTTTCACAGAGATCAAGGGTATTGCCTGAAGCAAAGCCATATATGCAGTGAACTCTTAAAGAAAGTTTCCTTTGATAAAAGGCAAAAAAGGGATGAAGAGCGCTATTCAAGGTCATTCTGAAGGAAAATGATGATGCTAAAGAGACTGTAACTCCTGGTTGAAGCCCATGCTCTTTCCTTAGGGTACAGGTTCCCCAGCTGCACTCAAGTGAAGCACCTTTGCATTAGAGAAGGCAAAGTATTCCTAAAGAGGTTGCTGATATGGTGATAAAACTGTTTGGTTATATTAGCACAGTAAACCTCCCTCAATGCAGGTGATGATAATCAAACATTCTGTAAGCATACTTTTGCTGATACGATTAGGGTTATTTCTTCTAACCCACCTGTCTCTGCCTTTAACCTTTCTCCATCCCTCAGTGATGCCACTAAAGACATGCTCAAAGTGGATCCAGAGCACGCTAACCCAGTATTCAGTGTACCTTAGGGATTTTTTCTGTGCATTGCCAGAGCCATCTGAAACTCCACTATCTTGGTGTGTCTGCTATTACTGTATGTGATCACAGTGATGCACATTGAAATGGGGGACATTACATCGTCCTTCCTAAAATGACTCGGACACTGCTCTGAGATTGGACTAAAGCTGTCAAAACCTAAAGGAGTGGATTGAATTCCTCTTGCAGCACATAACACTTATGAGTCAAGTAGTGAGGAGATGGAAGTAATGGAGACAAAAAAAGCAGCTTTCAGTATTTTAAAGAGCTATGTGCTAGCTTGGTCATTACCTGTGACCAAGGACAACAAGTGTGCCAGTGTTATTAATGAATTCTTGTCAAGGTTAAATTGGAGAAGTTTAGAGAGGAGGCACAATACTCCTAGAAAATAATCCCATACTCAAGGACCTCGGTCTCTTTATCTAACCAAGGAGAAGGTGTCAGGTGACTTTTATCTATTAGAATCTATCTAAAGAGGAAGTGTGATGATAGGAAACTCTTTAGCTTGGCAGAAAGGGATAAATTATATACTCATTATATAAAATGTCATAGTATATATATATATATGCTATATAAATTTTTCTGTATTTCCAAGAAATAGTGGCCTAGGGAGAAATGAGGCCAATACATCTATTGTGGGAAGCCAGCATGAAGAGTTGAAGGTTAAAATGACACATTACAAATTCCTCGGAAGAATTTCAACATGTCTCTAGTCCCTGACTGATGTGAGCATCCATTGCACTGTGAACAAACCCAAAATTTCATGGGGATGGGGATGCCCATACTGTGGCTCTGACAGCTAGGAAGCATGCTGTATGTCCAACCAAGATCCCTGCAAGATGAGCATCTGACCATGCCATGCCTGCACTTATATGGCATCTTCTACCTGAGCCCTCAAATGCTGAACAGGCAGCTGTTGTCTCTGATTCTGTCTCTGAAACTGCACTGTTTCACTGCAGTGTGTATCAGCCAAGCCTCTATCAGCCCAGTGCAGCTCATTTCTTTTCTGCCCAGAGCTCTTTGTGCCTATTGCCTCTGCAAAAAGGCAGATAACTTCCACAGAATTTGAGAGATCTTTTAGCACTTCTGTTTTTCTTGTCCCTACTAAGAGGGTGGACCCAGGAAGTTACACTTCCTTCATCTGCCCCATCCGTTGGTGTCTCTCCATGCCACACTTATGTCAGAAAGAGAATGACCTCTGAATCAAAAGTTTCCATTGATAATAAATAAAATCTGATCAAATCTAATCAAATCCAGTGTAAATGTTTTTATACATTAATATGCATGGTTTAATGAATACAGTTATGTATTTTGTATTACATTTCTATACTATGTATTATTCTGCACTATACTACGTTGCAATATAATTATAGATCCATTCTAGCAGGAAGCCTTCTGATTTAAGGGGGAAAGAAGAGATTGGAGTTGAATAAATTATAGATTAAAAGGGAAGTAACAAATGGACTGCAATGGCTGAGAGAGCATGGGAATTTGAATTTTTATAAGGATTTATTATGTTTACTCTATCTGCGTTAGTAAAAACTGCAACTGCCTGAGCAAAACTTTTTTTCGGCTGACATAGCACACAACATTTATTTTTCTCTCTTTGCTAAAGAAAGAAGAGGCTTTTTATGAATTACTATACTGCAATACTAAGTTTTATATTATCTATAAACTATGGTAGTAAAAAAAGTCACATCATTTTAACCTTGGAATGCAATAGGGAATGTGGTGGATGTGTAAAAATTTAATGCCCTCCAGCGTCTGGTTAAGTGGTCAGTGCTGATGAGTGGGAGTTTGCATCTGTCTCGTAGTAGCATTTTCATTGCTTTTTCTTCCAGAGGGATCTCTGAAGTTTGGGCTGCATTTCCAAGGCAGCAAGGCCATGCCAGTGGTCTACTGGTGAGAAGATGAGCAGATCGTGTCTGAACAGGTTTTTTTGCATCCTTGAAGGTCAGCTAAATACAGAGCACGTCTCACATATCAGACAGGTTTTCTTTCTTTGTGCCGTGCATCTTGCAAGCAAGTTGCTCAAGTCTGAAAGAAAAAAACCCCACATTTACACCTGGCAGTTGGTGTAAAGTACTTTCTCAGAGCCCAAGACCTGGAGTTGTTCAGGTGCATACAGTACCTGTCTAAATAAACTTGGTGTCAAGAGTTGCAGCTCTGTAAGTACACAGGTTGATAATGCCCTTGCTATACAAAGAGTTATGGCTTTTACAGTACCTTGCTTCTCTGCTGCATTCTGGAAAAACAAAGGATAAATAATTCATCATTAGAAGAAAACTATGTTAAAATACATTTTCATGCAAACTCCCACTTCAGTCACTGACAGTTTTGGATGAAAAACTGAACTGGTCTGAATAAGCTCCAAAACTTGCCCTTCTTTTTATCTTGTCTTAGATCAAAGTAAATATGCAGAGCAAACATAGGCTCTCAAATACTGTAAACAAGGCAGTTTCATAAGCATGCGTTTCGAAGAAAGTCATGCAGGCATTTTATACTTCTAAACTGTTTTGCTAGCCAAATCAACTGTAGTTGAGCTATTGTTTTGGATACCCAAGTATTTACTTGGGAGTTTCTCCCTGTGCTTGTATAAAATATTGCCTTGTCTTCTCTCAGACCGTAACAATCCTGACAACAAAAGATGCTGCAGTAAAAGTCGATGCTCGACATGTTTCTGTGTGTCTGTGTGTCTGTGTGTAGTGCTTGCAAATCCTATGGGATAAGAGCTGCCATATAAATGTAAATATAAGTCATGGTGTTCTTTGAACCAATGACCCTTTGCTGCTGTCTTTTTTGACAGGATAAGCAGCGTGAATCTCAATTGCCAGAAAGAAATGGCACGATAACACCCGCTCCCTGCTAATTTTTCAAAACCTCAGCTATATTCACATATTTAAAGACCTATTACTGAAGTCAGTATCCAAAGTAAAAACTAAAATAAAAAGCAAAATTTAAGCTAGAGTAAACTTTCAAAAGCAGCTCTGACTTGTGGCTTTGATTTGCAGTTTCAGAAATGAAACATGAACCTTTGAGCATAACACTGGCTGAAAGGTGAGAAAATTGGGCTATGTTTTTATTTCTTAGACCTATCATTTTTTTAAGCTTTTTTTCCCCTGCAGGCTCTTTTCCTCAGGCAAAAAGTCCATTATCCACCAAAAAATTCTTCTGATTTCTTTGGAAATTTCTGCACTCAGGAACATTGCAAACATTGCTCAGATATTGTGTTTTGTCAGTGTCTGGGCTTATATTTCTAACCCACTGCTTTATGTAAGACACATAGGCTAGGTCTTGCTTGTCTGTGAAATTTCATTTTATCCAAATCCTAAATAAATTCTCACATCTAACAACTGTGTATACAAATATTTTCTATTGTCATGCTCCGTTCTTTAACTAAGAAAGAGAGACTAGGTGGTAGTTCATGTAAGTTTACTGATTCCTGCTTTTAAACGTCCCCTCTTACCCACATAAATTACAATTACATTACAACTGTCTGAATTTGAAACATAAATTATTTGGATTTTTGGACATCATCAAGCCTCACAGATGTCAGTGTAACATTAAAACAACTGGAATGAACTGGTGCTGCTAAAACTTGCACTAGCAATTTTAGAGTTTGCAAATTCAGAGGTCTTGTTCTTGACACGTTCAAAAGGAAGGTGCCTCTAATCTGCTCAGAAGTAGGTCAAATTATCATAAAAAGTTGGTGCTGCTTCTTTTTTATTTTGTGAGCTGATTCACTATATTTCTTCCTGACTCCTTTCTTTTTTGGCCCAGAGCTTACTGGACCTGAACCAGTGACTCCCACTGGTTGAAGAACAAAGAGTTCCCTATAATCATCAGTGGTGTGGAAATTTGCCATTTCCATTGTGTGCCACTAGCTTGGCAAGCTGGTTTGATGACACAAGCTATTCCCAGCATAATCCATCTAGTTGTCTTTTCCCAAAGGGAAAATTCACTTTTATTAGAAGCCAAAAACGATAGATGCCACTGGGATCACAGAACTTCTTTATTTTTTTCATTGCTGACTAAACTACAGTGCCAAGAGTTAAAGTGTTTCTCAGGAAAGGGATTGTCTCTATGGTTATGCATGGGAGCTAATATCCCTTTTTAGCTTTTAACCCTTTAATTCAAACTTCAGAGTTTCATAATAGCAATCCCAAGGGCTTGGAAGGGACTGTGGCTCCTATCATAGAACAAATATTATTTCATAGTACGATTAATGTCTAATGAATCAAGTTTCCTCAAAGAACGGGTTCTTGCATCTTTCTACACTCTATAAAGAAGCAACTGCAGTAAATGTAACAGTCATTTACTACAGCCTTGCAAAAAGAATGTGAGGAAGCCAGGCTTGCCTAAAAAAAGGTTAATCCGTGATTCAGAAATGACAGATTTGGGATCCATGGCAAGATAAGGGTGACTATCATTTCAAGGGCATGTTGCATCTTTTCCCCAACACCAGTAAAATTAAGGAAAGGTCAGGAAATCTTTGCTAACAGCAGAGGTGCGAACTCAGTAGTCACTGCATTGTCTAAAAGAGATTGAATTAGCCTGTGAAGTAGATGATATATTCCCTTTTAAAATGTTGTACAATTCTGGTGCTGACATAATACCCAGCATGGGTTCCGTCTCTCTGTCGCCAGGCAGTAGAATATATGCAACTCAAAGAAGGGCACAAGAATAGGCCAAGTCCATAATGATGCATTTCCAAACCTGTGTCCAAAATTCAGTATTTTCTGCTTCTTAGACTTTCAGCTGTCTGTACATTATTGCCACTCAATTTTCCATATGTGTCCATCTGTTTTATTTTTGGTGTCTCAGCTAGACGAGAATTAACTTCTCTCTGTTGTTACCAGTTGCCTTCAGAAGAACGCCAGGGGAAGAAGAATATAATTTTTTTAACTCCTTCTGTGAACTTTCTGGCTGGCTTGTCTTTTATCATGGAATCACAGAATTGGTTAGGTTGGAAAAGACCTTTAAGATTACCAAGTCCACCTGTTAACACTGCTAAGTCCACCACTGAACCATATCCCTGAGGACCACATCTAGACATCTTTTAAATACCTCCAGGGATGGTGACTCAACCACTTCCCTGGACAGCAGGTTCCAGTGTCTGACAAGCCTTTCAGCAAAGAAATTTTTCCTAATATACAATCTAAACCTCCCCTGGTGCAACTTGAGGCCATCTGCTTTTGTTCTATTCTTTGCTACTTGGGAGAAGAAACAAACACCCACCTGGCTGCACCCTCCTTTCAGTTAGTTGTAGAGAGAGATAGTTTCCCCTCAGTCTCCCCTTCTCCAGACTAAACAGCACCAGTTCCTTCAGCTGCTCCTCATAAGACTTGTGCTCTAGACTCTTCACCAGCTTTGTTGCCCTTCTTTGGACATGATTTTTGTGCAGTGAGGGGTCCAAAACACAACACAGTATTCAAGGAGTATTTCAACTGGATTGTTGTTGGAAGCCGTAGACAGAATGCATCCCACCATGATGCTAACATCTACATCTGAGCACACCAGAGGCAGGCACATTCAGGGAAGAGTTCCACTTGTCTCTCAGCTTTAGACACAGACTTTAGGATAAGATTACTCTTGACCTAATATGCTCATATCCCTCCCCAAGATATACAGAATATTGATAGAAATATATATGTGTGTGTTTGTGTGTGTGTATATATATATATAGTTATATGTGAAGGCAAATATCAAATATAGGCATCTGTATTTATAAAGAAGTCCCCTTCACAATGAACATGTTGCTGTATTATTGTTCTTGAATTAAGCCAGATATGACTGCTTGGGTTTTGTTTTGTAGTTTTTTGGGTTTGTTTTGTTTGTTTATTTTTTTCTGTTCGGGTTTTTTTTTTCTTCTAAAACAAGAATCTAATTTTCCACCTAAATTTTCATATATTTGGAAGAATCAAGCCTAAAATATTTTAACTAGAAACTAAAAAATAACAAAAACCAAACTCAAATATCATTATGACATTTCATCAGAGATACACCTTTCTCCCCTATATTTGTTTCCTACTATAGGTCTGTACTGACTATAGACTTCATTTGGCAATACCAGTTCTTTCTGAAGGGCAGAACAGAAAACAACATTCAACTCTTCTCTGAGCAGGCAGTAGAAACTCATCTCAAAGAATTTGTTCCCTAAGGATTTTTTTCAAGGTAACTTAAACTGCTGAAACAAGTTCTAAGAGTTAATTGCAGATTTTACAGTTGGTGAACATGTAAAGTAGCTCTGAGCCCTGCACAGTGATCTTTGCATTCTTCCTGCTCTCAGATATCCTTTGGGCACTCATACTAAATGATCAGTTCTATTTTTATTTCATTTCAGTTTCACAGGCTATCGCTGAATTCTTATATGGCAGACGATGATCTACAATGTAAGATTTGATTTCCCCACTGTGTTGTCTAGTCCATAGTTCATTTATTGGTTTACTTTGTGTTTTTAGGACTTTTTAGTTGTTTGCAGTCTAATGTAAACCTCTTGTTTTTCAAGCATCTTAAAAATCATCCAAGTTTCTGGCCCATTTTATTTCCTTTCTCTTAGTTTTCTTCTTTATTTCCACTGTCTAATCCATGACATACTTCCAAATAGTCTTTTAGTCCTGACCTATAACAGCAATGGAAGACTCCGTGATTCCTTTCTGGTTCATTGTTTCTTTACTGCAGGTGCACACCAAGCAAAGAGCTTCACTGTCCTCAGTAAAGACTCCTGTTATGTTTAACTTGATATGGAGCCACTCCAAACCCAGATGGAAGCTTTGAAGAGTTTGTGCAGAAACTATCATCACCTGTATAGCACTAAAGTCTCATTTCAGATATAACTGTTGAATATGTATCATTTCTATTTGCAGTAACCCAAAAAGGGAAACTGTACTGGTGAACCTAGGGCATAAATACTTGATAGTTTTAATTTTATCTGTTAAAAGTATTTTTAATTAAAAACTGCATCATTTTTTCCCCTTTTCCTCCTTGTAGAAACCTGCAGAGTTTAGGAGTTATGATAATGCAGTGTAAAAACTTATCTTTGGCATTTTTATAGCAGCAACATATATTGCTTGCTAATTGCAGTAGAATATTTTTAGAGCATCTTAAAATTGTTCTTAGTTCCTAATATTCCCCAGAGAAATATAATGGAGGCAGAGGTAAATAACAAGTTGCAGTTCTAGATGAAGATGCCTTTAGCTAGTCCATCTATCTCCTACCATTAAAAGGCCAAGACTCATGCCTTTTCCAAAGTAGCGTGCAGTCATATGCAGCTCTTGCCTCAGAAGCAAAGTGATTTTTTAGATTGTATCAGATTTTAATTTTTAAAGAGGTTTCAAACTGCTGCCATAACTTTTTCATATTTATATCAGCAGGCAATTCTACAACTGAGACAGATTTTATTAAATTCATTCTGTGTTTAACAAAACAAAAAAGCAACCCAAAATAACAGCAAAACCTCCAGCTTTTTCAATACCAGATGCTAACAGATTTTATTTCTTCCAAGAAATGCTTACAAAATTGTGTCAAAATGAAAAAGAAATGGGATTATTCTCAAACCCCTGTTTATATGTGTTAAGAGTTTTGTGTTGCAATGTGAAGACAATTCAAACTGTAAAATCATCAGGAATAAACAGGCTTCTCTTTTTCCCTCTGTTCCCATTTCATTGATTGGAAAGCAAGCTGTAGATCAAATTAGCTTTGTATAATTTTTGATAGAGCATATATTTTGAACTATACTTCTAGGTAATACCTGAATTTTCAAGGATATATATTCCTTCTGTTGGCAGCAGGTGTTTCAAGAAGGAGCTTATGAACACAATTTTGGGCTGCTTTACTATGCAGACTCAGGGGGCTTCAGGCTACAAACCAGTGGGTGAAGTACTCTTCCTTTTTATTATTCCTTTTGTGCAGCAATGCAGCTTAACTTCACCGAATGTGGTCTTTATATCTGTATTGACCTTGACATATCTTATATGGGAAGTTGATTATTCAAACATAATAAAGTTCTATGTATTTTATTGCTTTGTAATATTTTTTTTTCCTAATTTGCTTTCCATGCAGAAGTAAACTTTTTCCAAAAACTAAGTATTTTTCTGGACATTCTAAACTCATTTCCCTTCCCCCGCCCACTCTTTCTCTCTCTCTCTATTATCCCCCTTTGATTCTGAATTATTAACTAGAATACAAATTCCTACTCTACTGTTGAAATACATTATTTAAAAAAAAAAAAAAAAAAGCACATCTGTTCCAATCACATTCCTATTCATGGGTCTGTGATTGACTTGAAACAGTTTCCCCAGAGAAAAAGATTACTTGATTCTTGGATTCAAACCCTGTTGCTTGTGATAGAAATGCTTGTAAAAGAATTGCAGTCTTTAAATCTTACTATTTCTACAAATGCTTTATTTATAACCTGAAGTTGTCTCCTTGTTCTAAGATAGAAGCGTGGTATATAAGGCAGTTTTGAATATAGGCACCAAGAATTAAGGCAAAATGTTGCTGTAGCATAACACACAGCAGAAGGCAGGAAACAGTAGCATAGATAGATACAAATAGCTTGTTTAATTATCAAGTATCCACTGCAGTCTAGTTCATCATTACTGTTGGTGGTTGACGTTTTATAACATATCGAAGTGGATTCCACAATTCCAAAAATGGAATCAGGGCTTCTCTTGACAGATGCTGTGTATGTGTAAAAAATATTTATCTAATCTTCAAAACCTCCAGAGGGCAATTCATCCTGTGTACTATAAACACTTATCTGTTACAAAGCTCACTTTTGTTGCACTCTGGAGATGCTTGATATTCTCCCTCAACTTCGCAGAGAACCCCTTTGACTAGGTTGCCAACACTTTTTGTAGTTAAAATTAGGTGAGATGAGTCCCACCTGAAATAAATGCAGATAAATGGGCCATATTTAAATCAAAATATTATGTGCCTAATTAAGCTATAAAGTCTACTAAAGAGTTTACTATCAAAACAGCAGTGAATAATTCAAATCATCTACTCTGCCAATAGAGGCAAGAGAAGTGCTATAGCTGCAAAGCATATGGCAGATGCCTACTGTGGGCTTTTTGAATACAGCCCAATGTTAACTATGTTCTTTCAGGGATGTGTAGAAGGCCCCAAATACCACAGTAATGAAAGAATCTTAGCATGCTGAACAAAGTTTTCAGTCACACTATGTTTTCACATTGGAGAGAGTTAGCTAGAAAGGCTAAATCTGGCCTTGCATCTTCCATGGAATGAAACAGGATCCTCTGGAGACTGTTCCCAAGAAGCTGCCTGCTGTAAACTGCCCTCTCTATTAACTGCAGCAGGAGCTTACAAAAGACTGCTCCCACTGGGCTGATCTTTTCTGGCACACTTAATGTGCAAAGAGTCTTCACCTCAGAAGGGCAACTGTGAAATTCTGTCATTTTGTGACTGGTGCACTCAAATGAGTGTTTCAGTGGACACTGATAATGAAGGTGTCTACTGTTCCACTAGCTCTCCACTTCATTTTCACAAGAATTGTTCAGCTTGCAATACTTGTTCAGCACATGCAGCTACACAGTCTGGGTCTAGATGATGTTGATGATTCCTTTTTTGCAGGCTAGTGATAATGTTGATCTCTACCTGTAGAGCATTCTGGAAGATCTAAGCTCTTCTTTTATTAGAAGAAAAATATTACCTATGCTCTGGCTTCAGGAGATGTACAGGGTGTAAAAACCCAAGTGTTAGAAAATTACAATAAATGTGCTCTTATTTACAAGGTTAGCTTATATGAGAAGCTTGAGTTGAAGATGAAGCTTCCAACATTATTCATAACCTGTTTGAAGATTAATGAGTGGTATCTGTGAAGAAATAGCGAATGGGTTTTTTTCCTTTGGAAAAAGAAATTTCTGTATGAAAGCAAATCTCCACCATACATATGCTTTATACAAACCCCAGATTTTTTTTTCTTGATTATCATGTACTTCAGTTGGGAATAAATTTAAAATTTCTGCCATCTCCTGTCACAATTTCCCTGTTACTGTTCAAGGTCCAGCTATCAAGGCGTAGTACAAATGACAGATATATGACCCTGTCTTACTTTTTGTCAGTTTAGAATGATGTCCTTTCCAGTTTGGATATGACTTATAACATCTAAACAACACCATATTACAAGGTCTTTCAAATTTGCAGTCTCCACTTAGAAATCTTGCTGTAATTGCTTTTCTGAATGAACTCTGGTCATTCCTGTCCAGAACTTACAGGTAGCAACAAACCTAATGAGGAACACTTCTCAGGGGTCTTGATTGCTTCTAAGTGCTTTTAGTCAAAAATATTCTTCTCTTTCAGCCCATACAAAGGATATCAACATTGATAAAGGAAGAAAACCTTGCCTTGATTTGTAAACTTTGTACAAAGGGAAGTACAGAATCACAGAATCACAGAATTACAAGGTTGGAAAAGACCTTCAAAGATCATCAAGTCCAACCAATAGCATCCTAAGCTAAACCATATCTCTAAGTACTTCATCTATCCTTTTTTTAAACACATCCAGGGAAGATGACTCAACCACCTCCCTGGGCAGCCTGTTCCAGGCCCTGACAACTCTTTCAGTAAAAAATTTTTTATAATGCCCTGTCGCAGCTTCATGCCATTCCCCCTTGTCCTATCTCCTGTCACCTGTACATAGCAGAATGATGGGGATTTGTCTATGCATCTTGTAGCTCCCCAGCATGTGTTGTTCATCTGAAGCAGAGAGGAGTGATCTGCTCCAGAAGACCTGCTGGTCAAAACCTCCCAGCTTGCACCCAAGTCTGAGCTTCAGGCAACGTTTCTAAATATTGCTTGTTAGTGCAGCAGGATTGACACTTCAGAGTAGACCATTAGGGGTAAGTATGAATTATTGCAGGAATGTTATGCTAAAAGTACATTAAGTTGCAAAACTAAGTGGTCAAATCCAAAAATGGTGCCAAAGTTATATTTCCATTTGAAATTTTAACTAAGTCCCCATGTTGAATGTTCATTATAAAGCTATCGTTAGTAGCATATTTGTCTTCTCTTTCACAAAAAGGCAGTAGCCTATCAAGCTGCTTTTCTACCAACTTTGGCTTTCCAAAGTTAGCATCTTGACATTGTGTGCACTATTTCTCTACCTTACTGACAAGTTAATTTGACTGAATCAGAAACTTCCATAAATAACAATGGTAACAAGGTTACCACTCTATAGTCCATTTATCCTTTTTAGCAGAGCAATCCAATAAGCCAGAAGGACTCAAGGATTTCCTTAATCTTTTTGAACATGCAGTTATTGATTTTTTTTTAAATGGGCAGGAATTGAAAGAAGAAAATTAAGGAATTGAGTGATGGAAAATATCTAGTTTAGAACATTAGAAAACTTCAAGAATCCTAATTGAGGTCCAATTCCTTTATTGCTAATTATCTCCCAGTCCTTTCAGAAGATGATAATAGAAATTACAGTTCAAACTTTGAAGTTTCACTTTGCCTTTGGTGGTCTTTGCATTAAGCCCAGAGCACACATATAGTCTAAGTAAGTTTAGGAGAATTTTCCATGTTCTCTTCTCCTCTGTCTCTCAAGAAGAGCAAACCTCTGAAGCAGAGAATAGAGATGAATTAAATGAAATGAGGCGAGAACTGATTTTTTTGTGTGTGTGAAAATGAAAATTAATTAAATTGTGATGTCCATGTATTTTGCACTGTAAGGTTGGAAACCTTATCTGAATTTAGACATCTAAATCTACTTGTCTGGATGGCTCCTTCTATAATCATATAATCATTGGGAAAAGAGAAGCACATTTAGTGTATAGTCTGTCTGAACTCTTTTATGTAGTTATATTTTACATTTAGAGATATTAGGAGAAGATGAATCATGCCTTCAAAGTAGCTGTTTCTTTTCACTGACTTATAAAGAAAGCCTGCTGGGGCTACTGCAGATGGAGATCTGCATCCTATCAAGAGATTCCTCCTCTGAGTATCATTCTTGATTCTATCCAACACAGCAAATGACTACAGAAGAATAAATCAAATGTTCTGAAGCTAAAAGCAATTAAGACACTGTACAACATTCCCCCCTGCCCATATCCAAGCTTTTGGATAACATGAATGCTTCCATTTTTTCTCAGGTGTTTGCGCACTTACTTCAAAGTAGGGAAGATGACTTCTTATGCAGAATAAAAAGATGTGTTGTAGTACTGCAAAGACTTCTCTTCTTCCATATTCATTGGCAATATCATTGCTAGCTATGGCAATAAAAATGCAGTAATAAAGCTGGAAGGACGGAGAACAGCAGGGATGGTCTGTTCTGATTTTATGAGATAAGAATACACAAGAACTGAAATACTCATCCCAGCAAAGGCATTGCCTCTGTCCTGGATGGGGCATGACCTGCTGGAGAAGAGCTCAGTGGAGAAGGACCTGGGGGTCCTGGTGGATGACAGGTTGGCTATAAGCCAGAAGTGTGCCTCGGTGACTGAGAGAGCCAATGGGATCCTGGGGTGCATCAGGAGGAGTGTGGCCAGCAGGTCAAAGGAGGTGATCCTCCCCCTCTACTCTGCCCTGGTCAGGCCCCACCTGGAGTATTGTGTCCAGTTCTGGGCTCCTTGGTATAAAAAGGACAGGGATCTCCTGGAAAGAGTCCAGAGAAGGGTTACGAAGATGATTAAGGGCCTGGAGCATCTCCCCTACGAGGAAAGGCTGAGTAAGTTGGGACTGTTCAGCCTTGAGAAGAGAAGACTAAGACTATAAACATTAACCTAATTAATGTTTATAAATATCTTAAGCATGGGATGCAGGGGGAATCAGCCAGCCCCTTTTCAGTGGTCTGTGGAGACAGGACAAGGGGCAATGGCTGCAAGTTGGAGCATAGGAAGTTCCACACCAACATGTGGAAGAACTTTTTCCCAGTGAGGGTGACAGAGCCCTGGGACAGGCTGCCCAGGGAGGTGGTGGAGTCTCCTTCTCTGGAGATACTCAAGACCCGTCTGGACGCCTATCTGTGCAATATGAGCTAGGGAGCTGCTTTGGCAGGGGGGTTGGACCCGATGATCTCTCGAGGTCCCTTCCAACCCCTACAATTCTATGATTCTATGATTTATTTCACCTGTGTGACTGCAGTGCTAAGGCCTCAGATATCTCAGAAAAGGAATGTATAAAATCTAATATTATGGAGACACAGTAAAGGAAGCGGTCAATAAACACAACTGCTGATGGTTAAGATCTTGAAGCCAATCTGAGTATCTACATGGGTCTTCTGCCTAACATGGCCCATGGAATTGCATACACTAGTTCCTGTCCAGGCAATTTCTGACTAACCTGAAATATATGTCTTAGAAAGACTTACAGGCTTTACTTGAGTGAGAGATTTAAAGTTATGAAAAATGCAGCCTAAGCATGCTGTCCTAAACATTGGTGCTAAACTTTTACACTGTGTTTCCAGTTTAATTTTGTTGAGCTTCAGATTTCAGTCACTGAATTATACCATCCATTTGTGCAGCAGATTAAAGACCCTTGCGCTGTTAGACATTGTCTCTCTGTGTAGATACTTACAAACGTGATCAAGTCACCTCTTAACCTCATCTGCTCATATTATTCTTAAAACATTAAATAATAAATAAATAAATAAAAGACAAAAGAAGGTCACATTTTTCCATTAGGTGCATCTGGAACAGTTCTGTTGAAAATCAATGCCATTGATGTCTGGACCTGAAGAAGAAATGTGTCTGTTAATGATTTCTAGGATATGGTTTCCCTGTAATTCTGCGAACATCACATGATGATCCTACTGGTTTTGTTGATGATAGCTAGGTAGGTATCACATGCCCTTTATTGAGGGCAGTATTACATCTGGCTGAATCAAATGCAGAATGGTAGCTTCAGCCTTTATAACCAAAGGAAAGATGCAATCTGCATTGATCTTTAAAGATAAAGGACTAACATTGGGATTAATACAGTCCCTTTCCCTCCTATCATGAAACTTCAATTTTAACACTTCTTTGAAGGCATTTAAGAATTATTTTCTTTCTTTCTTTCTGATTACTTTGGGTCAAAAAGGTTTCACTATTTTGAACTGGCAACAAAATGAGAAATCAGTCTTTTTCTGTTATTGATTAAAAATTATTGTTTGGACAGTAAGCATCCCAGGAATGCTGTAAGCACTTTCAACATACTGCTGTAAATATTCATCTAATAAATTAAATTAAAGAAGTTAGTCACTACTGGAACTGCAACACATGACTCCAGTTACCCCAGCCTGTCTGTCTTTAGGAACAGTCCTAATGTTCTGTGGCAGCCACAATTCTGCTCTGATTGCCCTGAACACGAGATCATTAGAAAGCAGGGCAAGTTCTGAGTCATTTTCTGTCTTAATCATTCCTCATGGATCTGCTGTCATCACAGCCTTCTGACTCAAAGGAGCTTGCATTTTTTAAATGGTCTGAACTCATTCAAAACAAGTGAGTTTGGGAAGAGTGTAAAAGTTGTTACACATTGTTCAGTCACTGCTCATGGTACAGCTGTTTCAGGCTCCTGGTTCAAATAGGGCACATCCTAACCCACATCAGTGAGGGATATGTAATTTGAAGTGTCACTTGTACCAGTCACTCTGTGTTACAGGTTTTCCTCTAAGAGCCTTGAAGCCATTTGCAGAGGGGAGAACCCTGCACTTGTTTTAAGTGTGTAAACAACTAAACAAAACCAAAAAACCAAGCAAACAAAGAAATGCAGGGGCAAATGATAAATATAATGAAATTCATGAGCTGGACAAAATGCTAAATGGATTTTGGAAGGGTACCTGAAAGTGTCTTGGCTACCTCAGACCATTTCTATGTGAACAGTGGGGGAGACCTCTTCTGCCAGCAGAGAGACAAATGAGAGAAAGCTCCTATCCAAAGCCATTAGTGCGATGGCTGTGGTCCAGCTAATAAACCCTGCTGAGAGGCAGGATCATTAGATTGGCAAGAGCCCGTGGTAATGTGACTGCATCACCTCCAATATACAGCTACTACCTATCTCTCCAACTCAGGGAGGACTGAGGTATACACCTCTGGGGGCATCCATCTGCTCATAAGCACTTTTAGATCAGCTTCATCTCAACTAACCTTGGACCTTGAGACATCTGTGTTAGAAGTGTAACTGCTTTAGGGTTAGCTACATCCAGGGGGGAAGGGGCATGTTTATGAGAGGGTGGTCTAGCCCCCTACAATTTGAAACATCCTGTGAAAGATCTTTACTCTTTCCATAGACCCAAATGTCATTCAAGGTGATGAAGTGTCAAACTGTTGTCATGATAGGATCCTGGGTAAATTATATTTATTACAATGGTAATCAAAGGACACAAAACAACCAGCCTAATGAAACTGACAGCCATCCACTAGGGTTGAAATGACTTTAAATTGCTAAAATTTAGAATTTTTATTTTATTTTAAGAGATTTTTTAATTTTGTAAATCAATACAGTGACAAATACTGGACCAAAAATATTTCTATCTGAAAATTAGAAATGTTCAGGGAATGTAAAAAATATTTCTTCTGTTCTCATGAACAGTTTTGTAACCAAAATTTAAAAAAAAATAAAATCAGCAAATCCTTCTCTGCATATCCTGGAACTCCAGGAAGCCAAGCCAAATCCTTCTCTCCCTCCTCCAACCCACATTTTCAGATGTCCCCATATCTCAAAAATACTGGGTCTGCAAAAGAAGAACTCAGGAACACATAAGATCAGAAGTCATCACCAGCCTCAAGATAGCAGCTGAGATCAAAGAAGGCAGCTTTGACACATGTGTGTCTTCAGAATCAGACACGATTTACTTAAGGTTGTATGGCTGTATAAGCTTAACCACTGCAAATATTAGAATCAGAACTGGCTGCTTCTCCAAAAGATATGAACTCATTTGAAAACAAAAGAAAGCCTAGGATTTAAAATAGGGCAGCCATAAGTTCTGAGTTATGCGTGAAGTCCTTAGATGTTCTCACATTCATTTTTGGCCTCAAAGTCTGGTGAATTCCTATAGACTTCAACAGAGAGAGGAATATGACCCGTCTGGCCAGACATTTCCAACTTAAAGCAAAGTCCAAGTTTACTTAAGATTTGGTCAAAAACCATTGCCCATCTTGTGACTGACATGGATAGCTCCTAATCACATGAACATGCATGACAAGATAATCCATTTTCTTTTCCTTAAATCTGATTGTTAAGGGTTTGCATCCCAAATTTCTCCCCCTTTTCCCAACTCTTATCTGTCCCTTCCTCTTTCAAACACAGAACTTGTGCATAATTCCTTGTATATTCTTTTTCACTAAGATGTCTATTTTCCGTGTTATAGATCAAGATTTTAGACTATCCTCATACCTACAGTGCTGTTCTCACTAATTAAAAAAAAAAAGGGTGTCATTTCCATGTTATAGTGATCAGAATAGCAATGAGAATGAGATGAAAAATGTTGTTGGAGAAATCCCATATGTTTCAAAATCCCCTGAGATTCACAGAGCAGATGTGATTAGAAGTGGGAAGGACTCTGGTTTTCTCCCCACCAGGACTTTTCAGATTTTCCAGTCTCTTGGGATGCTTCTGTCTTCATGCCATGTAGAAATTGACATTAGAAAATGGTAAAGGACTAAAGATGACTGGAAAAAATAATTTTCTTCCCTGAAAAATATATATTACTTGGGTCACAGGGAGTTCTCCAGAAACATGTGCTCCCGAAAAGCAGAAACAGTCCTTTCCTGAAAGGAAATATTAAAGGAATTTACATTTATTGAGAATTAAGAGGTAATTTTCCAGCATGTCCCATCAGTCTGAATCTGCAAACTCTCCACCTGAAGCTCCAGAGAGCAGATGCCTGAGGAGCCAGGAGATCCAGGCTGATGGGAAATATTAGGCTGTATCAGCTCCCAGTTGATCATCTAATGGGATCCAGCCCCAAATTTCTCAGCATGTGCAAAAACATGAAGACAAGGCTTCTGCTTGCACCATTGTTTTACCACAGAAACACCTTTTTTTCTCATTTGAAGTGAATTTATAAATACTTGAGTTTCAAATGCACTTCCTGAGGAAGTAGGTATCATATAAAAATGAGGCTGTTGTGGGCTAACACGAAACCTGTTAATGTAGGTTTGTACAGCTGTGCACAGTACTGCTGAAAAAACCAAGAAACTTCTCAAATGCCCACAGGATGAGTTTGAAGTGAATATGCAGGAGAAGAACTCTTTACTCAGATAAAATGTTTTTTCTATCTATGTACTAAAAGACAAGAAATAACCAACAGCTACCTGCATGTACATGTGACGGTCATCTATGCTAATTCTTTGTTTTATGCACATGAAATATCCAGTCATTGTGTGACAGGGACTTAACAGGGACGTGAACTTAGAAACAGCTGAGAGAGCTGAGGCTTTTCAGTCTTGAGAAAAGGAGGCTGAGGGGAGACCTTATTGCTTGGGGTTGGTCTCTTCTCTTGGGTGACAAGCGATAGCTTAAAAATGCACCAGGGGAGATTTAGGTCAGATGTCAGGAAGAATTTCTTTACTGAAAGGGTTGTCAAACATTGGAACAGGCTGGCTAGAGAGGTGTTGGAGTAACAATCCCTGGAGGCATTTAAAAGGAATATAGATGAAGTCCTTAAGGACATGATTTAGAGTTGGACTAGTCAGGGCTAGGCTGTGTTTGGACTCAATGTTCTAAAGGGTCTCTTCCAACCCAGGTGATTCTATGATTCTATGAACACTGAGCAGGGAGAGTATGTTGGGATTTTTTTTTAATCAAGTCAGTGCTTTTCTCTAACTGGAGTATCTGATGCAGTGGGACAAACCAGCCCTTTCCCATCTCCTTGTAGATAGTTTTGTATGCATATGAGTACATGGATCTGCACACATGCAGATGTATCCATGTGCACCTGTATCCATGTGCATATCCATAAATCTTTGTACATATATAAATACTCATTGCATAAAAGCTTGTTAGAAGTCAAGATGCTCAATTATCTCTTTCTCCCTATTCTATAGTCACAATCTGAAGCAATTATTAAAGAGGAAAAAGAAAAAAAAAGAGGAAACAGATAACACGAAGCAATCCCTACTCTCCCTCCTTTCTTTCATAGCTGGCATTCTCAAAGCCTGCTTCCCAGCTTTCTGCATGACCAGTGGGAGCTGGAAGGAAACGCACAAGAGATGCAGCAGTTCAGCAGCTCATCTGGGTTAGGGAATACAGGGTAGGATGCTACATCCACAAGAATTTGTTGCTCATGATGCTAGAGGGTGAGCTGTGTGTACATACTCTCACAGGATTTGTGCTTGTATTAGCAGAGCTGTTGTGGAATAGTTCATAAATTATGGTTAGAAACTGCAAATGACCTCACTCCCTGCCTGCAAATTGAAAGGAAGATTCATCCTTCCTCTTAACCTGCCTCCATGCAAATCCCTTTTCATTTGGGCTTTGTGAATGGAAGTAGTGTTGGGCACTATAAGCTCCTACTCTGATGTCTTCCTGCACAAATCATGTGAGGTCAGGCAACCTCAAACATATTAAGTCTATTATGAAGCTTATGTATTGGTTTTTCATAAGCCACTGAACTGGATAAAGCAGCTGACTGTTCTGTGGAAGGCTGAGTTTCACTCCTCTGGTGATAAAATGATTATTTCTTTTTCAGTTATCAAGTAAATTTCCAATTTTATATTTTTTCTTTAAGCACAGTTTTTTGAACTTAACACCTCACATACAAGAGACATTTCTCTGTTTGGTGCCCTGGAGATAATCCCCACTGTCACGGTTTAGGCCAGCCAGCAGCAGAGCACCACACAGCCGCTCACTCGCTTTTCCCCCGGCCCCAGTAGGATGGGGAGGAGAACCAGGAGACAAAGATAAAACTCAGGGGCTGGGATAAGGACAGTTTAATAGGACAGAAGAGGGAAATAGCAATAACAGCGGTAATAGAAGAACACAGAGTGGGTGATACACAATGGAACTTGCTCATTGCCCAGTTGCCCAGGACCAGATGTCCAACATCTCCCAAAGCAGAGACTCCTGCTCCCTGACCAGCACCCACCTCTCCCCTGTATAATGAGCATGATGTCATACATACCAAATATCCCTTTGGCTAGTTTGGGTCACCTGTCCTGGATGTATCCCCCCCAGATTCTTGTGAGAAGTAACTCTATTCCAGCAGAAAAACAGGACATACGTTTTGTTAATGTATTTTCTCTACAGAATCCAGACTATCAGTACTATAAAAGCTGAAAAATGCCATTTTTCACCTCTGCTGACCATTAAAAGGCCCAGTGCAAAATTCACAGTGGTGCTTCATTTATGTAACCATGTTAATTTTCATCTGTCATCTTCCTCTTCATGGTGAAATGCAAAAAGCTGAATTCATTAAAGCTTGTAAGGGACTTTAATTGTGCTGGCTAGCACAAATTACAAAAAATGCAGCAAGTTTTCCTGTAAAATGTGGAAAGGTAGAGTTTGAATGGAAGATGTTCCTCAGCAAAAATATTCACTGGGTTTTAGCACATGGACATGTTGCATAATTCCATTCCTGCTCGCAAATAATAATGAGAAAACTACTATCTTAGTCCAATTAGTTTTTCCCTTTGCTTGGTCTCCCTGGGGCTAACACAGCTCTATCTATCCTAAAGATAAACTGGTGTTCAGTCCTCAATGTATTCAGGTGGACCATAAGCCAATATTCCCTTTGAATAATTATATGATGAATAAGAGAAGCTTCTGTGTTGATAAAAGCTTGAACTGACAGATTGCAGCTCCACCTATAGTCTCCAGCCCAAGGTGGCTGTGATTCCCAGGAGCTGGCAGGGCACCTGTCAGTGAAGGATCACTAGAAGTTTGCCCAGATTTTAGTGTATTGAAAAGGCAGGTTTGAAGGACTGAGGTGTTCCCTGCCTCCCGCTGCTGGAGTATACTTGAAAGGCATTTGCACTGAGCTCCTCTTGAGAACTGTAACTCAGTTAGGGCAGGCTGGAATAAGTATTGCTTTATATTACTGTTCCAAGATGTACATAGTGGCAGCTCGGGAGCAGTTTTGTAGCCTTATTAAATGACACACAGAAAAGACAGCTTCAGACATTTCTGTTTCATGAGGTAATTTCCTTGTATTATTCTCTTAAGTGTCCATTGCTGACCACTGTCTGAGGGGAGATAGAGCTGACCCAGTGTGGCAGCTCTCACACGCTGATCTCACAAAAAGTTGCTCTGAAATCCTCCAGCAGATTTACATGAAAATGGAATGGTAGAATTTGATGTCGATTTTATCTATTTACAGTTGTTTAATTTTCTGATGCTCTAAAAATTGTACTATTGTAATAATCTTTTAATGCTGAAATGTTTTGACAATTTTATTTAATATGTCTTGCCTGATATAGAGGCTAAAACCAGACAATGGAAGCCTGACTGAAGTAATGAAATTATGTAATAAAGAAACAAACCAATCTAAAGGGAAAGTATTGCATTTGTCAGGTTGTTTCCTTCCAGAAAATAGCAAAGAGCAATTTCAAAGCTAGAGTGGGTTGCTCAAACTTGATGCCGCTGTTATTTTTTGACTTGCTGCTACTAGAATTTTCTTTCTCTGAGACCTTTCCAGAGTATTCCCCGTTGGCAAAGCTGAAGTCAAATCACTGACTTCAAAGAAGCTTACCAAGACTAATGCTACTATTTGCAAGCAACTATTAGCTCATTCTAAATAAGTGGTAAAATATAGTACAGTAATAGTGCATATCTTCTTGTGCCATAAAAGTGTCACTACAGAGGTTTTGACTATTACTACAGAGAGTAAAATCTTTGCCCCGCTCCAGCAAAGGGCATTTTGCTATTAGCTTCTTTGAGGCCAGGCTTCCCTATCAATTTAATATCACTCTCACAGAACTCTCCAAGGGAAGTTTGCAACTAAAGTTAAAACAGAAAAGTCTTTCAAAAGCAACTATATCATGGGCTTTATGTGTAAGTGCCTTTATTCTCAAATTGGGGTTTTTTGGGTAAAAAGTAAAGACAAGGAGGAAAAGTTGTTTGAAAGAGTCCAAAGGAGGACACAAAGATGATCAGAGGGCTGGAGCACCTCTGCTGTGAAGAGTTGGCTTTTATCAACATGGAGAAGGCTGCTTTGCAGCTTTATAGTACCTGAAGGGGCTACAGGAAAGGTGGAGAGGGACTGTTTATCAGGGAGTGTAGCAACAGGATAAGGAGCAATGGGTTGAAACCAAGAGGGGAGATTTAGATGAGATATTAGGAAGAAATTCTTTACTGTGAGGGCAGTGAGACCCTGGCACAGGCTGCCCAGAGAAGCTGGGGCTGCCCCTGCATCCCTGGCAGTGTTCAAGGCCAGGTTGGATGGGGCTTTGGGAAACCTGGGCTAGTGGAGGGTGTCCCTGCCCATGGCAGGGGGTGGGACTAGATGGGCTTTGAGGTTCCTTCCAACCCAAACCATTCTATGTTTCTATGATTCTAAAGTCTCAGGGTTCACAGAAGGGTTGTTTCCAAACTGAATGTCCATGGGAACGGGAGTAGGCAAGATAGACTTGCCTGTTTAGTGACCATAGTAACATCTACTCTCTTAAAATTACAAGATATCTATTGACCATAAAAAGGGGCTGTTCTGAGCTTACACTCTAACTGAGAACTGGATATTTTCGTAATATGTTGTCAGAATTTCCAATATATGTAAATCAGAAACAATGAAACAAAATACACACACAAAAAAACCCCATGGTATCTCCTGTATCAGACTTCCTACTATGCAGGCAGGCACAGTGAATGGGAAAAATCCCAAAAGTGTTTGACTTACCATGCACATATGAACCATCTACATGTATACAGTTGTGCATACTAGCCCTTTTTTCCTGATGTTTAGTTTTTCAGGACATGGAGTAGCCTATTGGCCTCATGTATTCTTTACATTCAGATGAAAGAAGAAATGTGAATAACAGCAGCACCATTTACCTCTGTTACACTACCAGTTCCCGAATAGTGGCATGGCTCTATTTGAACCCTAACAGGATCACATCATAAATACGTTCAAGGGTTGTTTCCAGCATCCATTGCAGAGAATGGAGAAGATCCCATTTACTTCCACTGCAGCATCAGGATCAATGACTCCTGAACTGAGGCTAACTAAAACTATAAATCTGTTCAGAGGATAAATCTCAGAGGGAGATACAAAGCAAGGTAGATTAGTCACAGGAGATCAGGACACTTTGTTTAAGGTTACTTTATTGAAGTAGTAAATAAAAGCTGTTATCTGATGGTTGTATGAGTAGTATATGTGAAATCAATCAGTTTCCTCACAGCGAACATTCTCATAAACATTTATAGCTGACAAACCATGGCTTTGGTGAACAAGATCGTGCCTCTCCCACCATGACAGATGATCTTTACTGGAATACATCTATGATATAGAGAGATTTTATTGCTCAAACCATACCAAACTTTCAGACAAATGCCACTGACAGATGCTTAATTCTTTATAATGAACCCTCAATTCATTAAACACATTAAACACTTCTCTAAAGGTGTTCCATGAGAAGAAAAGGCAGTGGGGTCTTGTCACCATTTCATGTGCCTCTTCTATCCTTTCAATAGCTTCAGCTCTCTTCCTCATCTTCCTCACCTTCAGGTCACAAATTTTCCCATGTCCAAATACACCTCTCATCCTGTCAGCAGAGCAAACCACAGACTGTCTTCTGACCTGATCAGAGCAGTGCATGTGTTGAATGGCAAGCACATGTTGCATGGGATGGCTGGCCAGCCTCTGTTTTCAAGCAAAATGGAAGGTACCTGAACTCTACATACAGCCCCTCTTTTCTACACAGTTACCTATGTTCATAAACTTTAGAATCATAGAATATCCTGAGTTTGAAGGGATTCCTAAGGATCATCAAGTCCAACTCCTGGTCCCACACAGGAGCTTAATAACCTTGAGATCTTCACCTCTCTGAGAACTATGATGGAAATTAGCCAAAAGGTTTAAATTTGTTAGAGGAGACTGACAATGAGTTACTACAGGTCCAATTCCCACAGTACTTCAAAGTAATAGTAATTTAAAAATGGAGAGATCTAAAATACCTCATGCCTTTGGGAGGCTGTGCCTAGCTATGATATCTATAAAGTAGAATTCTCACAGGGACAAAAATGTCTTTGGGCTATTGCTTAGACACTGGGGTTAAATTTATTGACTTGTTTTCCTAACAGCTCTGCTTTTGAAGAAGGGCGGGAGATAAGAGGCATGTTTTGCTGAAAAGTATCCTTGGAGAAGAGCTGAAAGGCTGATAAAGAGGAAACATCCTGTCCCAGAAGGTGCCAGCGCTGGGCCATGGCCAAAGAGGCCTGAAGGCAACAAAACTGAGGGATAGGTAAAGGTGGCAGGGGAGAGATGATGACCACCCACCCAATTAAAGGACTATGCAAATGAACCATCACCACCACCTTCAAGGAGAACTGGTGCTAATTTGAATATTCTTAACCAATAGTAGATGAAGCAGTAATTACTAACCAGTTAGTATAAATTCAGGCGGGGTTTTCTAATCCTGTAACAGGATAAATAAGCTGTAAATTCTGTGTGTAACATGCTGGCTTTGTAGAATTACCACCCAGCACCCATCTAGGAATGGAATAAATGAAATACCTCTGCTCTATGTGTATTGATGTACTGCACACCAGGAAACAACCCCACTTGTGGGACAACAACTACTCTTGACTGCTTCCTTACCTCATTTATTCTGTCACCAGGGACACTCCCAACCCAGGATTTTGAAATTTCCAGGCATGTGAGTGTGGCTCTGTGCAAGCTGGCTCTGAATGAATTTCCATAACTATTGCAATCAAAAAGATTTTGTAAAAACCTGATTCTGGGATCTGCCATGTGCATTATTTGGCTTTGATGGAATATCAGCTATAAAAGCCATACAGGGATGAAGATAGCCTGCCTTTTCCCCACATCACAATGCCACGTATTTTTTCACTAGTTCTTTGTGCTGTGAAAGATGACAGCAGAGTGCTTCTTCTGAGGATCTTGTGCTTTCATCCAAAGTAAAACATATTCTGGGTTGGCTGTGGATTGTGTCAGACTGGCAGGAAGCTTTGTGGAACTTCCCTTAATGAAAATGAAAGAGAGTTTAACTGCTTATCAATTACATCAATATTGATGAAAATTTATTGCAGTCATTTACAGTTACAAGTTCCCAGAGCTTTGGTTAAATATGTGCATATATCAATAATAGGGGATTTAAGTTTTTTATATGAAACTATATAATAAATCTGAGAATACAGAGCTATTGGATTAGATAACTGTTTTGTAAGAAAACCAAATACACACATACACAAATATCTTAAACAATTTGTATATTAAACTAATATGACACACATTAACACAGTTAATCAACAAACAAACAAGTTGTTAATTTCTGAGTTGTTCTAGTCTGTGACAAAGTTATAGGAACAACAGCAACTGTTGTATCTGCTATTCTTCATGTTCATATAGCAAACTCTCCCAGGGTATTCACAAAGCCTCTTTTGAGACCCTGGAAATCTGAAAAAAATTGCAGCCTGAATGCATTCAACAAGCTAGGAATAAATGGGGTCTTTCTCTCCCCTACCTTCATCTGCCCTAGACGTGGTCACTGAGGCTTAACTAGGATTCCTTGGCAGCAGCTGAAGAAAAATAGGCACTCCAGGTGGAAACTTTTCACACTTTAAGTACTTGCCTTAGGATGGATGAATCACTATTTGAAGATGTCTCTCTCTTCACTGACTCTAGAGGAAAAGACATGTTCAGGTTAAAGGGCTACCTGACAGATTCCTAAAGATGGGTGAAATTATTTCTGCTCTCAGAGGCAAACTTTCCACTCTCTTCGTGCTCAGCTTGACTAAGATTTAGGTTAGTGGCCTTAAGGTGTCTCAGTCATCCTAAGCTAAAGTTTGATCCAGTACTAGGTGCAAGCTACACATTTAAGAATATGTTGGAGTCAAAAATGAGTTCCCACAGGAGTGTTCCAGCAAAAATGAAGGTGCAGAGAAATTGCACATATCTCCCCATGGCAAGTGGTGGAAGGAGATCATTCACAGAAATCACAAAGGTAATTGTCAGGTAGATGTTACAGTTATTTTCCAGCAAACATAATAGGCAATATAATATCTTTTGTTTTTGCATAAATTAAAATGTCATTTTTTGCACCATTTTAATGTTAAATGTTTGCTATTATGAACAAAAATGAAAAAAAGCGCCAAATATCATATTGCATCATCTCTCCCTGCCTCTCAGTTTCCCGTGGTATTGATGGAGAGCACAGAAATGTTCTGCACCAAAGGTTTATCATTTTTATCAAATTTCCTTTCAAGACTGGAGGGCAGCAGAGCAGTGGGTAGGTATAATGACCTTCCATATCACTTTTTCTTCTTTCTGGGCACTAAAATTTATATCTTTTAACTCAGCATGCTGAACTCCAGACTAGGCTAGAGTAGGTGAGAGCAACAAGACTTAGGGTGCCTGATGTGGCAGCCTACAGAAACTGATGAAACAGTTCTAATCAAGGCATGTTTGGACACTGCAGAATAAAATCCTGTTTATATTGAGGTGCATATAACCTGGTCTTTTGAAAGATACTTTTGTATTAAATACAGGGCTGACACATATTGATTCTATATTGCACATACAGAACTGTACAAATGCAATAATGCAATTGAATCACAGCATCTTCTTTTAGCAAATCCATGTCCATAAGGTGATTTCTATAAAATGGCTTCACTTTATCCACGAAGAACTCATTTTCATGACCAACATCAACTTTAGGCTCTATGTTCAGGTTGGCATGGAGCTCTCTCAATTTCACTCCTGTTGCTCGTGCCTAGAACTGGTCATTCTGCCAAAGAGCAGACGTGAGGCCAGGGCATTATGAACACTGCAGGGCATGGATAGAGAATACTTGGCTCCCTAAAACCTTTCTGTTTCCCTACTGAACCTTTAAAAACTGCTTTTTCTACCATTTTCACCTTTTGTTAGTCACACCTTTGATCTGAATTGTCTGACATGATTGACCCTTTGTACAACCCACCCTTTTTCTTCAGCGTGAATTGACTGTATAGCACCTAGACATTTGGGTTATGGTGCCTGCCGGGAAGGTCCACACTTCTATGGCTTGTAAACAACACGTAGTAGACTCAAAAATTGCTGCTGAAATGGCAAGTAGAACAGGTTCCATCATATTATCTTCACTCAAGTCTTCATCAGTTAAAAAACTTTCTGTAAGAAGCTCCCAGGAGTAATTGCAATGGCTTTTCTATGCTGAGCTGGAAGCCAGCAAAGCTTTGTAACCACTGCTGGCTAGGGAAAATACGATAAACTTTCTTATCTATGAATGACATAGTCAAGGGATAAACATGTTCCTGTTGTGTAGCACTGTCTGGTTTTCCTTTACTTTTAGACAGTATAAATCAAAGTGCATCCCCTAAAACTGAAAATTAAAGCCAATGTGTGAGTGAATATCTGTCCTGAATTTTTATTTTCTGTCAGGCAAGAATATGGTACTGCTAAGACAAGGTTATAATTCAAGACGTTTAGAGAAGCTGTAGCAAACAATAGCTGAGTGTGTTGGATGCTCATGTCCAGGCAATTATCTCTGTCCACCTTGTTCCCAGAAAGTCCACAAAAGGCATTTACATACCTTTGTAACTACAGGTAGGTGGTCTTGTCCCTGAGTCCTCCCACTGGATCAACAACAGTTTGGAGAACAGGATTTTTTTTAAAATAGATTTGGATCTTAATTATTCTGGGAAAATCCTTTGGATTGGAACTCGTTCATCCCATGTAAGAATTTTCCAGAAAAACTCCACACCTTGTATTAGAGGGAAATTTTATTATCATTTCTTGAAATGTGCCAAAGAGCACTGAGGGAATAAATATATAGTTTATTAGAAGGAACACAGTCTATGTTTTCATTGCAAGCCATGAGATGGCAACTCCATGACACCATTTTTTACATTCAGGACCTCACTTTTGACAGACAAAAATGCTCTTCACCCGAGTCCTGAACTCTCTGTGTTGCTCACTTGAGTTGCAAACCAGAAAAGAGACAGATGTGCTTCAATTAATTAACCTTCCCCTCAAGTGTACACAGAAATGTCAGTGCACAAATTGTGAGTGAGTTGGGTTAGCATCTCAGCAGTTATTGAAAGGTGGAGCATGAAATGTTCCTAATGGAGGGCCAGCATTCAACCAGAGGGTCTGCTATCTCCTGGACTTGCTTTCCCCATGACCTTCAGGCTCTGGAGCTCAGCAGGCAAATGCTTTGCAGATCTGTTAGGATCACTGAACCACTCCCAGTTCTGAGCTGATCTCTGGAAGGATGCTGCAGTGTGTTTGACCTAGTGTCATTCCTGAAAGGATGGACAGCAAAATTGAACCCCTCACTCACATGTATGCCTATAAATTCTCAAGGCAGTAACAAAGAGAGTGTGAAGATCTCATGGCAAGCAAGGGCAGATAACCATGCTGAGGGGTACTAAGGTGATTTTGAGCCAGTATTTCTCTCTGCACTGTCAGTTCCCTCAGACAACATGAAATTACTTCTTCCAGAGAAGATTGGATCAGCTGTCCTCTCTCTTTGCCCTCTCACGAACATTTCTATTTGCACTCCCTGTGGACAAACAAGTCAAAATAGACCATCACAGGTTTGCAAGCTAGATGCTTAAAGACAGCCACATATATGTGCTAAAAGCACTAAGAACTGAACTGACAAGTTACCTGTTTGAAATTTTTATCCGTAAGCCAAGCAAGAGATTTCAGTCAACTTCTCGGTGAGGACTTAAGGGCAGCATACCAGACTGGAGGGAAAGGAACAATATTGGAGAACTGTGCTTCTAATCTGATTCTGGGGAATTATAGTTTGACATTGCTTCATCTTTTTATCCTCGCAAAGGCCTTTTTTCCCTTGTCACAGTGAGGTCTTTCTACAATTCACATTAGCGGCTTTACATGAGCCTTCATAATTGTTCCTTATAAAATACGTTGATTTCTATCATCCTGTTTAATGATGTGCTGCATTGTTTATAAGATAATGCAATGAACCCACTTTGAACTCATTCTATTATCCCATAAGTAATGCAATAAACTGCTTAACAGGGCAATTAAATCAAGTGATTTCAGGTTAATGTTATTAGACAGCGTTCAAGAACATGCAACTTTTGTTTTGAGGATTGGCTTACCCTCTTAAATATTGGAGAATGTACTTTACTAATGTTTTTGTTTGTATTCCCTAAGGTACTAATCACATTATTCATTGCTGAGGACTGGAAATATTATAGCAGCTTTCCAAACAGAGGAGAGAGTTAGTGTACCCTCTAGTAACTTGTGACAAAGCAACGGATTTAATAACCTTGGAGAACTCCCCAGGGTATTACACAGCAGTGTTCGAAGCTTAGGGAAAAAAAAAGACATTTCATTATATACAGACAGTAGAAAATCAAATACATGAAAGAAACATAAAGGTTAAATATATTATACTATTGAAAAAAAACCCTAAAACCCAGGCTGCTCAACCTACATATCATACCTGATTTGAATTTTTTAAAAAGATCTCAATGAATATTTTTAGACAGCACCACTTTTTTCTTTATACATTTTTTCTTGGCCCACCCAAAAATGTAATTCAAATACTCTGCACCACACAGAATTTCATTAGGAACAGTTCCAGTGAAATTAAATCTCTATTGTGCATCTTGAGTCTGCTCTAATAATTACTGCTCCACTGAGTATGTAATTTAAAGTCTCTTCTTAATAGATGAGGTGCCGAACACCAACAGCTAGCTCTTCCAAACTTCACAGTTGAAGAGCTATCTTGCTTAGAGCCAGAGAAATCTACTTCCAATTGGACTTCCATGGAACAATACTGACATCTAACAGATGTTGGGATAATCCCAATTAAATATTACTTTGTTGTTTCAAAAGGGGCTGATATTTCTCTTTCTTAAAGTTCTCAGTAATAGTTATGCATGCCAACCTTAAGAGCAACCATGGACTTACGTGGACTCAGATTTTCAAAATATGGGTAAAATCAAACATTAAACTAGTCACTTGCAGAACTCTAATAACAGGGAAAATTTTTTAAAGAAATCTCCTCCTTATACAGAGAGCCATAACTTCACAGAATCATGGGTTGGAAGGGACTTTCTGGCGATCATCTTGTCCAATCACCCCTGCTCAAGCAGAGTAACCTAGAGCTCATTGTGTAGGACCATGTCCATACAGCCACTGTATGTTGCAGTATGTCCACATCTCTCTTGTATTGGAGATCACCAGTGCTGAGTAGAAGGGAAGGATCACCTCCTTTGATGAGATGGTAATACTATGTCCAGGATCCTATTCGCCTTCTGAATGGCTAAGGCACATTTCTTGCTCATGTTCAACTTGGTGTCCACCAGAACTCCCAAGTTGTTTTCTATAAAGATGCTTTCCAGATGGGTGGGCTTTAGCTTATATTGCTGCTTGGAGTTTTTCCTCCCCAGGTGCAGGACTTTGTAATTTTTTACTGGGATAGAGTTAATTTTCTTTATAGTAGCAGGTATAGTGTGATGGTTTGGATTTGTGTTGAAAACAGTGTTGATAATATAGAGATGTTTTTGTTACTGCTGAGCAGCACTTACACAGGGCTAAGGCCTTTGCTGCTTCTCACCCTACTCCACCAGTGAGTAGGCTGGAGATGCATGAGAAGTTGGGAGGGGACACTGCCATAAATACCTTTCAACCTGCTGCATGGATAGTTCATGAACAGGAAGAGTACTTCACATTTATAACATTTTTAACATGTAGGAGGTACAGAACAGACATTAATTAAGTAGGACAGAATTTTCAAAAGTGTCTACAGGAATTAAATCCCGGGCTTCCCTTGAAATCAACTGGAGTAAGCAGTTAAACTCCTTGTGGGAATGTGGAAATCTCATTTGCAATCATAACAAGGCCTCGGTGATGGTAACTAGCACTTCCCTTTTAGAGACAAATTGCTTGAAATGCACAGCTAAGTAAATGCCCCAAGATCACAGATTAAGTAAGCGGGATTGTTAGCAGTTGAGCTTGAAAGACTTCCCTTTAGGTTTAAGTGTGAGATCCAGTTTACATGTGCTGCTTGAGCAGGTGATCTCGTGCCCACTAAAAGAGGGAGAAAAGGTATTGGCCAAAGCTGAGGTGAACCTTGCTTGGATGCTCTGAATGTCCTCTCTTCAGAAGACAATGAAGGGGAGGCACTGCAATTTCACTGGTGGCCATGTGAAATTTCTATGCCTTTGTTTGAGAAAAATGTCTCATACAAACAGTGACTGAAATAAAAAGAAAATTGAGGTGAGACAAATAGGTTAAAAATTCGACACAAAGCAAAACAGGTCAGGTTCAGCTAACAACAAAGTGCATTTTTCATTTGCTATTATTTAGCATTGTTGCTGACAATCTGAAAAACATTATTTGACTCAGCTGTACATAGTATTTCCCCACCCCAGTTTTTCATTTCAACAAACCTGAAAAATGTCATTACCCTCTGCTTCATTTGACGTCAAACTGAGATACATCAGTCGGTTTGGCTTTAATAATAAAGATTGGTTTTAAATTACAGCTCCTTTGTAATATAGGGACCACATGATAGTGAGTCAAATCTTTTACTTTTTCCTCCATCTTTTTTTTTTCTTTAGAGATATGTGTCTCTACCATAATTAACCAGCTAGTTCTAAAATGTAATTCATATCACTCAAATGGGTCTGAATTACATTGTACTTAGAGAGGCAAAGTGAAATGGGAAATGCAAATTTGAGTTCATGTAAGTTTTTTAAAAGTGAACACTAATCCTTCAGGGACTCTGAATTTGACAAAAAAATAATTATGTGAATGCTGCATGCTCAGAAAAAGCAATGATGATAAGAAACCAAATCCTGATAGGTCTCGAGTGTGTGAACAGTACGAGCTGGATTTTTATTTGTTCTCCCACTCCACCCAGGGATGAAAGAAAACTGGAGAGGAGGTCTCTGAAGCATGTTTTTGGTCCCTACATTTCAGGGATTTCATTTCATTACGTACAGAGATTCACATGAAATCAGCATCTTTCCATAATATCATTTCCAAAACATCTTTTCAGAATCTTCACTGCTTCTTGCTGAATCCCTCAACTTGGGACATTTACTTAACTTTGCATAATAATCACCATGGTTATTATAGAGTCACCTCATATGGCCATGGTCCCAGTCAGCCCCCCATGTTGAAATTGCATTGTCTAGACATCTGTCATGTGAAGTGCATGACAGAGACCCTTTTGACCCATAGCTTGGCACTCGGATTTTTAGCACTCTGTTTTCAGACTCTGTCTGAATGTCCTTTGTGCAGTTAAAATATATAAATGTCCTTTGTACAGTTAAAGGTGAGGTTCAGCCACACTAATGTCGTTATAAACAGAAGGTAATGACAAGTTATGTTTCTGGAAACTGCTAAAGCCAATCTACAACACACTAAGAAAAGAGTCCTGCTGGGATTCAGGACAATATTTTCATCCCTCTGTATCCAAGGACTGGAAGAGAAGTCAAAATAGTAAGAATCTAACTACGAAATAAAAACACCTTGCCTTCTTCAGCACAGAAAAATAGAAGGTTAGAGAGTTTTGATTGCTTTCCTTATATAAATAAATCAGAAAAGAAGTGAAGAATTTTTTTTATTTCAAGTGAAAGTTTTCCATCTGGCTGGAACCAACTTTTGCCAAAATGTTGCAGAGTGTAGTATGAGAAATTTATGAGGGAACATTCAAAAAAGATATGAAAGTAAAAGCTATTCTCCACCAGTTAGTGGAAAAGGAATATTTGACATGGCAGCCTGTAGTACAAGAAATCAAGAGAAGACGATCCAAAAGATCTATTCTAGTTTGTTACTGTTATCATCAAATAATAATGTTCAGAGAATTGTAAGTCACGTTTACTTTCTGTAATGTTTTAGGAAGCTAATTGCCTGTACCATTTGGGCTGTTTCCTCCTAACTCTGCAAAGTTTACTGTATGTATTTGCTTTGAAAGTCAAAGGCTCTTTGCTACAACACAAAATAGGAACATCTCACAAATTGTTAGTGCTGGGATTTGCATATATCATTACCATACTTCCTAATTATTTCTGGATCTATTTGCATAATGAAAAGGGAATAGTTTCTTCTCAATAACAGTAAATATAAGAATGTGCCTGTCTCTTCTTCTCTGTGGGGAAGGAACTTTAATTGTTTTGTTCTAAAACCTAAAAGTTGAAATTCCATAAATAGCTAAACAAAAAAGTAGGAGGGAAAATTAAACCAGATCAGAATACAACATGGATCCTCTTTAGGGACATCTAGGATTTATGCTGGAGTAAATTTATCATTTACTATACTTTCACCTCTAATTTACTGATGGGTAAGTGAAGAAGAGTAGAGACCTTTATCTTTTCAGGTAAAATGTCTAAATGACTAAATAAGCATCTTGGTGATCTCTCATGAAAGTAGATGCTTCTGTTCCATTTGCTTTTGGTTTACTACTAATGGGACATGTCTGAACTGAAAAGGTTGTGAAGATTTGTGCTTTGTAGTGACACTTAATTCTAGCCTGACTTAGAGGGAAGAAACATTTTATTGATCGCATGTCTGTCTTGTTTAAATAAGGCCATCAGCCAGAACATCAGACTCACTACCAAGTTTTAATGGCAGGAAATTAATTTGTTGGTGTTTGGTAGAAATCAGATATATCTAAGCAGAAACCAGAATTAAAATATTGGTTATCTAAAAGTTCCTGATACATCTGAGTTTTGTTCACACTCAGCATGAAAATCTGAAAGGGATAGATTTATGCTTGTGGTACTGTGGTGGGACCCGTACCCTGGAGTTTGCCATAAGAGGAAGTATACAAGCAGGAACAGTTATATTTTCAAGTTGTTGTTTCAGAAGAGTTGTGTACAAATTTGAAACCTTATTTCCTGCCCATATATAGATTCATAGGATCATTTTGGTTGGAAAAGACCTTTAAGATCATCCAGTCCAAACACTAACCTAATACTGTCAAGTCCAACCACTAAACCATGTTCCTATGCACAATTTTACATGTGTTTTAAATATCTTTAATACATATTTAATTAAATAAATAAATATGGAACAAGTTCTGGCCTTCTCTGTGTGTCAATTTTTCTTCTTGTTTTGACTGAGTTCTGTTTGCCATCAATGCATTCCACTCTGTCATGGTTTAACCACAGCCAGCAACTAAGCACCACACAGCTGCTTGCTCATGCCCTTTCTCCTGGTGGGATGGAGGAGAGAATCAGAAGACTGAAAGGAGAAAACTCATAGATTTTGATAAAGACAGTTTAACAGGTAAAGCAAAAGCCGCACACACAAGCAAAGCAAAACAAGGAATTCATTTCCCACTTCCTATGGCAGGCAGGGGTTCAGCCTGGAAAGCAGGGCTCCATCATGCCTAACGGTGACTTGGGAAGACAAACGCCATCATTAGGAAGACCGCTCCCTTCCTTCCTCTTCTCCCGGCCCCTTATATGCTGAGCATGATGTCATATGGTACACAATATTCCTTAGGACAATTGGGGTCAGCTTTCCCAACAGAAGAAAAGACTTTGGCTCTGTGTATGCACTGCTCAACAGTAATTAAAATATCTCTATATAATCAGCTCTCTTTTCAGCACAAATCCAAACACAGCCCCATACTAGGTACTGTGAGGGAAATTAACTATCCCAGTCAAAACCGGCATATGGGTTTTTTACATATTTTCATCTTTCCCTGTACTGGGTGCTTGAAAATCCTAACTTGTACAAAAAAGCAAGACTGTATGATGAAGGAATATGAAATAAATAGCTCCTGCATAGTCCTAAAAGCTAAATAAACAGTAAGCAAATAAGAGAGGATTAGGACATGGCTCAAACATTGAACTGTGATCATCCACAAAGCTTAAATATTAGGGAGCTTCTTCCATTTTCTTGACTCAAACTACCTAATTCTCTTACAGACAGTATATAGAAGTGTTCAGGGAATAGTCAAGGGACCATTCCCAATGGTAGTTTGGTCAAGACCACCCTTGTTTGGAGAGGAGGAGATTCAGTTATACAGAAAAAAATCAAGGCCAAGGGAGTTGACTGGAGGGTCTTGTCTCTAGCTGCTAGTACACACGTAGCCACCAAGGCAAATGCACTGCTCTTACAGACCCATGGCCTCAAATGGTTGAAAGACATTAGGTCATTTTGGACCTACAGCACCTGCAAAAATTAAAGCTTTTCAGGTTATCTGTTTTTATCTTTGTTCTTGTATGGTAACAGATTTCTCATTAACTTACTCTTATGGAACAGACAGTGGTGAATACAACATCTGTGCCCTGCTTGCGTATTCAGATGTGATCCTAGAGAACAATCAGAGTGAAAAGGAAGGTTCAATAAGAAAGAAGAGCGACAGTTTATGGAGCTGCCTACATTTCTTCATCAGCTACACAAGAAGCCTAAAGCAAATTTTGTCTAAGTGGAGTACTGTTTCTATGTTAAAAGTCAAATGGGATACATGTCACATCACTTTGATGTGCATAGTTAAGCTTATTCTTCACTGGAAAGTAGTCATTCTACTATGAAAAATTTCCCAAGACATGTGGGTTCATCAACATTTCTAAACAGACAAGACAATGCATAGAAAGAGAGAGGAAGAAATTAAGAATTAAAAGAAAAACATACTAAATTGTTGGCTTGCTTTCTGTAGAAACCAGAAATGTTTTGTCTGTCAGAGGCTCAAGGAGTGGCATTACACCTGTGCAATACTTCAGATTGAGGAGAGCCATAGAAATCTGATTTCTTAGTTCTGTAGCGGTGTATTTGAAAGATCTAGGTACAGGACTGCATTCAGACTCTACCATACTGTGATTTCTTTAGTTCTTCTAGCTAAGCAGACAAGAACCAAGTATAAAACAAATAAAGATAGCACAAGGAAAGAAACTGTAGTAGAAAATTAAGGATTATACTAAAAAGGGGGATGCAAGGAGGGAGAGAGAGAGGGAATAAAACTGAAAACCTGACTAATCTAGCTTTAAAACCAGATATAACAGACACAGAAAACATCCTACCACTTAAAAAGTAATCAGATTCTCCATTCAATTTTCTTTTTTCTGAGAAATATGTTGCTGGTTTAATGCAAAGCCTCCTGATAAACAGAAATAGCAATAATTATTAAAAGTAACAACAATAACAAATGTATAAGCAATAGTGTCACTATTCTTATCTGTTGAGTATTATTCTACTTGTATATAAAAAAGTCAAAGGAAAAAAACCCCATTCAAATAGTGAATATGCTGAAAATCTGTAACATGAGAGAAGATAAATATTTTCTAATTCATTGTTATACCTAAAGCACCAGTACACCTATTATATGTAATTAAATGCCAGTTTGTAATCCTAATGAGCTATAAAGGCTTACAGATTGTTAAATGAAATTCCTTTGAGACAAGTTGAGGAGAGTTAAAAATAATTTTAAACATATATAACACTTTCTGTTTGTTCTTTGTTTTATTTTACTTTTAAATGCATTTCTCTCTGGCACGTATAAATTAATAGAAAAGTCTCAGAGTCATCTGGTATAAGTTGCTATGCACAATAATCCCAGTTTATATCAGCCAAGAAATCATCCTCTTTTTTTGTTTGTTTGGTTGGGGTTTTTTTTAATAAACAAAGAAAATGTTGACATTTTAGTTAAAGCACAACTGCTCTCTTTGGAATTCTTTTGTCCAGCCAAGCCAGTTTAGAGCATGTTAATATGCCTTCTCATGAAATTTTTAATACTTTTGACTTTCATTGTGGTCAAGACCAACTGTCAAGAAAGTGGAGTTTCTCTTTGTAGACTGACAATTTGAATTAGAATTAAAATTGCGGGAATGGGGAAGAAAAACATAACTTGGGAAGAATTGCCTGTCTGACAATCTGACAAGTGTCTTTTATTTTTCTTGTGTAGTTGAGGATGCTTTACATCAAAAACAATGAGACAATAAATACAAATGCCCTTTTTCCAGCCACATGTGTACTACTCATAGACAGAAGTATGTATAAAATTTCTAAAATTCCACCTTGAAGAGTATTTCACTGTGAAGAGTGTTGTATAACGTTCCATATAGATAAAGTCATGCATATATAATGTACATATATATAATACCACCTAGCTCCTAGACAAAGCTCTCCAGTAATTGTCCTTGCTGCAGTTAAATAGCATAGCATCATTGTACCTATTTTCCAGATAGAAAAACAGAATACAGGGTGGGAGAAATTATTTATCAGACTTCTCGAATTGTTAGAATTGAAATTCCCAAGGTGCTCAGGCATTGTAGTGTTTCCAAAATCGGGACATATCCTGGGCCAGGGGCTCTCTGGTCAAGCCCAAACAGGATTGCAGAGGATAGAGCTTTGTTATAGCATCCTTCTCTCTGGTATGTAACTCTGCATTTCTCCCAAAAGATGTAGGGGTCACTTTTAAGGGAAGATGTTTTTCTCCTGTCTTTGAGTGAAGAGCATGGCTCACTTGCATCTCAAAACACCTGTGTTTGGGTGATAGTAGCATCTCTCTCTAATACAGCAGTCGGTGGTTAGAGAACTTCCTTTGGAAACAGATGTGGGTATAATGTCAACTTCTGCCTGAGGCTGTTGAGATCATCATCCAGGAGAGTACCAGAAATCCGGAGTTAAGGGCCAGGTCCTTGCTCTAGAGACTCCCTCAAGCATTTCAGTCAGTAGCAGCTAATGTCAGAACAGTGACAGACCTGCAATGAAATCATGGTCTCTTTCCCATGAGTGCTATATCCAGGGCATTAGCAAGGCATGTACTCATGTGAGCTCCCTTGGCATGACTCAGTACCCAGGGGGCCATTGGAAGTGGGTCCCTCCAGAGTTCAGCTGCAAGTGACAGAAAGCAGGTGAATGGTTTTTCCAGGATTGAAATTCGGAGCACATGCAGATGAATACTTCTTGGAAGCCTTATTTTTTGTATCTAAATTGTGGTTTGAATCTGACCTTTTGTTTAACAGGTAAGACATTGTTCATCTCTGTGCTTTATTCTGTCAGGAGCAGTTAATTGCAATGCATATGTTAAAGTTCACTCCTACAGAATCAAAATCTAATTATAACTCTGAAATTTACTTCATCTCATGATCAGAGAATAGAGGTGTTACAGAGACAATGAAAGTGGAACATATTTTCAGCAAATCCCTTTTCCCTTGTTGCTTAGAAGTGGAAGGTAGCTGCTATAGTATTGATTTGAGGATTTCCTGAAGTTTCTCTAACACTCAGTTTCTTCTAGAGTGTGGACTTTAAAATAAAATAGGGTCTTTTGGAGTGACAGATTTGTTATCCATTCATTCTCATGCCAGACTTGTATGGATAAAACCTTTTAGCTACTTCTGCTGTAGTTGTCTCAGGTGATAATAAATTAACAGTAGACAGTTCTTCCCCACAGGTTTGATGTAGCCTGATAGTAACACCTATTAATACCATGCACTTCTCCAGTAGCTTTTCCTCAGTGACTTCAAAGCACCAGCTGGGTCTGACCAAGCCTGAAAGATCAGTGAGGGATTTATACAGGAGACACTTCAGAAGGTATGAGAATATACTGTGAAAAGCAATGAACATGAAAGAGCAGCACAACGTCACGCAATGTCTTATGAGGTCTAAAAAGAGTAGGTTATGCCGTCGAACCCTGTGCAAGCCTAACTGGGAGAGCGGACTCAACTGAGCCTTTGAGCCTTGCGGCGAAAGGCAAGGTTTTCATACTCCACGGGGTAAATTAGTATAATGCCCCTGAATTCCAGTTTTACTTCAGTGAAACAGTAGCAGAAGTCTATCTGTGTTCTTCAGATGCAAATGAAGGCTGATTTTTTCTCACAATTGAATTATACAGTTGCAATTGAGAGAAGAGTATGACCTGTAAATGCTTTATTGCTGTTATTGATTTGTGAGACAGGAAGATCATACTTTGGCTGTTAGCTTCTAGACTGAGTGTACAATGGCAGTGGTTAGAAAAATGATCGTTTTTCTTGTCTTTTGACCAGATCTGACATAACATCAATAAGACAAAGTAAGAAGGGCACCCTGCAGTGCTATTCTTTTCTCTGTGGAATCACTTTTCAGCACATGCATTTTAGAAATGCTTTGTTTTCTGGTTTATACCAATCACCAACGACATCTCAAACTGCAAGCAGTACCTTGCAAGTATTAAAATAAAATAACACACGAAATCAGAATCACAGTCACAAAAATACAAATAGATTTGATTTGATTTAATTGCACTGAGTATTACCACTTATCTTACAACTCAAAAAGGAAGTAATATTACTGATACTTGAGAACTGCCCAATCTCTGATGACATCAGTCCAAATAAGCTAGTTTCAACACCTAACACTTAACTGAAAGAACTGGAAAAATTTCTAAACTCTTCCAGAAGATGGGGAAGAAGACTCAAACTGGAAATAAAATGGGACAGACTTCTCTCTTGGCATAATGTCACAGATTACATGCTTTCTACGTAGAGAATCTCTCCATTGTGTGATTTCATCCATTATTTGTGACTTGTCAGGAGAGGTCTGTCCTGTAAACCTTAGTGAAAGATATAACAGTATTCCAGAAAACATATGCCATGATAGATCTATGAGAGCATATCGGCCTGTGCTATCTTAGAAATGAAATGCAATGCTTTGAATTCTGACCATCCTTTTCTCTCTAGTCATGAGAGGACCTACCAGGACTTGTTCCATATTGGACTTAAGACTAGAGTAACACTGACCTTAGCAGACCTAAAATGAGTCATGCAAAATCCTGGCTCACTGCAGTGAATTAAAGAGAAGAAAAAAAATTCTTTCCATTTGTGAACAAATTACACATGAAATAATGATCTTCATGTCATAACACTGAAACAGCAGTGGTTTGGACTATATTATTGGTGTCAGCAGCACTGACCACTATGATGGCTTTGCCAGGAACTGCTTGCCCTCACCCCACGCAAGCGGGATGGCAGAGAGAATCAGAAGGGTAAAAGTAAGACTCAGGGGTTGATATAAAGACAGTTTACTAGGCAAAGCAAAAGCTACACACAAGCAAAATAAACCAAGGAATTTGTTCCCCTCCCCCCATGGGCAGGCAGCTGTTCAGCCATCTCCAGGAGAGCAGGGCTCCATCATGCCTAATGGTGGCTTAGGAAGACAAACGCCATTGCTGCAAATGTCCCTCCTTCCTTCTTCTTCCCCAGTTTTATATCGCTGAGCATGACATCATATGGCATGGGATGTCCCTTTGGTCAGTTGGGGTTAGCTGTCCCAGCTGTGTCCCCTCCCAGCTCCTTGATGCTCGCTGGTGTGGTGGTGTAAGAAGCAGAAAAGGCCTTGGCTCTGTGTAAGCGCTGCTCAGCAGGAATGAAAACATCTCTATATAACAAAAAATTCTATATTGTCAACACTGTTTTCAGCACAGACCCCAAACAAGGTCCCATACTAGCTACTATGGAGCAAATTAACTCTACCTCAGCTGAAACCAGGGCAATCACAAAAGCAAAATCAAAAGTATTCTTCTGTGAATGGAACTTAAAAAAAAAAGGAAATAAAATAAATCTCAGATCAGTTCACTCTTCTAAACCAACAAAGGGGGAAAATATAAAGTATTTGAAACAAATCCAACATCCTAACAGCTGAATAAGTAGCAATGTTTTATTTTAGTATAGAAACACTGAAGGAACATGACCAGTAGTAATGGACAAAACAGGTAAAGATTTTCTTATGTGGATTTTATTCATATAAGATTTTTCTGAGGAAAATGCTCTGACATTACTGGGAATAAGTTGGAAAGTGTGCTACAAGAGATTGAAATCTGTAAAGCCAAAAAATTCACCGGCAGAAAAAGGCATCAGGAAATAACATACTTCTGTCGTCCTTAATCCAAATGTGGACACTTGACATTAGGAAAAACTTATCTGAAATTGCGAAACTCACCATGGGGCAAAATGGCAATAGACAGAGCACAAATAGAGGTGTTACAAAGGTTGGGATTACTTAGCTGGATAAAAAGAAGAAATAAAGGGGCTTACTGTGAAAATTATGAGGGACATGGTGTGCGGGAATACCACTTAAATTAAATTGGAAGTGAGTTTAGAATAAAAAAGAATATGCATCGTATGCATCTCTATGCAATCTGTATTCAGCAATTTGGGTTTTATCGTTGAAGGAGGTATTTGATTTAAATACTGTGGCAGAAATTCTAAAGGGTTGGATAATTTTATGACCACTAATAACATTTGTCATTATGTATGTTGCCATTATGATAAGGATAATCAACTCTCATGCTATAGAACATAAAGTTATCACCTGTGGGGATCAAGGAATTTTTTTTCCCAGCTATTTGGTGTCCATTATGATTTTTCTCATTTGTTTTTTCTAGTCACTTTAGTGAAGTTTCCTCAGCCCTGTAGGTCAATTCTTAGTGCCTCAAAGAGGCTTTATTAGTCTGTGCAGGGGTGGCGCTTGGTTAGGTGATTCTTATCCTCCTAGCATAAACCCTCCTTCTGGAGGAGAGGAAGGTCCTCGTACTGGAAGTCAAAGAATGAATAAAAGAGTGTCACCAAAATTAATTTAGCAGAGTAGCTAATATCCCTGTCTGTATGCCATCACTTAATACCTTAAATGGGTCTCAGGGTCTGAATGGGGCTGGGGGACTCTATGTAGACAATATTGATCAGTTTGTGTTCCTCCAGGAGAATCACATTAATTTAGCAAGAATTTTTTTCTTGGATCAATATCGTAATGGCAATAAGAGTTTGATGGAGGAATGATCATTTGAACTGACAAAAGCTTAAGGCAGTATTTTGATAATGTTTGATAGTAGTACCTCAGGAATTGTGAAGATGTAAAAACACTGAAGTACAGGGAGAGGTGCTGTTAAATATTCACCCCTCTTTTTGAACGTCTTTTCATTTATAACTGTGATTTTGCTGCTGCCAGCAGCAAAGCTGCACACAGCCACTTGCTCACTCCCCCTGAGTGGGATGGGGGAGAGAATCAGAAGGGTAAAAGTGAGAAAACTCATGGGTTGAGATAAAGACAGTTTAATAGGTAAAGCAAAAGCCATGCATGCAAGCAAAGCAAAACATACCCACTTCCCATGGACAGACAGCTGTCCAGCCATCTCCAGGAGAGCAGGGCTGTATCACATGTAACGGTGACATGGGAAGACAAAAGACATCACTTCAAACAACCCTCTCTTCCTTCTTCTTCCTACAGCTTTATATTGCTGAACATGATGTCATAGGCCTTCAACAAAGTGAACTGTTTATTTCTCCACCCCCTGAATATTTGATAGCTTCAGCAACACAAACTCACTGCAGAGGTCTTGCTTTTGACGTTCCTGTTAAGGCATGTGTGGAAGGATTAAATTAAACTCCAGGTTCATAAGATAAGAGAGTAAAACCTGGAAAATATGTATCTCATCCCTCCTTGCATTATAGCCAGACTCTGTAGTCTAGAGACCAAGACTTGGTAAGACACATTTAGTTTATGATTATTTCATCTTGGACCTGGATAAGCTGGAGAGTTGGTCAAAGGCTAACCTTATGAAATTTAACAAGGAAAAATGTAGGGACCTTCACCTAGGGAAGAAAAACCCCAAGCACCAGCACAGGTTAGGGGTTGACCTGCTGGGAAGCAACATTACAGAGAAGGATCTGGGAATCCTGGTGGACCGCAAGCTCTCTGGGAGACAGCAGTGTGCCCTTGTGGCCAAGAAGGCCAACAATGTTAGTAGCATCAACTGCATCAAGAAGACTGTGGCCAGCAGGTCGAGGGAGGTTATCCTCCCCCTCTACTCTACACTGGAGAGACCACAGATGGAGAACTCTGTCCAGCTCTGGGCTCCCCAGTTCAAGACAGACAGGGAGCTACTGAAGAGAGTCCAGTGGAGGGCTACAAGGATAATTAAAGTACTTGAACATGTTCCATATGAGGAAATATTGAGAGAGCTGTGGCTGTTTAGCCTGGAGAAGAGAAGACTGAGAGAGGATCTCATCTACACTTAGAAACACCTGAAGTGTGGGTGTCTAGAAGAAGCAGGCAGATGCTTCCCAGTGGCGCTCAGTGAAAGGACAAGACACAACAGGAACAAACTGGAACACTGAAGTTCCATCTCCATATGAGGAAAACCAGCTTTATTCTGATGGCGATACAGCCCTGGGAAAGGCTGCCCAGAGAGGTGCTGAACTCTCCTCTGTGCATAATCCTGGGCAACCTCCTCTAGATGATCCTGCTCTGGCAGGGGGTTGGACTGGGTGATCTCCAGAGGTCCCTTCCAACCCCTACAAATCTGTGAATCTGTGAGAATCTGTGAATATTGTGATGAGTATTCACATAATTTTTTGCATATTTAACACAGCTTCCAGATTAGAGAGGTGTGCTGCATTACGCAGGGAGGATTTGGTTTGTTTGGGTACATGTAGCTCAGCCTTCAGCTATCATATGGGTCTCCTACGTCATCCCTATCAGCCCCCCTGCGGGGGTCCTGCGTAGCCTGTGGATTCCCAAATCACACCAGAGACCCAACTCAAAGTGTTTCAGAGACAGAGCAAGAACTAGTTTGCATCCCAGGCTTCAGCATGGGTAATGGCACAGCCTCATGTACGTCTTTTCACCAACAAAAAAGGTTATTGGTCCTAGGATGGCTAATACTTCCACAGCCCACAGTAGAAAAGTATTTCTATGCCTTGCAAACAAGCCCTGCCAGAGATACGACTCGCTAGCTCTTAGATCTGGGCAGAAGAAGGACACAAGAGCTCTGAATAAAGATTTACTTATAGAAAATAATAAAAGCTAACACAAAGCCAAGGTTAACTGAAACATATAATTAAACTTCACATTTGTTTTAATAAAATACAATATTGACTTTGCTCTTTAAAGTAGATTAGGTTGTTGACATTACAGCAGTACAATAAACAAACCACTAAGCTTTTTACTAGCAGAACAGAAAATTAAAGCTGGTTATGACAAGCCAAATAAAATGAGTTTATTCAGGACTGTATAAATCATCAATAAGAATTCCTAATCACTCGCCTCCAAAAAGCTAGATTATTTGATCTGCAACAAAACTGGGGCTGTGTCAGCAAGTTGGATGCAAATCAAACAACATTCAGACATCTCAAAAATTCTGAAAGTATGTGTCTGGAATACAGATGAAGGCTAGAAATTCAGTGAGGCCTTCTTAGGGTAGTGGGAAAATAAATTAAACCTGTTTTTTTACACTGAGATGTGGTTATTGAAACAGAAGTCTCTCATCAGCATGATCTATCACAGACAAAACACCATCCCTGCTATTCTGGTCTTATTTTTTTTTTTTTTTGTTTTTTTTCTTTTTACAAAGACTTTCTTTCTTTGATGCATACATTTTATACACACTAAAAGCTATGCAAAGCCAAGCAGTTCGTTTTCATGCTTTATCATATATTATTACCTTTTAATACAAAGCCATGCTTTTCCTAACAAGGTCCACTATAATTCAAAGGTTTGCCAGACACAATAGCATTCTTTGATGCATGTATTTTATATACAGAGTCTTATTGTAATTCTTGTGATCAATAAAGATGTTCACTCAGGCATGGAGTAAATTTGTGAACTATTAATGTTTTATTATCTGTTCCCCTAAATCATAGTTTACTCCTGTCTAAGTAAAACGCTTTTTCTATATTTTTAATACTATATAAATAAGGATTAAGAGCAAAATAAAAATTACAATAAAATATATAATAAGTTTCCAAGATAACTTCAGATATAATGCAAAATTCAGATATTGCATGGACTTCTTCACATTTACCTGAACATGTTTTGGTGAAAGTTGTCCATAATTCATTATAAAAGCTGAGAAGTGCACCTGTTTACAAAAGAGTCACCCCTATTTTTTATTATGCAAAAATTTATTTTGAAAGCACCAAGCTTAAACACTTGCTGAAAGCTTTCTCTGTTCCAGCACTTGTTCATGGGTTACCTACTGAAAAAAAAATGCTCTAGAAGGAAGGAAAATTTAGAAGATATCATGCTACAATAATCTTCCTCCTATTACCAGTCTTGTTGCCCTGAATAGGATATGAAAGAAAGACACATGGTGGTGATCAAAGCTTCAGAACTTTATATTGTTTATTGATTCCTTTCCATGGTAATATGGCGGAGCTTCAAATAAAGAAGTTTGGCTAGATGATCTCTTGACTATAATATACAGAGGGTGTTGACCAAATCTTGGATGAAGAACAAAAATAAGGCATAGAGGTAACATGGAGAATTAAACATTGCTAAAAGAACACTGTGTCAGATTAGCCTGCTAGACCCTTTCGCTTTTCTAAGCAAAAAGGGTGCCTCTGAAGCTTTGGACTTCAGTGACTCCTTTGATTCCATACAGCAAGAAAAATCATTTTATCCAGAGAAAGAAGAAATTGTAGAGGTTAGATGATAGGTGTAAATGTAAATAATCTTTAGTTGTGTAAAAGGCAATTAGTTGTCCATCAAATGAGAACTTGAGGAAGGTTACCAATCGAGTTCATTAAAGTTTCGGCTTGAGCCCTCTTTAAAATGATCATTATTGAACATAGTTCAAGACTGCAAATATGACAATAGCTCAGAGTTGGAAGACACCTTTTTCTTCAGAGAAAAAGCATTATATCTCACAGCAAGAAAGCCTGGATGCTACAAAGAACTGGACTAATCAGAACTTTTGCTGTGAGTTGAGGGGTCATCCTATGAAGGAAAGAACAGAGCAGGGACTCTTAATTGCTGGTGTGATGTTACCATACAAATGAAGAGAAGGCACCCAAGGTTGTACCACCTGGAACATTGCCTATAAAGTATGTTTATACCATCATAAAAACACTTGGTGAGAACTCATCTACATCCAAGAAAATGCAATTACTTTGACCATGTGGGATTCATGACAGGAAATTAAAGGACCTCATTTTGTTCACCTTAGGAGACAAAAAGGTGGCCAGAGATGTAAGTATCAGTGAAAGGAGAGAACCATCAGATCAAGAGAAAACAGGAATAAACACTGCCAGGGATGAGGCATCCACAACTTCCCTGGGAAACCTGTGCCTGCATCATCACCCCCATAGGAAAGGATTTCTTAATAATATCTAATCTAACTCTCCTCTCCTTCATCTTAAGGCCATTCCCCCTTGTCCTATCACTCCCTGCCCTTGCAAACAGTCCACCTTCAGCATTCCTGTAGGTCCCTTTCAGGTACTGGAAGGCTGCTATAAGTTACAGTCCAACTAGAGCTTTCTCTTCTCCAAGCTGGGCAAGACAAACTCTCTAAGCCTGTCTTCACAGGAGAGGTGCTCTAGCCCTCTGATCATCTTCATGGTCTCTTCTGGAGTCCCTCCAATGGTTCCATGTCCTTCTGTTATTGGGGACCCCAGAGCTGGACACAGTTCTCCATCTGTGGTCTCACCAGTGTAGAGTAGAGGGGGAAGATGGTCATGCTCATGCTTCTGATCATATCCCACATCTATTCACCACATCACAGAGGTGGCGTTTATGATTCAGAAGAGCTCTTTGTATGGTTTAGAGGTTATGGTGGTGTAGGGCTGACAGTTGTACTTGATCTTGAAGGTCTTTTCCAACCTTGATGAGTCTATCATTCTATGTTCTTAATTGTAGAAAAACATTAAGGAAAGACTTGCCAGGCTTCAATGGCAGCCATCAAACATTTCCAATGGTAGGTGGAAAACTGGAAGATGTTAACATATTCACACAGCAAAGTGAAAAAAGAGACTTTGGGGTTTTCTTAGTTTACTCTTGGGAATAAGCCCAGGTGTGCTGAACACACAGAGTGGATGGTGGAATCCAGACTTGCTTATTATATTCTTGTAGTTCATCTTCTGTTCTGAGTACAATTACAAGATTAGATATAGGCTTCTCTGGGTCCAACCAATGTTCCTGTGACCTTTAAGAACTGTAAGATCTCTCTTCGGAGAGACACGCATTTAGCTTAACTCACTATGAAGTCTTATCTTTTAGTATCTCCTTTGAAATGGCTTAGGATAGAGTTTAGGTACTGATTCAAGACAGAAAAATCAGTAGAAATCATCCTGTTATAACTGAAAAGAAAATTAAAGTGAACTAAATGACTTTGCTGAAGTTAATTACCCAAAGAAATAAAATGAGAGAAGATGAATTGTTTAGTTCTTGAATTAAATAATAGCCCTATTCCTTGGAAAATATTTTTAGCAGTTTAACAAATCCTACATCAGAGGGTTAGGGCATAAATTTAAAGGGAAAAAAAACCCAGCATGTCCCACTGTGAGTGAAATATGATTCTATCATTCAGTACTGCTGTTTTCTTAAAATGTTTTGGATCTGATGCAGAGACTGGCATCAAAATGCAAGTCAAAATATGTAGGGGTTTCAAATATGTGTTAGATATTGTTTTGGGCTAATTTCTTTAGACATCCAGCTGCATTTGTATTTGGGAGCAATGTTTGAAATCAAGGGTCATCTCTGCAGGCAACTCTGCTGGGAAAAATTAACCAGCACGGTAAAAGGGGGAGGGTTTGAGTGAAATACCATTCACAGCTGAATGGGAATACCTTAGACTGGTTACAACAGTGGGGAAGAGTGTCAAAATTTGAAAATATTTCTTAACAGAACATATGATGAAAGGACTGTTTTTCTTAGGATATTAATGAGTCATAAATTTATACTCTTCCCCCCGCATTCCCATTTCAACAAAACCAAGGCACTGGCTGAGGAGAGAGCTTGTACAAATATGACCTGCTTCACCTTAAGCCCCCAGTGCTCCAAAGGCAAATCAGCTTGACTTTTCTCACTGTACATAGAATTTATTGAATGCTAGGAATTTAGACAGTTACTTGGACCAGAAAAGACCAGATTTTGTTTAGAGTTCAAATATAAGTGAGAGAAGCTTTGGGACCCAAACTCCAACATAATTCAATTCAAGCAGCTACAACATGCATTGAAAGTATAGGCATAGGCCCTTATCAGCTTTCTGGTTTCCATACAAACAAATGTCCAGTGTGTAATACCTTAGTAAACTCAAATTCTGCAGAAAGAGCAACCAGTGGGAACATGTGCTGTATCTTGATTGTGACTTCTGACAACTAGGCCTTCTGGCTGCCTTTTCCTTTTCTTTCTTCCTCCCTACCTCTCTTTCTGTATCCCTTTCTCCTTTCCTCTCTTTTTCCCTCCCCTCCTCTCTTTCTCTCCCCTTTCCTCCCTCTCCTTCTTTCCTTCGTTCTTTCATTCTTTTGTTCATTCTTTCTCTATAGCAAAGGAAAAGTGCAACTGCCAAGCATTGACTGTATTCTCCTCATGCATCAGGACTGCTGAGCCAGCGTGATGTTTGGTGGTAATTCACTACAGCTGTAGGTCAGCAGCAAACAACCACTCCAGAGGCAAGAGGAAAACAGAGATGAATTGCTTCTGTGATCAGCTGCCTTCTGGAAGTCGTCTTCATGCAACACAGCCTCCTGTGCTGCTAGTGCCCACAGGCGTATTCTGAACCCTAAACAGATGGCTGAATTTGCAAGCTGCTGCAGACTGCCTGTTTACAGGTGTATGTGTGAAGAAGGAGATCATTGTGGGTTTGATTTCTGTGAATTACGATAAGTATCAAAGTATGTTGCTTGTTTTGTAGTTATATGAGGAAGTCACACTCAGAACCTTCCTTGTTGGGAGGAAGGTAATGACAAGTCAGAGATTATTTGTCTACACATTTCCTGGTGTGGAAATAACTATAGTAGGTCACACTCAAAGATTGCTTACTTCCAAAGTCTGTTTCCTGCAGATACCATAATTTTAGGGTTTTTTTAAAAATGCACAAAATCATACTGACAGGTCGTACCTTAGTCATTGAGGAAGACTGATGCCCTGAGATCTGCACCTCTAGTTGTCTTTTCATTGGGTATTAGTAACTAAAATTAGAATTATTCATATACATGCATACAAATTTCCACTCCCTCTTTGCTTTCTGTGCAAGGCATATTCCACTGGGGGTGGGATGCCTTGGAGATAGTTACCCTAGCATCTCCTTACCCTTGTAGTGAGCAATAAGCTCATTACAGTGCCATGCCTCTGCCCTACTTTAAGCACATACAGCAGGGTATGCAAACTGTTCTACAGAATTTCCTTTTCCACCACTGATTAAAATGACTTTTGGTGGTACATGCGGGTGTAGACCCCTACACCATAAACATCTACATATGCTCAGATTAATTCCGTATCTTTTGACAATGAACTTCATCTACTATATCAAAATGATGGCATAAATGCCAAGTTTGTAAAACAATGGGTGAATGGTGACTCTGATCTGTCTGCCCAGCACTTAAAGTCTATTTAAGAGTGAAACTATTTGAGAATTAGGCCAACTCTCTAGCTTTAGTAGTAGCCAGGTCCAGGTGATTCTGGAAAAAGAGTAAATCAAGAAGCTGACAACTGTAAAAGACAAACCAAGAATTTCCTAATCACACTTTGACTTAATTTCACCTTGAAGTTTGAGGCTTCTCCCAGGTTCAGCAGCTTTTTAATTAGTTCTAAAGAATCTTCTGATGTATGTGAATATTCTTCCTAGCCCTACAAATGTTTTTTTCATCTTGTACTCCCAGGAAGCATAAAGCTTCTGTAATAGCCTGGTACTACAACTTCTTGAGTAATTGATATGGAAATGAACATGTCCGCTGTACTGGCCACATGCTAACAAACATAAGTTTATGGAAACAATGCAAATAACAAGTACTGGTTTTTGGCAAGTGAGGCTTAATTCAGCAAGAGGCTAAGCAAGTTGATTCCAGCCCAGAAAATAATTTATACAAGCAAATCCGAGCCTCTATCATTTGCAATGTCCTCAGAAATCCCACCGCTGTGACAGATACTGAATAGCACTTATGGTCTCACATTTCTTTGCTATTCTCTAAAGTCACAGATTTCCAAAGGTGTAGGGTACCACGGGTTGAAAATCATCATCTTAAACAATTCCACTCTGTTCACCCAGCCATATGGTTGTGTGTTTTAGTAGGACAGCTCTTGCAGTGCAAACCATTTAGAGTATGTGTATAACAGCAAATGATACAATTAACCCCCATGGTATTTGGTGTGTATAGGAATTTATTAAAATCTATATAATTACTTATGTATAATAATATTTTACTTTATTTTCTATTTACAAATTGAAAAGTTCAATCTCTGGTTTGAGTATTTAATTTTTTTCTTCATGTCAGTATTTGGAAAGCAGCCTAAACCACTAGTACATCATTGCTACAGAACAGATAGAAGTCAGATTTAAATATATTGTCTTTTTTTTAAAATCTGGGAGGTTGATGATTGCTGTTTCTGTAGTTTCACTATTCATTAATAAACATTACATTCATAATGTTCTGTGATTCATTAACATGTCAATTGATTTTTCATGTGTCAATTGATAAGGAAAAATATGGAGGTTAGAATTTTATTTTACTCATTTTAATCAGCTCTTCTTTCTAAATTCTCAGCTCACAGCCCTACTGTGTTTCAAAGAAATAGCATGTCCTTTATGTGTGTAGACTTTTATGGCTCTAAAATACTGGGAAACTCTAGCATTTGGAGGCTACACTAAAATAATATTATTTTTTATTCTTCCAGCTCTCCCCCAGCTGAGGGGGTGTGTGTAGAGGGGGGATACAAAAGAAAGGTATCTGCAATGTTACTCATTTTGTCCAAAACATAAAATGCAAGGGGGTGATTTTGAAAACACTCAGTGTTGGCCTAAACATCCTCAGTTCCTACAGAAAGGAGTGGTAAAGCTCCTGTTGACTTCAACAATGCGTGGCTTCAAAAACAGCACCTTTGGCTCTCTCTGCAATAAGATAGAGTTACAGCTAATCCACAGTACATATGGTCTCCTGAGTTCATGGTTTTTTCAGAATTGTTTTTGCTACACAAAAGCCAAAAGCCAAAGGAATGGCTATGTCCCAAAGAAACAGAATTTTGCTTTCTATATTTAGAGGGGATCATGCTGTTATTTTTAACTGCTTCATGATGTGACTGTAAAGCTCAGGTTTTAGCCTCCTTGTTTTCCAAGAATCTCTTCACTGTCATAATTGCATGTCTCTGGTAGGCAGCCTTATTAAACTGTTTCTCTCTGTTTCTATCCCAGGGCTTCTGCCAAGGTACACTGCACACAGCTCTTCACGCTGTAAAGCACCTGGTTAAAATGATTCTATCTTCACTTCTTCATCTACTTAGCCATATTTTCTGGATAAATAAACTAAGTTTCACAGTTTTCCTTCCCAGATTGAGTACACATAATGTGACAGAGTAACCCATTTTCCATTTAGAGCATCAGTGCCAGTGTATTGATGGATAGCAGTCGAGGAAGTGAAAAAAAATCACCTGTGACTCCATTTGGTACAGTATTTATATCTACAAATGTTTAGCTCTGGCTGCTAATCTTTGCCTGTTCATGTGATATCTGAGCAATAAAAAATAAATGCAACATACTGCCCTTAATACAATTTGCATCCGTTATGCACATCTCTTTTGATAGTTCAATAGCTTCTAGATTTATACTAATTTCAAGTGAAAAGGAATCATTTACATACTTTAACATTTCACTATGTTTGAAACATAGAACTGTTAAGAGAAATAAAAAAGAAATTTAGTTTCCTTCCACTCCAGATTGTTAAACTGGGATCGTCTCATGACAGAGAATCATAGCGCACTTACTTAGTGGAGAGGGGCTTGAAATCTCTGATAAACAAACCTAACTTGCACCTAAAGACAAAGACACGCTTAAACATAAGGAGAATCATTGCTCTGGACTGCCTTTAGAGCCATGGAAAGCTGCACAGGGCATAATTCTCTCAAAAAGCTTAAATTTAGGTGTTTTGAGTCATCTTCCAGCATTTTGATTACAAGGAGACCAAATATCCCAAGGCTAATGTTAGTCTTTTAAAGGCATTTTTAGCTGTATTCTATGTAGGAAAGCATCCATTACTGTCTGGATTCACAGCCATAACTCTGCTGGATCCAGCTGCTATAGACTGCTGACATGCAAGACCTTTACCTGTAGGAGACAGCACACATCTGCCCTGTGCAAAATTAGCTGAGGAAGTTAAACCAGCCCTGGCAATGAGGTGACAACAGCAGGATGCAGAACTGCCTTCTCTGAAGAGTTTTCATTTCTCTAAGGAGGTCAGCATATCTCCCACTGGAGAACCTCAACCATTTGTTGGGTCACGCTCTGAAAAAACAGAAGTCCCCCAAGTCCTTGCAAACAGAAGAGAGACCTGAGCATGTCACACACATCCTCTACACCACAATGATATTGATAAGGGCTTTTGGTGAGTGGGAGGCACAGTGGAGGACACATACAAGACACTGCACCTGGAGGCAAGCCAGGCAGGCAGGCACCTCTCTTGGCATTGTCTAGGTTTCAGCACTTTCAAGACTAGTTTTTAAATAATTTAGGTGCTTATCAGGGTTATCAAGCATCAAATCCTGTTTGGGGCTTTGCCTTGCAGAGCAGAGTCTTGGGATATTTTCACTAAGGGAAAATTTTTAGATAGCTTATATCAGCAGACAAATTAGCACTAACCACAGATAAGGTTTCAAGGAACACAAAACAGACTCTAGTTTTCACATGTATTAGACAGTTGAGTAAACCCTAAGGGGGCTTACCTCACCTAATAAACTATTTTAAAACTTCACAAGTTCCTTGCAGGTATCAACAACAGGACCTATTATGATAAGGCATGACCAACCCCAACTCCCATCCTCCCCAACCCTCCACCCTCCTTCCAGCCCTTCTTCCTCAGAGAGGACAGGTTGTGGAGGGATGAAAGAATCCAAATAATTTAGGTCCATATTGGTAAGTATGCTCCTGCCTACACATTTGGGTGCTCCAACAATTTTGAAATATCACACTTCTAGAACTTTTACAAGACAAATCTGAAATACAAGGACCATCCTACCATCCTATTGATAATTTAAAACTGATTCTGGCCAATGTTTATTTCAGCTTATGCCTCTATATGGTCCTTCCCACATCTTTTGTGATATTTTTCTTACAAACTAGCTCAGGTAGATTCACTTAAGGATCTCAGTTCCATTAATTTTGATTAATTTTGATTTTTCAAAATGTTCACCATGAACAGGGCGGGGGAAGGGGAATATTTGCTGCTTCCAGATGACAGACTGCCCTTGCTTGTACTTGCTTTTCTCAGGGAAAATCCTACAATAGTGTTTCAAGACAACACTATTCTGTGATTTTGGTCACATGAATTCAAATGCCTTTACAGTTACAACCACTAAAATCAGGGGTGAGCTGCAGAACAATGCCTCCTTCATTCATGCCTGAAACCTCGGGCTGCTGACTTACAACACATACAATTCACCATGAATTCCTAGTGTATTAATAAGGGAGACAAAATTATCTGTGTTATCGTGGCCAAATACTTTGATCACTATTGAAGCACCCACAGTTGGAGATTACCCTAAAATTCCACTCAGGAAGCACACTGATGTTTCTAAAACCCTACAGTAGGAAACAAGTAGTTATGACCCTTTTTAATGGCAGCCATCTGAGCATCTCTGAAAAATATCTATGACACATGCATCACACTAGATGTCCTGCAGAGACTTCTCAAAAAATTCTCCTAGCTTCTTGATTTATTCCTCTTGTTTGGCAACTAGTTCCAGTTAGAGAACTTTTTTAACTCTTCAGGCAATAAATTTACCCCTGTTGTGAAAATTTGCTCAATATACTGTGAGGTTTGCACTAGAATGAGCAATGAACTGTGTATTCAAACTCAATAACTGTCTCACGTAGGAAATTAAAATTATGGCTACCTTTACAGTGATTCATTTATCTCATTGGCTTCCCATAAAAAAATCTTAGGGGAGGACTTGGATTTTCAGATATTACAGCTCAATTTCTCCCCTTTGTTGATGTGAAAGAGAGGAAGGAATCATTACTGATCTTAGCTGGGTTAGGCCACACTAAGTACTTTTTAATGCCCCAACTCTTGCCTTGTAGACAGTTCCCAACCTGGCCTATTGTCAGCAGCTCTACACAAGTTGCTATTTATCCAGACACTTCAGAAATATTTTGGTGTGTTGACATCATAGCATGAAATTCTGGATATCCCATGTTAGGACAGAATAAGTATATTATAATTTAAAAAAAAATTACAAGAATGATGATGCAATTATAAAGTCTCTATATTGAATAGAATAACTAGGAAATAACTAGGAAGTAGTTATTTTTATCTTGACTACAGGAAGAGGACCATCCAAAGAAGTGGTGAAACAGCAGGTTTAAACCAATGTGTGAGACAACAGTGTTAAATCAGGCATGTGAAAAATAAGAAGACTGGTGACAGCCCACATGGCTTCACTAAGGGCAAATCATGCCTAAATACAAATTGTGTGGCCTTGTATGATGGTGGACAAGGGAAGAGTGACAGACATCATCTACCTGGACTTGTGCAGAGCATTTGACCCTGTATGGTACAACATCCTTGTCTCTAAATTGGAGAGACATGAATTCAACAGATGGACCACTTGGTGGATAAGGAATTTCCTGAACAGTCTCACTCAAATAGTTACGGCCAACAACTCAATGTCCAAGTGATTATCAGGATCAATATGCCTTACTGATGTACAATCATCCTGTACCTACTATGTTCTTTTTGTTGTTGTTGTTTGTTTTAAGTGATATCTTAATAATCTATTATCAGAAAAAAGATACAAGATGGATGAACCTGTGGTCTGACCCAGTGCAAATGCTTTGAATGCTTATCACACATGAAGCTTTTGCTACCTCTGCTTACAAAAGCCTTCCTTATCATCCAGTGGCTATTCAGATGCAGATGGAGTAAAACAGCAGAATTGCTTTAAAACTGCTTTGAATACACTTTTGAAGTAGAAATACAAGTCATTTCTCGGAAAAGCATAACTGTTAGTGACATGTAGATCAATGCCTGCATTATTTAAAATGTGCATTTGCTCATTGCAAGCATCAGCCTTGAAATTTGCCTCATAAATTCTTCTCTTCTATATTTTCTGTGTACTTGTTTCTTTGAAGTTTTCCAGGCCACCAAAAATCTCTGCAAATTTTCTTTGATTTTCTCCCAGACTGTTAGATATTGGTGAAAATATGAGAAGATATTTTATGATAAAAACCTGAGACGGGCAGGTTTAGCTTTCACTACAGCTTATTTTCTATGTTTTAGGAAGGTTGACCCAACAATGCATGTCACTAGTGAGCGGTTGTTGCTCACTAGTGACATGCACATGCTGGTGAATGGGTTACAGCATTGATGACAGGAGCTTGGTGCTGTTGTTTGAGCTGACGAGGAGCATAATCGTAGCTGAAAGCTCTTCATTTAACCCCAGAAAAGAGTGTCAAATAAGCCAAAAAGCATTAGGAATCCTGCACTTATTGACAGAGATGTTGTTTTTATGTGAGTTGGGGGGAAAAGACCTCAATTTCTGTTACTTTTCAAGTATTTGAGCTTCTAATATTTTTATAATTATACAGCCTGGGAGTTGATTTCTTCTCCCAGTATTTGTGATCCTAATTAGGCCTCGCATTTATTATTAACACTGCTTCCTATTTTGTATTGGGAAAAACCTCCGGAGATGCTGTTCTGTTGTGCTGTGACACCCGAGGCCTCACGTCTCTCTAATTATTGAGGCCTGCCTCTGCTCCATTAGGATACTGCCCTGTTTAATCCCCTCCTGCTTTTACAGTCTGGGAATGGTTTCTTTTCCTGGTATTTGAAGTTCAAATTAAGTCTCATGTTTATTAGTAAGCGCATCATTTCATAAGAGAAACACAAGCCCTCTGAGAAAGATCAGAGAGTGCTGTGCTGAGCTGAAGCCACTGAGGGATTCTTGGCAGTACATAGGGGATCGGGTCAGCACTGGTACTGGGAGAATTAGTTTTATAGCAAAAAAACAAACCAAAGGAAGAAAAAACCCCATCTGCAAATTATACCCAAAGGCCACGGCAAAAGCCTGAGGTGCTTTCAGTTAGCTTTGATGAAGGTGCGAAGAAACTGGGAAGGTCTCAGAGTAAGCTATCCATAAACCAAATTATCATGGCTTTGTGGTCTGTGCATCAATGGAGGAGAGGACAGGAGCTGTAGGGTGAGTGGCAATGACTATGAAATTAAGGAGGGAAAGCTTTTTATTCCATCCTGCTCTGTTCAGGAAAGTGTCACCCCCGTCACAGCTGTGACTACTGTCACAGGCTCATCCAAAGCCCTCAGGACACAGTGCAAGGCATACAAATCGGGGCAGCTGCTCTGACAGCCAGGCCATTGTATGTACCCTGCTCTCATGCATGTGCCTGTCAAGTTTTAACCAAGATCGGTGTAACCGATCTTGCTGCTTTCTCTCTAATGCCTTTGCCCTGACGTTTCATAATGTTCTAATCAACTTCATTCTGCTGCTGACTCCGTATCTGCCTCTGATATACAGCTGACTCTGTATCTGCTCATAGCTCAAAGATATCAGCTTAAATTCAATAATGAGATGTGACTGCAAAAATAGCACATTCTCTGAGAGGAATCTTCTCCCTGCAGGTATCAAGATTTCAGCTTTTTATTTTTTTTTACACAGAAGAATATCATCTTCAGCCCTATGAACTCCTACTTGCTTTGCAGATCTGGATTCACTTATCTGTAATGAAACTGGAAAAAATGGGGAAAAAAATCTTCAGCCACCTGAAAAATAAAAAGGACATCAATCATAAAAGGTTGCAGCCATCTGCAGTCTGCATTGGTAGCGATTCAGACAAACTTGTGATGGCACTGAAACTTCAAAATCACCTCAATTTTCAATAAAGATAATGGTCTTGAATGCAGGGAACAAAGGAAGGATGGCCAGTGAGGATGTGGAAATAATAAATAACTATGCCAGAGGTAGAAGCAACACTTTAAAATTGCAATACTATCACTTCTTGAAGGACAAGATAACCCACATCTGGCCCAGTGTTACAAGTCTAGCAGCAGGGAGTTTTAACTAGATTTGCTGAGTCTAATGAGCAGTCTTATGGCAAGAGTGAAAGAGGCACAGTCCATGCAGCATGTGGATGAATGCTGGACTGCCCATTGCCAGCAGTCAGTCTGGCCTGAACTAGCCTTGCAGGGATGCAAGGCTCTTAAATACTACTGAGCAAAAGAGCAGTTAAATGTTAGAAAATGATAAATGAGATAAATACGACAATCTAGCAAACACAGCTTGTGCCAGGCTAACATGATAGCTCTCCTTGATAAGCTAACTGATCTTCCAGACAAAAGAAATGCAGTAGATCTAATCTACCTGGAGTTCAGTAAAGAATTTAATGTAGTCCCACATGGGACATTATTAGTTCAGCTAGATAAAATGGGAATTAGTTCCCCAATGGAAGGTAGGAAAATACTAGAATAAAGGAGACAACCTAATAGGTTGTTTCAAGAGGGAATTATCATCTGGCAGAGTGGTTACCTGTGGACTCCCACAGACATCAGACATGGATGCAGTTGTACAGGTGAAATTTGCTGATATGACAAACCTGATCAGCACAGGGTCTGTCTGTTTCATCTTTCATAGCAAAATGAGTCTGCTCTGCCCTCAATTCAGGCTGATAGGGTGTAAGCCAAAGCTATATAACCAAATAACTCTGGGTATTATACACTAAATTGGAGAAATGGACATTGACCCATGAGCAAAACCACAAGACACTTGTAAAGGATCTGGCTCTCATTTGGCTGGGTTAGACTGGGGTTAGACCAAGCTTACAGAGGGTTGTATAGTTATAGCACAGAAGAATACTCAAGATACAGAACAGACAGAGGAGGAAAACCTGTGGATTAGACCGAGAGACAAGGCACCAAGAGCCTGAGGTCTAGAATGAAGTTCATCAGTAGAAAATATAGAATAGAAATACATTGGTGCATTATCTAGTTATGGGATAAAAGTGATCAACAAAAGTAATATTGCAAGGAAAACATCCTCCTAGTTTCAAACAGCTATATTATTGCAGAATGCTCTAATAAGTCTGCATTGTATACCCTGTGAAACTATGTTCACAAGGACAAACAGAATAGAATCATAGAATCATAGAATCATAGAATTGTAGGGGTTGGAAGGGACCTCGAGAGATCATCGGGTCCAACCCCCTGCCAAAGTAGCTCCCTAGCTCATATTGCACAGATAGGCGTCCAGACGGGTCTTGAGTATCTCCAGAGAAGGAGACTCCACCACCTCCCTGGGCAGCCTATTCCAGTGCTCTGTCACCCTCACTGGGAAAAAGTTCTTCCGCATGTTGGTGTGGAACTTCCTGTGCTCCAACTTGCAGCCATTGCCCCTTGTCCTGTCCCCACAGACCACTGAAAAGGGGCTGGCCAATTCCCCCTGCATTCTATGCTGAAGATAATTATAAACATTAATTAGGTCCCCCCTTAGTCTTCTCTTCTCAAGACTGAACAGTCCCAGCTTATTCAGCCTTTCCTCATAGAGGAGATGCTCCAGGCCCTTAATCATCTTCGTAGCCCTTCTCTGGACTCTCTCCAGGAGATCCCTGTTCTTTTTATACCTGGGAGCCCAGAACTGGACACAATACTCCAGGTGGGGCCTGACCAGGGCAGAGTAGAGGGGAGGATCACCTCCTTTGACCTGCTGGCCACACTCCTGATGCACCCCAGGATCCCATTGGCTCTCTTAGCCACCTGGGCACACTGCTGGCTCATAGCCAACCTGTCATCCAGAATCATAAAATAGTAGAATGCTTTGGGTTGGAAGGGACCTCAAAGATTATCTAGTTCCAACCCCTCTGCCGTGGGCAGGGACACCCTTACTAGATGAATACAGAATGCTGAGGATTGCACAATGAGGACAGCGATTCCTTTCTTCTTGGGGAATTTTTTTTTTGGTGGCTTCACTACATGCATGACGATGTCCTTATTCCTCATATTCTTTCTGTGCCTGCTGTTAATATTGGATTCTGTATAATGGGTTGAAACTTTGCTTCGTTCCCACTAATACCAGTAACATGAGCATTTCGCCTTTGTTTCAGGACAAAGTCACAAAAGTTAATTTAAGCTATAACTGTAACAGAGAAGTGCTTATCGAATCAGATGCTGATCTCAGCTGGGAGGAGGTAAATGAGTTCCATGTGGTAATTTAAAAATCTGTTCCTTATTGTTTCTCAGCTGTTAGCTGTTGCCTCCCAACTGGGCCTATGCTTGACTGTGTGCTAATTGGACCCAACAAGCATTGGTAAGAAGGGTCAAAGAGCCAAAGCCTTGGTTTGGATATTAGCCCATGATACAGGGAAGTCATGCTTGTTCTGTTTAGCACCTGGAAACTGAAATGCTTACATGAAGCAGAGGACAAGGTTAGCACAAGAACAGATTGTTTTAACCTGGCCATAAATATGTTTTGGCTGGAATTCTTCCTAAAATACCTCTGAAGATCATAGCAGTAGGATTCTGGAAAATCCATTTATGGAAGGGTTTGCACAATACTCCTTCCAGTCAACACTGGAGGATGGGCTCAGCAGTTGTGGGCACCCCTTCAAGTTCTTTGTTCTTACCTTTGAGAGAATTAGTAAGAAAAATCTGTAATAACCTGTAGCTTAGATCATAATGCATGAGCCAGGAAAAAAAAAAAAAAGCAAAATACAGCTTAACTTTTGGTTCACAAGTAGAGTTTGCAGAATTGGCATTTACAACAACCATCTGATCTCATTAGATATGGAAGCCATCAAGAGATGATAAACATGGAATCCCATAGCCCCACTTTTGCAGTTACGTTTTAAGAGCTGAAGAGCATTTAATGCCAGCTGAAAATAAGGTGCCATATGAACTACTGCCATATTCATGTGTTGACTTAAGGAAAAGTGTGAGGATGCTACATACTCCCCTCAATTCCAGAGTCATGCAGACGTATTGTTAGCTTGTGCTTGTAGGTATAAGGGCTCCAAGGCTGAATCAGAAGAGGGAATTTAGAAGAGATAATGGGCTTAAGGCTCAGCTGTGTAGGAGCCAGTGGCAGAATGACACTGTGTATGTGTATGGTTTTCAAAAAGCACTCAAATGCATGTGACCTGCTCAGCAAACCCTCATGATCTGATATGCTTGTTCAGCCAGCTTCTTTCTGCCTGCCAGGTGGATTTGTCCATAGGCTCCGATTTCTGTACAACAATCCGGTTTTGTGCATGTGTTTCCTCTTAAGAATAGGGCTTCGAGAAATAGTTATTTTCTCGTTAAGTTTTGAAAAGAACAAACTGTTGATACAAAACAGCTTTCAACATTTTCACACATCAGTGTAAACATAAGCATAGGAAAGGTGAATGGATAAGATTTACTGTGCCATTTTTATTTGTATTTAATAAATACTGCTCATAAAAGATAATGCTCACATTGCTTGAATAATATAATTGATTGAATGAGATGGTGAAATAAGAAGGGCCATTAATGATGATGACAGTAAAGTTTTATGTTACAACTCCTCTGGAATTTATTGAATGAGGGAATAGCTTCTCTGTACAGCCTTAGAAATCAAAGAGAGGTACTTGGTTTTGAATTGTATTGGGACCAGAGGATGTACTAGGTAGTTGATTCCTTTAGTACTTCTTGCTGGACAAGGCATGATTTTTTTAAACAAGTTACACTTTTTTGTTTTTTATTAAAAAAAGTTCTTTTCCTTCATTTCAGTGAGAAATAGGTAAGGCTGTTAAAATAAATGGATGTCACCAGACATATAAATGGTGCCTTGGCTAATGAGCCCTCTGTGTTTCACTGAACTGAGATGTATTTTATCATCTCAGTTACTGATGTGGACACAGGTGAAGAGCTGTATTATAAGCTACAGCAACCAGGAGAACAAGTGGGTAGACATTATTTTCAGCTCATTCTTTGAGGTGAAACTTGGATATATAAAGTATATAAACAAATAAAAGTGATGGCTTTATATATATATACATATATATATGTGTGTATAGAGAGAGATACATAAAAATACATTTAAACCACCATTTGGAGACTACAGAATTTCATCAAGTCCCCTTATATATATTTTAAGACCTGACTGAATTATTAGATCATCTGTTTGGCGTTCAGGGTATGAAAGGTCATCATTTCAATCTGTTACCCTTTACTGAATCCAAGAAGTTATTTTTATATATCGCTCAAAAATATCCAACCAATATCAAGTGTGTGTAGATCTTAGCACTGGCTTTAAAATTTGTGTTGATATATTCTTATTGTTCTTCTCTTTTATGTTCTTTGTCACAAGATCAGTGATATCTTCAACCGCATCAATTGGTCCTGTAAGAGAGCTGGGGGATCATCTGATGTGTGCCAGGGATAGCTTCCTTTAAGCCAAATAAATGAAAGACTATATGCTTTGTCATAGGAAGCTCATCCTGAGGATAGGGACAGTCAGAAATTATTGTGAAAGGCATTTGCAAAGAATCTTCTTGAGAACAGCCACTCAGGGTGGAGTCTAGGAAACAAGAAGTAAAAGGGTGAGATGAGGATTCCCTGAACTGAAGGATCTGGAAGATAAAAAAATTTAGAAACTTCTGATATAACAGTTAAGGTATACTGAATCTAGGTGACAGATAATAGCGTGGAGGAGGTTTTGCAAAGTCTGGAAAGCCTGTGAGCGTAGATGAAAATTTATGTGGACCCTGTAACTCATTAGAGCCAAAAGGGCTGTCTGAAGGTGATGAGCAGTCAGAGATTTTGAGTAACATCTTATCCTATGGAAGTTAATCATGCTCCAAATGGGAATAGCACAGAGAAACAATGCTTGTATTCATTGTTTAATGCAAGATGGAAGGTCGAGTGAGACACCACACAGCCCCTTAGCAACACAAAGTAATTCTTCACTGCGTTCCCTAATTATATACCATAAATGCCAGTCACACTTCATGATACCTGTACTTAACTGTATTCCAGCTGCATGAACCCAACATAAATTAGCCAGTTTTTATAGTTTGCTGTTAAATATACTTCAGAATAGGGTACATCTGATTGCTGGGGGGAGGTGAGGGAAACAGATCTGTAATCTTGACCCATAAATCTCACCTTCCTATCCTGGAGCACTCTTAACCAGACTTCTTAACACAGGATCTACATCAGTGTAAAATTTTCTCCTTGTCTGTCTGTTGAGTCTTCTAAATCCTTTTTGCTTGAATGGGGTGAAAATAATTCCTCTTGAGGCAATGGCAGATCTCTGCTTGTAAAAATGACAGAATATTAGAAATTCAATCCATTGTGTGACATGGGAACAGCACGCTTACTCTGGATTTCCTTAAAAAATGAATATATGAGAAAATGTGGTTATCAGCAGGCCATTTATGACCAGAAATATTTTCTTATAACTTAGCGCTCCTTATATCTTTAGATTAGACACTTGTAAAATAGGCCATTATGTGTAATAAAAAGCATTTAATGAAACTTTCATTTGGAGGACATTGAATTCAGCAGACTTAACTTTGACACTGACAAATGTCTCACAAGAGATGATTTGCATGGAAACCACTGGGGTCTCATTTTAGTTCCTGTAACAAACCAGAACAGTGATTTTATCATTTCAAAGTCATTTATATTAGCCTGCAGCTACATGACACAATAGCAATGCTTAGGATTGTAGCAGTATATCATCTGCATAAGTGGCATAACTTCCACTGCTGTGATAATCATTCCCAGAGCCTATATCGTACATATGAACCTATTTCAATATGGGGAAAAAAGGTGTAATTGATCCATTATTTCCCAGAAAGACTATTATCATGTAACACATGACCATCTAGGTGGAAAAATGGACTGAAAGGTACAGTATAGTGATTGGGACATTTTGTCTGCCTTTTAGTAGACAAGATGTTTCTACTGCAACTTTTCACCGCACAGTATGTACAACAGCTAAGTAAGAATGAAATACAATTCTCACTGATAAATGTATGCCAGATAATTCTCTTCACTACAAGAAACAACAATTTGTAGAATCTAATGAATATTCTAAAATGAAAACATTATGTAACTTGGACGGACTCTGGATTCAAGTTTTTATTTCAAAACTGCTATATAAGAGTCAAATAGACCCACCTAGCTGGAGACACAAGCAAATAAACAAAAAGGGCAAAAAGGAAAATCAATGCAAATGTATAGCCTCCAAAAAGTAGAAGGATCGATAAATACACTCTGATTTTAATACCCCAGAGTTAGATTTATTAACCACCTAGACAACTGAGAAAGAATTTATATAAATACTTAACCCCTCTATTATTAGGATTTATATTTGAAGTTCATCTTTGCAAAAGTCTATTACAGTAGGCAGCCTCTCTACTTAAAACTGTTCCCTAAAGCAGTGATATTTCTTGTGTAAATCACTCCTAACTGCCACAGAAAGTGAAATGAGATTTTAAGCCCATGATAACAGTTTGCAAAAAAATCCAAATTCTCTTGTTAAGAACAGTTTAGGTGAGATTTTTCAAAGTTATTTCAGGAGATAAATGCCACTGATTTTACAGGAGCCAAGAGCTTCCTGTGGTAGTCCAGGGTCTATCCTTTTTGGAGTGAGACAATGCAGGATCTTTCCTGTCAAAACCAGGGGTCTTCTGGTGGGTTGAGACCACAGCGGTGGGCAATAGAAACACAACAGTCTGTAACTCATTTCCTCTGATGGACCCACTTTTCCAGCATTATCCTAGAAGAGTACACAGCTTTTCATAGCCTTATCTCAGGCCCTTCCTCATGCAGCACATAATCTCAATGCCATCACATAAAGAAATTTAGGTAAGGGTTTTTCATAGGTAGTACTCACAGTATCTCAGCAAATATAAAAAAATAATAGTCTCAAAAAAAACCCTTAAACAATTTCAGAACTGCCTCTGCCCCAAAGAAAAGCTCTGTGATCTGGAGGAGAGCCTCGTTCTTGTGGTGGTTTCCCTCAAACTAAATCCTTAACTGGCAGGGCAACTTCGTGTCACAGGGTTCAAGCACAGCTCTGAATGTGTCCCCTGTCTTGTGAGACCTCACCTGGACTACTGTGTCAGATCTGGAGTCCCCAGATAAGAAGGACATGGAGCTGTTGGAACAGGTCCAGAGGAGGGCCACGAAGATGATTAGAGGGCTGGAGCACCTCTCCTATGAAGACAGGCTGAGAGAGTTGGGGTTGTTCAGCCTGGAGAAGAGAAGGCTGCAGGGAGATCTTATAGCAGCCTTCCAGTACCTAAAGGGGCCTACAAGGAAGATGGGGAAGAACTTTTTAGAAGGGCAGGTAGTGATAGGACAAAGGGGAATGGTTTTAAATTGGAAGGGGGTATATTTAGATACAGATATTTAGATACAGTATTGGAAAGAAATTCTTCACTACAAGGGTGGTGAGACACTGGCACAGGTTGCCCATGGAAGTGGTGCCTGCCCCCTCCCTGGAGGTGTTCAAGGCCATGTTGGATGGGACCTTGAGTAGTGAGAGGTGTCCCTGCCCATGGAAGGGGGTTTGGAATTTGATGGTCTTTAACGTCCCTTACAGCCCAAAGTACTCTGTGATTCTATGAATGTTGCTGACTGAGATAAATAAATAACACGTCTGAGCTAAATAAGAACCATCCCACATTTCAAGCCTATAATGAAAACAAGCATAGTCACATAATATGTGGAAAACCAAGAACTAGGGATGTGGCCTGGGCTTTTTTGAAGAGAGACAGCAGAGGGAGGGAGAGGGACTGTTTTGACTTACCCCATTATTGTTATTAACTCCACAGTTATGTTCTGCCTATAGCACTTATATTCTTTCAAAATTACATGGGTTTCAATGTATTGATTTTTCCTGGTGTCTGGGTCTCTCAAGTACTCATGCATGTCTCACGGCTCCTAAAGTGTGGCCATAATTATGGTTTTAACAGTTCCAGTTTCTCCACCTTGACTGAGTAAAAATCACTGAAAGGATTCTTCAAAAATATTATCCTGTCCTGCTGCATGAACACACATGTGAGCAGGTTTGCCATCTATGACAGCCTCTGCTTGAAAGAGATGGATAAGCCAAGAACGGAGCTATATGTTAGCAACACTGTCAGTGGAATCCCCCACCTACCCATGTGTGTAATCTGCTTGCTCCACCTATCAGTCATTTTTCCCATGCCCCACTCCATAGTATTTACTTGGAATGAAATCCTGCTTTTAGAACCTCTTATTGTCAGTCACTACCTCTGTAAATTGACTTCAGGGCTTCTCTGAAATTTCAGGCCTATGCTGATTTTTACTAGAAACCTACCCCTCATTTGATGTAGCATAAAGTTGTCATCGCAGCTTTTCTTACAGAGATATTTCCTATTGACTAATACCCCAGTAGCACTTTGGAAACTGTGCAAATTATGCATGGCTTATCAGAGAATCAAATAGAGAAATTCTAATCGTGTTTTAATCTTACCTTAAGAGATAGAAAGAACTGGCAGCATATGAACCACTGGCTCTGTGGGGAAGTTACAGCTGATTCTCAGACCCACAACAGATTGCAAAGCATAGCTTGAGACTTTGCATGTTTAAGTATTAACGCTACTTACATTATTATATAGAATACTGTGTTACTCAGCAGCTGTAAAAACCTTTAGGATTTCTTGCAGTGCTTGCTGAGACAAAGCTGGTTTTGAAGCCAAATGGCATTGTGCCCAAGTAAGACCCAAATTTGGAGAGATAGTTATATTCCTATAATTCCTCAGTGTTTGCCCTGAGTGCCTATGCTATAAGGTTCAGTACTTTTATTAAAGAGGTTTCATTTTTTCAAGGTGAAGGGTGTTCAGGCTGCTGAATATTTTGCTTAAGACAGGATTTACTTTCTCTCTCCTTCCCGGTTCCCTGCAGTTTGCCTCCTGCTGACGGATGATCTTTCCCTAGCGAAGGTATTTTTCCCCAAGTGTGAAATTGATTCCAGCTGACAACAGAGTGTGTCAATCACTTCCCACTTTTGTCATCTTCAAAGACTCCTCTTCCCCTTATTTAAATTGTATTTTCATAATTGAAAATTGCTTTCAGATGACTTAATGAATTCCTCCACTCTATTAAAGGCTGAAAGCAGATGAAATACTGCAGCTTTCAGATTAAGTGCATTTTTATAAGGAAGCTTTAGCAGAACCTTCAGCATCAACAGCAACAAATTTTCTGCATTAAGACATGCCCTCTAAAGAAGCAGATCAGCGTGGTAGAAATGGCATTTTCCACCAGCATCCCTGCAAGAAAACAAGTACTATGTTATATTTTGGCCTTAATGTTATATTTTTAAAGTTTCTGAGTTTTTGGGCTGCCATCAATGTCCAAAGAGCTAATGTGACCCATTGATCAACTGAGATCTATATTCTTTCTGGTTGATATAGTGCTCTATCTCCCATTGTGGTATGTCTTTAGGAGGATAAAGCAGACCCTGGAAAGTGTAAATGCTGATGGTAAAATATACTGTGTAATCTCTATTAGCTATCCTCAGTTAATCTTATGATAGTAAGAGGCATAAACTGTTTTCATGTGATGATACCCCCAATCACTGGGGCTTGAAATGCAGACTTGCTCAGCAAAGTCACAGTTGATAAATACGGCTGAACTATTAAACCATTTAAAGCTTTGTTTTTGAGAGACTGCAGTGCAAATGTCTGCTGAAATGTGTGTATCATTCATGTAGTTTACTTAAATGTAGCTTCAGTCTGAGATGTTTTTTGTACAAAAGTATGAACTACAGTTTCTTTACCTTCTAAAAATGGATATCAGTATCCAGATTTGGAAACAGGAGGTCATTAAATCATAATACTGTATCATTTGAAGTTTTTATTTTTTAAGAAACTGGACAGTGAATCGGTATGTACTGGTCAAAATATGTAAAACTCTAAAAAGGGTAAGGGGAAAATTAAGAAAATGAGTAGGTGAGCAAATAAGACATGACATATACAGCCCAACAAGGACACAATTTTGTTTCCACTCAAGGCTAGTTTACAATCCCGTGACACAACAGAATTATATCTAGCTTTGTAACCTACACTTTGGCAAAAGTAGCTTTAAACCACCATGGCTTTCAAAGTATTTATCTCTGGTTCAAATTATCTGAGCTGAATTCACAGTCAAGCTCAACAACCCAGCTCTGTGAAACAGGGAAAAGTAGTAGTTATTTATTTCACAAGTTTGTCATAGATAAATAATGGTGTGATATAAATAGTCTAGGTGCTATGAGGCAAAGCAACTCAGTATTATACACAGTGTTCAGGAAAAAAAAAAGTGATGAATTTTTCAGAAAATGTAATGTATATCTGAGCCAGGGCATCCCTGGCATATGACATAAGGTGTCTGAATGATCTGTGGACCAAATTGAGGCTGATCAGTGGTGACACACTGGCTAGCTGGTATCTCCCAGCTGACTGCAGAAAAGGTCTAACAAAAAAAATTTAAATTTCTGTCCTTTTCTATTAGCTTTTTCTTAAATATCACAGCTGAGATATCTTAGAGGTATAGCACAAATCTCACGGCTGAGACAGCTCTAGTGGCCTCAGGCCATCTTTCAGAGTATCACTTCTAAATTGTAGACTAGTATAATTTAAGGACGTCCTGTGGTACGATCCACATTAAAACATATTTTCAAGTGTTGGAGCAGCCTGCACTGGCAGAGTCCTTTCCAGCTATGCCTAGAACTTCTAGCAGTAGCAGCACTTGAGAGAAGGGGTGAGATCCTGCTGTAGATGTATCTTACCCGGCCATAGAACCACAGATCTTAGACTGGTTTGGGTTGGAGGGGACCTCAAAGCCCATCTAGTTCCCACCCCCTGGACAGGGACAACCCCAGTAGCCCAGGTTGCCCAAAACCCCATCCAAACTGGCCTTGAACCCTGCCAGGGATCCAGGGGCAGCCACAGCTTCTCTGGGCAACCTGTGTCAGTGCTTCACCACCTTCACAGTAAATAATTTCTTCCTAATATCTAAATCTACTGTCTTTCAGTTTAAATGCTTTATCCCTTTTCCCTGCTTCCTTGGATAAACAGTCCCTCTTTCGCTTTCACAGATACTACACTTGATTTTAGCCAAAAGGCCGAGAAGCCCCTTCAGGTAATGGAAGGATACTAAAAGTTCTCCCTGGAGTGTTCTCTTCTCCAGGCTAAACAAGCCCAACTCCCTCAGCCTGTCTTCACAGGAGAGGTGCTCCAGCCCTCGTTCATCTTTTTGGCCTCCTCTGGACTCGCTCCAACAGCTCCATGACTTTCTTGTACTGGGGACCCCAGAGCTGGAAGCAGTACTCCAGGTGGGGTCTCACTAGAGCAGAGGAGGGAAATCACTTTTGTTGCAGTCCAGGATATAGTTGTCTTCTGGGCTGCAAGTGCACATTGCCATCGCTTGTTGAGGTCATCATCAGAATCAACAAGGAATAAAATCCATCTAATTTATTACCAAATGAAAGCAAAGTAGGATAATGAAAAATAAAAATAAAATCTTGAAGTAAAACCAAATCTTAATTCACCTCTCCCACACACACACTTTTCTCCTCCCCCCAGCAGCACAGGGGGACAGGGAGTTTTTGGTCAGTTCATCACACATTGACTCTGCCTCTCCTTCCTCCTCAGAAGGAGGACTCCTCATACCCTTCCCCTGCTCCACGGGGTCCCACCCACGGGAGACAGTCCTCCATGAACTTCTCCAACATGAGTCCTTCTCACAGGCTGCAGTTCTTCACAACCTGCCCCAGCGTGGGTCCTTACCATACAGTGCAGACCTTCAGGACCAAACTCCATGTAGGGTGTCTGTAAATTAGCTTCAATAAAACTTGTAGAAATTAGCACATTTAACAGAATCCATTAAAAAAAAAGAGAGAGATTGAAGTGACTCCCCTCTTCAATTCTTATATTGTTCTTGATATCATTGTAGCCGTGGCATTGATTTTTAGGAGGGGAGGAATGTTATGCTCTCCTACTGTTCTTCTTACTGCAAAAGTATTATCATTATTTTGAGCTATTACTACAAAAATTAGAAGTTAGATAACACTGTGAAAAGTTAATTATAATTTTTCCTTCATTCTTTGTGTCAAAATGAATAAATCTTAACTGTCTTCCTATGTTCTTGCAAGTTTTTTTATTCTACAAAAGAATTAAATACTGCAAAATACTTCTTCTCTAATAGTTTTACTTTATTTAAAGACTTCCTTTTGGCACCAGAAAAAGAAATGTATATAGGATGTACATGGATGGTCCCTTGCTACAGACATGAATACAAAGCTAGAGAGGACAAGAAAGACTATAATGAGAAAAAGCTTTTGAAATAAATTAGTGGAAAACTGGGGCAGTCACAAATCATGGATTTTTTTTTTTTTGATTGATGTGCAATGATTTATATATAAGGATTTTTTTCCTGCACCTCTAGAGAAGAACAATTATAATATGAGTTTCAGTAGATGTAGATTAATTAGAGAAATACAGATACATTTCTTTCTAGTTAGAAGCTTAATGGAGTTCAGGAAAGCAGAAAGAAATATTTATTAATACCATTAAAGCTTTTCATAATCACTTATATATGATTAAAAGCCTCTGAGTGGAGTGAAGGTTGGGGTCTCACTACAACATAGGAAATGACATAGTGGATAACACTAATATTTACTTCCTGTATTTTATCCTGAGCCAATGTCTATCTAGTTCAGGTACCTTGAATATGAAGATAAATCAGGCCTCTACAAGAGAAGTTTCATCCTAACACCAAAGTAGCTATTGGTAGCTATAATTTTGAAATCCTATCCCTTTACATCTTTATCCTACAATTACCAGAGAAACTTTATGGAGTTACATGACATATTAAATTTCACCATTTTTAAGCTAATCTCTTCTTAGCTATTACTTTATTTCCTTTATATTCTATATTGCATGTTAACCTTCTTAGTGAAAAATTAAAAAAAAATAGAAGTTTTCTAACTGTACAACAACTGTCAAACTAAAGTTCAAACAACTTTCTTCTACTGCAGTGGCATTAATTGTGAGGTCTATTAATAGATATTTATATTGAAACATATATATATACTATTACTATAGAAATAAGTACATACTACATTTCCTATGGATGTACATAGCATCATTTCTTAACTGAAATTTAATTAGAAAGGAAAGGTCCATCATTAAAAATTCTTTATTTACTCCAATTTCTTGCATTATACGTGGAACATAAAGTCACTGAGCTGACTTATTTGAATCATCTTTTCCTAAATGAAGAAATAATGGTAGAACAATAGGAAATAATTATCCATGATGCAATAAAATCTCATTGACTTTTAATCTGCATCCTTTCTTCCAATAAATGTATTCCATTTTCCAAATCAGCAGAATAAAAGAGGATGCATCTTAACTGCTATCTAATTTTAAGGCTATGCTTAGATGAAGATAACATTGTTTTAGTATCCTTGTATGCATCATCAGCAAACTCCCAATAAAGGCTCATAGGCATTTGGAGACAGATTCTCTTCTCATTTCCACCACAGAAATCTCCATTCGTGAAAATTAATTGAAATGAGAATTTAGCCCATTGAATGTAAATCCAGTTTATGAAAGGATGTTAAACCTGAATATATGAATTTAGTTCAGGATTAAATTAATTAGACGCTATTTCAACCTGATACAAACAATTTATAAATTAGGCTTTGTCTCTCAGTGTTTTATTGCTTATTTTAGAAAACTTCACTTTAATATGGACAGCTACTCTAAAAGCTATTCAATTTAGAGCAAGACAAGGAAGGCACCTCTGTCTTCTGTCAAAGAATACTCTGAAAAGTAAGTTTAAGGAACATCTAGAAACGGCATAAATGCACATTCATTCTCTGACAATACAGTATCAAATGGAAATATATTCAAAGCTATTCTTTGTTCAGTTCAGGATAAACTATTGTATTCAGTCAAATCGTCTTTGGATACACTTGTTTGGAGGTTGGATGCCTTGTATCTATTTTCAGATTCGGACTGGAAGTTCTACACAGCTAAGCTTTAGACTCCTTTCCTTTAACTGAGATAGAGGGACAGGTACATCCTAGAGATGATGATTGACCCTGCCTTAAATGATGTTTTTTCAGAAGGGGCAGTACTGCCTGCTAGAGGTGTCTGTTTCTTTTCACTCGCTGCCTAGACAAGTAGGTTAGACTAGGTGCTTAACTAAAGTCAAGTGAGATTAATCTGTTAATATTTGTTTCCCTGAACTTTCAGTCTGCAGCAGCTGGAGATTACATCAGAAACACAAAATTCATCTCGAAGAAAAAACAAAATTATCTCTACTTTAAGGGACATGCATGTGATTGCAAAGACTCTCAAGATTTCAAAGTTAGTCCAACAGTTAATTTATTTTAGAAAGCAAATGAGAATATCTTTTAAAAAGCCTCAAGATTTCTAAATTAGTCTTAGAGTTAATTTGGTTTTGCTCTCTGGAGCTTGATTTTTAAAAAAGGTTTTTCAATAGGATTAAAATGTGGGATTGACAGGATAACAGCTTCCAACCACAATATTTCTAGTAGCTAGATGTTGAGGAATTTGCCTGTTTTTTCTTTCATTTTGCTGGAATATTACAGCACAGAATAATGAGACAGTGAGATTGTGTTGGATAATTAACCCTGGCAATCTAGTTGACTCAGGAAAACCAAGGATCCTCTTCCTATTGCTTTTATCACCATCTGAAATCACTGATTTAACCCAGAGCTTGTTTGTTTTCTTCCCATAATCAATTACTTTACTGCTAAGAGCAAACAGAACACAAGAACTATTAGAAAAGAGTGTGAAAGGGGATTTATATGCCTGTAATTCATGTCACTGAAAGTCCACTAGAGGCTCAAGAGCTTCTCTTAAGGACAGATACAATTGTATATGTAATAGTGTAATTGACCACACATTTACCCTTGTTTAATAAAATTTGGACAGGCACAGAATAGCACATTTGTCTGAATGTACACAGTGGAGTAATTACATTGAAGAGACTAAATGTAAGTCAGAGCTGGGAAGTAATGAATACAGAGCATTTAATTATACTGTAAGCAAACACATTAAAGCCTGCCAAGAATGTGAAGGTGAACATCGGGTGATTCGGCAGGACAGTAAAATTGCAAAAGGAAAGCATGGAGGATGCATAACATTCCAACAATGCAAGAGAAGGACTTTTAACAATACAAGCTCATGGGATAAAAACTGTCCATCAGATCAACCTTTGGATAAACTGTGTATTTCACATGTATCCAGTCTTGATAAAAAAGCGTTGACACTACTGGGAAATGGCATGCTCCTCCTGTTTGCCAGTTACTATAATTCTGTTGTTTCCAAGATACTGTTGCTCTGTTGTGTTTGTATTTTTCTTGGTGGAGATTGCTCCAGCCTGAATTCCAGGAATTCTGCAATTGAGTCACTCCCTACTTAAAGCTCAACAGTGAGGACTACTTTTGTTGCCTCTCATGTGACACCAAACAAGATGTCCGTGTGTTTTTAGAGAGCATGAATGCCAGTAACTGCTCATTGCCTTAAGTTAGGCTCTGCCCTTTCTGCCAGTATTTCTTTATGAATCTGAATTATATCCTTTTCCTGGTTTAGGGCCAAGTACAAAAAGTTGAAGGGATGAAGGAGGAAGAGTGACACTACAACTGCAGGTGATGTGTCTGGAGGGAAATAAAAGTAACTTTCCAAGTGTAACATCAGAAAAGATATAATGAGAAAGACTAGGTAAGACACAAGGAAATATTTTTGTGGATTAAGTACTAACATGAGATCAGGGTTCAGCCACAGCCTCACTCCTAGGATAATCTTCAATTTGCCTCTCCCTTTTGTCCTTCTAAGCTAAGCTAAAAGGTGTCTGCAATTGTCTGTACAATACTTCCCAAAACCTTATTTTTTTCTCCACTGATTATACCAAAATTGTGCTTGTGCCTTATTTTAGCTTCATGACCTGCAGATTTACGGCTCTCAGTTCTGAAATCCTGCTGCTAAACCAATCTTTCGTATTGCTTTATTTGTTGTACTGTTGGTTTAGGAAAACTGAAAAGAAAGGGAAGGATTTCAACAACAAAGTCAGGTTACCACAAACCTCCATGATCTCTTTTCTTTTCTAGGCATCTTGCATCATGAAAATCCATAGGTCCATGGGTGGGATCTGGCCAGTTGAATTCAGGAAGATCGTGGGAGCCCTGAGGTATAAGGAAAATGGATTTCAGTTGGAACCTAACCAATCTTCTCAATTCTTAGTTGGCCATGAAATCATTGAAGTCTCTAATATTTCTTAAATAACCCAACCTCAAAAGAACTCATTAGACATGTCTCACGGATTTAGCTCTCCTAATGACAACTTCCTGCTGAAACAACTCTCACACTAAACATAAGACTAAATCATGTATTCTCCCCTTTAAGATATGAGATAAGAACCCAGCACATGAGAGTCTTGGTCCCCAATTTTGTCACTGAAAATCTGTGAATGTTTGAAACTTTTTTATTGGTCTGTAGCCTCTATAAAGCTGAAAGTGTCTGCAGCAGTGATCTACTGAAAATTCCTTAGGTATGTAGACAATGATCTCTAGTGGGCATTAATGTGTAACATAATGAAATGACGAAAAGTGCTCCTGAGCTATCTTATTTCTGCAGCTCTCAAGTACTCCTTTTCAGCCCAGTTTCCCTGCAAACCTTGGTTTAAAGGGGGTGGAGTAATTAATTACTTAGTCACGGTAAATGTTCTACATCCAAACAGTGACATCTGGGCGCATTTTTCTGAGCTTCCCTCTATCAACATCATCATAAACAATATTCTGTGCAAGTTAAACCAATTGTCTTCAGATTAATCCTGTTTGGGTTAGATTTCATTGTGAAGGCTTTTCTTCCAAAGAAAAGGTATTTCTCCAGCTGCAGATATCAGACTGGAGAAAACAGGCACTTTGAATTAAGTCAATAGTGAAATACCTCATTTTTCCTAAGGATAAAACCCATCAAATGTGTTGTTTGCTCCTAGTAATTAATTTAGTTATTACTGTAAAATGTTTAGTCAGATTTATTAAAGTGTATACTTTGCCAGGAGGTTTAATGGTTTAAGAGTTTCTTTCTGGAGGTTATTGTAAATATACAGTCAATAACATTAATGCCCATATAAACAATATTGATTTCAGCCTCTCACTGTGGTAAACTATCCAAAATATTTTCTTTTTTTTTTTTAATACTACCATAATAACTCTTAAGACATCCATAAAAGCAAATGGAAGCAAACCATAACTCTACTTAAAAAATGAGTGGCTTTACATATACATAGCAGTCTGGAGCATAATGTTTGGGTATTGTGAGAGGAGTAAGCACTGTGAAAAGAACTATATAATTTAAAGGTTAATTCTGGAATAAGGGTAACATATCTTTTGTGAACCTACTTATTTTGATCCTGTAGTGCCTCTGTGATTTCTTCACAGTCAGAGCTGTAGTAGAGGATGAAAGACACAATGCGCGATTAATTGTCAGTTATCTCTTGTAGGATTATCTAAATTGCAGGCAGTTATTTACAGATGTCATGGTGCAGAGAGATCACAGCTGGATAATTAATGGTGTTACCAGCTTGATGACTATGGTTAATTGTGGCTAAGTTTATGGATTATTTGGAAGCATTGGTAAAGCAGTGTGGAGAATTAAATTCATCAGATGCATCATCTAAGTCAAAAAATGATCTTTTTTTTCTTTTAGCACAACTGATGTCTAATCCTTGCCTTGATAACAGCCAGGAAACCAAACCCATCAGAGCAATTAAATGTCAGGCATCTCCCACCTTAGGTTGCTCTTTCCAACATGGAAAAAGCACACTGTGGGGGGAAGCCCTTCCAACACACCACTGGGTCCCTTTCTCACAACATTTTGAAACATATTTTGGTGGACTGACCCTCCAGACGATATGCGGTGTGGATAAGCCAGACCTGTTATAGGTATAGCCCAGTGCAGAAATCAGAGAAAAAGCCAATGTATTTTCACAGGAACAAGGTATGTGTGCCAGGAACCTGGATGTCCATACTACCCTTGCAAGGCTTCAGCGATTATTTATTTTCTTGTGCCCTCTTCTAGTCACATATTCCTGCAAAGTAAAGCTCCTTAATCTATCTCTGATTTGAAATTTAAACAGCAACTAAGGGACAGAGCTTGACACATCAGAACTGAAGTATAGGACCTAAATCTACTCTAAATGTCTGTGGGCAGTAGGTCAGTTGGGGGCAGGGGGAGGCTAGTCATGTTTGAAATACTATGATCCAAATGTACACAAGTTGCTTAATTAAGAAGCTCGATTTATAGCTGTCTCCTGTATACCTCAGAAGGCAAAGATGGGAAATACCTTTTCCAAGAGACAATAACCCGTGTCTGCATAGTATTTCTTTGGCTACTGATACATTTTAGATTAACAACAGTTAGAGATGGGAAAATAAGGACTTGTATCTCATACTGGTCACTTCTAAAACAGGCTAAAAACATTTTGTATTGATTCTGTAGTCACCTGTAAGTGGTATAAAATATAAAGAAGAGCTTACCTGCCAACATGTTCTGGGTTTGGTTTGTTTTTCTTGGACTGTGCAGCCCACCAGACTAGACTGTAGATTGATTTCTGCTGAGGTCCATAATTTATATGAGGCTATTCAATAGGTATTGGACACCTGTCTGTGGTTAATGGTAGAGTTAAAGCTTATATGAAAAGGAATTGAGTTGCTGATTTTAGGCCTGGTTCTGATATTTCCAGCAGAGAACAGAGTGAGCTTTGTTTCCTGAAAGTGCAGGCCTTGCAAAAGTAGTTAGAACTTTTAGAGGTCAGTATTTGAGTAAGACTTTGAAGAAGAAATATTGAAGGGTTGAATCTATTGCTTTTAGGACAGAAGTTAAAAATAACTGTATCCAACCAAAAATAAATCTGGAATAAGAACTAGTCTACTTTAAAATTAAAAGGTTTTTCTTAAAGTTTGGAAACAAAGATTGGAAATTAATGTATTTGCATAGTTTAAAATAATTTCACAGGCCTTGATGACTTCTTTTAGCCAAGGTCTGTCATTTTAACTTGGTTTATTTTGCAGGTATTAGTTATAAGTCTGTTCTTAGTTGTTACAGTCCTTTCTGGAGGGTTATAATTAAAAGTTGTAGATATGGAAGAGATAAAAAACCTGAAGTATTTCTACATTCTCTGTTGACCGTTGGTACAATTCTTAGGTTGGTTGGTCTCTATTGACAATACTCTTATCTACAGCCTTTCTGCAAATGCTGTGCTACAAGTAAAGATTTTACTGTATCCAAAGCTACATTGTGTAGGAGTTTGAAATAAGACCCTATTAATTATGGCCAATGCTAGAGATATTTCTGGCCTCTACTGAATTTTACTGATATATATGAATCCGGGCTTTTAAATAACATTTCGTAAGGATTGCTTTTAGTGTGAAATCATGGATTCCTCAAAATACTGTCCAGAACCCTGCCATCAAATATGCTAGGTCTGCTTCTCTCCCTTCCCTTCTCTTCCTCTCTCCCATTCCTTTACTATTCTGCCTCTCATGCACTCTTTCTCTTTCCTTAGTGACCCCCAGTACTCTTCTGTACAACAGTTTAACGCACTCATCCAGAAAAAAATAGTCTCTGTTCATATTCTGTTGACTTTCTGAAGATGTGACAAGTGACAGAACCAGCACAATATAATCATGACCAGGACCGACAATGTAGAAGGTAATTCAGAGTGGAACGGGCCTCCATTTCTCCTCAGCCATGGCAGCAAGCAGCTATGTCAGCTTTAAGGACTTACCGGGCTAAAGTTCAGATTTGCATTAGGGCTGGAAAGGGATAAATTGGTGAAAAAACCCAAATTTTAGGAATTGAATTAATATATCCTGCATGGCCTAGAGTTTCTTCAGTTGAAGACTGCTCTCCAGAATACATTCCTTTCTCATAACTTTAGTTTTCCTGATATTTTGGAAAGTCTTTTCCAACCATCACCACTATTTTCTTTCCTAATTAAAAATAGTGTGCCTATACTAGAAAATCTGTATAGTCATTTAAAGAAGAAAATTTTCAGACTCTGTGTATTTGACTAAAGTAAATTTTTCTCACCCTTACAATTCATCAGTAGCCACTACTTTTATTTTGTAAGCCACAGCAGGAATTTCTTATAATTTCCAGGGATACTTCAATTCCCCAACCCATTTTCCATATCTCTAACACAAAGAATAATGTAAAGAAAAAGCTCACAAAGCAAACCAGTCCTACTAGTGGAGACTAGGTGAAAACAAGAAACTGATATGTTCACAGAGTAAAAGTATCTGACATTGTCCTGTAGAAATTCTTATAAAATTATAACTTGAATTCACATCTCACACCACTGTATTGCAGCTGGATTCAAAGAACATCTCTTGTGGAGGAACTGAGCTGCTCTTCCCAAAGAAGATAATGAGACAGAGAAATGATCCTAAATTAATGTCTAGAAATCTGCAAGAAAACAGCATGTATATCTGATTGCTCCTATAACAATGTCTCATCTTCCAACTATTTTCAGCTTAGGGGAGTGTCTGAAATGGATGTCATTCTGCATATTTTATAAGCTTTCAAGAACTTAATTTCCATGTGTTCGTCCAGTCAGATCTTAAACCAATGTAAATTTTGGCTGTACACAGCATTCTTTCACAGGGAGGTCCACAGTGCTAGCACAAGTTCTGTGTAAAACCACTTTTTTTCTTTTTTTTTTTTTTGAAAATAACTTTTAATATCATTATTTGGTGATCCACCGTTCTTGTCTTTAAAAAGAGGGATAAACAATTGAGTCATATATACCTTCTCCATACCACTCATAATTTTATTGATGCTTTTCATATTTCCTCTGAAGCTTTCTGCTTTGAGGGCTAAGAAATCCTCACCTGCCAGTTGCTATCTTTAGAAAAAACCTTCCGTACCTTTTAAATCTTGTTGCCTTTCTCTCAGTTCTTTCCTATTCTCCTTTTTAGGATGAGGGCAAAAGCACCATGCTCCAAGTTCTTGCAAAACAGAATTGAGCTATCTGTACCAAAAGCTACAATCTTATTCAGTCTTTGTGACTTGATATGTTAGAGACAGATGATGATAGAAAGCTTCTGGAAAAGGGAAGATTAGGCAATGTGGAAAAAAGGACTGTCACTTGGTCTGAATATAGGAATGTTGACAAGAGTATCTAGTGATGCAAGGAAGAAGGTTATGGCCCTCTTGGAATTAAATTTGGCAAGGGATGTAAAAAACAGCAAAAAGGTTTTTTTCAAATGCATTAGCAGCAAAAGGAAGACTAGGGGTAAGAGAGTAAGCCTGCTGCTGAATGTGGTGGGTGTTCTGGTGGCAGAGGATACAAAGGCGAAGTTACTGAGTGTCTTTTTTGCTTTAGTCTTGCTGCAAAGGCAGCCCTCAGGAATCCCAGACCCTGGAAATAAGGGAAAAAGTCTGGATAAAGGAAGACCTTCCCTTGGTTGAGGAGGACTGGAGATTTAGGCAAGCCTACTAATCCAGGGACCCTAATGGGATATACCCACGAGCATTTAGAGAGCTGGATTATAAAGGTAAAAAAGGTGGATGTCCAGAGGATGGAGCCAGACTCTTCCCACTGGTGCCCAGTGAGAGGATTAGAGGCAATGGGCACTACCTGGAACACAGGAAGTTCCATCTCCATATGAAAAATATTTCTTTACTATGAGGGTGACTGATGACTGGAGCAGGCTGCCCGGAGAGATTGTGCAGTCTCCTTCTCTGGAGATATTCCAATACTCAAAAAACACCTGGACATGATCCTGTGCCACTTGCTGTCGGTGATTCTGCTGTAGCAGGGGAGTTGACCTAAGTGATCTCCAGAGGTCCCTTCAGTCCCCTGCTTTGCTGTAAATCTGTGATTCTTTGATCTCATATGGTAACTTTGTTCTTGTCTCAATTTTATTGGTCTTTCCTACTGCTTATTTTTCAGCTTAGCTAAAGCTGCCAAACTAGCAGTCAGACCTCAAAGGATGGGAGGACAAGCCCTACGGTGTAAATGGAGTTTAAAGCCCAGATGTGCAAACTGCAGTAGTTATGACCTCAAAACCTTGGGAACTACTATGCTACTGAAAAAAACATGCTGAAAATGCCTTGGATTTTACACATGGAAATAAAATAGATGCAATCACTGTTATCAAAATGAAGTGCAAGTGGACAAAAAAAAAAGTGTGAAGATGAAGGAGAAAAACTCAGCAGGGGTTGTGAGTTCACAGTTTGATGTTAAAATTGCTTGAGCATTCTTCACAAGATAAAGAGCAATAAAATCTCAAAGGCATCTACAGTCCATTAGCACCAAACTAAAAATAGACAAGGCTAGTCATATAAATAGACCTATTTTGCAAGAAAAGAAATTATGAAAGCTACAAGATACATTTCTGGTCAGAAAATGTTTTCAGCTGTTTGACTGAATGAGTACTTGTTTCTCAATAACTGCATCTTGCAACAGGAATCATCTTTCTGTTCACATTTCAACATAGAGTATCCATGGTATTGTATGAACAGGAGTGAGAGAAGAGATTTTTTTTCTGAGGAACTCAAAACAACATTTGTTTTGACCTGTGTATCTATGTCAGACACTCTAAATATGTATCAGAACCCTTTAGAAAAATTATCATCTTTTGCTGATGACAAACCTTTTTAACTAATTTCCACAGCAACATGGTATCTAGCATCACAGCAAGATTTAACAGATTTAACAATATGCATGTATCCCCTTAACTACTGTAATTATTCATATGTTTAAGCTAATGCATGTGTAAACACATGTGCAGACTGAAGACAGCTGTCATTTATTTTTTAATTTCAAAGTCATAGTCTAAATACTGGGAACAGAGATTTCAGAAGCTCAATTTTCACATTACGAATTGTTCTATATTTTCATAGTCTGGAGAGGAATAAAGCAAATATTTTAGTTGGGGGGGGAGGGGGCTGAAATCCATCTGTGACTGGGAAATAACACTGCAGTGCTTTACCATCACTGTAACTTCCCCAGAGTCTGTTGTTGGAACTGACAGCAGAGTAGAGCTGATGGTACTTAGAGTAAGCAACATGACAAACACAACTTGCTTAGCAACTGTACAGTGTGTTTACTTATGAGAAATGCTGAAGCTAAGTCTAATTCTCACTTTCCCACCCCTCCAGAAAGTATGCACTTTGCTCAGCATCTGACCTGTGGAGGCACAAGTCTCTCTCTTGCCAATGTACATACCATGCCACATTTCTTGCCATGATCATTAACCCACCACTCATCTCATGACAACGGATCAGGCAAGATGCAGAAATAAATGTGATGCTCAGGACACACCTGAAAAGGGACTGAGAATGATGGAGATACAGCATTTCCACTGTCAGGGATTATAGCAAAGTCCCAAATGGGATATGTAACTTTTCACTTCAGGATTGAATGTAGCTGATGGAAGTGATGAACCATTCACTCAACTCTACCAATGATGTATCCCACCATAAATCAGAAACATTGTACAGAGTTAGTTGTGTAAAACCCATGAAAGTAAGAGAAAGCTTGACATGTGGAATGCAAATTGCTCACCTCCAATGAGCACTGTATTCACTTGATTGATTTTAAATGGCTGCATAAGTGTTCTCATACATGTTGAGCCTGTATAAAAAATTAAATAAGTCCCAGCGGGATTTTTCTGGTATTACAATCTGAAATTGAACTTAACTTGAACAACGGAATTTAAATACCCTGGGATGTAGTTCATCTTAGCATGATTTTAATTTTCACTCAGAACCTTAAATGCTACAGGAATGTGGGCGACACAGCCATTTTGAACATTGTCTCATCCAGGATATGAGCCAAATTCCCAATATTATTCCAAGAATTCCATCAAATATAAATCTGGTGTGATGGTGTCAAGTGAATCAAGTGCGTGTAATTTTTTTAGATGCATAACCAAGCCATCATTTTATATCTCTTGGCACAGTGGTTATTGTTTAAAATACTTGTCTTTTTCTAGTATACCTTGGAAAGGAGAATGTCTTGAACTTTCTCCATTGATCATTAATGACTTAAATAGAAGATAACTGCCACTTCCTCCTTCCTATTTATAATATGATGTGTCTATGGGTCACTGAGATCACTAAGCCTACTAGATTTTTGGTCTTTCTACTATTACTGACTTGGTCAAAATACCTCTTGGTACAGTGCATCTCTGGCATGTAGTACATCTGCACTTGGTCTAAAGTGTATTTCAGTTTAAGCAGAACTTGTTGTTCTGTTGCAAATTCAAACCACAAATGGATTTTTTGGTAATTTCATTCAAATTTCATGCTTCGATTCTTATCCTCTAGGACACAACTGAAACTGAGCTTATAAACCAAAAGTCAATATTTGCAAGTAAAGTTCAGAAGTTGCCAAAAAAAAATAAAATATGTGATGCCTGTGAAATTATAAGCTTGGAAAGATCAAGCTAAATTGAAGTCATTTTCTGTACACAGGCACAACAAGAGAATCTGGTCCTCTCTCTCTTCTCTCTCAATACCTTAATTTAAACCCAGCTGAGCTGATGGCAGACTGGCACCACATGGTAGTTTCTTAGGTTTTTAACATATAAATCACTTTGGTTTTCTCCTAAAAATTATCCAAATTTTTCACCAAGTTGTATCAACTAACACTAGAGGATACGGACAACAAAACACCAAAAAACAAAGAAAGGAAAAGAAGGAGGGAGGTTACAGATGAGTTGGAATATTTTAGAGCAGATGATTGTAATTATTCTCTGAGACTTTCTAATTTTGCTAACCTGAGGAAAAAGGTCATAAAGCACTCAGACTTGCCTTTGAGACTTCTTCAGTTAGAAGATACACAAACAACCTTCTGCTGTGACCTAGGGGAAAAGTACAATAGAGGGGTCAATGTATGAGTGAGTGCAATTTGAAGAGCTTTCCAGATGATACATTTCTTAGTCAAAAACTCATCATCTGACAAGTATTAAACTCAAAGTAAGAATTGTCAGCAGTTGGAAGAAGTTAGCCCAGTGGTATGCTCTCTCTTGCACAGTTAAGGTCTTCAGCCATCTCTCAAGAGACAAGTACTACCTGATTCTCATGCAGGAACTGGGTTTCATCCATTATTTAGCTAACTTTCCTGCAATAGATAACTTCAACAATACAGTTGTTTTTCCATTTGCAAAGGTACATCATTATTTTCTTCAGCTATCGACTGAACAGAATTTTATCTAAGTAAATGACGCAGTGCTCCTTTTATCCCTGTTTAGCCACTTTATTTTACAAATTCTCATGCTCCTAAGCACACCCTGCAACTTGCTTTTGCCTCTTGCACTGCAGTTTCACCTAGCCACTGGAAGATGACATCTCCAACTCTTTTATTCAGACCACAACATACCAATAAAATGATACCTCAGTCAGTCCATCCTTAGGATTCCTTTATGGACATACCTGATCCCACAGAAACTCTCTTTTTCCACCTCATAGCACATCCTTTTCCTCTTGACACTTCTACAGCTTTTTAGCTTTTTTATCTGGTCCAAGCAAAGGCACGAGGTACAGCAGAGTTTGCTTCTAGGTATTTTCTCTCCCTGAAGAGGCCTGAGAGGTCAGGTGGAGGAGGAGGAGGATGAAGAGGAAGCATAGCAACTGGCTGTACAGTGTTGATCTCCCCTTAGGTAGTGGAACCTCTCAAGGTTACCCATCAAGGCTGAGAGACCCCTTAACCGACACCAGACAATCTCTTCTCTCTACACTTCTGGATTTACACAAGAATGTCATGCTCGACTTCACAAAACATGAGTTTTATGCAATTCCTTTATATCTGTTGATGTTTCTGGGACAGGTTTGGCTCAAAAAATCAGTGCAGGAGCAGAGGAAAGGACAGCATAGATGTTAAATTGCCAATAGTTTAAGGCTCTGAGTCTCACCTAGACAGTATTCTAATTGTGTTCCTTAGTCACATCATATTATGCAATTAGCAAACTCATTGATACAAATACTAAGAACCACAGGAAGGCAGAAAATGAGATTCCCTTTTATAGTCCTTTACGCTCAAATTGAAAGTATGCCAGCTCTCACAACTTTGTCCACTCAGAGACATCTGAATCACAAAAATTGGCTGATATACCTTGGTAGTAATTAGATACTAATGTGATTTTTAGAAGTTACTAAACTATTAATGAGATATTGGTTCTGCATTATTGACATTGACGCTGTGGTGGTTTGACCCTGGCTGAAGGCCAGACACCCACCAAAGCCACTCTATTACTCCCCTTTTCAGCTGGACAGGGGAGAAAATACATATTGAGAGGCTCAGGAGTCGAGACAAGGACAAGAAGAGATCATTCTGCAATGAGCAGCACGGGCAGAACAGACTCAACATGGAATAAAATGCAAGTAACATGGAATAAAATGCAAGTAATTTATTACCCCCAATCCTCTCCACCCCCCACCCCAAGAAAATATCTAGTGAAAACAGAGTAGGATAATAAGACATAGAACCAAATCTTAAAACACTTTCCCCTGCAACCTTCTCTTCTTCCCAGGTTCAACTTTATTTGTGATTTCCCTCCCTCTTCACCCCCACCAAAGGGGCACAGTGTAGACAGGGAAAGGGAGTTTTGGTCAGTTCATCACAAAGTTGTCTCTGCTATTCCTTTCTTCCTTGGGGGAGGACTCAACACACTCTTTCTCTGCACCAGAGTGGGGTCCCACCCACAGGAGACAATTCAATGTTAGTCCTTCCCCATGTGGGATTCAATTCTTCACAAATTGCCCCAGCGTGGCTTCTGTGGGGTACAGACATACGGCTCTCAGGTCATGTGTGTAAATTGGTCCTACCATATATGACGTGACAGACTTTCTCACTATCTTTGGATAAATTTCTCAAAGCTGTATTTCTAAAAATGTGTAAACACTTCATGACACACATCAGCACTAACTTTAACCTCAGAAATAACATTTCCTCTTCATCTGCCTCTTTGGGCTTCTAAATGGATTTTAAAATCTGATCTTAATGTTTTATGCCTCTATTTACCATCTGTTAAATGATGATGAACACTTTTCTCCCATTTTTTGTGGGTGATATGACTATAAGCAAGTAAACTAGTATTCAAGGTTGAACTGAGACAAGTGGGTAAATTCTGCAGGATGCAAACTGATGCTGATCTTCTTTCTCCCTGTTCCTGCCATCATCTTAATCTGCATTCATTTTTTCAGAAACTTGTCTTTTACGGTATCTTTGTAGAATGACAGTTCAGCAGTCTGAATTGGCTCTTCAGGAAGCTGTAAATTAATAATAGAATTACTGTGATTGAATTAATTCATGAGTATCCTGTGGGCAGGGATGGGAAATTCTGTAATTGCTTAGTGTCAGGCAATAATCAATAATAATAATAATAACAGCAACTAAACATATTCCAGGTCGACAAATTACAGATGAATAAGTGTCATGGGTGTATGCTTGAATTTGCAGTGCTCAAACTGGTTCTCCCAGCAGACCCCAGTGCTCCAGGGCATGGGATTTTCATTTGTTTAAGGAGGCATAAAAAGGAAATTTTTCCTTTTGTGAAAATGTTTGATAAAGAATTCTCTCATACAGGCTGAAGTCTAGTGTCATTATGTGACTTTAAAAAAAAAGAAAATATCATTAGCTACAAAGAGTAGGATGGCATATACCTCAGCACAGTACTGTGGTATGTTAAGGGCCTAAAGATAAGTTTTAAATACACTTGTATCCAACTTTAGTATCCTCATACAAAAATTACAGGAAATGGCAACTAACCACTCTTCTCTGTAGCAAATTACACCCATTTTACGCGTCACAGCAACACCTGACAAGGAAATGACAACTTGTGTGCAAAGTAACTGAGAATCATGGCAATGGTATAAAAATCTTTCATCAGGTCAGTCTCTGGTGTGTCTGAATTGTGAGCAGAGCATGACTGGAGACAGGGAAGAACCAAAGAGCATGTCTGCAATTCACAATATGGAGAGATTAAAAGATCCCCGAGGAACTGCCCCAGACACTAGCTCCTACAGCAAACACATTTTAGCTGCACATTGGCTAGTTAGCAAGGTTAAGATGCAGACCTAATTCAATTAATCCCAGAGCCTGGCTAATATTGCCAGAAACAGAGATATTTGTGATACAGTGTTCATCACTTAGGGAGTGCCACATGAAGTAGTATGGAGATATCAAAAGGTGATGTTTTACACTGTTCATAATGAATGGATAGAAAGACTAGGTAAGCTACAAATCAAGCACAGGAAATTTCTATCCTGTGGACAGTGTTGAGCACGTCTAGTATTTAATTTGGTCTTCTATGAAATAAATGCAAACTCTTTTTACAATTCCTAAAAAAATCTCCTTTAGCAAGAATTGACAGCTTCATCTTGACATTGTTGACTTCAAAGGACAGCCATAGAGATATCATGTGTGATTTTCTTAATGGAAAATGGAAAATCAGAATCATATTTTTAAAGGCTGGTATTGCTAGGAAAGACCCCTTGACAGGTTCTAACTTTCAATAATTTCTCCCTTTCCTAAGATGTCAGAGAAGTTCACTAAGACAGAACTGACCATTCTAAAATTTTACTTTAATGGCATCAGAATGACAGAGGCTTGTCAACATATTTGCTCATTATTTTATTTCCTTGATAACCTCTTTTAAATGGAAACCTGCCACTGATAAGCCCCCAAAGAAAACAGGAGGAGAAAAATATACTAAATGCTTTAAATATTTGTAAGTAGTTATATTCACTTTTAGTTCAATTTTGCCTTGAAGTTTGGAGGGGTACATATTAGATCTATGGGGAAAGAGTGCACAGCTAATTATGAACATCACCGAAAACTTCAGTATAAAGGTGCTAAAACTTCAAACTTTTTGAGCAGCATAAGCCAATCTGCACGGCCAGCCCTGATTTGTGTATTGTATCTTTTACTGTAATATGTATTGTGAGTTTTTGCTGTTTTGAATTACAGAGCCCTTGAAGCTACTAGCAGTACTTCTGTGAGTTATCCTGTGTCTGGGAGGGTTGGGTTTTTTTGAGAGATTTACGATCCTTAATCGTGGCATTTGTCATTTGTGTGATTCAGTTTATACACTATATGGAGAAAAAAGAACTTGCCCACCTGACAATTTAAGAACTAAAAGAGCAGCCTACTTATTCATGTGATATAAGTATTTACCTTCAAGACAGGAAAATCTAAACATCACAATAATTATACTCTCTGAACAATGAAGCTTGAAAACATTCACTGCCAATTTTTCCATTAAGGCTGCTAACTTTATTGGCCTGACAGCACTAACAGGTCTGTAAAACTGAAGAAATTACCAGAAAACTGAGCTACACCTGAAATTAAGGCAATGTTGCTGATATGAGATCTGAATATACTTGCATGGCTTGTAAATGAACTTTGATTTAACTTCTAAGTCAGAGTTTGTAAGCACAAGTGTGAGCCCCCCATGTATCTCTTTCGCAACAGGAAAAGAAGTTTAGGAGCTTGGAGAGCAATTCCCCACAGACATATATATATATTTAGGGAAGAGAATGGCTATTTCTTAGCAGGTTTGGGGGTTATTTTTGGGGCTAGATGTTGATGTATATCTTAAAAATGAATAATTGAAAATCACTGGTAAGGACAGAAATCCACAGGGGAGCTATTTTTTAAGAAAGCAACATGGTCCCCAGCCTTGGTTTCTTTATCTGACAAAATTTCTGAAATATAGTAACTGCCTTTGCTGTCCCTCATTTCTATTTTCTTTCTATCAAAGCCAGCAATCTTGACATTTTTGATTAAACTGTATATGTTTTCCTTTTTTTTAAAACTCTCTCTTATTCTAAATGATTTCCACTTTAAGTACACAGCCATTTCCTACTAGGATTTGATTACTTCCTTCAAAGACTCTTGCACTGCTCTTAATAACACTGTTCAGTAGTGAGTTAAGGAATCTTGTCTGGACTCTTAGGAGAAAAAAAAAGTTTCCCCAAAACCACTGAAAAGTGAAACTGTAGGCTTTCATTATAAGCTTTTGAAAACCAAGATTTTTTTGTTTGTTTATTTTTTCATAGCTATTATGAACTGAACAAGCATGGTTCACTGCTGCTTTGGGGCACTCAGTGAGTTGGCTTGCATAACTCAAATACTCAGGAAGCCACAAATAATCCAAGTCCATGCTCAGTCTGTAGAAAACAGTAGAAGAAAAGACATTGTTCCAGAGTTTTCCAATACCATATGGCAAATAGCATTTTCTGCCGGTATGCAGCACATTTTAACTCCAAGGAATTTGCAATTATATTCAACTAATTAACTCTTTTTTTTTTTAACCAGGCTGTCCTTTCTGTTAAAAGGAAAGGAAATTCAATCGCCACCCAGTGTGATTATCATTTTTATTACATGTGTAATTGTTGGGAGAAGAAAAGGGATTTTAAAGACTACCTAATAAATATGCACACAACATATATCAAGTGAGGGGAAAGAGAAAGAATGCCAAACAAGCTTTTGTATAAAATCTTGGTTTCTGACAGATACAGACTGTTCAATTATCACCTGCATTTTCTTTTAGGGTCATCAGAGACCTAACTACATACTTTAAAAGATATAACCTCCTCAAAGAGTAAAAATGTAGCTAGCTGTGGCCCCCTTCCCATCTACCATTGTTGACAATATCCAAGGTCAGCACTGTGTATGTGTATATGATTTGATACCAACTGCTATCCAGATACTACTTCTTTTTTCCTACTCCTGCAAAAGCAAGAGATACTCATCTTCCCCAAAACCATCAGGGAGCTGCCAACCCTCCTGGCTTTCATGTTCTCACCATAAGAGTGATGCATCTAGTTTTTCATTTTTATTCATGGACCTGAAAGTTGGACTGTTGTTGCCATTTCAAAACATGTTAGTAAAAAGTAATTTATTACTAGGATGAATCTTATTTTGGGACACTGTGCACAGCTTTCTGGATTTCCTAGCATGAAGTGAAGAATAGGAGATAGAGCAGTGGGAGAAGGATGCCCAGCAAAACAGGGTGTAAACATAGGCTTTATGGTCCACACAAGTCTCTATTTCATAGATTTAAATAGAATTTAAGTGAGGAAAATAGCCATACAGTGGTTGTCTAGGACTGAAGGTATTTTGTGGACTGTGGAGTGCCACTGCAGGAAAAAAGGCAGAAAGCCTTCTGTCTCCTTGCCCATAGGAGTCGTCTGATAGTACATCTCTACTTTTCCTGCTAAACAGCTGGATGGTTTCCTAATTGTCTACAGTGAGGTAAGGAATAGTCTGGCAATCCTGACATCTACTTTTGCAGAATAAATACAGAATCCTGAATGTTGGGCTTCCCTGGCAAATATGGAGGAAATAAGTTTATAACATGTATGAATTTATTAATCGTTGTTCTTTTATTCCTGTTTGTTATTATTTCTCATGGATAAAACCCCATGTAATTGCTGTTTTCAAAAACAATCCATTTTGATGGTTCTTCCAGTTTGGGGAGCCCTGTTAAATGGAGACTGCAAAGGTCAGAGACCTTCTGAACATCTCCCATTTCATCTCAGCAAATTAAGGCACTTGGAAGTTAGACATTTGCTGATAAGATCATATCCCAGGTTCTCTTTATAATCAAGGCAGAGAAATAGGCATCTTCAGAGGGCAATTCATCTATCTTCTGTACGAAAGTGGTTTTAGGAAGAAAGCAATCATTCTCTGGAATTGGCTACTTCTTTCTATTGACTGCAAAGCTATAGTGAGGAGCTCAGACATAAAAGTCTGACTAGCAGAGTAAGTTAGGGTAATGGCCTCTATGTTAGGGGTCAAAAATGCTTATTCAGACTTCTGAGACCTTTGCGCTCTTAATAAAGTTGCCTTAGCAATGCCTATTTTCCCTTAATCTTTCTGGATTCCCTGGGAAACCAAAAGCACGTTATATTCTACAGACAATTAAGGGACCAGAATGATAGAGCCACTAGGTACTAGCGGCTAGGTACTAGTACCTGTGGCTAGAACAGGGAGCTTGTGGCAGCAGGATCTTGGGAACACATCAGTAGGACTGAAGCTTCTCAGACCCATGACTGGAAACTTTATGCATGTCACTGAGCAGAGATCGGTTCTCACTGCCTGAGCTGCACAACCCATCAGTGCAAGAGAGGATGTGATCAGCAAATAGTGCCTCAGAGATGAGCTGTGCTGGGATACAGCACTTGCCTATGCTGTTTCAAGGCCCAGGTCAGTGTTCCAACAAAGTGCTCCATCAGCCCACATGAACAAACTTACTTGTCAATATGCTTGGGTAATGTGTTTATACCAATTGTTAATGTACTCCACACTGAGCACAGTGAGGGCTGTGCAATGATATACTGAAGAGCCTGCATTGCCAGCTTGCACAACCCTCGAACACCTGAGTCACCAAGGAAGGAAAAGGAAATTTACAGTCTGGTTTTCACACCATCCAAATGCATTTGCATATGTGTTAATACCAATTTTTGAATGAATTATAAGAGATGCTGTACTTTAGTGTAGTCATAATCTCCCCTCTGCCATGAGCTGCAGAGTGCTTTGGGCTGCAGCCTATCACACAGCCCTGCCAGAAAAGGAGTGCTCTTTGGGGGATAATGATATCGTTTGGATAATGGACACTGGATGTGATTTGGTATGCTTACTTAGCATGCTGGATACTGAAAAGGAGTCTGCACACAGCTTGCTTAAACTCTTTAGCTGTCTTCATTTGACTCATTAAAATCTCCACACACGGGCCTAAATCATAATCCCATTATGGTCGGTGGCAAAACTCCCACTGACTTCCATGGATCTCTCTCTCCTTTACAATTTCCCTATATCACTCTTTCTCAGCGTTATCCCAGTCAGCACTTCTGCATTCATGGAAACAGCTAAAAGCAGCAGGATCTCCCCACCCCCATTTCACCACTTGATGGGATGCACAGATGGCTTTTTCTCTCTCACTCCTACCTTCCTTCCACAATCCCAGCAGAGTAGTAGGGGAGGGGGTGGGCTGTATTCAGCCTGATTGTTATGTCTCTTAAGATGGACTAAGAGACAGTCACAGCACCTAAGTTCAAAACGAGCAATTCAGATCTTGTGCTGTGGTGGGACCTAATTCCCTGTAGCAGGTTAACTTTGGCAGGTCTTGCTGGTGGTTTAAATTGCCTCCACCTTGCTCCATGGGCAGTACAGGATGCCAGCCCTTAATAGCCAAAGGTTTGAATTGCTCATTTCTCTTCTGAATTTAGACACTGTAATTGGAGTTTCATTTCATATGGCAGCTAGAACAGGCAGTGAGACCACGGCCCTAAATCACAGTCTGAACTGTTCATTGCTCTCATGAGGTTATTAGATGCCATAGCAGATGGCCTGAGGTACCAGAGGAGGTACTCCAATGATACCCTCAGGGCCTCTGATAAAACTGACCTCCCTTATACATTTCATGAGTCCCTCACATTAGAGTATGTAACCTCAGGACTGTCTCATACATAGCTCCACACAATTTATTTTTTTCAGTGCAGTTTTTTGCCTTCAGACATATTGGGCAGGGAAAAAATGTTTCCTTGAAATAATAGCAGCCCCCAATGGACAAAATTTACTTTCACTTAAATAAAAACAAGAATCAAAAATAATATTGAAACACTGAATTTAATGTGTGGAAATTGTGAATAGACTGGTTTCATCAGATGTGGAGCTAGTGGGACTGAGAAGTAAAGAGAGAGGCTGCTGGAATGGCACATTCACCATATGCTACGGCTGGGTGCCCAGACTGCCCCCACAAAGTTATGGTAGGGGTTAACCATGACTGGATTCAGCACAATGGCAGCAGCCATGACTTGGTCTGTCTTGTTTGTGTGTCTCTTAAGATATCTATTTCCTTAAGGAGTTGTGCTGCCCTTCATGCCATAAACCTTGTATAGATAGGAAGTTTGCTTTATGGGCAGGTAATTTAATAAAGGTGGCAGACAGGTGCTAATTCCTCTATAAGAACTGTGTGACTGCTGCAGAAGTCACAGAAGCCATTCCCTAGCTCCCCCATTGCCAGTATAGCTGTGATGACCCTTGTATACAATGGAGTGTTATATCAGTATACCATTCCTTCTTTGGCTGTCTGAAACAATAGACATTTCACACCGACGATTTTCAAGCTGTTGCCTGAGCTTTCTTAGGATGCAAAAAACCTGAGTACAAATCATCTCCAAAGGAGTCAGTAGTGTTCTCAGGTCCAGAATATTTAAGCAGAAACTTTTAATAGAAGGGAAGATGCATCAAACAAGTGCAACGTTTTCCTACTGTGGAAAATGCTGAATTGTTGCTTTGCCAAACTGAAATTTTGTATTGTATATTCTTTTACTGACTTATGAATTAAGACTGCCTTATCAGAAATACTTTGTAGGGAATTTAGGATAGTACATCAAATAAGATGGGATATTGTTAATATAGTTTTTGCTGTTAGTTGTGTTAAAAGAATTATTGCAAAATCTCTCTCAAATAAGGGTTCAATTCAAATACATAGCTCTGCTAAAAGATAAAGATGATCCTGGAAGGAGTTAAAAAGTGACTGAGGTCATGGATTGGAACCTAAGGAAATGCGGCTCAGCAAACAGGCCAACTGATACTGGGCACAAAATTACCAGATTGAGGCAAACAGGAAAAGCTGTGGGGTCTTGATACCATCTCTCTCTGGGACAATGCCTGTAACTTTGGCGACACTGAGGCTGCCAGATTTCAAAATTAACCCTGTATGGAGCTTTAACTTCCTCCAACCCTAGGCCTCTGCCCCACTACTCAATTGCCAGGACATCTGCATGTTCATATTTCAAAGGGCACAGACAAGAGGGATATGCAACAGTTTGGTGTTGTATAAGATAACTTTGTATTCTGAATAAGTTAAAGTAAACCCAGGACTGATAAGGAGGAAGCATCCCAAGGATGACTGTGCATATCTAGAACAATCACAACTACGCATGTGCCAGGGAAAGAAGGTGAAAAGTTCAACCTGAGGAAGACTTCAAGCCTTCATCACTGAGACCCCCTGATGACCACCACCACAAGACAGTGCGCAGGCGCAACTGGGAGGAGTTTATGGAAACGACTTCTTGGGACTCATTTTAATACGAAGCGGGACAGGTCATGAATATGTATAGGTATAGGAGATAACCTAATGATTTTGGACAGAATATTGTATAACAGTGCCACAAACTCTGACCAGAGGTGTGCCTACTTTGTTAGGTCACCTGCTCTTGCAAGAACGTATAGTAAATTACTGCTTCACTAATGTGTCTACCTCGAGTCCTTTTTTAAGACCCTTTTGCATTTCTAACACTACTGTCACTGAAGTTCACTCTATTAAAGATGTTTCCACATCTTTAAAAAATACCCATTTTCTTCTAATATTTCTCACAGTTTCTAGTAAATGAGGAATACATAAGGGTTTTTCAACTGTGAACTCACCCTGAAGATGAAGTTTCTCAAAGAGCTGCATAACGCAGAGATGAGCACCATGTAAAAGATCAGAGGAATTGGGTAGACAGAGAGACATACTGAGAAAAAGCTGTAGCTTTGAGATAAATATAAAACACATGCATTTATTTAAAAGAAGATATTATACAGCAAGACAAATCCTGCTCACCTAAAAACCCCATTTTTACCACCGGGATGACTCAACCAAGTGAATTGGATTTTGTCTCAACAGTTTCATAGTTCCTCAAAGTGTTGAGCTGGAAGCTGACTGAAGCACACAGAAAAGTGTATATCCAGCAAATAATTAAGACTAACTGGGGAATACCTTTTATACAGCTGATTCCTCAGGCAAACCACCAAGAAGGTTTCTGTTAATTTTAAATAACAGCTGCATGAGGGAATCATCAGTTTGAATAGAGACTATTATTAACTTTAACCAGTAAGAGTCTTTTTTGCTCAGAGCATGTTTGAGTATAGACATATTCAGGTTGGATCTGATCTAGTTTCATTGTTGTGGATTGTTCTCACCCAAAACCCTGACTCTGAAACTAGCCAGTTTAGCATACTGTGACGGAAAGACACTAGAGTGCAGAGTTTTAGATAAAACAGCAGAATAATTTATTTTTGAACCACATGCATTCAATACGTCTCTTCTGCAGGTTTTATGGGTACAAGGGAGAAATGGACTATTGCTGTTTTAGAACTACGATTACACTTATTAAAACCACAAGAGATTCACGAAACACACTACTCCCAAAACAACAGTCCAGGAATTCAGTATTACCACCCGCAACCAAGTCACATCACTCACTGTTACCGCCCGGGGGTGAGTGACAAGGTTCAGTATTACAACCACAGCAGATTCATGGAACTCACTATCACAAGCACACTAAATACTACACGTGTGTTAGTTAATTACCCGAGACTACAAACTTAAAGCACATCAAATATTCACTTACCCATCTCTCTGGTAAGGGCTCTCAGTACGTTCCCTCAGCCAGCATCCTCGCCAAGGAGGGTCTCTTCTCACAGTTGGAGAAGCTGCTCCCTCATCTCAGACCAAATCCGAGGGATTTTTATTTGGTTTTATGCCTGATGTAGTAGACAGTGGGCAGGGCTGTGCCGCAGTGGACAATGCCACCTTCTATGTTTGTCATTAGCAGTGATCCCCCTTATCTTATGCCCTATCTGTTGCTTACACATCTTTGAATTGTCTGGGCCCATTAAGGCTAAATGGGGACTATTTCAGGCAGCTGAATAGTGGCTTGATTGGGACTCAGGGCATATTGTTTGCTGAAGGAATTCCAAGGCTCAACCCAGGTTTCTGTCCATTGAATTATGCAGCACTGCCCATTTAGTCTCCTTTTGCAGGACAACTCAAGACTGAGCTATCTACACAGCTCCCCATGGACTGTCTCTGCTGAGATGGGGCCTCAAGGCAATCCAAGGCTGAGTCGCTTTACAATGCTCCATCAGTTGCCTGACAGTTCTGGAATTCTGAGCCAGACAATCCTTATACATAGAACCCATCAAAAAGGAGATGTGGATAATGAGCCACTTTGTGGTACACAGCTCTGGCATCATCAGAGTTCTTCCTCCTCTATGTGTGCACAGCCAAGACTGTTGCTTCTCAGGTCATGTGTACCTGGAGATCCCTATTTCTTAACAGAACCCTGTTTCAAAATATGGAGGCACATTCTTTTCTATTGTTCACTTGAGACCCAGTACAGTTGCAGATCTATGGTAAGTTGGATCTGCAAGGATTTAGGCACATGTTGCATTCTACTGACCTTTGCTACAAGGATCTGTTCTGGTTCCAACTGGGACAGTTATTTTCACAAGGAGCAATAGCACAGAGACAAGATAGGCAACCCATGGCAGAAACAAGTTAAAGTGTATTGGCACAATTTCACAGCACTCATCTGTCCTTACCCTAAGACAAACACAAAAAGACTCCACCCAGCATTTTGAAATTTTGTCTTCTTTTTATTGTTAGACTAAATCCAGAGAACAAGCCAAAAGTAGTCAAGCCTTTCCTCCCCCTCTACTCTGCCCTGGTCAGGCCCCACCTGGAGTATTGTGTCCAGTTCTGGGCTCCCTGGTATAAAAAGGACAGGGATCTCCTGGAAAGAGTCCAGAGAAGGGCTAGGAAGATGATGAAGGGCCTGGAGCATCTCCCCTATGAGGAAAGGCTGAGAAAATTGGGACTGTTCAGCCTTGAGAAGAGAAGACTAAGGGGGGATCTAATTAATGTTTATAATTATCTCAAGCAGGGGATGCAGGGGGAATCAGCCAGCCTCTTTTCAGTGGTCTGTGGAGACAGGACAAGGGGCAATGGCTGCAAGTTGGAGCATAGGAAGTTCCGCACCAACATGCGGAAAAACTTTTTCCCAGTGAGGGTGACAGAGCCCTGGGACAGGCTGCCCAGGGAGATGGTGGAGTCTCCTTCTCTGGAGATATTCAAGACCCGTCTGGATGCCTATCTCAGTGAAATGTCCTAGGGAGCTGCTTTGGCAGGGGGTTGGACCCGATGATCTCTCGAGGTCCCTTCCAACCCCTACAATTCTATGATTCCATGATTCTATGGTTCTATAATTGCTATCAAATCTAAATTTTGGGCTTGGGTTAAGGTCATCTAGATTTTCCTTCTCCCGCCTTTCATAGCTTCTCTTCTGAAATCTGCCTAGGCCACTACTTCAACAGAACCTGTGCATCTTCTTTTTAATCTAGGCTTTCACTGTGTCTTTGGGATCCTCCCCTACTTTCTAAGCCTCTGGCCCAACAGCTAGCTTCATTATACTTGGGAATCTGCCATGCAGCATACCCTTGCCTCCTGCGGACATTTGGAACATGTTGGCTCTCCAGAGTTTTAAACAGCCACATTAACATGTATCAAAGATGCACATATCAAAGTACAGTCATTATGATTAATTACTCCAGATATCCCCTCAGGGCAATTAGATCAGGAGGACTACCACACAAACATATTCAGGATGGTTCCAATACCAGAGGCAGGCTGGTCAGCCCCTTGCAATCCCGGCATGTAAAAATACCATAAATCAAGTAAGCACATGCTAGAAGCCTTTTCAACAAAGACAGAGCCACATAAAGGGGCTTCATGTAGAATCACTTTGCAGAGTAGCATCCAGAATTCTCCCATGACTTTTTAAGGTGTTAAATCCTTTCACTTTATGGTTTATCTCAATTGTTAAAGAATTCTACCACAACGCCTGGAGCTGGTTTTAACACTAAGTTGCCTTTCCTTTTAGGCAAAGCCCCAAAACATTATATATACCCTCAGAATGTAGAAGCCTTTGCTCCCAAGATTTAATAATTTTTGCTCTATATACAACTAAAACCCCTCGTCTAACAACATATATGACTTAGTGAGAATCAGGTTTATGAATAAAAAAGGATTAGGTTGGCTGACTCCCCAGGATTATTAACTAAAATATGATTGCTTATCTTTAACTGGAAAGTAGCAATGTATCCCACTATGGCCCATTTCCAGCAGCAATAAACATTTTTCCTACTAGGTTTGAAGTACAGTTTTCAGGCATATATTAAAATTTGAAGTTCCATAATATCATTAATTTTCTAGTTACTGTGTTCAAAGTATTCTATGTGGAGAGTGCTTAAATAAAATCAGTGGAATGAGCTACTACTATGCCTTGGTCAAGGTCTCAGATGAATATCATTCACTGCTAATGTTCTTGCAGTAAAGATGGACTGCAATTTTTCAGATCTCTAGTTAGAAACACAAATACTTTGAATTTTGTATGCCTTTGTCATTATCAGGGCTTTTACATAAGGGGAAAGAATGTGTGGCAATCTGCCAGGTCTATCCAAGTTATAAACATATTACCTCTGGAAAATGGAGTAAATATATCCCTAACTATAATCTATTTAGCTATCAAGAACTGCATATACACATACCAAAGCAAAACGGTAATACTTTCCACTTACATGCAAAAATTCTCCTTTCTGTTTTCATGGAGTGAAACAGAACTTGGCAGAATAACTTTTCACTTTATCTAGTTGTGCAGAATGTTTTAAACCCAATGATTAATCCACAGGTTCCTCCATCCCTCCAGTGACATTTTATCTGAATTTATGGAGAAATTAAATACTTTTCTAAGGGGTACACAGGGTCCACCACAGAATTTGAAAGCAGATCTAGCAGCTTTTTTGGCCCATAACTGGTGAGTGTTGATGAGAAAATGCCTTGCTGACATGATACATTCTTCCTGCCTAGTCCACCTGGGTGCACGCAAACCTTCTGAATGCAGCACTCAGGATTTTATGTGAGAATTGTTCCCCATCCACAGTTGTTAATTCATTGAATAATGGAGTAATTTAGACCAGAAAGGTCCTATGAAGGTCATCCCATCTGACCCCTGCTCAAAACAGGACCCTCATTGATCAGATTTGCTCAGTCTTGTCCAGTCATGCTCTACCAAGAGTGTTCTAGCTAACGTTTCAATGAGAATATCCGTCACTTTAACCTGTGTCAGCTGCTCTACCTGCAAGCACTTCAGTTTTAACTTCCCACGGATACCAAACAGATCTGCTCTGGGTCAAGAGGACTGTGAATTGTTGCACATGGTACCGGCACTGTGGATGAAACTGGTGCACTGCAAAGGTCTTTCTTTGGACAGAGCAGCACGACATGATGTATAGCATGCCATCAGATATTCACTGTAAACAGAATATAGACCATGGCTTTTTAAGACTGAATTAGACAGAGTTCTGCTTCATAGAGAATCTTGGAGCTTCACAATTTAGCTTGCTTTCTCAGGCAGGAGAAAAATAGCATTTTGAAATTTACTGTGAAAGGGAATGAAGCACCAGCTCTGCCTGGAGAAATTCCCCAGAGGTTATAGTAAATAGGACCTTAATTTACTGGGAAGCTTGAAGCCTGGAAACAGATTTTCCAGCATCTCATTATGCAGATAATGTAGGGTCAGATGAGAGAGAAAACCAAACAGGCTTCAAAAACTGCCTAGCAGGCAGGGTTTCACAAGACCTGTCTGCTCAAAACCAAAGGGTTTCCACAAGGCAATTCAATTCTGATGCATGAACAAATTCTAGTGGGAAAGAAATATGGATCTTCAACTATATTACTGACGGTAATGGATTTCCAACTATTCCCTGAATGTCTTTTTTGAGATTCCCTTGACAAACCATGGCCTTGACATTCTCCTCTTCTAATAGAAACAGGATTCCTCCTTATATATTAATAGCCAATTTGCATCAATAATGACTGCTAGATGGTGAGGAGATTCATTAGGAAACATCCAGGATGGACATTTTGCTCTAGGGAGTGGTGCCATCTTCAAAACCTTGCCTTAGTGTCTCCACAACACCTTGCTTATTATGTTGCAACTTGCTACGCTATTCCAATCAAAAGTCTGAAAAAGCTGGGGCAGCTTCTTTATAGTGATTGATCTCTCCAAAGCACAAAAAATGTCCAGACATAAAAGTGACTGGAAAATCAGGACTACACATTCTAAGAGAAAAAAATGTTTATTTATATGCATTTTATTAACAATATTCAGAGCTCCACTCCAGTACATAGATGCTACTATAGTTTTACTAAGATACAGAGAATAATGTACATTCTCAACCAAGTTGGAGACAAGTACAGTCAGAAGCACACTGAGTGGCATGTCTGGATCTACAGCTGGAACTATTACTTGTGGCTTTTTTGTTTTGTTTTTAAATTGGTTGGAAGCAGCAGCGCTGAGGTACTGACAGACTGACTCCTGTTCTTACCTCTGCCGTCAGACTTGTTTCAAAGAATGCTTATCAATACGGTGATAGGTGCTCTATATATTTATTTGTTTGTTTGCTTGCTTATTTATTTTTATATAGCCAAGAGCCGGTTTTGCAGGACTGTCCTATAGCTATGGGAATAGGCTAAAGAAGCTGAATGGTAATATTTTAACTTATTATTTATCTTCAAAGATATGAAGACAAGAAATGGGGTCAGTATTTCCCAGTACATGGGCCTTAAACATTGCACAAGATATTAGCAGAGGAGTATATGAGACAAGTTAATGGGTTGAGTATGCCAGATCCTCAATCAGATAAGAAGGAGGTTTATACATTTTAGGAGGCCACACACGAAGCTTGCACATGTGTGTACATAGAATAGACATCACTAATGAATCCTGCAGGCAAGTGGAATTTAAAGACTGCGTTATGAAAGGAATGGAGAAGGCAGTTGTTACTATTCTGAAAATATGTTCAAGAATAACCTCCATAACAACGGAGTCTTGCTGTGTCTAAAAGACTTTACTGATAGCTGAGGCTTGGAAGGTGTCGTTGCCTTCAGAACTCACCTCCTTCCCTGTAAGAAAGGACCATTTTTAGCTCTGTGATAATTGCAGGATGTCTTCCCACTCCAGAGTGAAGGCGATTATCTCCAAACATAGGATATGTTGACTATCCCCAGACAAATAATTAGACATTATCTTTCTTTTCCAGGCAACTAATTAAACAAGCTCAAGCTGTAACAATGTGTGTACAGTAATTTCCACGTTATTGTAGTTACAAAAATTAGTGTGAGGTACCAAAAGGAGCAGGAATAAGGAGTGCATTGTTGAAAGATACTGCAGTAATTATTACCTAAATATCTAGAAAAGTATATTATGTTTGCATTATTAAAATGCTCATTTATGGATTATCTGTTTCTCCCACAGATTTATATAATCTTTCTCTGTCTCTTGTTTCTCTTTCTGTCTGGTCTGCTTTATGCTAATATGGAAGACGGGGACCCCAAACCTTACACCAAGCTAGGAATGCAAAGTCTGTGAGTGTTTTTCCAGATAAATTTCAAAGTCTTTTCATGCACCTGCAAGTTGAAAAGGGAATGCAGAATTTGGGATTTAGTGTATTTAAATGGAAATCTACCACTCAAAACAGCCCCGTCTCCTGGAATGTATTTCCAGGTTTCCATGGCATAGCACAGTGGATATATCCACTCTTAAAAGGAGGATGAAGTTAAAGAATGAATAAATATAAACCTAAACACCCAAAGGCACCCTGGATAATGGTCCAAATCAGTCATTCATCATCAGATGGCATTTTGAAGGATTAGGGCATCTCTCACCTGTCTTTAAAATGAGTCAGAGGCAGGGGCAGCTTTGACCCTGGTTTACAGTCCCTGATTGCACTTTCTTCAGAAACCATCACTTTGTTTTGTCCTCTCTGTGAACTAATCCCTGGCAAGCAGGCAGGGGGCCAAGGAACAGCAAATGACAGAAATGCTGAAGACATTTGAAACACTGACATGCAAACAGTTTTGTAGGAGAAATACCAGCACCCACTTTTCCAATACTCCATATAGTCATGATCATAAATCCATCTCTGCAGTATCTTGCAAAGGAAGCAAAGATTATTCCATGCAGTTACGGTAGTTCCTCTCTTATTCAAAAAGGTGACTGTGGAACTAGTGGCCTGAGGAGAAGGCAGACATTATTTCAGGACCTCTCTAGCAAACAACTTGCAGTCATCTGCTGCAAATGTCTCACAACACTAACTGGACAGTAGGTCTCCCAAGCTGACAAGTTGCTGACCTGAGAACATAAAGGTCAGCTTTTAAAGTAATCTGTTTCCAAATCTATAAGAATTTCTGCATTCAAATAGTCTAGTGCTGAAGCATTCAGATGATCTGAATCGGGGGCGGGAGGGGGTTGGGCTAGATGACCTTTAAAGTTCCCTTTCAGTCTAACACATTCTGTGATCCTATGAATCTTTGCATGGAAGAGAAGCTTTGGAAGCTTCTTGGGACCATCCTCAGTCTTCCAATCATACAATTTCCCTACACTTGCTATTAATTTTGTTCCAGGAGTTGCACTGTTGGCATCTATGCAAATCTACTATGAACGCTTTGTTCTCATTCTGTCCACTCAACTATCTCCATATTTCAGAAATACCTTTGAGTGTCTAATGCATGGTCCTTTTCTTATGAATGACACTGTAAATGCACACATGAAAGGTGCCACATGTAATCTTTCAGGAAAACAGCAATGTGCTGGAATAGGTGTGAGCATATGCTGAAGGCATAAGTATTCACATAGAACCAGTTTCCCAGTTTAACTCAATGCAGGTCCATCACCTCGATGGAATTATGCAAATTTATATCATCAGCAGAAATCTAACATGCTTCATCTTAATACAAAAGCAACACCATCTTTTATATGTCTTGAGTCTGAATGTGCAACTGATCACATTAAAAGTATGATTGTGACCAACTAAATCAACAATCAGTATTGAAAATGCATTTTTTTATATTAATAATTGCTGGAGAAATAACAACTTAATTTCTTATTTCCCCTTCACCATGTTAAGTCATTCATTTCTCAGTTCCCTCGAATAAGATGATTATATTTGGAAAACATTTGTTTGATGTTTCATCTTGATGCATAGAAGCAGCTTCTCATTTTGTGGATATGTCAATTAAATAAATATAATGAAAATACTTATAAAAGTAATGAGTGAACATGTTTAACTCTCACTTCAAGTTGTAGCTTAAAATTATTCAAATACCTGTGGGCTTTTTTCAATGCTGCAGAAGTGTAAATTACTACATAAGTTACATGGCCAGAAAAATGAATCCAAGCGCCTTTCTCCTCAGAGGTTGGTTTCCATGCCAACCTCCAACTTTTATTACACGATAGTTTTGCTGCATAATTGTTCAAAAAGTTATGAAGTCTAATTTTGATAATAGCAAGGTAGTTTTTCTCCTCATATTGTAAAATTGCTGAACCATTATTGAGTATATTTTCAGCAATAAGGCCACTCTTGGACAAAGCCTTGACAATTTCAGCTTCAGAAAGTTGTGTAATAGAAACGATTACACAATCCTAGCTATAATAGGTATTATTATTCCCTCTATAGCTGCATCCTAACCGGCTATATTGTGGCCAGGAGGAGTTAGCTGTTGTTAGATCCTATAAGCAAGGAGACTTAGAAAAGGAAGGGGATCTAACTACCACTTTATGTCTCAAATCCACAAAAGTAATGTGGTATCCATCCCTCAGTGTAGTTGTTTGGAATTAGATGGCTAAATTATTTTGATTCATATGTACTTATATACAAAATTCAGAAGCTCAAGAGTCTCATGCAATCCTTGGGGTTTCTACATTTCTGTAAGTCTAGTGAGCACCCAGTTAGAAGGAATAATGTGAAACCAGATGTCTGTCAGTTTTGTCTTTGTCAAGAAATAATACTTTCTGTAGTGGCTGTTCCTTAATGTTTCTTGCTAAAGGTACTGTGAATTGTTTAGGTAAGCAAAACAGAGGACATGAAGCTAAGTCTTCCACACCCCAGCAGAGTGAGCAAACCACTAAGCCACTGGGCTTTGAGGGTGTTCAGAGGGAAGGAAATAATTTGGTTTAAGAGCCCAAGTTCAGCAAAGTGTTTCAAATGTATCAGAAACCCCTAAGCATGGTAAGTGCTTTGGTGAAGAAAACTAAATTATAATTTTGAAAGGGGGCAAAACAGAATTTAAGGATGAGTCAAATTAAAGGAAAATAATCAAGCGTTTCCTTTAGGACAGTCTAGGGCCACAGCCCTAATGGGTGAATTGCTCTCTGCATTGTGAAGGCAGCTGAAGGAGCATTATTGACGTCACTACTGCCCTTAGGTAGCCTTTGCATCACTAAGACTCAGTCACTCCTCTGATTCCAGCTGTGTCACTCCTCTGGATCTCTCTATCTTTGGAGAATTTATCAATTACAGTTTTTCCCTGTCAGTAGAGATTTTGAACTTTTCCTCAGGAACAGATATACTAATACTAACATGGATGATATTTCTGGTGAGAATGAGAACAACAGCTGTCCCAGTCCCAAATAGCAGCTAGCCTAGGGCTTGGGGGGCTTAGCCAGCACAGAACAAGATATGCCTTGAGATTATAAAGCATTCCCGAAGCAGAGGAGAAGCTCCTATTCTTCTCCAGTTAGAAATCATGGGGGGAAAATCAATGTAAAATGAATACTTCATCAATTTACAGTAAGATTTTTTTGCATTTAAAGTTATGAAATTATTTAAGTCTGAAGTGCTTTGTTTGCTTTGGTTTTCTTCTCTTTTCACCCTTAGCATCACATTCTTATCTGTCAGTAACTGGTTGTTACTGCAGAAAGATTATCGTTTTGTCCTAAGTTGCACTCCTTGGGAAGTTGTGGTATTTTTATTCAGTTCACTGATTTCTTTTCAGATTCAAATGCTGTGTTAAATTTCTTCTGTCTTTATGATATGACCTCTCATTCCTGTCCCCATATGCCCTCCACATTTAACGAGACAACTTTGTGCTCAGAATTACTTAATTTGGTTATTGACTGTTATGGGAACACTGGAGCTTTGTGATTAATTTATCAGACCATGTATCCCATGCTGGCAAATATTTCTGTGTCACACAGGGCTGGGATTTCGGTTTTCTTCACTTAAAAAGATGATACATAAAATCAGAACCACTCAGTGCTCCTGTTTAACATATCCATAGATTTTATTTCAAATAATTGGTGTTTCATATGCATCTAAGTCAGACTACATTTCAAAAGATACTCTCTAGTTTCAAGTGCTCTTCCGCCTCTCGCGATCCTCCTTGACATTCAAGTATTGTATTAGAACACAAAGCCACCAATGGTTTAAAGAGCCCTATGGCAACAGTGTGGCAATCCTTCAACAAAAGAAAGGATTCTTCCAAAAGACACGGTGCTTGGAGCTTTAGGCAGCTTGCCTGTATGAAACCATTCGTGGTTGATGCTCCTTGCCCAAAAAACCTGGCATGCCACAGTGTGTGCCGGCACCATGCCATCCTAGCAGATGGGCATAAGTATAAGCAGCCAAGAGACCATATATGAACATCAAATGTGTTTTCTAAGAGCATAGTTCATAGCCAAGAATATTTCAATGGTTAGCTGTTTTGTCAGTGTAGTTAAGGGGAAAAGCAAGCCAAGGAGAGGCAAGTTCCCTCAAAAAGTCACCCATTTTTATAAATGACAAAAGCTATAGTTCAAAGCAGTCACAAAGTGTGTTTCCCCCAATAATTTCTTGTATTCAGATAAAAAATCCAAGTACCAGAAGTTGGTCAGGGGTACCACCATAGCACACTTTTTAGTTCTTTTCTGTTGAATTGCAATAGGACCCTCGTAAAGGTCCAAGAGCTTATTAGGCATAATGGAGGTGGGAAAATCCCACTTCACCCCAGGAGTTCACACTGAGTGGAAGAATATGTGCCAGGGCACCATGTGAGCTGGTACCTCACAGGGATCATGGCAGATCAGGGGAGCAGTGGGGGACAGCCCCAGCCCACAGCATCAGGCAAGTTTGTGGTAGTGGGGCAGGTCCAAGGTCGAGCTGGGAATTCTACCAGAGCCTCAAAGCCTTCACAATAATGGTCCTCACCACAGTTTGCCACAACTTTGAATCCAACTGTTCCTAGAAAAACTAAAATGAGATTGCATAATTTTTGTTGTCATGAATAGATCTTTTAACTAAATTTTGTATAAAAGAAACTCAGAAGCAGTATAAATTACAAGATTAATATTGGTATGAAGTATTTTTAGTGTAGGCGGATGTCCCAGCCTGTCCTTGGTCTGTCCCCATTCCTATACCCATGGCCCTTCTTGGCGACCTTGAGGCTGTGCCTGATCCCGGTTCCCCTCACTGTACCTGATGCTGACCCCCAGCATAGGCTGATGTTCTGGCCTCGCCTTGGCCTGTCCCTGTTTCCATGGAGGTAATTAATATTTCTCACTCTCTCTTTCTCTATCAACTACAAAGATGAGACCAGTTGTTTACTTTGAGTCTTCAGGACTTTAGTTCTGCACCAGTATGTGGAAGAACATTTTCACAGTGAGGGTGACAGAGCCCTGGGACAGGCTGCCCAGGGAGGTGGTGGAGTCTCCTTCTCTGGAGATATTCAAGACCCGTCTGGATGCCTATCTGTGCAATATGAGCTAGGTAGCTGCTTTGGCAGGGGGGTTGGACCCGGTGATCTCTGGAGGTCCCTTCCAACCCCTACGATTCTGTGATTTGTGACAATTCACTCAGGAGCTTTGAGCTGGGAGGACACCCAGTTAAATATCTTCACCACCAGCTCTAGTTAAAATAGAATCAGTGTTGCAGGACCAAGTCTTTGAGAGAACTCAGGAATTTTCAGCATTTTCAAATGTATTTATTTTTGAAAGCCTATGTTATAGTAATACACAGATTATTGTCAATGTGGTTGTCACTTCATTAGAGTTGTAACAATTTACTGAGTGGCCCTGACCCTCTCACATGGGGAAGAGTTCTATTCAGGTAAAAAAGGAAGGTATATGGGTTCAAGCATCATACTAAACTCAACAAGATAAATCATGTCTTGTTATACTTAAGTGTTTTGCTGAAGAAGGGCTTGTGTGTATATGGTCAGTTTCATTGCTAAGGGGAGTACTGTTAAGATATAAAAGGATGGGCTGATTACTCTGTGGGAAAGAGGAGCAAGAGGTATGAAAATGGAAGGTTATTTTCCTTCAGTGATAATGTGCTAGCTAAAGCTGGACTGTAGCAGACAGACCTCTGAGGTGGAATGCGTACTGTGTACCCATGCCTGAAATCCTCATTTGGTGTTATTTTAGGTAATATATAGCTGTGCCGTGAAGCATTATTGTTCTTTTGATTCTGGGCTTTCTATTCCACAGCTCCTGGTATGACACATGAATTGCTCTCAGGATAATATTTGGGTATGTGTGGAAAGAATAATTAAAATTAAAAAAAAAAAGCTACCAGGCTATTAATGTCATCTTCCTTTGACAATTAAAAACAGAATGCTGCTTTAACATCCCAAATAGATCCCTAGGTTTATAGACACTACCTTTCTTTTGGTGTTTACAAAAATCATTTGAAATGTACTGTAAAAGCATTTGTTGTATATTGTAACCAAACACTCCAAAGCACTTCAAAGAAAATTAAAGAGTACACAAGTGATCTCTGTTCCACTTCCCCAAAGCATGTGAACAGAAAAGACACGCTCACATAGTGCCTGAATAGACTCACATTATCCTTGCTCATCAGACATCAGGCCCAGCCTATTGCACATACTGGATGCAGCTATGACCTGCAGTCTGCTTTATTCCAGTTCACAGTATCATAAAATAAAATCACATATAACCAGCAGTTCCCATTGGTTCAAAACACAGTTCTTCTCCTTAGCATCAGCAATCAATCACTACACGGCCGATTCACCTTTCTGCACCAGTTCTAATTTCAAATTCTATATCGTGTTTCAGAAACCTGTATGTGACTTGTGACTTGACTTCTCCACTCCACACCCATGACCACACAAAATACCCATGTTCCACTGCAAAGGACTACCAGCAGTGAAAGTATTAGAAGAAAAACATTTTCTTCTTTACTAGAATTCAAGTGTTCCCCTATTTTTGAAGAAAATTTAAATGGAGCATCTCAACCAAATCAAAACATTGAATTTGAACATTTTCTGAAAAGTATCCAGTGAAGCTTTATTTATGGAATTTTGTAATTTATACTGCATTCTAAGCAGTTTCAGAAACTAAAAAGACAACATAAAATGAAAAATTTCAAGTTTTGTACTTTTTAAAAATAAAATTTAACTGAAATTTCAGCTCTACATTTCAGAGATCAGATGTGTAAGAGATTAGACTAATTTGGTCTCTTTGAGAGGCTAGTAACACTCTTCTCATAGGAGTTATGTTTATGCCATAAAAATTATTGCCACAGAAGAGAAATCACTAGAAAACTAAAAATTTTTACATAAAATTGTCTTAATTTTTCCCAGAGTTTCCACAGAAAGAACATTTACTGAAATTAACATGTCAAATAAAATAATCAAATTATTTATATTTTCCTTTTCATTCGGTAAGATAAATAATTTTGGTACTTACCTATAAATACTTAGTGAAAGTTAGATATTGAATTAATAGATTATTTACTTAAATACAATTTTGCTCTGGTAATACTTCTATGTGTCTAAAATTATCAGCCATAATTAATGGCTCTGTGGGCCCAATTCCAGCCTGGAGTTGTGGTTCAACTAAATTCATCATGTTTTCCAGCTCTAAATATGTCCTTTTTATTGTTACTCCTGAGGCATTCTAGGTGAATAAACCGCCTTTGCCCCTAAATGCTTTCATTTAAATTCTGCTTCTATTGGGTTTTCTCACAGCTCTGGAAGAAAAGGTACCTTTTCCCTTTCCACACACTTCAATCAGATGACAAAGAGCAGATCACCTTATCTCAACCTTTCATTTTTCCATTCCTGCTTTTAGATGAACAACTATTGACTATACTCAAAACCAATTTAAACAACAATAGTGTTTAGGAACTTTGTTGGAGGCCAAAGAATTCAAAAATCACTGTATTAGACAATCTTCTTAGATTTTTAATCATGACTCTGAGAGTATTTTTACTTACTCTAAAAGTTTCCATCTGCTAGTAGTAAAGCTGATTTGTCACTAATTCAGAAAATAATTTGTTCTGAACACAATCAGTTGATAAACTTTACCTTTTCAATTGTTCAGTGTAATCCCAATACCCCCAAAGGTCATGGTTGGTTTGAAGAAAGTACCTAATGCTATTTTCATCACAAATAAATTCTACCTGTGTTTGTCAATATCGTTATTAGTGGTCTAACTTGGCTGTGAAGCCAGGAGTTGGACTTGATGGTCCTTATGGATTCCTTACAATTCAGGATATTCTATGATTCAATGACCATGAAGATTATGATTCTATAATTATGAAAAGAAGCTGAAGCCCTACAGCTGATGAATTACAATAAAAACATATTGCTACTCAAGAGTCATGCTAGTCTGTAGAAAAGAATATATCCATAAGAAAACCCAAATTCCAATTTTTTCATAGAACTATTTATCAATTTCTTCAAAAGCTACTTAAAGATAATTGGTAAATATCTGTACAGCATCCTAGAGACATCAATTAAAAAAAAAAATAATACAGCACTTGATTCTTTATCCTACCACTGCTCTTCTTGTGTGTTCTCATGTTAGGATTTTTAAAGCTGGTGATTGAGGTTGTTTCCAGACATGTTCTCCAAGCTTTCTTCAATTCTACTGAATACACACAGATTTTCAGTTAACAATTTAGGTATGTCAGACCCTAGATAGAGAGCAGCTAAATTTTCCACTCGTGTAGAGCGATTGAGTACAGCCATTGTCTTGAGCATAAACAACCCACTTTGCTCCAAGCTTCAATTATTTATCTTGCAATGGAATGAAGATCTGTTGAGACCTGCAAGATGACAAAGCAGAGACAACAAGGACACATAGAATCATAGAATAGCATGCGTTGGAAGGCATCCCAAGGATCATAGAGTTCAAACCCCAAGGATCACAGAGTTCCAAGCCCCCTGCCACAGGCAGGGCCAACAACCTCCAGGCCTGGAGCTACACAAGGTTGCCCAGGGACCCATCCAACCTGGCCTTGAACACTTCCAGGGACGGGGCATCCACCACCTCTCTGGGCAGCCTGTTCCAGCACCTCACCACTCTCTCTGTAAAAAACTTCCCCCAATATCTAATTTAAACCTTCCTTCCTTTAGCTTAAATCCATTCCCCCTTGTCCTGCCATTTGTCTACCCTTGTAAAAAGTTGATTCCCCTCCTGTTTGTATGCTCCTTTCAGGTACTGGAAGGCTGCAATGATCAACTCAGATCAATGTATTTGGTTTTTATTGTGACATCTTTTATCCATCTGGCTTAATTCAGAGCCTTTTTTGCTACCTCTTAGTTGGACTTTTTTAATGTCCACTGTATTTCTCCCAGTCATTGCTGGTTATGTGTAATGACATCAAACTACAAGTGTAGTGACTTCCAAATCATTATAGCTTGCTAATTCAAATTGTCTTCTTGCTTCACTTAATGCTAATTCTATTAATTAATATTAATCAATTAATGCCTTATCTATGAACTCCAAAAAATATGCTACAAAGGTAAGTTCCAGACAAGTTGGCAGTTCTGAGCACTATTAATTCTAAGACTAATAAGTCTTACGCTTAAGTCTTTGAAATTAAAACACTATACTTGAACAGCTCTGTTGGCTTACCGCCACAAATGATAGAGTTGATTAAAGATGTTACTCTACAGTCATATAATATGTATCTTGTTTTGAAAGCCTCAGCATTTTTACCTATGGCCTCATGACCTTATCTGCTCTTATCAAAAGTAGGCACTAATGAGAATCTACTAATCAGTAAATTAATCAAGAGAACTAGTGCTAGGAGACAATAGAAGGTGTTAGATCCAAGCTGGTAAATACGGTTGGTTTACTTACTGATTTGATCTCATAAAATTTAAATGATGTATTGGAGTCCTTTCTAAAGATAGTTCCTGGCCTAAAAAAAAAGATACGCACAAAAATGTCTTCCTAAACCTATTGCCTGATACAGCACCATTAAAATATTGGGCAATAAAATAATAATAATAACAATAATAATAACAACAAACTATATGAAATAGAGAATGAATAGGGGAAATGAAAAGCCAATTCGACATACACAAGTCCGTGTAACTAGGGAGGATGTATCCAAGGGTATTGAAGGAACTGGCAGATGCCATTGTGGGGCCATTCTGTATCATCTTATAAAGGTCATGGCAATCGTGGAGGTTTCTGAGGGCTGCAGAAAAGACAAATGGCATACATCTTCAAAAATGTCAGGGGACTACAGGCTGATCAGCCTCACATCAGTCCCTAGGAAGGTGATGGAAAAAATCCACTTACAAGTTATTTCTAAGCTCATGAAAGACAGGAAGGTGATTGGGAGGCTGTACATGTTTAGCAACAGCAAATCATCCCTGAGCAGCCTTGTTCCTTTCTGTGATGAGGTGACCGGTACTCTGGACAAGGGGAAAGCAGTGGATTTTCTATGCCTTGATTTTTACAGGGCCTTTGAAACAATTTCCCATTTTCTCATAACCAAATTGGTGAGTGGACTCTGGATAACTGAACAATAAAGTAGGTTGAAAATTGACTAGACCCAGCTTAAAGAGTTGTGATTGGTAGTGCAAAGTCCACCTGTCAGTGAGCAACTAGCAAGGTCCTTCAGGATCAGTAATGGAATCATCACTGTTTAATGCCTTCATTAATGACCTGAATGATGCGACAGAGCACACTTTCAGCAAATTTGGGGATGACACCTGTTGCAGTTTGCTGTAGCTGTGCTTCTGAGATGGCTTTTGCAAAGCAGCAGTTACAGTTTTCTGTGAGTTCCAGACAGTAAACATCGGCCAATTCAAGGCCAAAGTTACCTCTGACCAATCAGAGATGGATTCATAGCGCCTCTGTGAATCACATATAGGAAAAAAAAAATGCAGGCCGGCGCACTCTGCCACTGGAACGCAGAGTGGGAAGATGTGACCAGCTGCAGCGATAGCCAAGGCCAGGCCCTGAAGGAGAGGAGGGGGAAAAGAATTGGAAAAAAGTTTCCCTTGCAGCTTGTGGAGAAGACCATGGTGAAGCAGGATGTCCCCTTGCAGCCCATGGATGAGGACAGGGAGCAGAGACATTTATACCCTGTGAAGAGATTGATCCATGCCTCAGCAGGTTTGCCGGGGGACTTGTGACTTTGGGGGGAGCCAGGCCGGGGGAGCTCATGCCCTAATGTCAGAACCCTATGGAGGGAAGTCCTGCTGAGAGGCCTGTGGTGAGGAGATGACTCCCCGATGGGGAGGACTCACGCTGCAGAAGTTCGTGGATACGACTCTGGTGTGGGTGGGACCCCACGGCGCTGCAAGGGAAGTGTGTGTGCGTGTGTGGAATGCCCCCTCCCCAGCTGAGACAAACGACAGCTCAGGCAGAACGGACTGAAACCCCCCACTCCCCATTCCCTGCCCCTCCTGGTGCTGTGATGGGAGGGAAGAAGGGAGCAAATTGATGATTAAAGCTAAGGGTGCGAAGAGGCGAGGGGTGGGGGGAAGTAGAAGTGTTAAGATCTGGGGAAGGAAAGCAACTGGTACTGCCAGAACCTCACTCCCCATTCCCTGCCCCTCTCCACGCCATGTTGGGGGGGAAGATGGGAGCAAAATCGTGATGAAGTTTTAGTTTGCTAAGAAGGGGAGGGGTGGGGGGAAGGCGCTTTAAGACCTGGCCACTTCTTACTCTTATCTCGTTCCAGTTCACTGGGTGTATTAGTCGTAGTTGTAATAAATCACTTTTCTTTCCTTTATTCTGTGCTGAGTCTGTTTTGCCCATTGCACTAATTGGAGAGTGATCCCTCTGTCCTTATCTCAGGGCCTAAGCCCCCAAAAATATATTTTCTCCCCTTTTCGGCTGACGGAGTGAACGAGTGAGTGGCTTGGTGGGCATTTGGCCTCTAGCCAGGGCCAAAACCACCACAACACCAAACTGGGGAGAGCATTCAGTATACTAGAGGACAGAAATTCTTATCAGAGGGACCTGGACAGCCTGGAGAAGTGGGTTAGCAGGAATCTCAAGATGTTTGAAAAGAGCAAAGGGCAAGGTCTTGCATCTAGGATGGAATAAATCCATACAACAGTATAGACTGGGGCCCAACCTTCCAGATAGAGCTCCACAGGACAACCACACGGTTCTTCTGGATACCAAGCTGAACATGACCCAGCAATGCACCTTTACAGCAAAGCAAGCCAATAGCCTCCTGGGCTGCATTACTAAGGATTATCCAACAGCTCCAAGGGAGTGATGTTCTATTCATTTCCTGAGCATCTGGAACAGTATTCTCACTTTTGGTTTTCCCAGTGCAAGAAAGAAATTGATATACTGGGGCAAACATAGCTTCCACTCCCCACCACCAAGCTGGACATGAAGCTGTAACATGGAACTTACAAGAAGAGGTCAAGAGCTGTGATTGTTCAGACTCGAGAAGACTCAGTGAAACATGAGGAATTCCAATTAGATACTAGGAAAAATCTTTATCCATAAGGATGGACAAATACTAGAAAAGATTGCACAAAGATGTGAAATCCCAATCTTTGGAGGTATTCCATTTCAACAGGACATGATCCCAGGCAACCTCACCTAATTAGGCTTTCTTTGGACAGAAGGTTGGACTAGATGACTAGAGCCTCCCTTCCAACCTAGAATATTCTGTGATTCTATAGTAAAAAATCTCAACTGAGGATGGCCAACACTGTGGCAACATTGTGTTTTTTTCAAATACTTTCACTACAAGAGGAAGACCAGAGAGAACATTGGTCCCTTACTCAGTGAGAATGGTCACTTTACTGACACGGACATAGAAAAAGCAGAGATGTTTAACACCTTCTTTGCCTCTGTCTTCAACACAGCCAACAGGCTCTGGGACTCCTCACACCTCAAGTTGGAGGACCATGACTGTGGTAATGATAAACTCCTAATGAACCCTAAACTTGTGGGCAATTTCCTGCTTCATCTGTATCCATGTAAGTCCATGGGGCCCAATGGGACTCATCCCAGGGAGCTGGCTGATGTCATTCTGAGACCTCTCCCAATTATTTTTCAACGGTCTCAGTAATCTGGAGAGGTTCCAGTTGACTGGAAGCTGGCAAATGTCTCAATTTTCAAGAAGGGTAAGAAAGAAGTCTCTGCTAATTACAGGCCTGTCAGTCTCACCTCAGTGCCTGGTAAAATTATGGAGAAAATCATACTGGGAGTTACTGAAAAACACCTAAAGGACAATGCAGGCATCGGTCACAGCCAACATAGGTTGAGAAGAGAGAGGTCCTGTCTACCCAATCTGATTTCCTTTTACAACAAAGTCACCCAAATGGCTGACCAAGGGAAAACAGTTGATGTTATTTTTTTGGATTTCAGTGAAGCTTTTGATATAGTGTCTCACAGTATCTTGCTGGACAAAATGTCTAGCATACAACTAGACAAAGCCATAATGCAATTGGCTGAAGGTGGGCAATTGGCTGATGGGTCAGGCCCAGAGGGTGATAGTGAATGGGGTTACATCTGGCTGGCAGCCAGCCACTAGTGGGGTTACCCGGGGTTCTATTTTAGCTCCAGTTCTTTTTAACATTTTCATAAATTACCTGGACACAGGACTAGACAGTGTCTTAACTACATTTGCAGATGACACCAAATTGGGAGGAGCTGTTGACTCCATTAAGGGTGGATAAGCCATACAGAGAGACCTGGAGAGGTTGGAGTGATGGGCAGTCACCAACAGCATGAAGTTTAACAAGGGCAAGTGCCAGATTCTGCATATCAGGAAGAGGCAACACTGGTTCCACATACAGGCTGAGGGATCAGGTGCTGGAGGCCAGCCATGCTGAGAGGGATTTGGGGGTTTTGGTCAACAGCAAGTTAACCATGAACGAGCAGCATGCTCAAGCAGCCAGAAGGGCCAACTGTATCCTGGGGTGCATCAAGCACAACATGGAAATCCAGGCCAAGGATGAGATTGTCCCACTCTACACTGCGCTGGTGCAGCCTCACCTAGAGCACTCTGTACACTTTTGGGTGTGACAGTACAAGAGGGACACAAAAATATTGGAGAGTGTCCAGAGGAGGGCAACAAGGATGGTAAAGGGTGAATTGTCTGGAGCAAAAGTCCTGAGAAGAGAGGCTGAAGTCCCTGGGTTTGTTCAGCCTGGAGAAGAGGAGACTGAGGGGAAACTTCATCACAGTCTGTGGCTTCCTGACGAGGGGGAGGGAAGGGGCAGGCGCCGATCTCCTCTCTTTGGTGACCAGGGACAGAACCCGAGACATGAAGCTGTGACAGGGGAGGTTTAGGTTGGATGTTAGGAAGAGGTTCTTTACTGAGAGGATGGGTGGGCATTGAAACAGGTTCCCCAAGGAAGTGGTCTCAGCACCGAGCTGGACTGAGTTCAAGAAGCATCTGGACGATGCATTCAGTCCCATGCTCTGACTTGTCTGGTTCTGTATGGAGCCAGGAGTTGGACTTGATGATCCTTATGGATCCCTTCCAACCCAGGACATTCTATGATTGCATTAAATTATCTTGTGTGTGTTTTTTTCCTTAGTTTTCTGAGGGCTTCTTATATGAACATGTTCCTTCTGCCCTGTTAATCAGGTATAATGTTCTCCTAGTATCTTATCCCCTATATCAGGAGCAGATACATTGGAAAAAAATTACATTTTTAAGGCAGTTGTAGAATAAAGTACCCTTCACATTAGCTAACATTTTCCCCTTGTACTAGTGACTGGTTTTAGTCTTGTAGCCTGGAACATTAATTATGTCAGCTGTACTGTTAGCATTAATTAGAATAACTGTGGGTATTATTGCAACACTAATGCACCCCTTCTTCTATAGTGAAGATGTATAATTTCCTGTGGCAATGAGTTCTTCAGGCTAATTGTACATTTTGTAGATTATTATAATTGTAGATAATTTAGTATTTTATCAGCATTGACTGTTCCTAATCTTCATTTCATTGGATGCCCTCAAATATTTGAGACAATCAGAGGGAGGAACTCTAAATTTCTTACACAGTCCTATGCTCATTGTCATATTTTTACAACCTCTTTTCTGTTCTTCATTTTGCAAAAGACATTCATACTTCTGCCTGATTCATTCCAGGCAACCATGAAGAAAACCCATCATCCCTTGGTTCCATTTCTGAACCAATCAGATATAATTCAACTCTAGTTCAGAAGTTATAGATCCACTCCAGCATGAACCTGACCTAATATGTCTTGCAACCTAATTAGCAAAACCTGCAATATTTAGAAGCAGCACAAATAAGATAAACTGAGTTCACTCACATTTACAACAGCAATCCAAGTTCAGAATTAGGATATAAATAACCCTCCCTCACAAAAAAATCACTAACAACAAATCCTCTGTTAAAATTAACTTGATTAATACTACACTGTTAAGAACAACTGAGACCTGTTGGAGTGTGGTGGGTTGACCCTGGCTGGAGGCCAGATGCTCACCAAAGCCACTCTATCACTCCCTTTTTCAGCTGGACAGGGGAGAAAATATATATTGAGAGACTCAGGCGTTGAGATAAGGAGAGGGAGAGATCATTCTGCAATGAGCGGCACGGGCAGAACAGACCCAACACAGAATAAAGGAAAGAAAACTCTCTAATCTATGACACTGCCCTGCACAGCCAGTGACACCAGAGTCGGGGAATGAGAAGTGTGGCCAGATCTTAAAGCACCTCCCCCACCCCTCCCTTCTTAGCAGACTTCACTTTAGTCATGATTTCGCTCCCTTCTTCCCCCCATTGTGGCACAGGGAGGGGCAGAGACTGGGGGAATGGGGGTTTTGGTCAGTTCCTCATGAGCTGTTTTCCTTCTTAGCTGGGGGGTGGGGAGAGGGGATTCCTTACACCCTTCCCCTGCTCCAGCATGGGGTCCCACCCACTGGAGACAGTCCTCTGTGAACTTCTCCAAGGAGATTCCCACGGGGCATCAGCTCTTCCCCAGCTGCTCCAGCGTGGGTCACTGCTATGGCATGCCGTCATATGCCTCTCAGTCTCTCAGGCCCAGACTGCTCCAGCTGGGTCCCCCATGGAGACACAAGCCCTCCACCCAGCATACCTGCTCTGGCATGGATGTCTCTCATCTCTGAGTCTCTGTCTCACTCGACGGACTGCAAGTGCTGGCAGGGGCTTGCTCCAACACGGGTCACAGCGTCTTCTGTATGTCTCCACCTGCTCCAGTATAGGGTGTCTCCACTGGCTGTAGGTGGGGTCCCAGTCTGTTCCATGGGCTACACCATGGGTTTCTCCACAGGCTGCAGTGGCATCTTTCTCTCCGGCACCTGGGGTGCCTCCTCCCCCCCTTCCCTGGCCTTGGTGTCTGCAGTTTCTTACATCTTCTCACTCCCTTCTCTGGGGGCAAAAAGCAGCTGCTTGCAGTTTTTTCCTCCTAAATGTGATTCCCAGAGGTGCTGTTACCATCACTGATGGGCTCGGCATTGGTCAGCAACAACTCCAGCCTTGAGCCGGCTGGTGTTTATTCTGCCAGGCCTGCAGAGAGATTCTGGCTGCTTCTTGCAGAAGCCACTGCTACAGCCCCATCTTCTCCACCAGAACCCAGCCACACAAAGCTACAACTGAACCATATGACATGCATTTCCTATGATTCCTGTGAATTTTCCTAAGTGAGATGCTTTTCTCATCAGTCCTTTCATCCTTGTCTTGACGGAAGTGGCAGCCAACAATTACACTGGATAACAGCATTACCTGAAGGACACAGGAAGAGAATCTCTGCTCTTCCCAGCAGGAAAATAAGATTTGTTTAATCTATTAGACAAGGATGTGAAAGTTTCTGGATGCCATCATGGCTCTGCAGATACTGTTATGAGCTAATTCATTTATAGAGAGAAGATACACCAGGGTTTTCTATTGACCTGGAAAGGCCATGGGATGCAGAGTGCTAAAGAAAAACCCTCCTGGCGCTGTCACACATGCCTGTAACAGCAGTTAATCAGCCTTCCCACATTCACTGGTTTAAGTTAATCTCTCTCTGCTGCATGTTGTTGTGGATGAGCTGCACACTTACGACCTACTAGCACATCTAGCTGAGGAGGGTTGTCCTTTTAAACTATATCTTTTATTATTCTGATGATGCTCTTGCACTTTTTCCTGTATTCAACAAAATCACAGTAAAATGCTCTAAGGCAAAGTGTCTGCTCTTGTCAGTAGTCACAGAGCCAAGCACTGAGGTTCAGTTTTTAAGGTGACACATTTTTTATTGCTAGTAATAAAAGACGGAATTACACATGCTAAGGTAATTAAATCTCATGCTTCCAGGAAAAATGCCTCTGTCCTACTGATAGTTTTGGATATATGATTTATTGAACAGATGTATCTGTATCTGACAGTACTGAGCACAGAACAGTGGCTTGATGAATCTATTACGTCCCCTAAAGGGGAAATCACTACTTTTTTGGTTTGTGCTAGTCACTAGCTACATTAGCATAACAGATCAGACAGAGCAGAAGGCAACTACTGCTCTGGGAATAGAAGGCCAGGATCATATCCAAACTACAAGGCTTATTAGTGGAACAAGCAAACATCAAATCAGCATCTGCAGGACCTGATGGGATTCGCTATGGGATGCAAAATTGGGCGTCAGCATATTCTCTGGCATAGATCAAAAAGTCATTAAAATCAGAGACATCACCAGAAGACCAGAGGAAATCTAAGTGTGGTGCCAGTGAATGAAGAATGAAGAGATGAGAGTAATAGACCGGAAAATTTGTCTTCTGTAGCCATGAACACATTGGAGTGTATCTTTCAGTAGAGATAAGGTGGTTATTAAAATAAATCCAAATGGACTTGTGCAAGGCCTTTGATACAGTCCCCCACCACATCCTTATCTCTAAATTGGAGAGATGTGGATTTGATTGGTGGACCATCCAGTGGATAAGAAACTGGTTGACTGAACATAGACAAAGGGTGGTGGTCAATGGGTCTGTGTCCAGGTGGAGGCCAGTGACAAGCGGGGTCCCCCAGGGGTCTGTCTTGGGACTGGTGCTCTTTAACATCTTTATCAATGACATCGATGATGGAATTGAGTGCACCCTCAGCAAGTTTGCGGGTGACACCAAGCTGAGTGGTGTGGTTGACACCACAGAAGGAAAGGAAGCCATCCAGAGGGATCTTGACAGGCTGGAAAGGTGGGCCCAGGTGAAACTAATGAGGTTCAACACTGCCAAGTGTAAGGTGTTGCACTTGGGCCGGAGGAATCCCAGACATATATACAGACTGGGAGAAGAGCTCCTTGAGAGTAGCCCTGCTGAGAAGGACTTGGGGATTCTGGTAGATGAGAAACTTAATGTGAGCCAGCAGTGTGCTCTTGCAGCTCGGAAGGCCAATGGTATCCTGGGCTCCATCAGCAGAGGGGTGGCGAGCAGGGACAGGGAGGTGATTGTCCCTATCTACTCTGTCCTTGTGAGGCTCCAGCTGGAGTACTGTGTCCAGCTCTGGGATCCCCAGTACAAGAAAGATGGGGAACTGTTGGAGAGAGTTCAGAGGAGGGCCACGAAGATGATTAGAGGGCTGGAGCACTTCCCCTATGAGGAGAGGCTGAGGGAGCTGGGCTTGTTCAGCCTGGAGAAGAGAAGGCTGCGGGGAGACCTCATTGCAGCCTTCCAGTCCCTGAAGGGAGCAGAGAAACAGGAGGGGATTCAATTTGTTAAAAGGGTAGACAATGTAAGGATAAGGATTAAAACTAAAGGAAGGAAGGTTTAGATTAGATATTAGGGGAAAGTTTTTTAAAGAGAAAGTAGTGAACAGGCTACCTAGAGAGGTGGTGGATGCCCCGTCCCTGGAGGTGTTCAAGGCCAGGTTGGATGGGTCCCTGGGCAGCCTTGTGTAGATCCAGGTCTGAAGTTGTTTGCCCTACCTGTGGTAGGGGGTTGGACCTCTATGATCCTCTGGGTCCCTTCCAACCCATGCCATTCTATGATTCTATGATTCTATGAAAATGATACAGTGGCAAAAGCTCCTTGGTTGCCAATGCAAATCATGCAGGACCATCTATGGCCCTCTGTTTTCTTTTTTGCTCCATGGACTTGACCAGTAGACACTGGTTTTATAATGGTATTTTCCATAAATACCAAAGAAAGGCACTGTAAAAATTATTTTCACTGGAGAGGGGACATGATAATAGAAAAACATCACGTTTTGGAGGATTTATCTTGAATTTTTATATGTATTATTTATCATAGAAAAAGTTAAATTAAAGTAGCTAAACAACTGGAGGACACAGATGGAGATCAGTGTAGCAAGCAAGACACATGTGGCCAGGGCTGACAGGAGTAAATCTACGAGGCAGTAAAAGAGACTTCTTAGCTGCTTCTTTCTGAATCCTCCTTTTCTACATATCTGAAAGCAAAACTGGGCCTATAATATCGATGAATTCACTCCCTCTTTCTAGTAACTATTGAACTTTCAGGCTTTCCTGTATCACAACGGACAGAATTATCAGGAGGCCAGTGAATCATCCTGTGTTCATTTATGTCCTCTACTTCTTCTGACAATTGTTATCAAGGGGAAGACACTAGGGAAAATATATGCACTGAAACCTGATTGCAAATGGTATGAACAAGTTTTATTACATTACATGGGCACATTCCTAATAGGAATCCATACTTGAAGAAAAATTAACTGAGCTGGTGAGTGAATCAGTATCAATCTTCTCCATTCTGCAATATTAATAGAAATTACAAAAGCCTCGTGCTAGAAATCACTTTCGGAGACAGAAATGGATATTGCACTGCTCAAATAGATGTTCCAGACAAACAGACTCTTTTAATCATGGTGTAAACCGCTGCCTCTGAAATACTCAATGTAAACCTTAAGGGCATCCTTGTCCCTGGAACATATGAGTTATGGTTCTGCATCATCACCTTCTAGAAACACACCACCAGAGGTCCTTTTTGATTTTAAGCAGTTATATTTTTTATTACTAGAAAAGAATAACAAGGCTTTATTTTCCTACATATAATGTTATCCAATGGATCCATGAATGCTTGCACCACAAGGCAATGTCAGTAAAAGCTACCTTTGCCTTAATGAAAATACATATGTTTATATTCTTATATCAATCAACAACTATCGGTTACTCTTTGGGTGAATTCCACAAATGAGCAAGGTCATGAGAGCTACATGCAGAATTGCTTCTATGAGGTTTTCTCCACGTAAATAAGTGAGAAGAACCTATAGCAGATATACAAATGTGCCTATAGAAACTAGATAGGCAGAAACAGATAACGTGAGAGTGTTTCTTGCTACCAGCAGGTGTATGTGTAGAATCATTTAAGGGAAGAGGCAAGTCAAGGATTGTTTCTGCCTGTAGATTTTTTTCCAGGATATCAAAAACATTCTCAACTTTTCCTTATATGGTACTTGAGGCTACTAGGAGAATACAGCTGGTTTGCTGTCACAATAAGCAGGAATCTGCCTCAGAGGCTCAACTCCAAATTGAGTGTTTCTCAAGCACGCTTGTGCAAGATAACATATGCTAAATGACTAGGAAACAGAAAAAGCCAAATTTACTCATAATAGCAATTGGACTAGCTTCCACATCTCTGAACTTGCAGTGATTTTCAGCTCTGAGACCTCCCTCAATCAACATGATATCCTTTAAGAGGCAAAAGCTGGCTGGATGTTTGTCCTTTTTGTGATACCTGAGCTGGCAAAGGTACTTTTTCCTCTATGATCAAGGAGTGAGCTGCTAGGAAGAAGACTTGGTACTACATAAGTTCTATTACATTGTTCATACTACTACTATTTTGCATTTATTGCTGACTAGCAAGACTTATGCTCACCAAGCATCTTCAGAACACGATGAAATTTTATCTAAGTCAGTTTTTTTCTCCTCAGAAATCTTGGACAATCCCTTGTGATCCTTCTGAGTTATTCCTGTTTTAGGGCTGGGGAGAAAAACTAACACAAACATATCAGAAAAATGTTACTTTTAGGCAAAACCTGGATCATGCCTGGGTAACGCCTCATTGAAATTCACTTTCAGAATATGAATTACTTTTTCCTGTTTCATATTTGCCTTTTTTTAATCCCTTGGGAATTCCCAGTAATTCGGATCAGTTTCTTCTGTAAGAGGAAGTCTTTTAATATCCTTCACATTCATGCAATTTTAGGCCAAGAAAATTTTCTAGGGTGCAGTTAAGTTGAAATTTCTTAGAAAAAAAAGGTGAACGGGGGGAGTTTTAGTTATTCAAAATCACTTTTCTCCTTGGGATAAAATAGCATTTCATGACCACTCTGCTGGTTTGCTACAACCACCCATCTGACCTGTTCTGAAGGGAGACTGTGAATTGAAAACAGATTGAAATTAATGGGTAAGTTAATATGTTACCTTTCTGTGATTAGTGCGCATTGCTGGATAGCTGAGTTAACACATTACCTGCAAATGAATATTTATCACTATGGGATCATCATTAGCATCTTATTGTAGATTGAATTGAACCTTGGAGTTCAATTTTTGTGGAGGTGCTTTTATTATTTAAATCTAAACACTCATTGCTAGAGGACACCCGGGAAGTCTTTGAACTTTACTAGCCTAGTGTAGTTCAAACCTTTGAATTACTAGAAGCCTGAGATAACCATGAGAGAAGAATGTTCATATGGAGAAATCACTAAGCACACGAAAACTGGAATATAGGTTTACCTATAAGGGCAATCAAAACAGAAACCACAGAACATCTTTCAAAAGTAATTGCTAATTTTAAATATCATTTAGCAGAAACTGGCGTGGCTGGTTAAGAAAAAAGTATTAATCAAGCCTGTCTTGTGGAACAGCATGTTTCTTCCCTCACATTTGCATGATATTAAAAACATCTGTGTGGATTTGGATAGCTTGTATTACCCCAGAGCTTACCCAGTCCATTGTTTGTGTCATGGCAAGAGAAGGGAAAGAAAAAGTTTTAGCTAAGTTTCTTTAAGAAAAGAAGCTCATGTGATCACAAAATTTTCTTTCTTCGTCTGTGTCCTTCTCTAGGCTAATTTCAATATGTTTTTCAAATGTAGCAAAAGCTTAGAACTCTCTAAAATTAACTAAATTATTGTACATTTTTGCCTTTTAAGTGCTCGGATGAAGGGAAAGGCTGAAAAATTTGTTTTGCATTTAAGCAAATCCCAAGAAGATGCAGACAGGGGAGAATGCTACTAAATACTCCAGTCATGGGTTGCTTGAAACAGAGCTCACAAACAGCAAATTCAAGGACAATCACAGAATCACAAGGTTGGAAAATACCTTTAAGGTCATCAAGTCCAAACCAAATCTCCTTAGCTTTTTAATCTCACTTTTTAATAGGTACTTATTTTTGCAGATACCAAGGTGTGTCGGATTTCACAAGCCTGACTGAAGCCTGTTGAAAACAATGTGAGTGGGTCCACTGGCTCCATAAGGGTTTGGGTAAAGCCCTAAAACAGCAGGGGATGACAGATTCCAGGAGCCAGAGACGTGTCTCTGTGAAGCGTACGGTTTATTTCCACCACTGATCTTTTATTCTTAACATTATATAAGGTTTCTGTATCACAATGGCAATCAATAGAAATGATATTCAGAATGCAATAATGTATTCCCAGAAGCAAGAATGTGGGACTTTCACACTATCTACCTTTAGGGCTTCCAACTTAACAGTTTAGTCTTGTGGAATTGTATATCCCCCTGTTGTGAAAGAACAATCTTGCCCACTCCAGAGAGAATACTAATACAAAACCCTCCATGAACTACCCCTCCACATGGATTTCTTTCTCTTCATAGACCACATGAAAGTTAGATGGCAATTCAAGATGGTGTGAACTTTGCCTTGGAGAAGTTGGCACAGCTGCTGAAGACTATAAGGAACAGCCTCCATAACTCATTCCTGCATAGGCTGCCTTATTAAGTTTTTTAGACTGTGGCAAGTTGGGTTTTGATACTCCACCTTTTTCTGTGCCTGCCCCTGGGTATTTAACATGAACATAAATATTACAACTAGCTATAAATTCACTCCCCTCCTTCCAACCAGCTCTAGCTTTTTGGCTCACTGAGCTCCTGGCAGAGGGTATTCCACAAGCATACCATGTGCTTTTACCCCTTCCCTTCTAACAGCTGGCAATCCAGCTCTCTAACATTTTGACAAGCCACTTGTTAGCACATGTCTTCATACTATCCAACAAAAAGACATGGCCACTGGTTATAAGAAATGAAGCTTTCGGACACACCAAGTTCCTGATCACCAGTATCCACATTGCTCTCCCCATCATCATTGCTGTCGTGATTTCTTGTATGTGTTATACAGAGTACAACAGAAATGAAGGGCTGCTAAGTTTTCTTTCCACCCTCCAAATCCAGTGCACATTAACAGAAGTTCATTGCTACCTTTTCTGATGATACCTGTTGCTGGAAGTTCAGTGTGGAAGGGGACATGCAGGCTTCCTTCTGCTGACTGCATGTGCCCGTTTTAGATGAGGTCACTCTTCCACTACCAACAAGTCCAGACCCACTTCTTTCTAATTCAGACTTCCAAAGATCTTATCCTGTAAGTACACAGGAAGAAACCCTGACATCAGAAATCTGTAGCAAACACCTCCTGAAGCTACTCATAGCCACACAGAGCAAAAATGGTCAAAAGAAATTTGTCCAGTGTTCTCCTACATAACAGAAGACACATAAAACATTATACTTCTTGCATACTGGATCTGCTACTCATTTATATCACTGCCAGTGAAGCTAGGACAGGGTTTGTATTCCCTGATGACATAACTGAAAAGTAATCAAGCTCCTGTTATTTATGCTAAGGCTAGTTCCACAGTAAAATACTACTTGAACAGGAGGGACATGTGTTGCACCCAGGTGCTATACTTCAGCGTCCTTCTGTGGACAAATCACTAAAAAGGCAGGAAAGTGTCCGAAGAGGTTACCTGGTCTAGGCCCAAGTTCCATCAGAAACATTTACATATCTTATCTGATCCTAATGAATTCTGTTGATAAAAATTCCACTTTCCCTAAATAATATGTTTTCTCTGGCACTCTTGCAAGCTCTTATCTACAAGATTCATGCCATAAGTCTTAACAGATTATATAAAGGAAAAAAGATTTCTTATATTATTAGGATCACATGCCAAACAGAATAAGAATGCGGTCATCTGCCAGTTAGTTTGATCCCACAGGGTACCATCAAGGTGCTGAGTCATCTGTACTCTGACTGAAGCCAGAGTCTGCTAGAAGGAGCCTTGGTTTTTGCAAAACTTGTCTACTAGAGAAATAAAATAAAATAATTTGGCATGTCTCAACCCAGACCTGCATTTACATTGTCTAGAAATGGCTAGCAAGGAAGCAAAATCATGACAGATTACTGTGGTGTTTCTTGAAGCACAAGTCAAAATCACAGACTCACAGAAGAGCTGAGGTGAGAAGACATCTCTGTAGATCAGTGTCATGCTTTAACCCCAGCTGTCAACAAAGTACAGAGTTGCTTGTACACTTCCCCCTTTCCCAGTAGGATAGGAGAGAAAATTGGAAGGGTAGAAGTGAGCAAACTTGTAGTTTGAGATATGAACAGTTTAATAAAAGGAAAATTTAAAAAGGGAGATAAATAAAACCTCAAGAAAAACAAGTGCTGCAAATGGAAAACAGTTGCGAACCACTTGCCAAATGATACCCGGCCAGTCCTTGAGCACTGGCCACCACTCCCTGGGCAACTCCCTAGAATTTATATGTTGAGCCTGACACTACATAGTAAGGACTATCCTTTCTGATGAATCTGGGTGGTCAGCTGTTCTGGCTGTGCCCCCTCCCAGTTTCTCATGCACCTCCAACTTTCTGCCTGGCAAGGTATGGGAAACTGAAAAGTCCTTGACATAGTGTAAGCACTACTTAGCAACAATTAAAACATCAGTGTGGTATCAGCACTATTCTCATCCTAAATCCAAAACACAACACTATACCAGCTACCAGGAAAAAAATCAACTCTATCCCAGCTGAAAACAAGACAGTGGGACTTGTCCAACATTCCTTCCCTTTAGAATAACATCAAGAAGAACTGGTTGCCCAGGGCATGTCCAGTTGGGTTTTAAGTCATCTCAAAGGACAGAGACTCCACGACATCTGAGGGCAACCTGTTCCAGTCTTCAATAATGCTTACAATAAAAATTTTGTTCTTATCTTGGCAACATCCTAGAAAGAGAATAAACAATTGATCTGAATTATTAAAGGGATGGATTAGAAAAATGTCTATAAATATAAAATAAAATAAAGGAGTATATCTACTGGTATATTAGTGGGATAAATCACTGCTAAAAACCAAGTCAGAGCTGCAGGGTGTCAGTAAACTAAGATTTATGAACTATCAGAAGCAAACAGCCTGGAAATCTATGGCACAAATAATAATCTAATACCCATGTTGACCCCAGAGAAGTTTCCCTTTGTTATGCTTAAAATCCTGCTTATGGGCAAAGAGAAACACACCTTATATATAAAACAAAGAATATTTTTAGTAGAAGTTAAATCACAAGTCTAATTCAAGAATTGTTATTGGTCTAGATGTAATTAGCACAGAAAAAGAAAGAAAACATAGTAAGACACTTATAAATATCAATAATGGCAATATAAATTATAACAAACACACTTAGTTTTTAACCCTTTTATCCTGAGGTTATGCTAATCCTTCCACCGATTCTTTGCTCTTAAAGTCAGCAAACTCAGCTTTCCAGAGAGTGTAGTCAGAGAGTCATCAGCCTCTGGAGTCTGTTGCCAGAAGGAATATGACGTTCATGTAGATGACTCCTTCTTCCTCTAGGATCTATTTTAGGGTAATTTTTATCTGTTTTCTACCATGCTTTTACACCTTGCTTTTTTCTTCATAGTTTTCCAACTCTGTTACATTTGAATTTACAGTATTTGATGCCTTTTACATCTGTTAGATACTATTTCTTTGTACTTTTTGTTCCTCCTAAAATCTGCTTTGACCCATCCACCATAGAGTTGTTTATTGTGCCAGCCTATGTCCTGTCTCTTATCATCCCGTCACTGTACTTCTCTGTACCACTTCTCAAGGCCCTTGCTTTCACATCAGGCCTGTATTTCTCTACAAAACACCAATGTGCTGAAGTCATAAATATTTCAACTTAAATTAAATATTTCTTTGCTTTTTGTAAGTGCTATCTACATAAAACTACAGTGATACCATAGAAAAATAAATAAATGATGCAATTTAGTCACTGACACCAGGTTCACTTTGGAGGGGATGATTGTGCTCTGGAGGTGAACGGACATCAAGTTCTGAGCTGCAACAGGTCCTTTTTGGAAGTTCCTCTTTATCTTGCCCAAGGAGCTAGTACTGGAGGCATCTGACATTTCATCTCTGATACCTCTAAATATCATACTTATACACGGGTTTGAAAAGTAATCCTAAAAAAAGCATCCATTCCCACTTGTAGTCTCTGTACAGATTATGCTATAGTGACTTTATGCACTTTGAGAAATGCCACACTGCACCTGGCTGGTCTTTGGCCTAAATCTCTCTTGATCCAAAGATTCTTGCAACAGAATAATAAGAGGTAAAAATCTTCATCTTCAGGTGTTTTTTCATTGGGATTGGATGGCTTTTCAATAGATACAGTGGGAAGATAAAAATATCCTCCTGTGGCAGTGCAGAATTTAATTGTGTGGTTATGTCAGAGTGCATGATAGCAATAGTACCTGTCTGCATTAGAACCTACAGCTCCATAAAGCTCAGTGGCAATATGCCTCCTCTTGGCTTAATTCCACCCTCACCAAGGAGGAGAAAAGAACATTTTTCTTTTTCATGTATGTAAATACTGGTGAAAGAAAGAAAAAAATACACTGTTAAACACGTGCCAGTTTCTTTCAGAATCTAGGTGGAATGAAAGGCTCCAAAAGAGATGAATAGCCAAGTCGTTCACTGTCTTCAGATGTGCCTTATTCTACCTACTTCTACAACTGGAGAAGTGATATCAGCGTGCTCTGAGGTCAACTGATAAAAGGCAATATAAAATTTATCAATATGAACATGGATAGATTTTTTTACATTGTGATTCATTCCCTACTAGAAGAACCTTAAATTTAAGACCAACACTGATCTTTAAAAGCTCCTGTGAAAAAAAAAGTAGTAAAGGGATAACTGTTTTTTTCCTATACAAATACCTACTCCCTGTGAATGTTGCTTAAAGAATAAATAAGGTGTACTCCTTCAGAACAAGAATACAAGGTTTCAGAGTATCAGTGCATATACCAGGGTCCATAAGCAGTAAATATTCAAAATATGGAAATGTTTCTATAACGGCATAAAAGAAAAAGTTTCCCGTCAGAACAGGTCAAAATAATAATTAATGATCAAAACATCTTGCACGGGCAGGATTTTCCATCTGAAAATGCTGATCCCATGCAATAAAACATTTATCAATCATATAGGAATTTTCTTAATTTGTACACTTTGATATAATTAAAATGTTTTGAGTTTATCATTGTTGCGTCATTCTGACATTGAAGATTGATTATAAAACATACTCTGAAAGAACAATATAGGTGAGTAAAAATTAAATATTTTACAACGTGATATGTAAAAAAACCTTCTAATTTGAGATAAAATTGCAAGTTACAGAAATTACTATGAGGCAGAATTTAGATCTTCAAGTCAGTACTAACTGTATATATTGGTTTGTCATGTAACATTTGTATCTAAGAGTTACAATAAGAAAGGTGAAACCAAATGTCCTTCCAAAAATATTAGTATTGGTGACAAAATAGATCACTTGCCCCAGATACCTAATTTCTGCTGTCATAGCTGTTGGAATTCCCTCTCCAGTTGCTAACATGCAGCATCCAAAGATACTTCAGTTTTTGACAATTAACAATAATTTAAAAATGACAGATTGACAGCAATTTCCAGAGACTGACTAAACAACAACAATAAAAACAAACTCTCTCAAAAAGAGAAGATGTGGAAATTTCCATTTTAGATATGGGAGGAAAGTCTCTATTAGTTTTGTTCATTATCTTCTCTGGCTTTATGGTGAAATTCTAGCTGGTAAGGTGAGTCTATGGAATAGAAAAATTGTTCCAGATTTTTCAAATCCATTTTTTCCTGAATTTGAGATCCGTGGGGTCTGGTTCAGGGATCTACAAAACATCTTTGAATGAAAGAAATCCAGGTAGAGTATTTCCCAGACCTGGGAAAGGCAGAAAGAGTTTGAGAAACTTGAACTTAGGGTTTCATTTTATCCAAAGCAACCTTTTTTAGCTAGCTCTTTATCAGACTCTGAAATTATATAATAATGCACAGCTATGGAAACAGGAAAGTACCCCAAAATATCTACCTTGCTTGAGCAAGGCAACTTTCTTTGCATAAGGCTCCCCTTCTCTTTGTTGCAGTTGTATTGGTGGCCATGGAAGTACTGTAGTATCAGATATTCTGTGGGACACGACCTTGTCTGATAATATCTCTTTCTTGCCAAGAACTGGGCATTTGAAAACAAAAGGAAATAATATTTGTAGAAAGTTTTAAGATTAAAATGTTGATCTTCAAACAATAAAAACTTGTCTGTCACACTTAGTACTGAGGGAAAGAAGGTGATTCCGGGCCTTGTATATATTGTGACAATATTAGGAGCTTTTTATAAAGTATCTTATACTTTACACTACTTATATTCCAAGAATGGGATATTCACTTTATACTACTTATATTCTAAGAATGGGATATTCAAGGTAACTGTCTTGCCAAAATCCCATTGAAATCCAAAGAGCCTACAGATTCCTAGCATGTAAGTTTTCAAATACTGTGCATATTAGGGAGGAATCCAGCCTACCTAACCTCACCTATTTCAAGAAGTAGTTGTATTTCTTGTACCTGTTACAGTCAATGCATCTTCTGTATCAGTAGGTGCTCAGGAATCATTGTATAAGAGCTTAGATCCATTGCATCTTTATGGAACATTGGCTTAGAGCCGAAGATACATACTCTCCAAAGAAAAATGTTTAAGTAAGCCTAAACTATAAGCCAGTAAAATGACATTTTAATTTATAGTTTTATTTAGTAAATTATAAATTTTATTACATTATAATTTATTATTGTTATTGCTTCCATTATAATATATCAGTATGGTCCTATAGCCTTTTTTTCATAGACACTGAGAAAGGTGATATGCACCTACCTACTTTTCACTAAAGTCCTTACATTGTACCAGGAGACACTGATACATACTTGATCAGAGGACAGAGTTAAGTTCTGAGCCCACTGCCAACAGCACTATAGTGATTCAAAATTACGTCTCTGAAGCCTGTATTTTCATGTCTATGTTCCAAAGCAAGAGATATTGCGAATAAACAGCATGGACTAAAAGTATAGTGCATAATAAAAACTACTACTTAACTGCTATAAATAGTGGGATAAGTGGCATAGCTAGAATATTTGTATGGAAAATTACAACACAAGGGGAATAGACCAGGAAAATCTGAAGAGTTTTGCCTTATACAGGATATAAATATATATATATATGTATATATATTCTAAATATATACTTGTTCCAGACTCAGCAGATAGCAGACTGACTGAAAGTGTCTGAATTGTCATGATAAGAGGAGTTTAATGATATGAATGTATCCCTCAGTTTTGCTTTCACTCTACCTTAGATTACCAAGCCAGAAAGATCAAGAAGAAAGGTTTACTGTAATAACCAGAAGAATTGTGAGAATCTGGGATCAATGGAGATGCCAGCTATTCAGACACCTGATGAAAGAGGAATACAGCAGAAAATCGATTATCCAGTTCTTGAAATAAACTGGAGACCAGAATCTGAGGGAATTCTCTTCTACAGTTTATTGCAGCAACAAGGAATTGATGGTGTGAAAGTGGAGAGAGGGTAAGGTGGCACTGAGCACTGAACAACACTGTTCTTGTCTAAAGAAAGGAAAGAAGGAGAATAAAGAAAATAGCATTTAACAGCAAACCCAGAGGATTCATAACCCACTCTGGAAAACAAGAAAAGACAGCTGAAGAATTAAAGCCACAGAAATTTAAGTTAGATTTCTGTGAAAGCTTTCTCATTATAAAGCTATTTGAGCATGAGGACAGATCATCTAGGGAGATTTTAGTCTTTCTGTCATGAGAGATTTGTAAGAGCAGCTAAGGGAATCATCTTTCAAGACAGACATAGATATGACTGATCCTTCCTGTGGAGTGACCATGCCACTCTTCCTGAATTCTCTCCCTGTGATTTCTTTGATTTTTATGATCTGTGTTAATGAGCTTCCCCAAATCCTTCTTTGCCCTCTTTTCGCTGTGTTCTCCTTAGGGAATATGTCACGTGAAATAAAAATTTATTGCTTCACCAGAGTCTCTTTTGCTATAAATTCAGCAGTTATGAAATCAATACCAGTTAGACAGCAATAAAATCTTTTTGCCTTTCCTTCCTCAAATCAACTCAGTTTAAAGAAAAAAGAGGGCTATTACATCGCATATAAAATATTGATCTGAAACATACTAAACCTGCATAATGGGCAAGAAAAGCTGAGATTTCTGTTTTGAAAGGATCTAGCAGAATTTATTTTTTTGTTGTTATATAACAATTTTCTTTATTGGCATTTTGGTTTTTTGCTTGGAATATGGATGAGCAACCCTCACCTAATTTCCCATAAAACATAAAGCTCTTTGGGTACCCCTGCTGAATGCCAAGTTTTCAGAGTAAAAAGAAATACATAAAGTGTACAGTGTGCTGCCAGGCGATGGCTTTTCTGTAAACACCTAGTTCTCAGCCTTCAATCCATTTCCCTGTTTCAACAACTCTCACTAGGACTAGAATTTAGGTCATCAGCATCATACCAGGCAGCAGGTGATTTTGTTTGATCAGGAGGAAAAGCTGGTAAGGAAGACTGTCAAAGGCCTCCTGGCAAGCCTTGCAGAATTTGTAGCAGGCATTCTCACCTAGAATAAAGCAAAGTATTCAGCGTGGCAATTCCTTCCCACAAAACTCTCTTTTCATTTCTATTATTGTTCATAAATGTCTCCATCTAGCCAAAACAAGGTTGGAAACACACTGTATTTAACACAAGCTCCAAAAATGTACTTAGTCAATGACTGTTCTGACCTGGAGTGGAATTTAACATTAAACAATTCTTTGAGAAAGCATTAGAATACTTATGGGAGAGATCCTTATCTCACCTACCCTGAACAACTGTCCTGCTCAATAAACTACACGGCCATGTCCATATTCCTTTGCTTCACCAAGGCAATGAATCTTGAACTGTCTCTGAAAAGCACCCAGAGGAGGGATTGAAATTCTCCTTCTGATTTCCCCTCAACTTCTATGTGCACATGGGTAGGTGAAGACTTTCCCTGTCTGTCAAAAGGATAAGGGTCTTCTGCTTCCAAATGCTGTTAGGAGGAAGCAAAAACTCTTTTTCAATCAAGTTTTAGAGGAGAGCAGCAAACATTATTCCTCTTGGAATGGAGACTAGTCTTTCAGAAGTGTGCCAGGCTCATTCTGTTCCTAAGAAAACCCCTTAAGGGAGGCAGGCACAAGGCTGTGCTCTCAGGATCACAGCCAAGCTTAAGCATGGCAGAGACACCAAGCGGCTCTGTAACTCTTTGTGCTACATCAAGTAAAAAAATTGAGACAGCTGCTTGGGTTACTCACATTCAGAAATGAGTGGCAACATAGTAGGAGGTTTTGGGATTGAATTTGACTTCAAATGCATCTCAGGGTTGGACAGGTAGATCCTTAAGTTGCAATCAGGACAGGACAGACAACAGCAGACAAGCTAATCTTGACTTTTCTGACTTCTGATCAAATAAAATAATCATTTGAGTCACTTTATGCTTCTGAGACCTGAAATAACTGTCTCATGTCACATGGTGGGGAAAAGTCAGCAGTGCTTGGGCTTGTGGCATAGGTGGGTCAATTCACAGCCTCACAGAAGTTTGCTATTTACTTTAATGATTAAAACTTGGACTTAATTTTGCAGGCATGAATGAGTTTCTTCCCCTCTAAGCAGAGGACTGCTACTTGAAAATCTCTATGCTAAATAGAGATCTCAGCATGGTAGATCATAGTAAAAGTTTAGCTCTTAATCCTCCAAAGACATACAAGATACTTGTCTTTAAGGATGTGAAGTACTACTGAAGTGCTGCTCTGTTCAGACTGAGTTTTCCATTCTCCTGCACGCTGCTAACTGCAATGAGCAGTTCTTTTGAAGTCCCCATTATGCAGTTTGCTTATTTTAAACTCTGAACAGAACTTGTGAACTTCCTAGTTGTATTATCAGGGTAACTAAGATTTGTTTGAGGCTAAACTTGTGCTGAGATCTCTGCCTGGAATTTATCACATAAAAAAGGGTTGTCAGATTTATAAGTATTAGAGTACATGGCTACATTTTTAGAGATGATATGCATTACCATGGGAAACTTGAGGTCACCAGAAACTTTCTTTCTCTGAAAAAGACATTAAAAATTTTGGTCTTTGATTACTCTTCCTTGCATGTGGTTTTGTATTTCTATATGTGCACAGTAATCCATGGTGCTTATGCATGCTCACGATCTGGCAGATTTCTTTAGACTTATGGAGATGTGTGTCTGAATACTGGTGATCAGCACTGAGTCTTGGTAGATAATCAGCTTAATTTTCTTCTTCATCTGTTTTCATTTTTCTCATTTTCCCTTGAGGGATTCATCCCTCATCTTATTATAACTTTGTGGCCATTTATTGCAAAGTTTTTGGTACATTTCCTTAGTGGAATTCAGTTATTGCAAGTCATGAAGGGATATTTTTACGTCCACCTTGTGACACTGACTTTTACAAAACCATCTAAATGACCATGGCTTTTAAACGAAGCCGGGAAAAACAGCCTACAATACCAGACTTTAGTTCTGGTTGAGGAAATTCTTTGACAGAGACAGAATGATTCCATTGTCTAGGGACTGAGTCCTCACCTGAGAGGAAAATCACCTCCTTGCTGTAATGATAATTTAATAGAAGTGACTGACAGACAGCTCTCTGCCCCCTCTACTCTCAGCGGTGTACTCTGCCTCTCAGCTGAGAACTTGTGGAGCACGTCTTGCTCTTATGAGATTAACACATCTTTAAATACTTCAAGTATAATGGCACAGCTTCCACAGGAAAGACTGAAAGCTACTCAATCAAATCTCTGATAAGCAGGGTGTCAAGGCAGTCCCCAAGGAAGTAGAAGTTTGGACGTCTTTAGGCAAATTCAGAAATGGAATCTATATCTGCCGCATCCAGGAGAAAAACCCCAAGCTGCCAAGTATTAGATTAACAAAAAGAGGGGGAGGGTGAAGGATGGCGGGGGGAGAAGGTTGTTGCAGCAGCTGCGGCTGCTTTTATTTAGGACCAAACTCAGCAATTATGGTCTGGAAATCCCTCACTAAAGCCTCCTGCAGTCAGCCTGGAGGCATGCTGCACTTCTGAGCAGAACACTGTTTGTATAAATAAAACCGCAGTACACCTTAAGTTTTTAAACATATTTAGTCACTTAAAGGTGAAGATAGAGATCCATCTGAGGGTTTTTCACGAGTTCCTGGGTGTCTAGATATAATTTGGAGATTGCATGACTAGGAGATTGGCACTTAATGCATTTGAAAATCTCACTGGGCTTTGCACATTTTACCCCAAAAATCTATCTTTGAATTGACCTTTCAGCAAGTGATGATGTTTCTTCCCCTCTTCACCTACATTTTATACTGTCTTGGCTTCAGCTGTGTTGTATGTTTCATTTGTGCTGGAGCAGAGGAGAGAAGTCATGTCCAAGGAATGTTTCTTTGGACACACATTGATATTCTGCTTCCAGTTTAGGATGAATTCCAATAGCATTGGTGCCACTGAGATCAAACCTCACTATGTGCACAATTGCTGTTAGATATTTAAAATAAAGTCTTGATTCACCAGGTAGTAAATAGGCAAAATATATGTACACACCAACTGAGATGGAGTAACCCATGAGGCTCAGCATCGCTGCAGTCCCTTTAATATTAAAAACACCAAAGGTATGCAGTTATGTGGTGATCCTTTTGGGAGCTTACATGTGCTAAGATATATAGATCTAATATTTCACTTCGCAGAAATGGTTTATTTCCAGCAGTAAATATGATGTTTGTGAAATGAGAATAGGCTGTTTCAAACTGTTATAAGGCCACTGAATAATTGAATTATTACTCATCAGGGGGCAGTGTAATTTGTTACCTGTGTGATTCTAACACTCTGAATCAAAGTAATTACATTCATGGTGTCATTCAGTGAAATAATGCCATGAAGGTCTCTATGAAGAGAGAGGCAATTGCTGAAAGGATTTTGTTGAAATAATAGCAACAATTCAATTGGTCCTCTTGCTTCACTCATTGTTACTTTATTATATGGCTAAATACCTCATTCAGCTCTGTTTTGCTGGAGTGACAAATATGAGCTTTGGAAACAGTATCTATGGAGGAAAAACACAGAGCTTCTAAGGGGAAAGCACCCATTAGTGATTTTTAGTATCATAAATGTGCAAATGGCAAATGTGCAAATGGCAAATGAAAAAAAGAACACAAAGGCAGATTTTAATATCCTTTGAAAGTTCAGTGGCAAGATTCAACTAGACATTTGTCTACTGCAAAGAACCAATGGGAGATGTTTGGAGACTGTTTCAAACCACAGAGCAGTCACTTCCAAATCTCATCATGTAGACTTGGAAACATTATTAAGAATGAAACTTTTTTACTTACTATTGTCTGTGTGTGAGTATGAAGTGTTTTCTGTTGTGCTGCTTACCCACATCTTACCCTTTAATGCATCTATTGCCATGACCTTCCTCTGAGACGGGACAATCCTGCACTCCCTGCTTTGAGGAAACAAAGAGCTGAAGTCACCTTACAGAAATTAAATTGATAACTTACATAGAATCATAAAATCATAGAATCATAGAATGGTCTGGGTTGGAAGAGACCCCAAGGATCATAATGTTCCAACCCCCCTGCCACAGGGGATCCAACCTCCAGGCCTGGATCTACATAAGGTTGCCCAGGGACCCATCCAACCTGGCCTTGAACACCTCCAGGGATGGGGCATCCACCACCTCTCTGGGCAGCCTGTCCCAGCACCTCACCACTCTCTCTGTAAAAAACTTCCCCCTAATATCTAATCTAAACCTTCCTTCCTTTAGCTTCAATCCATTCCCCCTTGTCCTGCCATTATCTACCCTTTTAACAAATTGAATCCCCTCCTGTTTCTCTGCTCCCTTCAGGTACTGAAAGGCTGCAATGAGGTTCCCCCACAGCTTTCTCTTCTCCAGGCTGAACAAGCCCAGCTCCTTCAGCCTCTCCTCGTATGGGAGGTGCTCCAGCCCTCTAATCATCTTTGCGGCCCTCCTCTGAACCCTCTCCAACAGTTCCACATCTTTCTTGTATTGGGGCCCCCATGTCTGGGCACAGTACTCCAGCTGGGTCTTCACAATGGCAGAGTAGTTCATATTCACAACTGGCACTCACGATCTTGGGGTGAGAGAAGAACTGTAAAACCTGTTTGCTTCCTGTGAAGTTGGCACAGAACTAGTACATGGATACAGAAGAACAATATTTTATGAGGAGCTGAATCTACTCAGATGGAATCAAAGGGAACTAAGACTTACATTTCCTTGGAGATGACCTAAAAATATGAATGGGCTGCCCAGGGAAGTGGTGGAGTCAGCATCCCTGGAGGTGTTCAAAAAATGTGTAGACTTTAGGACATGTTTTGGTGGGCATAGTGGTGTTGGTTTGACAGTATGACTTAATTATCTTAGATGTCTTTTCCAACATTAATGATTCTATGATTCTCTGATTCTATGACCTGAATTTAGGCTGAATATCTGTTCAAGAGAGATAACCTTCAGCTATTTAGGTGAAGTCTTGTGGCAGACTTGATAGCACTTTGGAGCATTTATGACATGAAAATACTTCTGTCGGGTTCCCTCTTCCTATGAACCCCTGGTTTCCTCTGCTAGTTGCTTTCTTTTTTACTCACCCTAACCTGGGCTATCAGTGCTGATACCAAAGACACCCTGGAACTGACCAGTGAAGTTAATGGAGGCCATTCCCAGGATTTGAGAGGAATTTGTGTCTAGCTCTAACATGCTGTTGAGTACTTCAGTCCTGCAGGGTTTTTAATTCCCAGCCAAAGACTGAAAAAATAGCTGGAAAACTTTTGCCCTAAAAATAGATTTCTTCAAATTGTTGGATTAATATAGCATTTTATATAATTACAGCCCTTGTTGGAAAATTTATGTTCTACAGATCTGGCTTGTAAATTCTACACTTTACAGTACTACTGTGGCTCTGTTATGAGTCCCTACTGATGAGTCCAATATTATTGCGGAAAAAGGTGGAAAACAAATCCACACTTTTTAAAGTGTTCCATACTTCCACAGTGTTTTAGCAAATTCTGAACTGTTACTTTCATCTAGGGATTTATCATAGTGCCTACACACATGAATAGCAGGCCCATATGCGTGTATTTCTTTGAATAAGAAGAAAAAGATGTGATCTTTTTTAATAGGAACATGATTTTCTGGTGTGGGTAGCCATTTGGAGAAGCAATCTTTCTTATTTGCAATTTAAAAACAAGACTGAGTTTTGCTGAGAAATTGTGTCAGTCCTTTTGAAATCTGGCTCATATTATCTTGAGGTACTGCTCAGGACACTGACAGTGCAGCTCCACATTATGGTATCTAAGGGCATAATTTCATGCTGAGTTTTCCTTATAAGGCAAAATCAGCATAAAAGATGTTTTCATTTCCTTGTGCCTGGTTGTGTGTTCCCTGTGCTCTTTCCTGGAGCTATACCCTAACACAGATCAGTGAAGTTTTGGGAAGGAAACACCTTCCACTGCTTTTAGAATCAAAGAATGGTTTTGGTTGGAAAGCAATTTTAAAGGCCATCTATCCAACCCCCTGCCATGGACAGAACATCTTTCACTAGATCAAGTTTATCAGAGCCCCATCCAGCCTGACCTCAACTGCTTCCAGGGATGGGGCAACCAGTACCTCTCTGGGAAACCTGTTCCAGTGTTTCATCAGCCTCACTGTAAAACATTTCTTCCTTGTATCTAGCCTGAATCTACTCTCTCCCGGATTAAAGCAATTAGCCCTTTTCCTGTTGCTACAGACCCTACTAAAAAGTCTGTTCCCAAAACAGGTTTGTACAATCTCTACTAGCACTGTTTTTTCTAATGAGCAGACCCCTTTTCCCCACTTAACCATCACAAGGATTCACAATTTACTCCTCATCTCACCATGAGATCCCACAGACAACTGTTATCTGTGGTGCACACAACCTCCTTCCAGCAAGACCTGGTACTATCAGAAACACCTTGGAAGCAGCTTCATGGCTTGCCAGTTGAAGTCCTAACGCAAGTTCAAGACCTACCTCAAGAGCACTAGCAAAGAGCACTGTCCAAACCAAGGTATCTTGTCTGGTGACACTTAGACTTTCCAAAGATATTCTCTTCAGGGTTTTTTTCTTTGCTTTTTTCTTTTTTTGTTTTGTTTAAGGAAGTGTTGTAGGTGTTGGCAGTCTGGGAAAGTCTCCAACACAGGTAATTATGTTCTATCATCTTACATTCTTCTTGCAATTGATCTTAATAACCATGATGTGACAAGAGCTCACAAACAGCCCTGCAAGTAGACAGTAACACTACTGTATTATTTAAGGCTTTAAACACTAGAATTAAAATGCTGGAGTACATGTGCACAAAACCAAAAATAAGTGTTTACACAGGGAAGAACTGAAAAGAAAAGAAATTGAATAGGGAGGAAATGTGACAAAGCTGGTAAGGCAAAAAGTACAGGCTTTAAGGAGGACACTGGATCTCTGCAGATGATGGAGGATGGGCTCTGAGCTCCCAGACCAACTACCATCCCTCAGAGTAGAGGTAGGACAGTGGAGTTCCTCACAGGAAACACTGTGTGCAGAAGTCCTGAGGAGTTAGAAGTGGTAATGGCTGTCCGATGCCATGGTTTAACAGCCACCACACCCAAAGCACAGGGTCATATTCACCTTTTCCCCCTGCTAATGAAAGCTTTTAGGCTCCTGGAGAAAGGCACCTCCTGAAAACAGTTCTATTTACCTCTGGGACTGTGTGACCAACAGCCTTGAGATCAGGAGCCCTCCTCCCACTGCAGGTTGGATATACTCCATGTGGCATCCTGGCACTCAGGCACCGGTGCTGCAGGAAAACAGTGCTCTCTGAACAAAACCTGGGTGAGAAAAGTTCTTGTTTGAGCATAAATCCCTGATTGCCTCCAAACAAACGAAAAGCTTGTAGTTAAATATGTAGTAAATGTGGGTTTTTTCCAAACATCCACAGCTCTGTCTGATCAGAATGAAACACGTCTGCCAGAGACAGCTGCTTCGAGTCTGCTTGCTGCCAATGATATTTACAATCTCTCTCCCTTTCTGCATTACTTTCATTTTTTATCTTCTTTTTTTTTTTTTTTTAAATCCCACAGGTTTTTACTGGAGAGGCTGTAACACTCAAATCCTCCTAGATTAAAATCATACTGGTCCCCTTGAGCTAAATAAGGGTCCTTGGCTGCATAGTTCCACTGAGTCCAATGGGCCTATGCCAATTTTATGGTCTTTAAGTAACTAACTTGCTCACCTGGGCCTAGACCCAGTACATGCATTTAACAGGCTGGGGAGCTCAGGGTCTATGCTCAGGTGGTGAAACTTTTAAGCTTGAATCACTTCTGAGATTGCTTCCCTTGCAGAAATAACTCTGGTTTTCACATCTTACCCGCTTGTCACCTTCTGAGCTTTCTTTTTCTGGTGGCTGTAAGACCTAACTTCATTGCTAGGAGTAGACTGGCAGGAAAATGGTAAGGAAGAAGATCTCCAGTCAATCAGCCACAGTAAGTGTTTCATCTGCCCAACCCACTACCTATTTTAGGAGATCAATGAATAAGAGGATTCCAGACACAAAAATCAAACAGTTTTGTAAGCATAAAAATGTGCAGCCTGTGCAGGCTCTTTGAGCTGAAAACCAAGCTTGATTTATGAGAGAACTCTAACTGTGGGTTTGGATCAGCCTGAAGGCACACTGGCAGGGTGCAGTGTAGAATTTGGCCCCCTGCATACATCGATACTGGGAACTTCACTAAGCTGGACTTCAGACTGCCTTCAGACGATGCTGGCAACTGCCCTACTGTGGCACGAGGTCCTGCTCATCAGCTCACCCACAGACCCTGACCATGATCAGAACAGCAAAGTGAGTGCAATTGCATCATGGCAGCTGACACATTTTGCTTGGTCCTTGGAGCGTATGCCTAGAAGGTAAGCTGCAATAATTCCATTCCTTGACATATATCCACTGAGAACAGTAGTATAAGACTGCTTTTCAAAAGGTACTAAAGCAGTTAGGTTTTCAGCTCCCCTTTGGATTTGGATGCCTGATTTTTAAGGACCTTTGGAAAATCTCATGAAAAAAGGACACCAGGAAGGATTCTAACTGGTAACTTTAAATCCATAAAGTTTCCACTTCTGAGCAGACACATAGAGTTTTAGTGTATGAGGTCTGTATTACCTTAGAAGAGTCAAATTCTTTTCTAACATGTCATTTAATTTGGAATAGTTCCTACTTAAGCCTCATCTGGATGCTGTTCCTGAAGTCTGCAGATAAATTTGGCTTTAAGTTATGACAGTGAAGTAGGCTAAAAATGTAAAGGTGTTAATCAGCAACATCATTCATCTGATTCAGTATTTATTAGCTTATTTATAATGGGTGCTTTTGCTGATATTTGTTTTTATCTTGTTTGGATGTAATGCCTTGAATTTAATCAAGTTAGCTGTATTTGAAATCACTGATAAAAAATGTCTTTCACTTCAGCAGTGTAGAACAGCATTGGGTTTTCAAAAAGATTTATGAAACAGAAGACCAATGATGTCAGGTCATTGCTTTTGTGGAAGATGACCTGTACCTGAGACCATCCTGGCTGCCTTTCTCTGAATCCTTTGAGAAAGCAGAGTTTCATGACATGGAAATTAATGGAGCATCACTGTCTTGCTTGCATTATATATACTGCCTTTCCCTGGACCCACATTTAAATTCCATGTTGGAATGAAATCAGTGCAAATATCAGCACCTCCTCCTCCACGTAATACTGTCACATGTGTGCTACCAGGGAAGAATAACTCTTGTTCAGCCCCATAGTATTGAGTCAGGAACCACTGAACCACCAAGTGCCATCTGCCTCACAGCTCAGACACTCATCATGGTGTTTTCAAAACATCTTGACCCTGTTGGCTGACACCCCAGTTCCTGACGGCCCCTTTTTGAAGCTGCTGACCCTTTCCAATGTGCTCTTTATGTTCCTGGAGAGACTGAAGAGATGCAGTGACTTTTATAGCCGTTTATGTGGCCCTTCCCTTGCTAAACTCCGCTTTGGATGCACCAGCCTCTCCTACATGACTGTGCCGCAGGTAACGCACCTGCACTGTTGTTTCTCAGAGGTTCCCTAAAATAAATGTCTGCATTTTTTATAGATTCCTTAATGTGAAATGTCACATTCCTGGCAGGAAAATGCATTGAGTCTTTTGAAGTGCTTGCAAAAAATTTAGGAATGATAAACTAAAGGGGGTAAGGTTTTGGGTTTTTTTTTCTTCAGGTTCCCCCATATCTGTGACTAAGTGGTGGAGTGTTTGCAAAATTTAAGGAGGGATCAGGAACATGGCACTGTATCTGAGGTTCATTTGTAGAAGGTAAAGTAGCATATGTTATGAGTCAGTTAATCTCTTTAGGGCTTTATCCAGCACAAATTAGGTTCTGTGGTCACCGAGTCACAGCAGGTTGTGGGCTGCTGTAGCTTTGGAGCTTTATTCTGATTCAGCTGCCAAGAAATGAACAGCTCTGTGGGCGCAAAAATTGGCTTATGCTCTGTGAACTCCATCCAGGCATGCGCAGCTCCGCAGGCTGCTCCTCTCCCCTTGCACAGCTACATGATTTCAGTCTCACCTACTCTCCAACCACCCTGATGCTAAGGCACAGCCCCTAGAAAATAAATAACTAAGGTGCTAATTCATTCCCATTAGAAATCAGCAAAGGTCATGAAATAGTTTTAAAAGATGTGTAAACCCTTACGGTTCTGGCCATTTAAAACTGGCCAGGACAAATACACACTGTGGGGATTAGCTCTGTGCTTCTGCTGGAAGCAGGGATTTTTTATAACTTTTTTTCTGGGTTTTTTTGGTGGCTTGTTTGGGGGTTTTGACATATTCTCCTCCAGCCTATAACTGGAGATAGCTCAATGCCAATAAAATTAAAGCGCCTTAGGCTTCCTAAGTGGACAAAAAGAACTGGGAGGCATAGCTCTAGTTACAACTAACATCTAGATGAGTCTTGAAAGTCTCGTTCTCAAATCACTGAAGAAGTGACCAAACCACAGGGAAGTCACAAGTGCTCTCATATGGGTGTCAGGATGTCTGGTCCTACAGGCAACTTCCTGCTTCCCTGCTGATTCCTTGACCTTGGAGAAGAACACATCATCTCTGCACTACATGTTGCATTTTATAAATGAGGCTATAAATATTTGACTATGTCACAGCAGCAGTGTTGCAATCAAATAAGTACTTAGTCTTTGCAGAAACTACAACAAAAATCAATTTATTATTAACATATTTGGGTTTGCAACGTTATTTATTGATGCCATTCATATGAATTAATCACTATTAAAAGTATTACTTGGTCATTTTAACTTTTAATCTTAGCAAATCTTTGAAGTGAAATTTCATGCAGAAGTGGTTAATTCTTACATTTTTAAGTATAAAACATAAAAGATCTGCACAGCTGTGACTACTTGAACATGCAAGACATTGCCCATGTATCAATGACAAGAAGCTGTTGTCACTGATGTTTGCCAGTAACCACAGCTTGGCCAGGAAGTATTGCCAGGGGCGACCAGGCACAAGGCTAAAACCTACCCTCTTGCAAACATATTGAAAAGTCCTCATTTCTGGGCACGTGGAAGAAGAGCCAAAGATGCAGTCAGACTGTTGACATGTTATTTCAGCTAAGAAACCCCCCAGCCCTGCTTTGCCTGCCTAGACTCAAGAGCTAAAGCTATGACGCTGTATGTCAAGCACGTCACTTCCTTAGAGCCATTTGGGATTCGGATTCTTGGTGTCTCTTTGTACAAAATCACCTGAGAGATCTGATGGGTGGGTGTGCTCAGGTCATGCTCACATGTGCTGGCAGCCCTGGCTGCAGCAGGAGACATGTTAACCACTATACTTGGGCTCAAAACAAGGGGAGGAAGTGCCATTTCAACCTATTTAGCTCTTGGCAACTTAAAGACCTGACACATGTAGGCACAAAATGAACACCCAGTAAGATACAGAGATGATAAAGGCTAAGTTTGTAATTATCAGAAAGAGAGAGGACAAGGAGGTTGCTTGTGAATCTCTTCCCCGCTTTACTGTTCAACCCCATGCACTTGTGTTCATTCAGGATGGTACCACAGCTTCCACAAGTCCATTTCTCAGGAACTGTGCTGGCTGCAGAGTTTACAGTGACATACAAATGCAAATGTAAAAGGGAGATCTTTCTTAAACAACCTTATTAACCAAAGCATGGGGCAAATATGCAGCAACCAAAAAGAATGTGGTTGGGGATACTGAACTTGAGCAGCATGACCCAAAAAATAAATTTAGTATCTTGCTTATGGATTTCTAATTTTTATTTCGCAAAACACATATTTTATTTATAATTTTTTTTTTCCAATTATTCTACTCTGTCCATATTGGCAATGGCAAAAAATACACACAGACTTAAATGTATGCACATCTTTAAGAGTTTTGTTATATTAGGGTCCATGAGACTGCCCTCCCCACACATCCATTTTCTTGACTGACAGAAGTATTTGGTCTGATCCTGGTAACCCTTCATGATATTCTTCATTTACAGAAGCTATAACCTAGACAGAATAGGTTGTTTCAAAAGTAGAAAGGTACCTTTAGCAAGTCAAACTAGTTTGGGACAATCTCACAAAAATAAATTTTATTTACTGTTTTCTGGGGGCTTCTGCCATCAGTAAGGGGTGCTGGTTTAGGTAAGGCACCAATTGAGACAGCTTTCCCAAAGATTCGACAGGATTTTAGCACATTGCAGTTGTCACCGTGCTTCTATTATTATATTTATGACTGGGTCCCATAAAGGCAACAAGTATCTGTTTCTCCAAAGATCTCTGAATGTCAGGAAGTATGCCTGAGGGAGCCTTTGACACCAAAAGTCCTTGGGAGGAAAGATGGGGGAAATTCTTGAAGAACTGGACATTTCAGACAGAGTTGATCTTCTACTTTTTATATACATTATATCCAGTACCTCTACTTTTGCTTTAAATTTGCAATCAAAAGGAGCCTTGCACTGTATCTGGTGAACTACAGGTCCATCACATGTATTGCTTCGGTATTAAATGCTGTATAGTCCCTGCAATTAATACAGTCACAAGAGCAACGACATAAACATACCACAAAATCATCGGCCTGAAACATTAAAGAGCCTAGTAATTTATAAAGAATGCCTTTAAATCTATGTTAAGCACTGCCCAGGGGGAAAAAAAGAAAAACAACACAAAAACATGTATTAAGCCCTATTCATTTTGCAGTTAAATCAAATTTTGGGTAAGATAAAATGCTTCATCTCAATTAAATTTTACTTTAATATTTACAGAGTTGATAAACAGGTATGAAATCCCAAACCAGCACTGGTATGAATGAAGAACAGCGCATGACAGCAAGACATCACAATGCAAGCAGCATGTTTGGACTCAAGTCGCTAGAAAGAGATTTTTAGTGTAGAACCATGCTGTATTGTGTGGGCAGGGTTACCTGGATGCTGTGTCCAATAGTTCGCCGCAATGCCACTCATCATATTATGTAATTTCTTTATGTAGCTGTTCCTTCCATCATGTAGAGTAATAAGGAAGGTGGAAAATTCTTTAATTAAATGGAACTGTAATTTCGGAGAGGGAATGCCAAGGATAAAAGCCTTACCTTTTTTTGTTTTGTTTTATTTTTTCATTTGCTCACCTAACATTGAACCTCCAAATACATACGTAGAAGGGGTAGCAAAAATATCTACATCAAAATATGTTCTCTTTTCAGTAGGTTTGCATGAACGAACAAGTTTGTTGAATGCATCTGATTTCCCTAGGAAGAAAATTATTTTTATGTGGGAATAAAAAAAAATAATCAAAATTCCTAAATAGTCAATGTATTCATGTTCTTAGTATTCAGTTATACGTAGATGCCCAAAGCTTCCCACAGATATTTCATCTCTGTTTTATATGGAAAGTAAAAACTATTTTCCTCTAACTTTGTTATTAGAATATCCAGGGTGAATTTACTGATTACCATGAGAAGAAGGAGCTCGAATTTCTTCCAGTAGCACAGCCTGATGCCAACCACAGCATCATAGTTGTGTGGCAGGAGAGAAGAAAGGTGTCCAAAAACCCTCACCTCCACAAGCATAGCTGCTGCCCCAAGCCCGAAGCTCAGCACTGAAGCAAACTGACTTCCTGGCACTGGTTTCCCAGCTGGGAAATTGCTTTGTCTGTGAGCACCTTTGGGTTCTCAGGCTTTGATCAGTCCCTGCACATAAACAAAGTGGGGAAAGGGGTCATTTAGAAGAACAGATGCCCATAAGGTAAATGACCCCTGAGCAGACCGGTTATAAGGGGGAGATCCCACCAGCTGCAGTGCCAGTTGGAGGCTTGGCTGTGCAGTTATCCGTGGCCCCAGGCTCAGGCTGGCATCCATCCCCTCCCACATGCCACAGTACAAGGGACAAGGTGTCACACAGATGCTCAGGACAGTCTTTGTTAAAAGAAAACAATAATCTGGGGGACTCTTGGAACATGATGATGCTTACATAGGAAATAAAATCTCCCAATGCCATAGCAGATTTCTGACCAGTGGTGACAGTAGTTTCCATTGCAAGAATACTAGGTGTCTGTAGTAGCATCTTCAGCTGGATTGAGAGAGGCACCCAAACTGCTGTTCTGATCAGTTCTTATAACCAAGCTGGCCACAGGCCTATGTGACCAGTCCAACATGTAATCCTTCTAGACTGCATGCCTCTTTAACAGTTTCTGCAGGAGAAGTTTCAGTTGTAAAATTTCATCACTTCTAGAGCAGAAACATATTGGGGAGTCTCTGGGATACTGCACTCAGGATGATAGTTAACCCCTTTAGGTGTACAAAGTGGTCTAGATACTGCAGGACATGAGCTGGGGAATGTCTAGATTTGCCTTGGAGAGCTCTTGTGACAGCCAAACACCTAACTGTGAAGATTCACTTGTTACCTCACATTTTCCATTATCTCATTGTCTCACCCCTGCAGATGACAAGCCAGGAGGAGCTGTTGGACTGCCCAAGGAATCAATGTTTTAAGCGTACTGGGGCTGCACAGCCCTGACACCCAGCTAAAGCAGTTATAACTGAAGAGTAAACTTCCTTTTCATATGTAGAACTGATATCCCACAGCTCTTGCCACAGCGGTGTACTGCACAGTACTAAGCTGGATGCCTAGAGAAAGTCTTTGTAACATAAGACAGACTCCTTTTTCTCCATGTCTGCTTTACTACAGCTTGGCTGTTCACAGGTGTTGTCATGCAAGCAGTGAACATAGCACACTGCTCTGGGACTCCCTTCCTTTTAAATAATAATCCAAAACCCAGGGAGGAGTATTTTGGTTTTCACTGATCAGCATATAACTCTGTTCAAAGTGGGTCAGACCATCATGCAAATGTGAGAGGATCAGCCTGTGCGAAAAAAGCCTGGGGAACAGAGATAGACTTTGGCACGACTTCAAGATCCTTGAGGCTTTCACAGGGGCAGAGAAAAAGAAGCAGCGTTTGTAGTTTTGGGTCCTGGTTTGCAGAGTCTGAGCACCCAGATCTCCGTTCAATATCACCAGTGTTCTAGAAATTAGGCCAGAAATCACACTGCTCCTGCCCTAATGGGAGTGACAGGTGCCTATTTGTATGACAGCTGAAATGCTCTCTCCATGCTGGCAGGGCAGAGCCCTGGGCTTTTCAACCTGAATACGATCTTTACCAAAGCAACAGATTCAGGTTCAGTTACATCTTTTATGAACACTTTTTCAATAAATTAATCAGAAGCTTCAGGGGATTTAAGGCTTTTAAAAACAGATCAGTTCTTTTGGAATTCCCTCCTGAGAGCTTCAAATCTGGATTTCTTCCCATTCAATTTTTCATATTTCCATTTTGCAAAATTGAAGATTCCTGAGCCAGTGCAAAGACAGTCTGTACTCTCCGTGATCAGAACTTGCCTCCTAGCCACTGTCTGTGGGGTCTGATGACTACTCCATGCAACACCCCTGATTCAAAGAGCCAAGTCAAGGACTCAACAGCCACCGTAAATCACACATGCCCGAGTCTTGATTCATCCTGGGTTTTAAAAGTTTGCAGACACCATCTTGTCCCAAACTGCTCCTGTAATCTTAGGCAAAGGGGATAAGCAGCAGAGCTCATACGGTACCTTGTGATACTGTCTGCTTCTGGGGAGCTGCGTACCTTCCTAAAGCTCTCTTTTGGCCAATAGGGCTACTCCTGATGGCTACAATCAATGGCAGACATTGTCTTGAAGCTTCTTGCCATTGTTTGGGAAGCCAGTTTGGAGTTAACGACTTTCTTATATTCAGAAAGAAAGGTCATTGTGATCAGCAATAAGCTCTTTCTATGGAGAACATCAACAGATTGAATGAAGGATACCAAGGGTCCAGGCAGAGCCTGGAATTACAGATAGGAGCATACCCACTGCTATACTAAAATAAGTAGAACAGGTATATGGAGTTTGTTTCAAGTGCTTTCCTTGTCAACCAGTGTGTTAGTACCCTTCTGTGAGGAGAGACCCAAAAGAGATAACAGAAGTCCTTACAAGCCCACAAAACCAGCCTGCACATCATATACTGTACCATTTCAAAGGATTCTCCATAAAACAGGTGCACAAAGCCAGGTTATTTGTGGCCTTTGAGATCTTTTGCTGTTCACACAATAAAAAATCAAGGCAAAGGAGACGCAAGGGCACAGTCATAGCTCATATAACTTTTTACAACAAATACACAAACGTACCATTCCTAACTATATATTTTCAATCTCTCTTGTCTGATTTCTGGTTATTTCTGTAATATATAGCACCATGTGCACCATTAGAGGTCTCGCAAGCACTTTGAAGTTCTACTGCTGAGATATCTGACATGGACACAAAGGAGAGGTCAATATTTCTTCAGTGTGGTCTTGATTCAGACAGGTGTCTAGGCAGAGTCGTCACAGTATGACATAGGGTTCAAGAGCTCAAGAATCTTAAGTTAATATTAATGAAAGTGTAAAGACCTTGTAGCTGTGTCAAAAACAACTGTGGGACTGGAAGAGTGTTGGCACTGATGACAATAGTGTAAAGGAGAATTGGAAATCGAGCCTACTGGTTCTGAGCAATGTCTAGTCTCCTGGTGCTCAGACTGCCTTGGAAACTTTGACTGCTGAAAGTTTGCTTTTTCTTTTGATTTTAAAAAGGATTTTTCTTCTGCTGCTTCTTTTTCTAACTAGCACAAGACCTCAGTGGTCTTTAGCAAGAAATCTCTCAAGACTAAATGTCAATAGAAGCTGAAAAGGGTAATCGTAGCAAAGGCTTTTCTTTTAGAATCCCTTGGTCAGAGACAAACTTTGCATTTGTCAAGATTATATACTATAAGTAAAAGTGTGCATATGCAATAGCAAAAAAGAAAAGGACACTCCAATGGATGTGGGTATGACAGCAGATCTGTGGTTTTTCAGTCTGGCAGCCCCTGGAAAATTTCTAAGGGATCTGTAGAGGGTAACTAAGGAATAAAAGGCTTTTGTCAGAAGTCTGGAATATGGTATACAGAGGTCTACACTTCCACAGAAAAAAATTTTAGGAGTTCAAAACTGAAAGAAGTTGAAAGCCACAAGAGTGGAGAGATAAATAAAAGAGAAAGAGACATGGAATGCATCATAATGCAAGTTATAAAATTGTTAATATCCAGAAGTCTTAAAGAGAAACTAGTGTCCATACAAACTTCCTGTAAGATGGGGTCCAAATTGAGAACTTGCAGGTTAGGAAAAAAATGGGGTAGCAGCTCATAGACTCCTCTGAAACCTGTATTTTATCAGCACTTTAGGTCAACATTAAATATAAAAATAAGCTGCAATATAGAGAATCAAGGGAGCTATTTCTACAAATAATGGATTACACTCAAAGGTAACAAAATTCGGAACTCTTCTTGAAGGAAAAACAGGCATTCCAGCAGTTTCTTAGCTGCATGCTGACAAAAAGTTTGAATTAAAAATGTTTTTATACAATTTTTTTTTTCTTTTGACATTGTCATCTGGAATAAAATATTTTCTCTGAAGTTCAGTTCAACAGCTTCACTGTTGATTACTGATGTGATCTCACATGCTTAGTTTGGAATTAGTTTAATACACCCGTAGGACATTTTCATTATAACACCTCACTGCACAGGCATTATATCTCAGGAGAGTGATGCCCACATTCCCTTTCACAACTTGGATTTTTTATCATCTTTTACGATGCGCCAGAGCAAGATTATTTCTACCTTGAAACATAGAGAATACTCCGAAGGAAATACATTTTGTCTTGTGAAAGAGGAAAAGGATTCGTTGGAGACCTCTAGATCATCAGGGGTGATAGCATCCCAAACTGCAGTCTCATGGACCAATGCACAAAGTGGGAATGCTGTATAACAATTTGCTAAACTGAGCAAGCTAAATCTTCTGAGGCAGCACAACAGAATAAACCAATTTTACCTGGGCTGAACCAACCCAAACCAAAATAATCCTACCAGATCCTACCCAGGGAAAGAGTTTGTTTTCTAATGCAGATTTATTTTAAAAAAGCATAACATTTTGTCATTGTATAAACAGCATCTTTAAAGTAAAAATAATTGCAATTACCTTTACCTGCAAATTCGAACAGAAACAAAAAACATCAATCTCGATTCACAGCTTCTGTTTTCTTTTGGCATCGATTTTTATGCATGCAATAACTTTGTGTGAGTGATAGCGAATTTATGTTATGTCAGTACAAGGTTAGCAGCAGCTGCCAATTACCACAACATTAGTTAAACACTGTTCTTTCACCTATGGGGGAGGAAATCACATTCCTTTATGGAAGAAAGTACCTGGTGGCAGCAGTAGCAGACAGCCAAGCAAAATGAGAGAGAGCTTCAGCATGGCTGATGTGTGCAGGCTGACTCTGGCCCCAAAGGCAGAAGGACAGTGGTTGCAGACACACATCCTGGTAACTAAGGAGTTAGACAAAATCCACCCATGCACAGCAATGGAAACTGTGAGAGAGTTGGACTTCTTCAGGCTGGAGAAGAGAAGGCTCCAGGGAGACCTTAGAGCAGCCTTTCAGTACCTGAAGGGGCTACGGGGATGGTTTAGAAGGGCATGTAACGATAGGATGAGGGGTAATGGCTACAAATTGGAAAAGAGTAGATTTAGACTATGTATGAGGAAGTAATTCTGTCCCTGTGAGGGTGGTGAGGCCCTGGCACAGGGTGCCCGGAGAAGCTGTGGCTGCCCCTGGATCCCTGGCAGTGCTCAAGGCCAGGTTGGGTGGGGCTTTGGGCACCCTGGGCTAGTGGAGTGTGTCCCTGCCCATGGCAGGGGGTTGGGACTAGTTGCACTTTTGGGGTTCCTTCCAACCCAAACCATTCTGTGATTCTGCTGTTTTATGATAAAATACAAATGAAACGCTTTTGTGCGCGTGGCCCTGAGAGAGGGACAAAGTTAAAGGCACCTGAGGTATTGGGTTTCTAAACTGTGTTCAAAAGCTGCCTCTAGTGGTTTCTGCCAGGCTCAGGGCAGCATAACTTTGTGCATATTTGTTGTAAATAAGCAGGACAGCACCAAAAAATAAAAAGTCCAATTCCTGTCATCAATTTCTCCTCTTAATGGAAACAACCTGGCTGGGCCCCAAATGCTAACTGCTCAGGTCAGGGGGACAACAGTATAAATGTTTGCAATAAAGGACTTCTGGGCTCAGAACACATTTGTTTAATCAAAAAGATTTGTGTAGTGATCAAAGAAATTACTCTAGCAAAAGCCATATAGTTTGTAGAGATTAAGCAAGTGATCCAGGGCAGGCAGGAGAAACATCTTTAAAGCTCATTGCTGTAAATCCCTCTGCTTTCAGCAGAAATTAGATGTGCATTTAACAGTCAAGATATACTGTACTTAATAAGACAATCTTGCACAAACACTTTCTGGCTGAGGCTGAAAATACATTTGTACAAAAAAAAGTCAGGAAAGAGTTATGGACAATAGCCACATTTGTAAAACAAAAATAGCAGACAAGCTAAAACATGAAGAGAAGTGCAGTTCTCTGAATAAAAGACTAATTTTTTTTACAAATTGTCAGTCTGCTGCTGATTTATGGACAGATAGGTATGGAAAATGCAGTGATCTCTGACAGATGGGAAGAGTGAATTCTTTATAGTGTGAATATTAATCACATCATTATTTTGCTTCTCTCTGCTTCTGCTTTCTGCTCATCTTTGCTGGAGTGTTTAACTGTAATTTAAATATTAAAAAACCCCACATCTACCCAGATTGAGAAGCATGCTACAGTTAATTACAATGTGTTCTTTCTAACATTTATAGTTTTCACTCTGAGCATACTATACCTGTGTGCTTTAATGAGGCTGCTGGTGACCTGGATGGCCAGAACAACACAGTAGAATTAGAAGAGATGCTGTACCATAAAAGAAGTACATCTGGGTAAAAAAGACCCTGGCATTTCTGTTTGAAATCTTTTTTTTTTTTCTTCTTTTTTTCCCCTACTGTGTGGGAAAAACTGCATATCTCCATTTATGAAGAAAGAATGCCACAACACAGCTACATGAATGGAAAAAATCACACTAAATTCTTTCTTCTGTACACACACTTTCATATTAGTTTACACAGGTTCTGTGAACAAACACATCCCATTGAAAAGCCTCCCACTTCCAAGAAATAGTCTGTTTAGATAATACTTGTGAAAGGACCTGAGGGACTGGGAAACCAAACACTGAAGATGTCGATGCCTGTTGCTTCAGAAAGGTTCTGGCAAAACTTTCCAAACAGCAAAACCACCTGACCAGCGCTGGCTATGAAAAGGGCTTGGGCTTCTTTATGATCCTGAGCTTCAAACACACTCACTAAACACAGAGTGTTTTTATCACATCAGAGGGAATACAGAAGTGGAGGAGGGAATCAAGACCCAAATCTAAACTTCTGGCACTATGAATATTTTTTTCCATTAATAGTGCAAAAAATGGGGATTGAAAACAAAAGGTACCCTGATGGGAGTGCTGCAAAGAATGAACTCATCTTCCTAGTTTCCATTCCTATGAAGATCAATGTTCTTGTTATTTTGCTGTTTTCCAAAGAAATGTCATACAGGTAGAGCTGAAAGAATCAAGTCAAATGATTAGTATTGTGACTGGGCTTTTAGTCTTCATATGATGCATAGGGGTGGTTTTATTATGAGAAATTATAATAAAATACTATGGCTGGTTGTATCCAGACTGTCCAATATGAACCATGCCCAATGCAGAAATATTCATAGAATCACCAAATGGTTTGGGTTGGAAGGGACCTCAAAGACCACCAAGTTCCAACCATGGGCAGGGACACCCTCCACTAGCCCAGGGTACCCAAAGCCCCATCCAGTCTGGTGCTGACCACTGCCAGGGGTCCAGGGGCAGCCACAGCTTCTCTGGGCAACCTGTGCCAGGGCCTCATCACCCTCACAGGGAAGAATTTCTTCCTTATAGCTAATCAAAATCTCCCTTTCTTCTGTTTAAGGCCATTCCCCCTCATCCTATCACTACATGCCCTTGTAAGCAGTCCCTCTCCAGCTTTCCTGTAGGCTCTTCCAGGTACTGGAAGACTGCACTAAGGTCTCCTCGGAGCCTTCTCTTCTCCAGGCTGAACAAGCCCAACTTTCTCGGCCTGTCCTTGTTGGGAAGGTGCTCCAGCCCTCTGATCATCTGTGTGGCCCTCCTCTGGACTCGCTCCAACAGATTCTTATCTTTCCTATATTGGAGACTCCAGAACTGGACACAGTACTCCAGGAGAGGTCTCACCAGAGCAGAGTAGAAGGGCAGAATCACCTCCCTCAACTTGCTGGTCATTCTTCTCTTGATGCAACCCAGGACCTAGTTGGCTTTCTGGGCTGCAAGTGCACATTGCTGACTCCTGTTGATTTTCTCATGAATGGACATCCCAAAATCCTTCTCTTCAGGGCTGCTCTCAAGCCATACTCCACCTGACTTTAACTGATGCTCTGAAATTTGAATACCATTCAAAACTGTGCCCTCTCAGAACAGGAAGTTACTTCATGCGATTTCGCAATTTACAGGGCAAAGAGACCTTTTTAATCTCTGGTGTCAAAGGTAATTGTTGGGTTAATGAGATTTTCTATCAGACATTTATCCAGCTAAATAAACAGCATAGATTCAGCTTGTAAGAATGGCCAAGAGATTAATGTGAAATGTGCAAATGAAGGAACGGAATATGGGGAAAGCATTTCTTGCTGCAACATGCGATCAAACAGCACAATCAGAAAAGCCAGATGCTTTTCTATCACATGGTGTCAGTCATAGAGCTCAAGCCAGGCTGCATCCTGTAGGTATACCAAATAGCTTTCAACCAACTCAAACTAATGGGGTGTGACAGTGTGCTCCCCCGCCCCCCAACCTGACCTTTGTTTCCTGTAGCCCCACTGAAGCGATCACCAGCAGTGGTGGTGGTAATGGAGGCATCTGGTCATGATGGCTATGTCTGTATAAAAGCGTAACAGCTAATCTGAGCAATATGCTCACCTAACCACAGTGCTGGTCAACTCAAGCCAAATTTGGAAGAGATTGACATTGGTGGTCAGTATGCAAATATGTCTATGAGTCAATCATCTTAGGCCCATAAACAGTGAGCAGCCAAGAGCCCTTGGAGCATCCCTGCACAGCAGTGGACTACCTGCCAGGATCTCCCATTAAGTAGGGACACCCCTCAAGGTTACTCCTCCAGGTTGAAAGATTCCTTGCTGCAACAAGTAAGTCACTAATAGAATGCTATGTTTTGAAAAATCCTAGCTAAGTGATATAAAGGATTGATTGTGCACATATAATCCTTTAGACATAAACCATTGACCAAGTCTGAAACTAGGGTTGGATCCAGCCACGCCTAACGCACTCAATGTCTGAGAAGGAGTTTAGAAAGCAAGGGGCTCCTCTCTGAACTTCATGACGAAACAGAAGGATCTCCTTGACAGTTCTAAACAGAAGGATCTCCTTGACAGTTCTAAACAGAAGGATCTCCTTGACAGTTCTGTCTGACCCTGTCCTCTATGCAGTAAATAAACGAGTGTACCTAGCCATCTGGTCTGTGGAGATAGGACAAGGGGCAATGGCTGCAAATTAGAGCACAGGAAGTTCTGCACCAACATGGGGAAGAACTTTTTCCTAGTGAGGGTGACAGAGCCCTGGGACAGGCTGCCCAGGGAGGTGGTGGAGTCTCCTTCTCTGGAGATATTCAAGACCCGTCTGGATGCCTGTCTGTGCAATATGAGCTAGGGAGCTGCTTTGGCAGGGGGGTTGGACCCGATGAGCTCTCGAGGTCCCTTCCAACCCCTATGATTCTATGATTCTATGATCAAATCTTGTTAAATCACTGTCACATTTGCCATTTAACTTTGCTAACTCACTGTCTTGTATTAATACAATATATTGCTGCTTCTCTCTTCCAAGGGAAGTGCACGACTCCAAACACAACACGGACTAGGTGATAGCAACAGCTAACTGTTATCCTTGATGTGGATCAGCATGGATAGGGGAGAAGATGCTTTGCCGGAAACCTTCACATGTGCAAAGGACAAGGAAACATGGGTTGGAAACCCCACCCTGTGCTCCTGCCTGGTGCAGCAAGGCAAGAGGTTAGTGAATGCAGAGTGTTTTCCTTTCCCTTTGCCTGCCCACAGCCTGACTCACATTACCCCTCTCTCATTTTGCTCTCTATCCCATTCCACATGGTTCATCCTCATCCCTTCTCCTCACTCATGCCACACCAGTTTTCATTCAGGCTCCTCTTCCCGATCCCAGTCATCATCCATGTCCAGTTCTTCAACTCCCTGATCCTTCTCCTGCTCCAGGCTTCTTTCTCCAGTCATCCCAGGTTCCTTCCAATTGCATCCTTGACCAACGCATTCCCATCTCACCTCCAGTGCACCAGAGACCTGCTCTTTGCCCCCTAATTCAAATCCGTAACTTTTGGTTGTATTTTCACTTATTCTCCATCATTTCCTTGCCCAGACTCAGCAATTCTGCTCCCTCTATGTCCACTCTCCATATCACAGTCCAGGTCTGTGAGAACCCAAGGGCTGCTAAGGCACAGGGCACTAAGAGTACAAGGACACATTCATTGTTTTCAGGTCTGGGAGCATATCTATCCCCAAGGGCTACACTTACAGGCAAATCTTACAAAGTCTATTACAGGAAATATCAGATATTCTTTGTAAAATAAAAATATGAACCAACAATAAATCACGCATCCTATCTCCATTACTGAAATATTTCCCACCTTGCTGGAATGCTTGAGAGTCCTGCTGCTCAGGCAGAAGAGGTTTATGTAAATTAGACCCTTCTGCAAAATTATCTGGACATAAACTGCCATCTTAAGTTTACTCACTGGAGCCTGGGGAGAGAGCTACTAATGCAAGAGGCAGTCTTTCCAAGAAAAACAGCCAAAGTAGATTGGGAAAATCCACCAGAGATTCTGTGAAAGTACCAGAGCTTTCCTGAAGGGGAGAAGAAGTGGATTTAAAGGCTGAAGAGGAAGAATGTACTGTACCGAGCCATGAAAACACCGGGGAAAATGAAGGCATACTCAGTGTGTCCAAACCCTCAATAAATTTTAATCTACTGCTGACACAAAAGGTCTCAGACAGTTGGGAAGAGCATTGAAGGGACAGTATGAAATAAAGGTACTTGCCCTCGGCATGACAGGAGGATGCTTCCTTTCTCAGAAACTCTTTCCCAGCTCCCTTGAATTGCTCCTTCTCTCCTTCCTAGAAAAAAAAAAAAAGAAGAAAAAAAAAAGAGTTTGATTTGCATAATCTCTTCTTAGGGCTTGCAATGGATCCTGTATTTCCCTTCTGGTTCCTAGGGGATCATTACTTTATTTCTTCTTTATAGAGCTTTCTTCCTTAAAGGGACTTTTCTTCCCCAAGCCCAGGAATACTATAAACCCAGAAGAATGAAAGATGACATGTTAAAGACATCGCAGCATGCTGTGTTACAGAAACCTACCTCTGGGGGATGCACAGAAACAGCTCTGCCCAGGGCGATGCTGCAGAAAAAATGCTGTGACGTTTTAACGTTGGTGGTCTGAGCTTCGACTAAGGACAGAACTAATGTGATTCTGCTTTTCCTGTGCCCCTGTGTACAGACCCTTGGCTAAACTGAGATGTACCGATAGGAGGGATGACTCTGAATAAATCTCCTTTCCACTTTTGGGACCAATCATGGCCTCTATCGCCCCTGCCAATAGAAGATGTAGCTTCCAACTAGTGGTAAGTCATTCCAATATGATATAGGAATTCTTCCTGTTCCTCCATAATGGGAAACTCTGTGCTTGTGTGGAAGTATGCATTTCTTTACGGGATAAACCAATACAATCCTGGTGAGTTTGTGTGTGAGCCTCCCTGGTTTCTCACACTACGCCAGAGAACATCTGCATAAAAGATAACAAGCAATGCAACAGCCAGTTTAAGACACAAACTGCATGCTGTGTTTCTCAGTTCACCGAAGGCCATATCCTTTGGCAGAGACAAATCTCTGGATGCTTTTCCTCAAGAGCTCAGACTGCTGAACAACAGAAAATTAGCAAGGTAACTTTCCTCAGATGACCGGTGATGTTACATGCCTTAAGCTAGCTTTCCCTTTTCATACTGATTCACTAAATGTGCAAGAACACTATGAAGTAAACAGGTCATGCAGAGTGGCTGAGCTAGCAGCACGTGGAAAGCACTCACAGAATCACAGAATCACAAGGTTGGAAAAGACCTTTAAAGATCATTAAGTCCAACTGTTCCTGTCCTATGCTAAACCATATCCCTAAGTACTTCATCTACCTGTCTGTTAAACACATCCAGGGATGGTGACTCAACCCCTCCCTGGGCAGCCTGTTCCAGGCCCTGACAACACTTTCAGTGAAAATTTTTTCCTAACATCTGATCTGCCCCTGCCCTGGCACAGCTTTGTGCCATTTCCCCTTGTCCTATCTCCTGTCACCTGGCTGAAGAGACCATCACCCACCTCCCTACAACCTCCCTTCAGGTAGTTGTAGGCGGTGATAAGGTCTCCCTCAGCCTCCTCTTCTCCAGACTAAACATCCCCAGCTCCCTCAGCCGCTCCTCATATGACTTGCCCTCCAGCCCCTTCACCAGCCTGGTTGCCCTCCTCTGGACTCGCTCGAGGACCTCAATGTCCTTCTTATGGTGAGGAGCCCAGAACTGGACACAGCACTTGAGGTGCGGCCTCACCAATGCCGAGTACACTCATACAGTGAAGCTAACATTGCATGAACTGATGCTTTTGGTGTTCATTTTGAAAACTGCTTTTATCTAGTCCTTTCACTGTTGTTTGTTGGGACTGACAATCGGTGATCAGAAAAGATCCAGAACTGAAGCAGGGGAGATGCCAAAGGTCCACAGTGAGACAGAACAGGGAGCGTGGATGTCAGAAATGCTTACTGGGCTCTGAGTGCTGCCCACGAACTTCCTGAGCTGTGATTACAAGTCATAGCCTGACATTCTGCATTACAGTATCCCTGATAGTCTCACAGAATGTCCACATCCCCCTCATGACTAGGACTCAGCAAATCCCCACTGGGAAGAGCCAATCCGACCCTGAAGTGAGAAGGAAGTAGCTGCTGGGGGAAACTGAGGCACAGCGGATGAAGTAACCCATATGCAGATGAGCAGCATAACTTTAAATCTGAGTCTTGTGACTGCACCCAGTGCCACATATCTCTGCTGTGCTCACACTACTGGATCTGGCTCAAAAGTTCATTGAAATGAATAAAAAGACAACTACTGACTTGTCAGTCTTTGGACTTTGTTTCTATCTCCAGGAATAAGCATTCCAGTTTATCCAGAAATACCTACCAAAGGTAGCAAAAATACCCTATTAATTTTATACCCATTAACTTCCATAACATGCTTGATTAATTTGTGTGCATCGAGAGAATGCTGCCATTAATGAAGCTCCTCTGCACAGATCAGAGTGCTAGGGATCTACTCAGGCCCTAGCCAGGGGCCGCGTGGAGGCTTGTGTCTTGTTGATATTTATTAGCTGTGTTAACAAATGCGTTTCTGAAAGCAGGAAAATAAGATTAGCATGTTTTCCCCTATTTTTCATTCCCTCCTTGCATTTCACACACACACACATGCAAGCACACAACCCACCTCGCATTTTTGGGGAAGGAAACGTACTGAGCACAGACCCTGACCTTGTTCACCACAGAGATGCCAAAATTCCCCGTATCAGCACTTAAACCTGAGACATGAAAACATACTCAGAGATTTCTCCTCCATTCTTCCAGGCAAGAGGAAACTCATGCCCACGGTTTTGCTGCAGAGAAGCTCAGCAAATTCATTAATACTCCAGAAGTAGGTAATCAATCCCTTCGGGTCAAAGATGAAAGGTAATGGTGTCAAGGCTTAAATAACAACCCTTCAGCAGTTCATCTGGCATCGGCTTCGGATTATGGCAATTCGTCTCTGAAGCTGAAGGCCAGGTTTTGTGTGTTCTCTCCCCATTTCACATAATCCTTAACTGTGGTCGGGGCTTTTGGGGGGATTTTGCTTTTTAATTAGAGGGAAAAGCTTCATAAAAGGCAAAGAGGCAGAATAATATTCCTTCTGGATGTGAATGGATGTCCCACTACAAAACCACCTAACCTCTGACAGGCAGGCAATACACAAAACACCTATGAAAAATGACAGCACACATTCAGAGCAGGAACACTATGAAAGGTGGCCAACGGTGCAAGTGCTTTATGCTGTTTTCTGTGCCTCAAAGGGCCCAGGCCATCCTGTCCCCTGGAAGGACAACACGTTGACACTGTGAAACCTGAAGAATGGGTAAACTGTGAGTGAAACTTCATTTTATTTCATCTTGCTGTTCTACCCTCCTCAACACTGCCATTCACATCCCCAATGCCCTCTCCTCTATTCAACAGCTACGAGCACCCTAAAAACCCAAATACTTGCATACTAAATGGTAGCTATTCTTTATACACAAGGCACCGTTTTTGGTAAAGGGAGGGTAAGGGGAGGGTAAAGAGGAGGGCTGCATAAGAAACCTCTGGTTTCACGCTGTGCAATTTATTTTCAGCACTACCTGTATTCTGTAATTGACAATGGCTCCAATTAAAGCCTGTTTACTGACTCACAGTGTTCCAGTTGCCAGCGAAAGGAAGGACAGAATAAATTACGGGATGCCAAGAACTCAACAGAAACAAGTACGTAGTGTTGGAACACATGATTCTTTTTCAAGTAGCCTTGGGTTTCTGGATGGTGCCAGACCAAATGAGAGATGGCCCCACATCTTCAGAAAGCTAGAGGCTGGTGCAAATGCTGCAGGAGGGAAGCAGGTGATGTGAAGACGTGTGCTGTGAAGGAAGGATAGGAGAAGGGCTGTGGATGAACCAGAAGAGCAACAGCTGTCAGACCAGAAAGAGCAACTGCTACCCCCATTTAGAGGCTTTCTGCATAAAGGGAGAGGGGCACCCTACATCAACAAGACAGTATGGATGAAATAAATATTCTTTTCCATAAGTACTGAACTTGCTGCCCTCAGCTCCCTCCTGGGTGGAGAGAATGGCACAGTCAGGGCAAAGACAACCATTTTGGTTTATTTTTTAACCAAATCTGAAGCACTGAGATTAGCTTTTGTAGGAAATACCTCCTAAAAAAAAATCTCATATGCCCCTGGGCTCTGTGGATGCAGTGATGGGGTCTGAGTAAATAAATGGACTACAAAGTTTAAATTAATTCAACAGTCCGATGCTCTAAGCAAAGCTGCAGCCATCAAAATCAGAAAAACTAGCTCCAAACTCCACAAGTGCTCCCACAATCAGAAGAGAATGATCAGGCAAAGCAGCCAGGATTTAATTTTACCATCACATCTGCTAACCTGACAGTGAGGTATTTTCTTGGTGTTATTGCTGAATTACAGTACTGTAGCACAGAGCAGAATGAGATGGGAAGATCGAGCATCTTTTGTATAACTTGAGATTTCTCCTTCTTTTTTTTTGTCCCTAATCTTTTTGGTATCTATTGAAGATTTCACAATGTAGAAGTCGGGTAATAAACTCAATCATAGATTAAAATATGCAACAGTATCAGGAACGGCGCTAATCTCAGTTTACTAGCTCACATGGTAACTAAATCCCATATCATCCCTTCCAAAAATGATTCAGGCAGATTAAATCTGACAGGACAGCATGGGGTAATTTGTGCTGTGGTAGTGTGCAGTGTACTAGTTTTCAGATAATTTCTCATTTCCAGGGCATTTGAACATTTAGCTTTGAAACTCTGACACATAAAAGGGAAAAAGCATTTGAGAAAAAAATTGTTTTCTCCCTTTCCTCCTCACCTTTTAGTTCACTTCTGAAGAAGCGAAGGGACGTGAAGACGGATTGCCATCTATTGGTGTGATGGAAGAATACCATGAGGGAAAATTTCCTGGTCAAATCAAGCACTTGATTTCCAAAATTCTAGACGTCCCCATATGTACCACTTGCTGGAGCTGTCTGTGATAGACTTACAACTTGATTTAATTAAAGGACATGTTTAGACAAAACCAGATTTCCCTCTTTTTCTCCCTTTTTTCCCCAAGCAATATACCCGGATTCTCCAGCCAGGTTAGTTTTGAATGCTTTTGTTGCCTTTGTACTCTGCTGTTATTTATAGAGCTGCACCCTGACATTGCAAAACAAATTATAAGTAATTAAAAAATAAAGGTCTTGCTTGTAATAGCTCCTTTTAGCAGAGGAAGTTTAGGTAACTTGGGAAGACACAAGAGATTACTTTCCTCAGAGAGAGGAAGGAGTAAAGAAGCATAGAGACATGTATTGCTAAGCAGGAAGAGGAGAGGTTATAACAGAGAGAGGGGCAGGGAAGGAAGCACAAAGAGAACATGGGGGAAGAGGTGAGGAGACCAAACAACATGGATACTCCGTATTTTTAGCCCGTTGTCCCCTCTACCAGCCTTTCCACCATGGAGTAGGTATTTCCCAGCTAATCTTCCAATTTCATCGACTCCCAAAGCCAAGGACAGACAAGCTTCCCCACAGATGATGCCACTATGGCTCCATATTGCCACAGACCCTCTGGATGTTACTCTCTCCAACCTTCACTTGAGCAGTTTATATGGCATTTTCCAATTTCCTTCATGGCAGCACTGATTGTGGATATTTCAGAGTTTATTCTAACCCAGCTCCTTTTGCTTAATGGCAATCATGTCACAAAAGCAGAACTACAGGAGCAACAGTCACCAGCAAGGGGAATGACAGTGGAGGTAATCTCCTCCAATCACAGCTGGGTCCTCAGGAGGACACATGCTCTGGCATTAATGGCAAAGGCTCTTTCCATCTGTACACTCACAGAAATGTTTCTTAGCACAGATTGGAGCTTTATTTCAGGTTTCTGTGAGGCCACAGTTCCCCTTTTTCATTTTATAATAGCTCAAATACATCTTTGTTTCCTTTCCTCAATCATAAAAGGGTTGTGTCTATATTGGGATAGTCAAGCCCTATATTGAAATCTTCTCTCCTCCTTCTATCCATAAGACTCCATTTGCCTTTAGATTAGGTTTTTGTCTTTCTCTTAAACAGCCATGACACCTTGACATAATACCCCCTTCTTCCCATGACACAGAGTATTTTTCCACCCAGCACTGCTGATGTGTGGGAGCTAGAGGGCTGCAGTCTCCTGGTGCCTTGGGAAATGTGCTCTGGAACAAGGATTCACACTGCAAACCCTATTACAGATTCACAGAATCATAGGGGTTGGAAGGAACCTCCAGAGATCATCTGGTCCAATCCCCCTGCCAAAGCAGGCTCCCTAGGACATTTCACTCAGATAGGCATCCAGACGGGTCTTGAATATCTCCAGAGAAGGAGACTCCACCACCTCCCTGGGCAGCCTGTCCCAGTGCTCTGTCACCCTCACTGTGTAAAAGCTCTTCCACATGTTGGTGTGGAACTTCCTGTGCTCCAACTTGCAGCCATTGCCCCTTGTCCTGTCTCCACAGACCACTGAAAAGGGGCTGGCCATTTCTCCCTGTGTCCCACACTTGAGATATTTGTAAACATTGATCAGTCTTCTCTTCTCAAGGCTGAACAGTCCCAGCTCACTCAGCCTTTCTTTGTAGGGGAGATGCTCCAGGCCCTTAATCATCTTCGTAGCCCTTCTCTGGACTCTCTCCAGGAGATCCCTGTCTTTTTTATACCAGGGAGCCCAGAACTGGACACAATACTCTAGGTAGGGCCTGACCAGGGCAGAGTAGAGGGCAGGATCACCTCCTTTGACCTGCTGGCCATGTTCCTTTTGATGCAGCCCAGGATACGATTGGCCTTCTTAGCTACCAGAGCACGCTGCTGGCTCATGGACAACCTGTCATCCACCAAACTAAGGTCTGCCCAACCCATCTTTTTTTGTCTGTGATCTCAGCAAGAGAGCATGAAAGGAGAAGGACAGAGGAAGCTGTTTTCTGAAAGCTGCTGCCACCAGCACTGAGCTGATCACACAGAAGAAGTGCTACAGCCCATCATATTTCTGTCCCCTGAGCTCTGGGCAATCACGATAGAGGGCAGAGGCCAGTATCACTCCTTTGTATCTGTTAAGAGTTCTCACAGTGTAGAACTACTCAAACACTAGCCCTTAGCTGCCACCACCATCGCCACCATTCCTGGGCACCATTCTTCTCCAAAAGGAACAAAATTATGACAGCTCTTCCCTGTTTTAGGAAAGAGACTTTCCACAATTTATTCCCTCTGTCATTATCAAAAGTGGCTGGTGTTAGTATCTAAGTAGACTACCAGGGAGCTGGGCAATAAAGCATCTCCAGAGCCACTTACCAAGTAGTTTGATTGATGTTAATGCCTGTTAAATCAGCATGGAAACAGTCTCTGGGGGTATATAACAAACAATATTACTGGAGCCGGAGTGTGGGGAATATCAGATTCCACTGCTGACTGACAAAGTGAGAGATTGGTTTATTTGCTATTAAGAAACCAATTTATAGTGTTGTGAGGTTACCGTATCTCTGTTTACTAGGAAATAATATATAGCTCTGATGTTCATTTGTTGTGTAAACGTTTCTCGGTTACTTGATCCCCCAAAAGGCAGTTGGCGGTACTGTTGCTGTGTGGGAAGGCTGCGGTGCTCAACAGCATCTGCTCACGGGTGAGATGAAATGTTGATCTACTGTGGAATGAAATGTTGATCTAAACTACACTGTGAGGAAAAAGAGTAATAATTACCAGCTAAACCATTAAACCAGCTTTCTAATGTGAGAGTGTTTAAATCCTCAGAGGAAGAAAAGGCCATTTTGTTATTGTTAATTGATTTTCAAGTGAAAAAGCACTCCAGGTAACACTGAATCCACCTAATAGAGGCGCTGAATTCAGCATTGTAACTGCTGCAGTGCCAAAAAGCAGGTGGCACAGTGGCACCCTAGCAGGCGGCTAACCTATCATTTGTCCACAATTTCTATGTCCTGGCTTCATACACAGCAGAGACAGAAAAATGCTCCCAGTGCCTTTGAGACAAAGTACCAAATGCAGGAATTACCCATGCAATGGGCTGCTTGGGCAACCACAATACAGCCCCAAGACACTTCGCTGAAGTGAAAGGAGAGGTGTATGGTAAACACCTGCCTCTTGCAACTGCACCCAGTTGTAATAGAATCACAGAATCACAAGGTTGGGAAAGATCTTTAAGATCATCAAGTCCAACCGTTCCTGTCCTATGCTAAACCATATCCCTAAGTACCTCATCTACCCGTCTGTTAAACACATCCAGGGTCAGTGACTCAACCCCCACCCTGGGCAGCCTGTTCCAGGCCCTGACAACTCTGAAGAGACCATTGCCCACCTCTCTACAACCCCTCTGTCAGGTAATAGGTGCAACATCACTAGACTCACTGAATGAGAGTCACATTGGACTTTGACTGGCTCCTCTATCACCTAATGCCTTTATGTCAATCACTCGGTGCCTATTCATATCTGGAAATACCTTTTCTTTGGGGTCTCCACCTTCCTGAGCATTTGGGAGCCTTGGCAGTAACTTTGAATCACTACCACATCTGTCAGCAGTTAATATTATGGGATAACTATCTTGGAGAGTTTGAAATAAATTGTTAAAAAACCTGCAAATTAATGTAATAACAGGGTCCTGGAAATATGCAGCACTGCAGGCAGGTGAATGACGAAACTTTGGAGTCCTGAGAGCTAGTTTAAGAGTGTCCATGCTAGCATGAGATGAATCACACCCTCACTGTAGAAGGAGCCAGTGATGATTCATTCATATTTGGTCTTCAACCTTGCAGCTGCTTGAGGCAGAGCAGGTAAATCACCCCATTGCCAGAGGTTCAGGGCTGTGTGCGTTTCAGAATGGGAGCTCCACTGCCATCTTTTAAGTCCCTGTCCACGCTGCTCAGCCCTCCTTTGAATGAGGCTGGTGAAGCCTGTGAATCTTGTGAGCACAGTCAGCAGAGGGCCTTCAGCTATTGAAGTCAGGCTGTGGCCTGGGACAGAGTTTACATCATGTACACAGCTTGTATTGGCCATTTGCAGAGTGAAGAACTCCCACTCCACCCCTGCCTAATTTCCCAGCATTTCTGAAGTGAAATGAGCAGCAAAACAGAATCTATGCATTTTCTTTCTGCACATTAGCCCATGAAAGCATCTGAATGCAATGAAGGCACAAATCCAGAGAGGTTCTGATAAAGCACCACCAAGTAGATATTCATACCATTCTCCATCAATATTCACTGTGATCTAATTAAGAATGATAGGGGCTCAGAAGGGAGGCCGTGATACAGCTTCTAAAAGAGATGTCTTGAAGTCAAGGAACATTTGTCCTTAGCTTCAATTACATTTTCTGCCTGAGAATACTGAGTAAGTTCTGCCTTATTCATTCTGGGGCAGTATCCATCACAGACAGAATTCAGATTTCATTAAGTATTGCACTATCCCATGTGTGCTTTTCAGACCTCTGGTTAGAGATGGTAGAAACCATAGTATTAATAATGTTGATTTCATTGACTAGGGGTTTGGCAGAGGTTATTTCAAACTTCAGGGCTTGATCTTGCAATCCGCTGCTGCTGAGCCACTGTCTCTAATGCACCGTGTACGTACGGAGAGTAAGTCCTGACCACAGGTGTGCAAAGCTTCAGCACGGACCAGAGTAGGTGGGAGACCACTATGATAAGCAGTGTGAAAGTGTAGCATTGATGACACAGGAGTATTGACATAATGTAACAGAACCTGCAATCAGCATTCTCTGGTATAGCTCAAATCATAGCTTTCAGCTTAGTATGCTGAACAGGGACCTAAGTCAGCACCAAGAAAGGGTGTGTTTTGTCAGGTTTGGTGCAAACTAGACCAATAAAGTCAACATGATGGGAAGCATTAATGAGAATGTTAGCTCAAGGACCTCCTCCTCCCCAAACTTTGCCAAGGCTCTCACTCAGCAGATGTAGCACCTTCTTCTCTGAAGAGAGAGGAGTTAAAAAATCCAGGAGACCTTCCTGACAAGGAAGTCAAACCATGTTGTTTTCATCTACATACAGCATCTTTGCATGATACTGACTTGGGATGACGGGTTTTATGAGGAGCATTTTCTCATTCTTTTTCATAAAGGCTGTATCAGCAGTTTTCAAACCTATTTCATGCAGTGATATTAGCAGCTCTTTTAATAAAAAGAGCTTCCCCCAGAAACTGAGCAGTCTTTGCTAGGCTTGTCTCTCAAATACACTGTTGACACTGCCACCAGCACAGGACACTGCCTGTGAAACCCTGTGTGGTTGTGTGTTTTCACTTCATAGTTCATTCTGCAGCAGTTTTGGGTCTGAGCATGCTTCCAGGAGTTTTTTCCTATGGATAAGTTTAACTCTTCTTACTCAGTTTGTCCCCACCTCAAATGGCACATGGTAGAATTTCTCCTTTTGCTGTCAACTCTTTTTCTGAAGGAGCACTTGTTTCTGATCCCCTCTCTATCTGCTTTGGCAGAACCTGTTATGAACAGAAGAACATCTTAAGGACTAATTGTAGTTTTGTGCAATATTCTTACTTTTGTGATGTTGTGCAACTGATTATTATTTTGCATCTGCTGTTGTAAGCCAGTAAATATTCACCAGTGTTCCTGACCCTACATGCTTTTTCAAAGAGCTCAGTCCTTCCTGTAGCCAAGCTCTTTAAACATCGTAAGTGGATGACTTCCGAAGGTCTTTTGCATGAAGAAACTAACATTTAAAAAAACAGAAGAAAGAAAGATTCAGGCTTGGTTTGTTAACATGTGGGCTACAGTCAAAAACTGAATAATGCTTCAGCACTCGCCGTGCAACATAGGACAATATAACTTTGTGACCATCTTCACTACATTTTGCTGAAATGTTTCCACTGAGCTTTTAATACCAGATTGTTATTGCTTAACATCTGGATCAAATTTAATAGCAATTACACATGTTGAAAAGAGCTTGGGGTTTGAGGTTTTTGGGGGAGGGGTGGGGAGAAGGTGGCTTTCAGTAGAGGAATGAGCCTCAAGTCATTCAAAGGGAATCCCATTCATGACAAATTATTTACTTTCTCCTTTACCTTACTGGAACAGATCTCAAAAAAACCCCAAACCATCCAACAAAAACCAACCCAACCCATCTGGTATTTTCATCTATAAATTTCGAAAGCAGCTGGAACAGCATACAATTTCCTAACCTTAGGGATACAGCACTATTTTGGGCCCCCTTAGGATATTCAGTCAGTATGGAGCTGTCAGATGTGTCATTAGGAAGACCCACACCATTCTGGCTGGACTTGCGTATGTCAGTAGTCGTGTCTGTAATTCTTGGCTGCAGTGCCCGAATGGGAGTTTCACAGCCTTTACAACTTACCACCAGTGATGAAAAAGATGGACATCGGTCATTTGGAAAAGTTAAAATCTGAGGCTTTAGACTACCAAGAGCATCAGTAGTTCAAAACTCTGGCATTCACCACTGAAAACCGAAACACTAAAGACAGAGCAACTACAATGAAACTGCCACTGATAGCTGCAATGGGTGTTGATCTCCGGCTGCTAGAAGAGCTAAATGAGTTATCAGTGTAGTGGTCATTAAGAAGCAAATTGAAGACAAAATGCTCTCATGTGCAGAGACACGTGATTGACTTTTATAGTGTGTCAGATGAAAAACTGAGATTCTGTATCAAATGGATTTTGTCCCCCCACACTAAATGGAAATACATTTAATTACACCCCAAAGGAAGTCAATCCTTCCATCCTGTACTTATGGAAAAGACACTTCAACTCAAATTCTTTATATTCCAGAGACATTTCTATCAGTGATGTGACTCTTCTGGGCCAGCAGGAAAATCTTACTTTGTCCACAGGTGGTCACAATGATAGCTGTGTAGGCATTATTATACAAAGCCGACATTTGGGGTGACGTTTACTAATCAAATGTGGATTTCTATATTTGAGCTACTCTCTACAGGCTTCCTTTATAATCAGTGGGGGAAAAGAAACATTTTTAGTTATTATTCTTGTGCTACAGGAGGCATCTAAAATAGGTGAAAAGAACTGCATCTTAGAAGTGCCCATTTCTTTTCACCAGCAACATAAAACTTTGGGTGTGTAGTTCAAAAGTAAATGTCAGCACTGCAGAAGTCTATAGTTAGATAAGATTAATTCAGTCCCAAGAACAAGAGGAGATACGGATTATGTTAATGCTTCTTAAAAACAATTACCTAAGCTATGAGGTATACTGAACCGTGGATTAAGCAAGAAACAAGCTTAATGCACCTTTGTCTTCAAGCCCATAATAGTCCTACTATTGCAACATTCCTCCTAATGGGAAGCAATACACCAGTGATGATATGACATTTGAAATTACAATTTATTAAAAGAGTTGCGTATCAGTTCTGTAACACCCATGTTAACATATTTTTCGACATCACTGTTCATTATAAAAGTCTACAGCAAATATTAGGAGAACATCATCAGTCCCATGTTTTAGAGAATTACAGTAGAAATCTTTAGATTGGTGTGAAGAAAACAGTATGGGTGTGGGAGCACCAGAGGGATCAAATGGCAGGAGAAGGGCTAGAAGAATGACATGTGTTGATGTCACTTAGATCAGGATTTCATCAAGATCCCAGCATATCTCTCTAGTTTTTTTCTCAGGATACCCAGGCTGGGAAACAAAAGATAGTGAGCAAATCCTGATGCCTCACAAGTAGGACAGGATGCAGAGACTAATTCCCACCAGTTTGTGAGGACTAAAAAAAGCATATCCAAAATCATGAACCTAAGTTGAACCCAGAGGATTTGAAGAGATGTGTGAAGATGATAGGAGGAACTGGCCTGTTTCTCTTGTCCTCTGTGTGACCTTCTGGCTGGCTGCACACCTGCATCTTGGTGCTTCACAGGTAGACAGATGATCTGGACACACATTTCTTGGTGCTTGTGCACACTTGTGGGAATGTGTGTGTGAATGACTGAAGTCAGCTTTGTTCTACAATATAATTACCTTCCACTCTCGAATGTCTTCTGCTGGGATCTGCTGAGCTGCTGCTACAGGGCTGCAGCACAATGTCCAACAAAGTACTTTCCATCTCTGTCAAAAACCAGCTCTGCAACAGCCCGATCTGCTGTTTTCTTCCATGTCCAAAGGCAGCCATTACTTCACACTGCTGTAACACTCCAGACATCACGAGCATTGCACCAGAATTTTGGAGGCGTAGATAAGAAAAGATTCCAGACTGGCAGCATGACCAAACTCACAATTACATTACTTCACCTGGGTGATGCTGAAGAGAAAAATGGACAGTGACAAACCCCATCCTAGAAAGCACTGAATTATGGGAGTCTTGTGTTCCCCAGCTTTGAGAACGAACAGGTTGAAATCTGGCACTTATTATAAGGAAGAAAAATGAGTAGTTTGGGTATATTATTCATTCAAAAGAAAAAGAGCCAAGCCCTTTGCTGGCATAAATTGCCAAAGCTCTATTGATTTCAAACAAGAGCTGATTTGCATTGGATGAACATCCGAGCCATATTTTATAACATGCCCAGTTTTGATTAATTGCTATTACAGTCCTAAACAGGATTTTTCATTGCTCAATCATTTTCAGCACCATACATGAAAAGAAAACAAAAGGCCCTGTCACTGAGTATGCCATCCTCTCCAGCCATAAGACAATTTTCATAATTTAAAGAACATTAGATTTGACATTCTCAGTCAACTTGCCTATAAAAGGTGAGCAACTACAGCTTCTACACTTGTCCAGTGTTATCTGCGTTTAATTTTTCTGATGTTCCTCTCACAAGTGTGTGAGATCACCAGGAATGCTTCTTAAACAGAAAGTCCTAAATAGATACTTTAAAAGTCTGGACATGTAGGATACAGTTTCCTATATGGCTGGCATAGAGGTGGCTGAACAAGCCATCTGAAAAACTCTGAAACTCGTTGTTCAGAGTTACAGAAGTATTATTCATGTAACAATCTGGGTCTCTGTTCTTCCGTTACTCCTGCCTTTAATTTACATATCATTATAATTCTTCTTTAGAATAAAACCCGCCACGTTGTTCTGAGTACTGTGGTCCCATGTGACACCTGCCAGTTTTTTTCTTGATCTGTCAAGGATTTTATGGCTTCTGTATTAATGTATTAGCAACATACTGGATATTTGGGAAAGTTGTGTCTGTAGGTTGTTATTCTTCAGATGTGTGAGGGGAAGGAAGGAGGGAAGGGAAGGGAAGGGAAGGGAAGGGAAGGGAAGGGAAGGGAAGGGAAGGGAAGGGAAGGGAAGGGAAGGGAAGGGAGGGGAAGGGAAGGGAAGGGAAGGGAAGGGAAGGGAAGGGAAGGGAAGGGAAGGGAAGGGAAGGGAAGGGAAGGGAAGGGGTGAAGTAGGATCTTTCATTTCCTATGAAAAGAAGGAGGAGAGGGGAAGGAGGAAGGAAAATGGGCAGTTATCCATGGCTGGAGGAATCAACACATCTGATTGCACTGCAAAATAGAGCCAGGTGAACCGTAGATCAAAGCACAAGAGGTGGTTATGAGTCAGTTCTCCTCTATGGAAACCCGTGTGGATAAAATGCATGTTTGCATATAAAATTTTTTCTCTGATAAATCTGTGCCTAATTTCTGTTTGTTTATCCTTGTTTTTTCAGTGGCTTCATCCTGAATATATAAACTTCCTTAATATAATTCTACCATGGTGTAATATAGCTGACCCCCCACACCTTCTCAATTTAAAACACATTCAGAATACCTCACATGAGTATGTTCTGTGTTGCTTAGTGTCATGATCTCTTCTGACTTCATATGCCAAGCAACCTTGGCCTAAATTTACACTTAGATGAAAAATCTTCTGAAAAATACATCTATACAAAAAAAACCCCAGTAGTTTTAGTAGTTCAGAATATAAGGTTATTCTCTATGAATACGCTGTCCACACCTTTACAGAAAGGTGCTGTAGACCTTGCTATAAGATTATAAAATGCTGTATGATTACAGAAGATTCTTCAGCAGGGAGTCTACGCCTTGTTGTATTTTATGGCCTTGGCCCCTCCACAGTCATAAATCCTGACTGATTCAAATGGTCATATAAAAGGGTATTTGCCTCAGCAAGCTACCTATAAAATACACTATGGTTCCCAAATCAGGATCTGTTTGCAACCACAAACATCTATAGAAGTTTGCAAATTTAGTTCTGCCACCTGGAAAATACGACCAGAAAAATATTCCATAGTAGGTATTATGGGAACAATTGTTTCATTCCAACTGTCAAAATGAAAATCTCTCCTTTCATAAGGTTGGATAAAACTAATATAATAATGATTATGGAAGGAAGCTCAGTAAACACGGATTTACTCATTTGGGCTATTAATATTTACTCATACATCACCATGTAGATTTGTACCCACTCTTCATAAGATTGTAGGGAAATTTGGGTTGGAAGGGACCTTTGGAGGTCTCTGTTCCAACCTTCTGCCCAAAGCAAGGTCAGCTCCAAGGTCACGTTAGGTTGCACTGGGCTTTATCCAGTCTCATCTTGGAAACCTGCAGACACAGAGGCTGCACAACCTCTCAGCAACCTGTGAACCTCTCCCGTTCCCGCCTGCTCCTGCTGTATCTCATCCTCCCACCATTCATCACTTCCTTAGCTAAGGCTTTTCTTTTGGTTTGTGTGTTGTCGTAGATATGTCTTAATCTCTAAATTGGATTTATATTGGTGCACCTTAATGCCTGTAAGAAACCTTGATGATACTAATAAGATTATTCCCAAGTGCAAGGGCATCTGTACCCACCCTGCTGCAGGACTGCAGACTTTGCAGACTTTCTCTGTAAGCAAAGGAGAACGTATACCAAGTAAATATAAATATATATTTCAGACAATTTCAACTTGTCACTTAAACATATTTTCTCCAGATATCATTTGCTGAAATAAAACTTCAGAAAACCTCCTCCTTTAATTTAACAAAACAGGGCCTGTGAAAGAATCTGGAGCAGCCAGTGCCTTCAAAACAGTCCAACCTGCATCTCATTATATGATGCAGTAATGATCTATGTGGAATTATATGAAATTTTCTGTTACCTTAGAAAAATGCCCTATCAGTGTGTTAGCTTATCCCACATATTTAAAGACAGAGATAGGCAAACAAATGAAAGCAAGATTGGGACGGTGACATAAAAATAGAGAAGGCAGGAGTACAATATATACTGTCAGATAAAAGGAGCCTGAAGGGAAATGATAAACCAGTTTAAATGCCCTCAAGGAAGTAATACCAAGCAATGAAGAAAATCATTCATGCTATGTAGGAGAGCTAAGCGAACCTGTGTGTTTATCAGGACCTAAAAATATATTTGGGTGATGCAATATGAACATTTTAGGACAACAATAATGCATAATTGGGAGTTCAGCAGGGAGAACACCACTCCTCAAGCTTCTTGAGGCCTTTTCCCTCTTGATGGACAAACAGTTGTGCCCTGGCCCTTCAGCTGTCCCCCTTCTCAATGGCTGGCCCACCTGTTACAGTCCCCTGCCACCCATGCTCACCAGCTTTTCTTGTTGGACCTCAGTTGAGCACGGTGTTGTTCTCTCCCTAGCAATAATAGGGTTAACTAAGTTTCACCTATAACAGAAACATCTGTGACAGCCGACCTGCTTCAGTGAAGGCTGCTTTGGAAGGAAGAAGGCTGTCGCACATCTCCATGTGAAACCTGGACCACAGCCTCACCACAGTCAGTGGTGCAGCCCCATTGCATGCTACCTGCTAAGCTGCGCCGCTGTTAACAAGTACTAGTGATCACCAGGAGCAGATCAGCAAACCAAAAGCCCAGGCACCAAGGACATGATGCCCACACCACACGCATTACAGAGGCATTCCTTCAGACTACTTCTAGTCCAATCCCATCTGCACACTCACTACCAACTAAAATGGGCTACATGTTCTCCTGGAGTACCTCTTCCAGCCTGAGATGGTTCTAGTTTAAGTGCTTTGAGACCACTCTGAACCCAAGCAGAGAAACTGGAGGTGGCTGTGAGAGTCTTGATCCAAAATAAAACACTAATGCAAACTAGTCCAATAGTCTGCACTGCCATTTCAGAATTTCCAGGCATTGTCTTCCTAGCCTTTTTCAGCTAGGTTGGAAAAAAATGGGCTTCCTTCCCAGCACGAAGCTCTTTTGTTTCAGTATTTTTACATTTGTGTTACTCACCCTCATACTTTTAGGTTCTGCAGGGAGCATCATTTCCATCAGTGATATTTAAACTTTGCTACTTCGTAGAACACAAATAGATTTATTTTTTCCATTGGAAATGGCAGTCCATGCATATCACATTTAAACAATCAGCTTGCCTTTCTCTGACACCATCCCCAAAGCCAAGGACTCCAAGGACAGGGTCTGAAAATCTCTAGAGATTGAGAGGTCCCAGGAAGGAAACCACTGCTTTAGATTACCCATGGAACAAAGGACAGAGCCAATAATCAGCCTAGGACAGTAACAGAGTACTTACAGACAATGCCCTACTTCTGGAGAGGTAGTTATGCCTTTGCAAATGCTCTACTACTCTGTGTCACTGCATCTCTCCCATACAGTTCAGGATTAAATCAGAGTAATCAGAAAAGGGAAAGAAAATTCCACATATGTTACAATTAGATTTAAAAAATGTCCTCTTCAAAGCTCAGCATCACAGATCATCTTTGATTATAAAGACATTTTCTTAGTTATGATGACTCCATGTAGGCCAGAATCTGTTACAATAATATGGAAGATGACAGCATAACCGAAAAATAAAAGAAAACGAAGGAAGGCATTGTCTTCATTATTCCTTTATACTGTAATATCTTCCGCAGGAGAAATCAAGTGGATTTTACAAGCTGTGTGTAACAGCACAGATTCATTTTTCATTGCTTCCATAGACATTTTTCCGCATTAAGCAAACAACTGCCAAATAAAGGCTAAACTGTGCTTTTGGAGTTGAGCCATCCCTCCAGCAGTTGTGCATGAATCACATTGGGTTTATTGGTAGCCTCAGACAAACAAGCAGTAGCCCTGACTAACGACAACAAACATAATAAAATACCTATGCCTCATTGCTTCTGGAAAAGAGGACGGAGGAAGCATAACCACATTCCTGCTCACTCTTGTTACGCTGATGTCTCTGTCACTGCCAGACAGGACAGACATCCTTGTCCAAATCACTTCCAAAGGAAGGAGCACCTGACCAACAGTGAGCAAATTAGGTATGACACCGGGTACCTGGACTTAATTCCTTTCCTTGATGAAGACTTCCCACATGACTCAGGCAAGTCATTTTTCTGCGTCTCTGTTCCCAAGCATTACGTATGGAAATAGTTACTTCAGCGTGCATTAAGAAAATTAAGAAAATGTTTGTTGCATATTACAAGAGATTATGGCAAGAAGAGTCACAGTCCAAGACCTTTCCTGTGTGGCATGAGTCTAACAGTTGTGAGGGATGCTACATACAAGCTCAGTAACATCATTATAATAAAAGATCCTGATTCATTATTGTAATTATTTTCCCAGGAATACATGGAAGAGATTATACCCAAGCAATATTTCATAATAGTTTTCTTTGGAGCCTGAGAAATTGAGAGGATGTAGAAATACGAGTGCCAGCATTCCTTTCCCAAATCAAGACAGAACGTGCAGGGTTCAGTGCGGCAGCATCACCTGTCAGAAAACTTGTCTCCAAATTGTCTACAAACCAAACAGAAAATTATCAGAGCAGACCATGAATCAAAAAGCTAAGATACAACCCTCAAACTATATCTTCATTTGTGTCACCTTACTGCCAAGACCCATACGTGAAACCAGGGTCTACCTCAAGGCATATCCACATTATTTTTGCTGCAGAACTGTTCTTCCACAGGCAACGTTTTCTTGAGCCAGAATTTCATATTTTTTTTACCCTTGGTAATTTTGCAGCAGCACAAGCTGCCTAATTTGCAAGGAAGCTTTAGATTAAAATCAGGGTGGTTCTTGAAAGTGAGTATACACAGAAAAGAGTGCTCCTGGAAGAGGCAAAGCCATCGTAAGTGGCAAACAGTTTATCAAGCTGTCAGCGGTGTCAGTTCTGGCTGTGAAATCTGAAAGAGCAGCAAATGTAAGGTTAACGAGTGATTATTACTTCAGGAAGGGTGGCATTCACATAACTGTGAAAACAGGGAAATCTCACAGCTCTTACTGATGAGATTGTTTTTCCAATGTGGAACAGTAAATCAAATTACTAGAAGATTGTAAGGAAAATACACATCTCATCACCTTAAGCTCAGGCTGTGGTGTGCTTATAAATATTTTGCTCACTGCCATAGTCTTCTACAGGGATGTTAAGCAGGGATTACAGCACGCCATAATAAAGGCAAATGACAAGGAAAGGAAACTGCCTTCCACTGTAGATATCTGAGCAACAATTTTGGGGAAAAAAACCCCAGTCAAACAAAAAAACTCACACCAAAACCAGACAATTTCATTAAATAAACTAAAAATTAAGAAAAAATAATGTTAAACTAATCTCATGTAACACTTTCACCTTTTGCATTAAGTGTGTCAGCCTTCCTAGACCATGAATCCACCCTCAGACAGGTGCTGCTGTGCTCAGACTAAGCTGTGTAGTTCATATGTTCCCACTGCTCAGAAGCAGATCCACCACTATGTACTACTGCAGGGCCTTGTCCTGTTTAGGATTCGACTTTTAGGAGAGCATCCTAAAGCAGACGTAGCCATCATACCAGTTGTTATACTGCTCAGCATCCACTCATAAGAGCTATTCCAAAGCTCTTCTGGTCTTCTACTGCCAGCACAAGTTCACATGCACCTAACAGGGCTTATTCTCCAACCACAAGTGTCTGAAGAGAAGGATCTCTGGCACCCCTTTACACAAAAATATTGGTACTTTGGTTTAGACCTCTGGTTACTGATTACCTGCTCATATATTTTATGCAATAACTTATATTTTTATCATGGATTTATGCTTAAACAGCTAGTCATACAACTATTTCATGCTGCTTTGGAGAACAGTGAGTTCAGCCAGGCAATTTAAATTACAAGTACCCTGGTTTTGCCAGTCTTCCTTCTAATTACTCATGCCTGACAACATGATTGGTGTCAGCAGTTTCAGTGCTTAGTTTCTCATGGTGGCTACACATGATCAATTGCACAGCTTTCCTCCTTTTTAAAATCTCTCCCTGACTGACACATCCATTTATTTACAGGTAGACAGAGGTACAAGTTCCACCTTCGTCAGTGCTATGGATAAAGGGAAATACAAGCCGTGTGGAGGACCAGCAGCAGTTGAGTGTCTTCATTCCTTGCTTGTCTATCACTGCCAGCAATGGAGGAAAATTACAAAGGGTTCAGCGTAGGAATGTGGGGGGAGTTTACCCACTTTTTCCTGCAGTAGGTTTTTCACTTAATTTCTAGGAAAGTGATTGTACAGAAGGTTTGTACTCTCTAGCCTCTTCTCAAGAGTAGCGTTGTTCATTGCTCTCCAGATGGAAGCATCACCCGCAAATAACTGCACTGACATTTTCTTCTTTGCCCTCTTACTCTCCTGCCACAGCCATATTAATGTGTCATTAAGAGCAGGAAATATAGACCAAGATGTTTCAGATGACTAATAGAGTTCAGATACCCCAATTAATTTGGTGTCCAAAATAAGGCTTCTTAAAAGAACCTCAATTTTCCAGCAAATAGCCATTCAGCATTATACAAAGATAAAATAGCATTCAATAACCTCAAAGGAGATGTCATCTGCCAATTTAAACCAAATGAGAACATCTTTGGGTTTCACTAGGACTTCTCACGGACTTGGAGATGAATTTTATATTGTTTCAAACATTCACTTGTATCTACATAGAAATTATGCTTTTGTACCCTGCACATGTGAAAGTGAAGTCACCGTGCACTTCAGCACACAGATCTGATACTGACACATGTTCAGTATGCTGATATGAACCCCATATTTGAAAAGCATTTTTAGTATACATTTTTCTTCCTCTATACTGCAAGGAAACAGAAAGATAATGTATTTGTAATGGTACTGACAAAACACCAAAACACTCCATTACTACCAACTTTTTCTTTGCATCATCCTTTATCAGCTTCATTTGATTTCATATCACTGTTTTTGGCCCCCAACAGAATCATTTTTTTCTTCTTCTGTTGAGATGAAACAGTTAAAAACAGAGAATTGGTAAGCATTATGGTAATGATCTCTAAACATAAAATTCCTAGGATTATTATTACACAAAAAAATTGTATTTTACACAGATTCACAAGTTCATTTTCATTAAGTTCATTTAACCCCCTCCTAGTTCCAACCTCCACAGAAAGAACCACGGCTGTTGGCAGAACTGCTGTGGTGCTTTCCAAATGCCCAGGTGTTGTGCTGCAATCCACAGTCAACTTTACCTCTGGCATCTTTGCAACACAATTTTTTGCCTAAAAGCCACCAATGCCTTATGTGTGAATACACTTTCCCCACATACGTGCAATACTAATGTCTGACCTTTGTGATTATACCAATTTCTGGGCATTTTCCACATAGTACAGACATATTGGGTCTTTTTAACTATGTTTTCTGTATCTGTATTCTAACATCTATATCCTATAACTGTACGGATGTCTGTATCTTCCCTTATTTGTACTTCCTGACACTTTTCCTGTGTTCTAAAGCTTTAAAGTTTCTTCCAACCTAACACATTCTGTGAGTCTGTGAACTCATTCAGCATCTTCATCACTGTAAATGTTGTGGCTCCACTACCAGTTCCACAGACACTGCCCTATACATACTGCCTAAACATTTTTATACTGTGAAAAAACAGAAACAGGGAGAGAGGCACACAGGAAATAATGCTCTGTTGTTGTAACCTTGGGTGAATGCTTTTCTCTGTCAAAACTTCAGTAAGAGGAGATATTAAAAGCTGGAGTCACTCTAAAAAGCTGCTAATTTTATAAAGACTGCCTGCTGCGAAATTGTAAGTGTGGCAGGGCTTGCTCTGGGGCTCTTCCTTTTTCCTTTGCTTTCCCACGTAGTTCCAGCAGCGCCGGCCTGCTTGGCTTGTAAGCCAGGCAGTGAGACTGATGCTCTCTTGAACTGTTGCTTCAGTTTACTGATAAACAGATCAAGCACAGAATGCTTTATTTTTCTAACTTACTTTATCACAGAGACTCTTCCTAATGTCACATTAAAACTCCACTCCTTCCATTTCCAAACTGTCCACTAAGTTTAAAAAAAAAATGAACCACCAACAAAAACCCCATGACTATAGTTACCATAGAAACTATCTCTAAGATACAGAACAATTTCTTAAAGAAGCCTGCAGAAGAGCACCCAGTATCATCAGAGCTGTGATACAGTGGTTCAGAAGAAAATGAGGGATAGGCTGTGCTCCAGAGCCTGAGTTTCCCACAAGCTTCACTCAGTGATGAAGAGTGAAATGGGAATGTCTGTTTCCTGTGAACTGACTTATCAGTGGGTCACATGAGCATCACAAGTCCTTCACAAAAGAATGAAACAGAATAATAAAACTTATCCCTTCCCATCTTCAAGTTGATATACATGTTAGGAGTATGACTGGGGTGCTGCTTCAGTCCTGAACGATGGAGAATGTTCTCAACATTCATGTTCGTGTCTGTGAAAGAATGACAGGATTCCTCTGGATCAAAATAATGTGTTATCTGGTCTTCTCATGGTACTGACATCTCCCAGTCTTGCAGTACTATGAGCAAAACAAATCTCTTGTCATTTCAGCCCATAAATGGCTCCCTTTGGCATTAAAAAGTCTGTAAAAACCATAATTACAATTGCAAAAAAACAGAGACAAAACCCAAGTAACAGATCCCACACGCATTCCCAACGCATGACATCTCAGGCATAAGTGCAGACACTTTTCTACTCAAAGATGCTGCCAAATGAAAAAAAAAAAAGTCAATGATATTTGTTCCTGCTACTAAAAAAATATGTTTTCTGAACTGCATTTCAAAATCACTTTGTATTGAGAATGCCTGCTGGAACACGATTCTGAGCTGTTGCTGGAGAATTCTGCTACCACCTTCTGGCTGACACAAACTCTCAGCACTTCTTTAACCAGCATACCCTGAGATCACAACGTGTTTGCCATTTTTTCAGTCTGCATTCTTCCCATGGTACTGCCCCATATTCTTCCATACAGACGTAGGATTTATACACACAAAAAAGTTACATTATTTTGTAAACAGTTTTGGTAAAAAATCAAAACAACCAACCAACCAAACAATTGCAATGAAGACTAAACATTAACAGTTTTTAAGGATTTGAAAATGCTTTGTGATAAAGATCAAATTTGAACATAATTGAAATTAAACTTTTCAACATAAAACTAAGTGGGATTTTTTTCCACTTCTTATCCATGCAAAACAAGGTGTCGCGATTCAATCCAATTTATTTATCGATGAACAGAAAAATCTATATAGTTGCATTGCTAAACCAGTAATTCACAAAAGGTGCTGTCTTGTAAAGTCTTTTGCACACTTCTCCCATTGCACATGTGATTTACTCCCTCTAACTTCACAGTACCAGAAACAAAGACGATTGGTATGCTGCATGGCTGCTTCTACTCCAATGCAATTGCTTGCAGTAAATTCAATGAAAAAAGAGTGTAACCCACATCAGTCTTGTTAGCCATGTTATGACCTTTTCTACAACTGCCACAATTTATTCTTAAAATTTCTGGAGTTATATAATAAAATCAGCACTTCTTTCTTTTGCTCTTTTATCAAGTAACTATCCAGCCTTGTGCTGAAGAAAAGCCTGAAGGTGGAAGATTAAAGGTTCAGAAATATAATCATAAACAAAAAAACCCTTCATATCTAAAAAAAACCCCAAAAACATTTTAAAAACAATGTCTGATTTGGGGAACTGTCCAAGAGAACAACTTGAATGAGTTTGATAATGCTGATCAAGTGGGAGGAATCACGTGAGAAAAGAGTACAGGAGTAAAGTCAAGATTATCGGGATGTTGGTTGGCAGCCAGCTGAACATGAGCCAGCAGTGTGCCCAGGTGGCCAAGAAGGCCAGAATCATCCTGGCTTGTATCAGAAATAATGTGGCCAGCAGGACCAGAGCAGGGATTGTGGCCCTGATCTCAGCTCTGGTAACGCCACACCTCAAAGTGCTGTGTTCAGTTTTGGGCCCCTCACAAGAAGGACATTGAAATGCTGGAGCATGTCCAGAGAAGGGCAACAAAGCTGGTGAAGGGTCTGGAGCATATGTCTAATGTGGGAGCTGGGGCTGTTTAGTCTGGAGAAGAGGAGGCTCAAGGGAGACCTTATTGCTCTCTACAGCTACCTGAAAGGAGGTTGTATTGAGGTGGGTGTTGGTTTCTTCTGCCAAATAACAAGCAACAGGACAAGAGGAAATTGTCTTGAGTCGTGTCAGGGGAGGTTTAGATTGGATACTAGGAAAAATTTCTTCACTGAAAGAGTGGTCAAGCATTGGAACAGGCTGCCCAGAGAGGTGCTGGAGTCACCATTCCTGTATGTGGCACTCCAGAACATGATTTAGTTGACATGGTGGTACTGGGCAGATGGTTGGACTTGATGATCTTAATGGTCTTTTCCAACCTTAAAAGATTCTATTATTATTTTCCATGACTGATGACATGTTACTCCTAATGTAAGTGGATGCTGTTGCTGGAATAGGTGGTCAGAAATCCTCTCCCAATACACAAAACCAGATTTACTTGTGCTAGTTCCCTCCAGGATAAAAGAAGGTAAAAGGACAAAAGGCTGGACATGAGGCAAAGGAAAGCTCAAACACCCAGTATGGTGGTAGCAAAAACATCCAACAGATTACAGAGATTAGATAACTACGCTGTAATTTTAAGTAACCAATATATATTTAGGTTTTGTTCTTCTCCCAACAGTATTCCTGCAATCTATAGACTTTTCAAATTCCTTTTGGTCACAGCGTTAGTGCACCACGTGTACCTACATGAATTATCTGAGTATTTTCTCTCATCTAAGGAGCCAAATTTTTTAAACTTCATCACAGCACTTAATTATTCACAGATTCTGTTGCATTTCATCCTCGTTTCAGCTGCAGGAAGGATGAAAAAGATCATTATAATACACACATCACTGCAAGTTATTACAAAGTACCACTCTACAGAATGGCTTTACAGATCTCATCAAAGGGGTTTCACTCTGCAGCTAGGTCAAAGGCATAGAAAAATTTAAATGGTGAGGCATGGATGTATTATTTGGACCTAACCCATATCCTATTGAACTCAATAACAAAATTTCCAGTCTCCTGAAAGCAGACTTTTGAAAACTGATTAAAAAATTATGTTTTCTAGGTTTCAAAGGCCCCTTGAGAACCCAGCCATAAGTGACTAAGCCTCTCTCAAAATGAAATGCAGGCACCCAGGTTACTTAGATGACACCTTTGAAAATTCTGCCTTAAATGAAATCTTACGCTCACACAGCAAGCCTATGCTAAAGCCAGATATCAAAGGCAGGTGGCGAGCCTTAATGAAGCATCTACTCAAATTCAGGCCGTGCTTTAGCAGCAAGCGCTCAGGTGGAATATTAGAAACGGGTGCTGTTTAATCTCTCTCACCTCCTGGGGAAAAAACCTGGCATTTACAAAACATTAGCAACAGCAATTGCAGAAGAGGGAGAGAAGGGTTCTCTCCAGCCATTCTGCTTCTCCACAAGATACGATGTTTTCAGATGTTCTGCCCGTCAAATCTGAGCACATTCAGTTGAGCTGGACAGTTTCTTGCAAGCTCTGCCAGCTTTTGACTCTCTTAGCTTTCCCGGGATTTACATTTCCATTTTAAACCTCGGATAAGCTTCCTAAAGAAAGGATTTGTTTAATTATTTCACATTTTGATATTTCCAGGTCTGAAACTGAGCTACCTGCTCTGACTCTCCATGAGCCCCCAGAATTCCTTTAAGTTTCAAGGATAGCATTACTGAAAAACACCAGATCCGATAAACATAGCCCCCAGTTTTAAGAAGGGGAAAAAAGGAAGACTTGGGGAACTACAGACCAGCCTCTCTCACCTCTGTGCCTGGCAAGATCACAGAGCAGATCCTCCTGGAAACTATGCTCAGGTACATGGAAAGTACAGAGGTGATTGGTGACAGCCAACATGGCTTCACTGAGGGCAAATCATGCCTGACAAATGTGGTGGCCTTCTATGACTGGGTTACAATGCTGGTGGTTAAAGGAAGTGAGATATATCACTTACCTGGACTTGTGCAAAATGTGTGACACTGTTCCACACAATGCACTTGTCCCTAAGTTGGAGACAAATCCTTTCTTTAGGAAGCTTGACTGATGGACCATTTGGTGGATAAAGAATTGGCTGGACAGTCTCAGTCAGAGACTTCTGGTCAACTGGTCAATGTCCAAATAGAGACAAGTGCATTCCTGCACTTGTCAGTACTGACCCAGGCCAGTACTGAGACGTACAACATCTTTCTTGGAGACATGGACAGTGGGATCAAGTGCACCCTCAGCAAGTTTGTGGGCAACACCTGGCTATGTGGTGTGTTTGACATGCTGGAGGGAAGGGATGCCATGCAGAAGGACCTAGACAGGCTGGGGAGATGGGCGTAGAGAGATGAACTGCATACAGTTATATATAGATTAACCACATACCCCAACTAGAGGGTGAGTAGAGACTGGATGGAGAGCAGCCCTGAGGAGAAGGGCTTGGGGGTGTTGGTGGATGCAAAGGTCAACATGAGCCAGCAATGTGCACATGCAGCCCAGAAAGCCAACCATGTCCTGGGCTGCGTGAAAAGCAACGTGACCAGCAGGGCAAGGGAGGTGATTCTGCCCCTCTGCTCTGCTCTAGTGAGACCCCACCTGCAGTGCTGCATCCAGCTCTGGAGGGGTCATCAATACAAGAAACACATGGACATATTGGAGCAAGTGCAGAGGAGGCCATGAAGATGATCCGAGGGCTGGGGAACCTCTCCCGCAAGACAGACTGAGAGAGTTGGGCTTGTTCAGTCTGTTAGGAGACCTTAGAGCAGCCTTTGAGTACATGAAGGAGCCTACAGGAAAGCTGGGGAGGGACTGTTTACAAGGACAGGTAGTGACAGAACAAGGGGTAATGGCTTTAAATTAAAAGAGGGCAGGTTTAGATGAGATATAAGGAAGAAATTCTTCCCTGTGAGTGTGGTGAGGCCATGGCACAGGGTGCCCAGAGAAGCTGTGGCTGCCCCTGGATCCTTGGCAGTGTTCAAGGCCAGGTTGGATGGGGCTTTGGGCAGCCTGGGCTAGTGGAGGGTGTCCCTGTATATTTTTCATAGAAGTACTCTAAGAACAGAAAGCACTGCTGCCTCTGCAAAACAGGTTTTTTTTTTTTTTTACATTGCACAAAGCTGAAATACTGTGGTTCCTCCTAAAACAGAAGTACACTTGCTCACTATGGATGAAATGCAACCAGTTACAAAAATTATTTTGTGGATATAAATCAGACTTCTACTTGTATGTCGTACTTTCACCAAAAAAAAAATGTGAATTGCACTTTTTAGGAACAGTTCTTGGCCCTGTGATAACAATATAAATACACCTACTTCAGTTATACAATGCTTACATGAATCTTCTCCTTATAAAGTAAGGTATCCAACAAAAAGAAACATCTTAAATGATGTGTATATAAAGAGGGCAGCATAAAACTTACATTCTTTTTTCCAAATTATTACCACACATTTTTATAACTTTAAAATGCTCCTTGCAAAGAACAAAATACTGTTTTTTCTGCTTGAAGCAGTGCAGCTTATCCTCTCAGTCTTACACCAGGCCTCAGATGGATATTCAGACCAGAAGGTATTTGATGGCTTAAGCAAAGGTGCTTCTTGACCAAGAAAACGTCCATCTTTAGGTAAGATATGAAGAAGCAAGTGGAGCACATCTCACAACACAGAGGTCTGCTGAAGCTCTCTCCTGACTACCCTTTCAGCATACTCAGAGTTGTGGGAAACACTTCTTAATTGCATTCTGCACATCTGCTTCAGGATTTCTCATGTGCCTTATGAATGCCTAGGCGATTCTATGTTTAAAACTGTGCATTAGGTATGTAATTAATGGGAAATCTGTTTGCATTTGCCTCCAGAAGTACAGACAGCTATTACAATACATCAAAGAAGCTGGCACACCACAGAGGACACAGAATCTGGTCAAGCTGACTGTAGCATTCAGGATAACATCTAGTGAACAAATAAAATAATGTTTTTCATAATAACTGATGTTATGGTCTTTGGTTCTGTGCAAATAAGACAATCCTTTAATACAAACACAACAAATTTATTTAACTAAACTCACACATATCACAGACATATAGCAAGTAAGCGTTCACTCTGATCACAGTCGTTTTATTAAGCAAAATACTTTTGAGGCGACTTAGGACAACCTGCATTCACATAAGTTACAAATTCTCCGAGGCTGCGCATCCCCCCAGCCACAGCACCGCTCTCGGGTTGGGCTGCTCGCCACTAAGCCGACTCGACCACTAAGCCGATCAACGGCTCTTCCGCAGTCAGGCAAGCTGCGGCCGGTCGGCTCCCTCCAGGCTTCCGTCCGCGCCTCCCGGGCACAGCTGCCGGACGGGGCCGTGAGGAGACCAGCCCACCGCGACAGCACCCTGGGACGGGGAGCACCGCTGCATCCCGGCGGGAATTCATCTCCTCCCGCTACATTTAGAGAGCTTTCCAGGGATGCTCTACCCGGAGGGCAGCACACAGTCAGACCCACAGGAATCAGAGTTCACCAGCATCCCGCTTTCCCCACCCGAGCCCCCAGCGCATGCGTGCCACCACCCACCCTGCTCACCTCGTCGTACGCATGCGCCCTGGCGTCCTCTTCCCTCTTCTCACTGTGGCATAGGTTCCCGCTCCGGGGTGGCGGTGCTTGCGCAGTTGCGGCCGCCCTCTCTCCCCTTCCCCCGAAACTTCGTGAAGATTCCGGAAGGCTCCGGACGGCTCTTTCCGCTGAGGGAGTGGCCCCGCCCTTTCCCCGGCATTGCCCGGCTTCCGCCTGCGGTTCCGCCGGGCTCCGCTCTCCCGTGGTGGGGCAGGAAGGGCTTCTGGCTGCTCCGCCGCCATGTCCTTGCTCTGCTACAACCGGGGCTGCGGTCAGCGCTTCGACCCCGAAACTAACACGGAGGGTGAGAGCGGTGGGGGCAGAGGGAGAAGGGTAGCGCGGGGTGCTTCTTCCCTCATTGCTTCCCCCCCCCCCTTTTTCGGTTTGGGGGATATGAAGGAGGGCCTCGGGGGAGGCTGCGAGGGCTCTGCAGGGGACCCCTGAGGGGCGGTCTGAGACGCTCGGGATGCCCGCCTCCTGCGGTGTCCTTCCCGGTTTCTGGAGCCGCGCTCCGCTGAGCTGTCAAGCAGGCCGCGGCGTCGCTCAGCACTGAGGGCAGGGAAAGCTCTGGCCTGAGGGGGGGCAGGCCCCCTGTGCGTGGCTCTCCCGCCTGCACCCGTCCGGTACTGCACGGTGCTGTGCCCGCCTCGCTTCTCCCCGCAAATCCCGTGTTCGCAGATGCCGTCTGTCGCTTGAGGGATGGAGGGGCGGTCCGGCGTGGAAAACCGGTGCTGCCGGTGGCTTCATTGCCGGCTTCGCGGTAGCTGGACAGTGAATCGAGCCCGGGCCGGGAATTGACCCGTCAGGGCAGAAGTGTGGGGCTGGCCCCGGCGCTCTTCTGTAGCAATAAAGTAATAAAAGTACTGTCATAGCAGTATGAGGGAAAAGAGGCAATGAGAAGTTGTTCTTTATGTTGCTGTTATTTGCTCTGAAGATGGAACCTGGAGGTCTTGAGCAAGAGGGTGTTTTTTTCTTTTGAGGGCCTCTCTGGGTGTTGCACATGTAGCAGTTACCAGGTACTTTTTTATTAATTGTAATATGTGGACTTGCTGCAGGTAATTAAATGTATCTTACAATACGTGTGTCTGCTCTGCCAAGTGCTGTGGGCTCTTGGCAGTGCTTCTCTTGTGCATGCTGGGAATCCAGTACCTGGTGAAACATCTTAAAAGTACTATCGTTTTAGGTTTCCTAATTTCACAGGCTGCAAAAGACTGATCTGAGTTTTCAGGAGGTTTGCCCTCAACTAGTTTGCGATGTAACTCTCTTCGCTGAATTTCTAGAATGGCCTCTTTGTGTTAGTTTAATTTTTAGTGACCCATAAGACTATAAGTAGGCTAACAGGTTCTAGCATGCGTGTATTTTGTGATTCAGATCCATGGCATAAAGTGTGTTTATTTTATTTGAGCTAAGTACTTCCAAAAGGGGCAGCATTTTGTGTAAGGCTAATGTTAGCAACAGATAAAGCAGGCACTTCTATTAAGTGATTTTTTTTCCACCACTACCACCCCTCATACCCTGTTGCCCCAAAAGGCAAAGCAGATAGGGATGTTTATATTACGAATTATCACTACGGCTTCATAAACTGGATTTGTTATTAAAATGACAGTTCTTTATCCTGTGTTCGTGATGAAAGTTAGAATAGACCCAATATGTTTAACATGGCCCTGTGTTATTTGTGTGGTGCTTGGATTGGGGAAGACAACTTCTTGCAGTGAAGTTTGTTTTGGTAAATGGCAGGAACACTGACTGGAATTACTGTGCCCCAGACTAAACAGGCCTTAAGGTAAACATAGTTCTTCACCGACCACTTCAGGAAACCAGGTTTTACATTTTCAGTGGAAATAGAGTGATTGTAACTTCTGGCATCCCTAAACTTCACCAAGGTCACTGGGATGATTACTGTTTAAGCATCTAAATGCACAGTTAGCTGTATATGACTGTCAACTTCAAATAGTTTTGTTCAGAACTATATTTGGATTTACTTCTAAAATATTGTGGGGGTTAAGGCTAGTATATGTGTTTAACATCATAATACTTACCCCTTTCTTAAGTTTTGCATTGATGTAATTAATAGATAAGCTTAGGATCAATGTATCTATAGAAAATTTTCTTAAATGAAAATAGATACAGATCCTGCTAGCCTCAAAGCATTATTGGAGCTTTTAGAGTTTTTTTGTCTACGTTCACCCCGCAGTATAGCTTATTCACATAATAATGATTGATGGAAGAGGCCATTAATCTTCTTCTTAGAACCAGGTGGCTGAAATAATACATGCATGTATTTTCTTTAAAAACTAATTGTTTTCAAACTATGAGCAAGTGGCAGATGGCTAACATGAAGGACTGTATGCCCCTTAGGCAGAAAAACAAGCACAAGGGAAGTCATTAAAGGTGTGCCTGCACAGTTGTGATGGAGTGCACAGTTACGATTTCATCTGTGGCACACCTGAGAAGGTACAAATTTCAGATGCATTTCAGATATGTTAACTACTAGTTAGTCCGTACTATTGAAGACTTGCACAGCATCTGACACAGAGGTAGAATTTAACAGATGGAAAGTTTATGTTTGTGTTTGTCTCAATTTCTTTACTGTAATGCAATAAGTTTTGTTGTAGGGTATAATCCAGATCTTTCTTAATGCAATTTAATTTAGTCCACTGCTAGAACAGTATCATATACCTTCTGCTTAGGTTGAAGGATCAGTGATGTTGCAGCTGCAGGATAAACCCCATGAACACGGACCTGATGAAAACTGATTTTAGCAAGAAATGGTAGCCTAGATTTTTCAAGTCTGTATGCCTGAAGTCAGGCTTCTTTAATCTTGCCAGGTCTCCACAGTTCAAACTCTGTTCCTATAAAGTGCATCCTTGATCCTCTGTCTTCCCTGTGGTTTTGTTTCTCAGGGTGAGCCTTCCTTTTCTCAGTGAACTATTTATAAGCTCTCACCATACCTTGTCTGCCCTGTTTTCTATACTTTTTTTCAACCCTGTGAGAAGAAGTTCAGTGGAATTAGCTTCCTAGCCTCAGCAACCACTTGCAGTCATTAACTTCTCCTAGGTGCTGATTGAAGTTCATCAGGTTTAATGACCTTCAATTGCTTTTGGGCTGTAAAGCATAGCTTACCAAGTATTGGGGTGTTTGCACAGGAGAGCATCAGGTCAGTTTACTAGTGGCGTATAGACGGATGTCTCACTGAATTCCTGAGGATGCAATATGATTCTATTGAAAATACCAATGAGTTTGGGTGACCTATACCACTTTCTATGTTGACATTTAACAAAAAGACAGTGATGGCCAGTGACAGGACAAGAGGCAGTGGGTGCAAGCTGGAGCAGAGGAGGTTCCATGGGAACATAAGGAAAAACTTTTTCACTGTGAGGGTGGTAGAGCACTGGGACAGGCTGCCCAAAGAGGTTGTGGAGTCTCTTTCTCTGAAGGCATTCAGAACCCACATGGATATGTTCCTGTGTGATTTAGTCTAGGTGATGCTGCTCTGGCAGGGGGTTGGACTAGATGATCTTTTGAGGTCCCTTCCAACCCCTAGCATTCTGTGATTCTATAATAATGTGCTTCAATGAATAAGCAAGGACATAGCAGTAAAGTAACAGCAGACGGCAGTGTGTGTTCTGAGAGGGGGATTGGTTTGGGTAGGAAATCAGCATTTAAAAAAGAGTCCACTGAGCAGCCTGAAAACTTGAGGTACTTACATCTCCAAAAATTATCTGAGTGAGAGAAAATGCCTTCTTTTGAAAATTTTAACTTTGTCCTGGTTAAGGAAAGGTAATAAAAGCAGTGGAGAGTGGAGACATGACTTGGATTCCCATCCCCACCCCCTCACCCCCTTTTTCCCCCCCCGAAATGAAGAATAGGAACCAAAGCCTGGAAGTTGAACTCTGACAAATCAGAGGTAGACAGGCTTCTAACTACTCAGGTGACTGTTGATGTGTGCTAAATTCCCGGTTTTCCTCACCTAGTCTGAGATGGCATATTTTAATGGGTATAATCTTTATCAGGTAAGAGTTGTTTGGCTCAATATGAGAGAAAATGAGGGACATTTTCGTGCACTCTGGTATGCAGAATAGTCAGACAGCTTATTAGTGGGTAAGTCCCAGTGCCCCTGAAGGACGACTTATACTGTCTTCTGTTGCAGAATATGCATGGCCCTGGTGAGATAGCAGCAGTTATTTGCTCTGTGATCTACCTCCTGCAGAGACAGCTTTAGGGGCCAGGGAAAAGGATTGGCCTTGGCCAGATGGACAAACAGATGCTCCTCTGTGTCTGATTTGTGAACTGAAGGATAGCTGCCCCTGAGTTAATTGATCCTAAGATGGTTTTGGTCCCTAGAAATGCTGCACTGATTAATGCCACTTATCTTATTTAAACCCATGTGCTTGTGAGGGATTAGAAACATTAAATTGAGTCTTCTGCCTCAGAAATAACATGTGCTGCAAACTGAGTTTACGTTTACTACCATGATGCTTATGATCACATGCTTTTATACTTCTGGAAGCGTAACCCCTGTTTGTACTTCTCTTTGATTTAGTGCTGAAGTCCTGGGCTCTTTGTACCAAATAAGCACTTTTTTATTATTTTCCTGTGAAGTTTACATTTACAAAAGTGTTAGCTTTTCACCCTGAAGCTGAAACAATTGGTAGAAGTTCATGCATACGCATTTTAAGTCCTGAAGAAACTCATGTCCCTAAATATGTGCCTTTTGAGTTAAGGTAGGAGCTGCCACCTTAAAGCAATGTGTTTGTCACACAATATTAGTGCCTTAGACTTAGCCACTGAGTATGAAATTAAACAAAATTAGATTAAATAAGATTTCTCTAAAAGCTGTGTATTTATAAAAATGAAAACAAAGTTATCTGTCTTTACGCCCGTTTAATATCTGTAGGCAGACTACTAATAAAGTTGCTCATCACTGTTCTCTTTTCCTGCATATCATGTGAATTGTGATATTTTTCACTCTTTTGTTTTATGGAGGCTTATTAAAATTGTTACTGTTTGTGTCACTTTTAATTTTAGCTGTTTCAACAAAAATTGAGCTTTAAAGGCTAAAAGATGGCTGGTGTTTCCCATCACTTTGAGTCAAGTCATTAAAATATTATCTATGCAGTATATGTCAAAGAAGTTATATAATCAGGACATTTATAGTACACTTGAAAAATACATTATGTTACATAAAAAGGGAACAGTTGCTACATAAAAAAAGCTGTAGTGTTGATAAATATCTGGGAATATAAACAGCTCAGTTAATAAAAGTTGTGTTTTAGCATGCTGTTTGTACAGAACCTTTTAATAATCAACAGCATTGACATGTCTAAATTGTATATATGGGAGACTGGTTTATGGGTTCAAGTCCTTAAGTGACCTAGGATACAAGAAAAAGAAGCTAATTATAATGGATAAAATAACAAACTGAAGATTTAAGAGAATTTTTTTAACTTTTTTTTTTTTAGAGAAGGCCTTGATCAGGTGCAAATAGATGTATTTAATGCTGTAAACTAGTATGTTATGTCTGTTTGGTGGCTGTAGGGCCCCCTTTTTTACTGCTACTGAATTATCAGTGAAGGCTAGTTACTGATTAGGGTAAAGGGTGGTCCATAGGAAGTTTACTTGTGCCATACAGAAATATGTTTGTCTTAGGTGCCTGCTTTCTGGCTTCTGTGGTATAATACAGAAAAAAAAAAAGAAATCTTGATTATTTGGGCTTGATATATTCACTCAGAAAGCTTGGAGCTTGGCCTGTGGAGTCTGTATTTTATTTCATAATTATGTGCATTTGGGGAAGTTGGACAGCTCATGGCATACATGGGTTGCAAGGCTGAAATTTTTACTGGGTTTGTGAATCAGATTAATAAGTATTGTTAGTATCCCTGAGTATTAATAATAGTAATTTTCTTCTAGATTCATGCACATATCATCCAGGTGTGCCAGTCTTTCATGATGCTCTCAAAGTAAGTATGCAACTATCTTTTATAGTCATATCTTTTTCCTATATATGTAAAAGAATACGCTTCTCCTTTTCATGCCGAATGTTTCAGTGGTATGTAAGTTGGTGTCCACCCTATGATGTTTGAGCAACTCCCTGAAATTAGAAAAGCACATTTACCCAAACCTGCAGAAGAAATGAAAAGCTCTACTCATGGTCTAAATGCCATGCAAGTCAGTATGACACACGTTTCCTATTGATTGACTTACTATGTCTCAACGCTTTAGTTAGGTCATCTGAATAGGTCTTTGGAGGCATTGAGAGGTATCATACTCTTTCAGTTAATTAACCTGCCTGGAATTCAAACGAGCTGCTTGTGGTCTTAGTATGTATAATGTGTATGTGACATTTGCCACCTGTAAAAAATTGTGTTCTGCTGATGTGACAGATGAGTATGTTGATGAAGTTAGGACTGGTTGTACATGCCTCTGATGCAGCTGTCCAGGATTCTTGAGCTGTATCCTCAGTAGTGAATTAAATATACCTTTGGTGTCCAGTGTTCAGGCCAACTGCTTAGCCCATATTTATAATATTACTCTGTTTTGCTACTTCAGGATCTGCTGGATGCATCTAAAGCACCCACAGGGAATTACATGAGACAAAACTACCAAAACAGCACTGGAAATCATTCTGACCATATAATGGCCAGAAATGTGGTGTCTAGAAACAGACCCTGGCACTGATAATTGTATCAATGCAGATGCAGCCTAAATTACCTTTCTTAGAACATAAAACTGCTGTACTTTGGGGCGAGCATCATTTGTAGGTACTTAGGAACTGCTTCTACCGGCAGTGTATGTTGTCCCTGTCCTATAATGTGATGTCTTTTGGGCTTGTGGAAGCTGGTGTGTATGTGCTGCCTAATGAATTTTTTATAAGCTATTGCTCTTACTGCATAATGACTACACTGGCAAACTGGGACAGATACCATTAGATCAAATAGGATGCTGTTTCTTAGACTATGGTGATTTGTTTTATACAAAATTACAGTTGCACTCAAAACACAGTACATAAAACTTTACCTAACAAAACCAGAAGTTGTACAGTTACATCAAAAGCTTGTGCTCATTCCCCCTTTCTTTTATACACACACTATTGTAAAAACAATTACTATTCCCCCTCCCTACTCCACCCCCCACCATCTTGGCCTACTTAAAAATTTTGTCATAATTTTGTATGGGACGACTTTCTTCCTGCCATGAATTCCACATAATCTAAGTGGGCAGGGTGAACCTTTTGTCTGCTCAACCATGGAAATAGTTAATATTTTGAGATGTTTTAGAACCACCTACCTAAACCCCATTCTGTTGCTCTGCTTAAACTTTCAAAGCAACGGTGCATTTATTAGTCAAACTGTGGCCTTTACTAAGGTTCTTTTGAGGTGTAAGATACATTATTCACCATGGCAAGGTAATTCTCTCTAAAATTGAATTTCTTTATGAGATCAAGTAAAATTCTGTTTCCTGTTGAAAAGAGTTGGCACCTAACTTGTCATGGAAATACTGCCTCATGTTTATCAATTTTTCTGATTAAGGCAGTAGGAGTGAAATAGAGATGGGAGCTCTGACTGGTTTCTCTGGCTTTTAAAAATACAGATGATGATAATATTGTCCAAAGACAGGGAAGGAAAGAATCTTTAATTATCTTGTAAAGGAATATAATTAATGTTCTGCTTTTTATGAGCTGTTGCTGAGTAAAAGTAATCGTGTTTGTTTTGTTTTTATTCCAAAATGTTTATAGGGTTGGTCATGTTGTAAGAGAAGAACAACAGATTTTTCTGACTTCTTAAGCATTGCGGTATGTACCCATGACGAGTTAATGCTTTCATGCCTGTCAAACGACAGTGATAAACACTAAATGCTACATGTACTTACGTATTTAATATCTGATGCTGTTGATAAACTGTCGTAAGTCTTGCATGCACTGTTTTTCTTGGTGTAATGTTGAAATCGAGTCTCATTTTCAAGCTTTAATGGTTGTATTCAGTTCTATCACAACCTATTTTGATGCTTGTTAACAAGAAGGAAGGTCAATACTTTTGTTACATTTCTTGATACAGAAAGCATGCATTTTTCTTTTAATGTATGTCCAAATTATTTTCCAGTTTAGTTGTAGGATTTCCTTTGCAGCCAATGTTCAGAGTGGGCTAAAAGAGAAGATGGGGCTGAAGAAATAAATCAGGAAAACCTTTTTGCAAATCTTGATAATTTTAAATTACACTGTATATATATTTAAACATATGCTTTCCATAATAGGGCTGTACAAAGGGTCTCCATAACAGTGAGAAACCTCCTGAGCCTGTCAAACCTGAAGTCAAAACTACCTCTGAACGAAAGGAACTAGCTGAACTGAAACCCAAATTTCAAGAACACATAATTCAGGCACCAAAACCGCTGGAAACAATTAAAAGACCAAGGTGTGGTATAAGAAACTTAAGGTTTGCCGAATTTCTGGTTGGTTGGCCAAGTAAAGAGCTCATTTGGTTATTCATTATTACACATAGTATAAAAATTCCAAAATTAACTTTAAAAAGCTTGTGTTTGGTAGCAGTGATGATGTAATCTTCAGCTTTAAAATGAGATAAGAGAGTTCTGGTTAGGACAAGATAGCACTGGATTTCTCACTATAGGAAACAAAAATCACAGTCTTAAGCCTCAGAGCTTAAAATGCCACTAGCAATTATCAGTGTTTCAAACATTTGTAGAAGTAATTAGAGAGTGCTTGTATCTAGATTCCTTACTGTCTCTGTTTTATTTCTGTTGTTGTAGATTGTTTAGGATTACCTGTTGAAAACCAAGTCTGCCTTCTAAACTTCTGTTTTTCAATAAACATTAAGAATCGTGATCTACACATCTAGTTTGTTTGTTGCTGCAAAAGTCTTATAGCAAGAGTAAAAGTTACTACTTTATTGACTTTTGTAAATTATTTACAAAGCTGACACCAATACATAGATGTGCGTTTTGTTTGGGTTTGTTTTTTCTTTTAGCCCAGATGAGCCAATGACAAATTTGCAGCTTAAAGTGTCAGCTTCTTTGAAGCAAGCACTAGATAAACTGAAACTGTCATCAGAAAACGAAGAGAAAAAAGGTAAGCATTTAAGGAGGTTAAGTAGGTTTATCATGCTAATTACCACACAAAACATGACATACTATTTTTGTTGTTGTTTCTGCAGTAGTTATTAAAAGTAATTATGCTCTTGTTCTGAATTATCTGCAAAATATATTCTGGTCTAGGGAATGATGAAGTTTAAATGGGAACAATGTGAAGATTTGGGTTTTGGGAGCAGTATGTTCCCATTAAATAGGCAGTTCAAATAATATTGGAATGTTTCCTGGTAGAATTGACATAATGGGAACACCCATTTCTGAATGTATGATTGAAAGAGTTTCCCAAGAAATGAACTATACTCCTCTGTTATTGCAAATACAATGCTATATAAAACCTTGTAGAAACTGGTAAAACTTTTCTGAAGAAGAGTTCTTTCTCCTTTGTCTGTCTTTCCTCTATTTTTCTTTACACCATTTATTTGGAATTTGGTTTCAGAACTGCACTGCTCCTCAAGAAACACTTTCCAATTTCAAACCACGTTAGTGGCTATTTTACACTCTTTTGTTCCCATTCCAAAAAGTCATTTAGCTCTTCTTTCTATGTGGTATCCAAATCCTTTCCTTCTGTGTATTTATAGGCAGCAGTTAGAGCCTTTTACATTCTTAGTTTTACAGACCAAATAAGATGAGTAATTGTTCTCTGCCCCTGTGATTGTAATAATCCTCTTCTTCAATTCTTTTTCTCCTCTTAAACCGATGTAAAGGGGTAGAACCAAGAATCTGGTGCACACATGATAACCCCTTTCAAGTATTGCCATAATTTCTCTTTCTTTGTACTTTTTGGGCAGGCTTCAGTGCCAGGCAGAGAACAGATACCTTGAGAGGGTTTTAGAGTTTGGTTTGGTTGGTTTTACTCTTTAGCTTGTGTTAATTCTCAGTAAAAGCAGAATATTTAGTACATTAGACAATAAAGTTTCTTTTTTCTATAATATTACTCTGTTTATAGAGGAAGACAGTGATGAAATCAAGATTGGGACAACATGTAAAAATGCAGGTTGTTCAAAAGTAAGTGGTTGAGTTCACTCATACACAGTTTTTTGTTTTCCTTTATTGGGTGCTTTTTGTGTGCTACAAATCGATTTGGAAATGGAACAAAGTCCATCATGCTTAACAAATGCACGTTTGATAACACACTTGATATGAATGAATGCAAGCTGTTCTATACTGTGGATGCAGTAAGCTTGAGATTACTTTTTTAAGCGTGTCCTGAACTTCTAATGAATAACCTTGCCAAGCCCATATACTGATGTGTTTCAGATTAAAATGTAGAATAAAGTATCGGTGAGAAGTGGCTTACTGATTACACTTGAATTGTTCTTCATAATCGGTGTATAGGTCAGCATCTGTACGTATTACTAATTAATGCTTCATACCAGAAGAATCTATTAAAAATATTTTAACTGTTAAAGCACCAAAATTAGACTTTATATATCATAGTCATTTAAAGTGAAAGGTTTTGTAGACTGACATCCTTATGTGGAACAGAACAGTAGAATTTAAATAGGTATTTAATAGAATTATATGGGTTCAGAGGGACCTCAGAGATCATCTAGTTCCAACCCCCTGACATGAGCAAGGACATCCTCCACTAGCCCAGGGTGCCCAAAGACTTATCCAACCTGGCCTTGAACCCTGCCAGGGATCCAGGGGCAGCCACAGCTTCTTTGGGCAACCTGTGCTAGGGCCTCATCACCCTCACAGGGAAGAATTTCTTCCTAATATCTCAATCTACCCTCTTTCATCTTAAGGCCATTCCCCCTTGTCCTGTCACTCTCTGCCCCTGCAAACAGCCCCTCTCTATCTTTCCAGTAGCCCCGTCAGGTACTGGAAGGCTTCTCTAAGGTCTCCTTGGAGCCTTCTCCAGGCTGAACAAGCCGAACTATCTCAACCTGTCCTTGTAGGGGAGGTGTTCCAGCCCTCTGATCATCTTTGTGGTGCTCCTCTGGACTCCCAACAGCTCCATGCCTTTCCTGTATGGAGGACCCCAGAGTTGGACACAGCACTGCCGATGGGGTCTCATCAGAGCAGAGGGGCAGAATCCCCTCCCTTGACCTGCTGGTCACACTTCTTTTCATGCAGGCCAGGACACAGTTGGCTTTCTGGGCTGCAAGTGCACGTTGCTGGGTCATGTTGAGCTTTACATCCACCACACCTCCACATCCTGCTCAGGGCTGCTCTCTTACTTGTGTTAGGAAGAACTGCGGTGATACTCAGAGTTCTATATTGTTTAATTTACTTTTTTGAAAATCCATTTGGCTTATGAATGATTTTTTTTTTCCAGTCTACTACTTATTTTCTCTAAATATTCAGAGTTTTTTTAACATTAGGTATCTGTGAGGATCTGAAGTGACCTTTATGAGCATAGATTATGTCACCACTGAAGTACTCATTGAAGTAATACAAAGTATAGCTTGTTGGAAGGAATGCCAAGGAGCCTTTTGTGCATGACAGCTAAATGGTTATTTTAAAAATTTAGGGCAAGCCATTAGATTTAGATTATTTACTCAAAACCTTTGTAATATTTTGTTCAGTGTTTGTGTTGTGGGTTGTGTTTTTGTTTGTTTTTTGCTTTGGTCCACACCTGTAATAGTAATATGCCTTAAATGCTTTGTTTTACTAGACATACGAAGGACCACACAGCTCAGAAGAAGTATGTATATACCATTCTGGTGTACCTATATTCCATGAAGGGTTAGTATTCAGTTAACTTCAGTTTGTTTTTTTTTAAAAACTCCTCTATTCCTGCTTTCTTTGTAGATATTCCCTTCTTACCCCTCTGTTTTTTATCTTCAGTCAAAAATGGCAATGCTTGAAGAGAGTACAGTAAATTAACAGTAATATTGCATAATGGAAAGTTCTTAAGGACTTGCAATAAATGGTGTCTTAAATATTGTTTCTTAATTATTTTGAAAACTTTCAAGGATGAAGTATTGGAGCTGTTGCAAAAGAAAAACATCTGACTTCAATACATTTTTAGCTCAAGAAGGCTGCACAACAGGAACACACGTATGGACTAAAAAGGATGTGGTAAGTAGCAGGAAAGTTGCGTTCTGATTCTGGAATACTGAAATGGAGTTAGTAGCTGGAGTGAGTTATTACTGAAGTTGAGCTGTTAGGGATCACTGCCTCTGAAATATGGAGGATGTTATGCACCACATGACGACAGAGAAATGAAGTAATCTATAGTAGAAGTATCTATTTTGTACTAAAAGCGCTTTTGACAAATTCAGGACTGCTTTGTTAGTTAAGAGGTCTGTGGTATTCCATATAGAATACATTAGTTTAAAATTTGATATTTTTAGAAGCTTTTCCTCCCCCAAAACCATGAAGAGAGCAGCCATAGGTGTTCTGTAACAAAGTAACTACTTCTAGATTTGATCTGAGTAGTTGCCTTGTTCAGGGATGGCAAGACAGATAAGGCTGCTGAAGTTTCATGAGTGGGGATGGAAGATTCCCTTTCTGTCGAATTTGAATTCTGTTTACACAAGACAATATTCTTCAGTGTTTTGGTTTGGCTACCAGTATGACAAATTGTGAGTGCCTTGGTCTGGTTTTTAGATACTTCTTTGGAAGTATTTTTCACCTTGTAATTCTGCATTCAAGGTTTAAAAAGATTCTTAGAGAACATTATGGAATGTAATCATGGAACCGAACACTTATTTCAAAAACATTAGCTGGTCACTTGCTGGATGCAGGTGAACACAGAATTCTTGTTACAAATATAATGTCAGTTGCAGTGGCAAAACGGGTTTGATACTGCAAACATCTTGAACATTAAACAGAAGATCAAGACATATTATAGCAAGTGTAGCTCATTTTCCTCATTCTCTTGACAATTACTTCACAAGTAGTGGAACTGCAGCTTGCTTTGAAATTTCTGTTTGTGTTTAAGAATTACTTTCAAATTACAGAAAAGGAGGGATTAAAAAAGCTCAAAATCCAGCCAAAGTTGTGATTCTAAAGCAGGAGAGTATTCTTGTAAAAAGTTGATCCAGATGCTTAGAACTGTATGTATATTAAATGTGTGTATATTGAGCTAACAGGTTGTGGGGTTGACTTCACCTGTTTTGTGTCCTTCTGGGTTTTTTTTCCACTGTTTATTTCTTCTGCATCAAAGAACAGAGGGTAATACTCGGGAGCTCCGTGCAGTAACATCAACATTTCTTGTAGTCATGGCTTTCTCTTTCTTTGATTCTTGTCTACTATGGGCTGGATAACTGTAGCCTTGGAAAGGAAGATAATCAAACAAGGGACTTTTTTTTTTAACGGGTGTTTTTGTTTATTTTCAGTCCCTGTTTCTTACTGTAGTCTCTGTCACAAGCATTGTTTTTTCTCACTTCTAATGTTTATCAAGGACTAGCAGCAAAAATACTTAGTTAAAAAAAGATGTAATTGGAGACTTGCAGTCTCCTGTGAACATGAACTGCAGTCCTTTATTAGCTATGCTTATTGACTATTAAAATAGTCCTAAGCTTTTATCCTGATTGTTCTTGTAAAAATACTCCTCAATGCAATTTTAAATCTTTTTTCGCAACTTTTTCCTTATATAGGGAAAGAAAGTAGTTCCATGCAGGCATGATTGGCACCAGACTGGAGGAGAAGTGACTATTTCTGTATATGCTAAAAACTCTGTTCCTGATCTGAGCTATGTAGAAGCAAATAGCACAATGGTGAGTATCCACCTTGAGTTTTAATTCTTTTTTTAATTGTTACAGCATCTTGAAGTTAGGAAAATCTGGCTTCTGCTTTTCTTACAATGCAGAGGTGGCGTAAGAATCTTTTTTGAGTAATGGCTTTTGCTTGACTTCTATGTATAGCATTTTTTTTCATTCTGTCTCGACATCTGTACTTTAATATTAATTTTTTTTTACAACTGTGATATGTTAAAAAAAGGCTTTAATTTGATTTCCACAATTAAAGCCCAAGTGTGATGGATTTGCATCACCATATGTGTAAATAATTATAGATTCATCATTTAATTATATTTGGCTTAATGTAATTTAATACTGTTCTTTACGGTATGCGGCTTCACAGCTCCTAATATTAAACAAGTGTTAAAATGCTTCTCTGATTTCTTAATTGGACAGTTGGAGAAGATGATAGAGCTTCTAGGCTGTGTATATGGCCACTATTGCCTGTGAGGCTTTACTCTAGAGTCTGTTACAATGGATTGTTCACTTCTGTGTCTAAAGGGAAAATTTGATCACTTGACTTAGTGTGGGTTCTCAGTAATATATTTTGGTTAAGCATAGTTGAGGTGTCAAGTGTGTTATTTGCCTGACAAAAATTTCTGGTTTTCGTCCTGTTCAGTTAAATATCCATATTGTATTTGAAGGAGAAAAGGAATTTCATCGCAGTGTGAAATTATGGGGAGTAAGTATAAGAATAATTCTGTTTTAAAACCAAAACACAGACCCTCACTTTTCTCTCTTTCAAAACCACTTCTCCTCTTTTCTCTGCGAATTTTAAGAAATTCATTTGTGTTGTACTCAGTAATGTACAGTAAAATCTGAATCTGCGGCCCCAAGTGATCAGGTGTGACATCATAGTCGACACTGCTTTGAGCAGAAGGTGACCTTCTGCGGCCCTTTCTGGCCCAGTTTGACCTCAGGTCCCAGCACTGAGGTAGTGGTGTTGCAGAAAACCCTTGACACTATGTAATTGCACTCTCATGTCTGTGTTAGGCCAACACATATGTTATGTATGCCCAGGCATATGTTCATAGCTTGGGAATCAGAGAGTGTTGAGGTTTCCAGATGACGGAGCGTGCTCTGTTTACCTGAATATCTGCTGAAGTTTAGTGATAAGGTACTCTTCCTAACTTAATTCCCTAATACCTAGAAGTCTGTTTCTTAAACTGAAGAGTGAAATATGTTGTCTGTTCTAGGTAATCGATGTAAAGAGGAGTTATGTGAACATGACGGCTACAAAGATTGAACTTACTATGAGAAAAGCAGAGCCCTTATTATGGGCAAGTCTTGAATTACCAGTACCCAACGCACAACAGAAAAAAGAGAATTCAGATCAATAATGATTCCAAGAGACAAGTTATTTCCCATTACGAAGTGGTGACTTGCTACTGTAGTCAAATATTTAACTTTTATATATTGATTCATTTTTTTAATGCTACATCATGTGTTCCATTTTAGAGAGGAATTTGATGAACAGTAAATGAGGGTGTAAACTTGAAGGGTAATAGCTAGTTCTACTCTTGCCCCCATGAGTATATTTATTCTAGGTGGAGTGTCTCTAGTTGGGGATTTAGAGTACAAGAGCTACTGCCCTTTGCTTACCACCTTCTCTGCTGACTATACAAGTCCACTGTGTGTGGCAGTTTTTCATGTGTTCGGTTTAGACTGTGTCTGTGAGGTAGCACGAGTTAAATCCACCAGTGTGTAGTATGAAGCATCCAGTAAAACACATCTGAATTTATAAAGCAGTTAACATGCAATTCTGTACCTAGAATAAAAAGGTACATAAAGGTAAAAGTGAAAGAACACTTGTAGACTTACACGATTGTCTTATCAAGCTAAGGTTTGTTTCAGTACCTGCTGGCTGTGGAGGGATGGAATAAAAGGTGTTCTGCTAAGGATTTCAGTACTTGCTGACTCTTTTGCTGTGTTTCACACACAAAACCAGGAGATCAGATTAAAATAAAGCAGCTGGCAAGAGGAGATTATTCTTTCCTTTTTTTTTCCTCCTGTAGCTTCGGTGTTTGAATTGTGAAATACAAAAGTGAATGGACAGTGAAATGACTGAATAACTCAGCTGTGGAGAGTATACAAACAGCAGGCTGTTGTAAGATTACCACAGTGTGCTGTATATATTTGACAGTCTTTAAAATGTATATTCTGTCCTACATTTAAAGTTATGGATCTTTCTTTAGAGGAGGTGGATATGTAGTAGGCAAAGACAGTATGCACTGTAGTCGTCTCAGGAAAGTTTTTTTCCTGTAGATATACACAGCTCTTGTTTTCTGATGATGGCAGTTTAAGAACTGAGTTTATGTACAGTACAAATAGGAAAATCAAACAGCAAGCTTTAAAATGTCTGTCTCAAATCATAATCATACCTTTGAATTGACATTTTTTAAAAAATTTATATCTTTTGATCTCAGAATTTAGAAATAAAGACGTCTGTTCTCCATCAGTAAAGATTTGTGGCTGATAGCAGAATAGTTTAAAAGATAAGGCTTTTGTCCAAGCAGCAACTCATGCAGTAATGTTGCTTTCTGTCTGCTTGAAGTAGTTTCTTTAATTTGCATTGCAGCTGAAAGAAAAATAATGTTTTCATTAGTCACACAAAATACACACCATTATTTATTGTGCCAAAGCTTACACGTGTAAACAAGTTGTCCTGTGGACTGTCGAAATCTGTGGATGCTCATCTACCTACCTTGACATTCCTGAAATAACACCAGGAGAATTGCAGAAAGCAGCAAAGGCATTCTGAAGTGAAATCTTACTGTTCTCCCACACGTGTAATTTGACTTGAGCGGTAGCTCAAGTAGCCCTCTCTGGCAGTACTTGAAATCCTACTTCATGCTTAAAGTGGTAGGAGACACATTACCAAAGAAACTATCCCCAAAAACCAAGAGTGTAACACTGGTGCCGTAGAGAAGAAAGAAATCTGTCTTGGTGCTTCTTTATCTTCATTTCAGGATCCTGTTTCCTCACTGACTCGGACAGAGTGTGGTTGCTTACTCCCTTGGGCTCCTATTAATAGCTCTGCCTAAAAGATTTTGTTTTAAAAAAGGTGGGATTATTTTTTTAAAATAAATTTGAAAATGTTGGTTGCTGTCAAGTCACAGGCTACAAGCTTAGAAAAGCGTATGCCTGCAAATGGTCCTCTCAGAATGGAACGGGTGTTCCCTGAACCCCACGGAGCTCTTCCCAGTGTAACAGTGAGGGTGCTCACTTCAGTGGATGAGGAGCTCAAGGTGGCTGTAGCTAGTAGGGTTGTTGTCTGTGGTATGGCGTGCAGAGCTCTGCCCTGGGACAGCAAAACAAGCAGGGTTCAACTGCCAGGGTAAAGTTCCTGTTTGACAAGCCAGTTTTGGCGTGTTTCTATGCACGTGGGTTTATAAATACCCCAAACATCTTGTTTTCCATGTATTTTCAGTTTATTTGCATCCTCACACGCGGTGGGTTTCCATCATGTAAAATCCATTGTAAAGAACTATGAGGGAAATGGAATTTCTTGGGAAAACAGAATTCCTATTTTTAAGAAATACATCTGTTCCCTTAGTACCCTGATGGCTAAATGGTGGATGACTGACCTGCTGTTAGTGCTGTGGGCTTTGGGACCTGGTAGTGGTACACGTGTTTAAAGGATGTTCTGCTGGTAGCTTGGTCATCTTGGTCACAAGTGGAAGCAAGCTCCTGTAAATACTGTCCTCAGGTCTGCTTTTTACTCCTCTTTCTGTTCACACTTTCAGCAGAAAATTGAGGCTACTTTAGGAGTTCCCTTAGGACTTCCCCCATCAGGGACAATAAACCCACTTTTAATACCTGTTTAAAAAGTAAGCAAACCAGCCAGCAGAGAACCCCATCTTTGATCAGGCAGGAAGGCGCAAGTTTTATAAATAACAGCCCAGTTTTCTGTGGCATGTCTTGTTTTTCAAAACAGAAGGAAAGCTTTCCAGACTGCTGTAAGTCTCTCATTTAACAGCACTGATTGTTACCAGGCTTTTGTAGCCATGTGCCTGTTCCATTGTGGAGCTGGAAAAGCCAAGTCACTCGTCTGAGCATTTCAAGCAGTTCCCCAGAACAGGCTCCTGTGCCCTGGTCGTGGATAGTGAGTATGTACTGGGATTCTTGCAGTTAAACTTGCCTTTCTCATGTTTTCCCACAAGTGCTGTATTTAAGTCAGTTAACTCACGACATTCTAGCTATGTTTTTATCATCAATGAGTCTTCAAAAGCTGTAGAGTGTTTCAGCGTGGGTTTGTGTCTTAGAACTGACCGTCCTGGAGTGTATAAAATGCTTCCCTCACAATCCCTTTATAATAGGAATATTTGGGTGGGTATACAAATTTGTGACAGAAATACTAATCTTCTCCCTTGGGTATAAGCCCATTCCCCCACGTAGCCTTTCGTATTACGTCCATACCAAGGTTTCTTGCAGGAACTGGCATTTATTTTTGATGTTAAGATACTGTTAAGCGTTGGGCTCTTCAGCTACTCTGACTTTCATGTTTTATGTGGTGTAACTTGACAAAAAACTCTTGACTTGGATGTTCTCCTGGAATACATACACTATCAAGTCACCATTTCAGTAGTTTAGGGACTAGTTTTAATAGGAATTTTGCCTTGAGATAAATCTACTTATTCTCCGTAACGATGCAGTTTTTGCTTGCACTCTTGAAACCTGGCATGAGCATTGGTTAAATACTGTACCTGGTAACCATCCATCTTTCCCAATCGCTACTGATGATTTTTTTTTTTATATTAATCTCTGTTGAGGACTGAGATGCTTTTTAAAGTTATGAATTCTGTGTCTGGAACACTTAAAGCAGTAATGATTTTGCCATTCTCAGAGTCACGAGTTACAGTTGAAGGGGGAGACGCCTTTTGCATGGCTGTTTAACTCTGCACATCCCTAAAACTTATGTACAGGAATTAATCTCATGTCTTCATGCTAGAGGTTTTTTCTAAATGTATTCAATAAAATTCTTATTACACACTGGTTGCATTTGAGGGTTTTTTTGTGGTATTGGGGTGTTTCCACAGGGGAGCAGCAGGTCAATTTGCTAGTTGTGTCTCACTGAATTCCTGAGGATGCAATACAATTCCATTGAGAATACCTCTGAGTTTGGGTGACCTATACCACTTTCTATGTTGACATTTAACAAAAAGTGATAGCCAGTGGCAGGACAAGGGGCAGTGGGTGCCAGCTGGAGCACAGGAGGTTCCATGGCAACTTAAGGAAAAACATTTTCACTGTGAGGGTGACAGAGCCCTGGGACAGGCTGCCCAGAGAGGTTGTGGAGTCTCCTTCTCTGAAGACATTCAAACCCTGCCTGGATGTGTTCTTGTGTGACCTACTCTAGCTGATGCTGCTCAGGCAGGGGGGTTGGACTACATGATCTTTTGAGGTCCCTTCCAACCCCTATCCTGTAAATCTGTGGGAAAGAACTTCACTTTGGATTTGCAACACAGTTGTGGAAATATAAGTGAGGATTTTCCACGGGTCAAGCTGTGTATGAGGGAAACTGTGGGAAAGGGGTTTTCCCACCCCTTGGTCGGGTTCTTTCCCTGTTGGTTTCTGGCACAACATCCCAGTCAGGATGCAGACATGTTGCAGCATCTGAGTAAGTATTTTACTGGGACAGGGACCTGTCTCATTCCCAGGAATTGTTCTGCCCAAGAATTTTGAGCTGTCACAAGCTTAGTGGAACTGGGATAATTCCAAACACAATGTTTGGGCTGTTCCCAAGCATGCTGGAGGTACTATAGCTCAGCTGTTCGTGTTTTTTTTGTATTGGGAAGAGGAAGAAGATGCCTGTCAAAACCTCTGGCATTCCTGCAGTGCAGAGAAAAAGGGCTCACTGCTTGGGGCCTGAAAGTCTGGTGATAAAACCTCAGTGTTTTCTCAAAGCTGGGTGCATGCCTTAACTGAAGATAGCCAAGATACTGTCACAGCTGTGGTAAGCTACCCCAGGGCTGCTGTGTGAATGGTTGTTAGTCAAATTGAGTTTCTCTGAGAGCGTCTGCAATCGGAGAATGGCGCTGGGGCGGAAGGAGTTAGCGGAGAGGAGGATGGGCTGTAAAGAGCACGGTCTTTAGGTCTTTCCTGTAGGCAGCACAGGTTTTAAACCCTGTTCACAAGTCAGCTGTTCCCAGTTGATGTAAGTTCCAAGTTGTTCATAAGTTTTTGTTCCAAACATTTTGCATGGCCACTGAACTGCACCTGCGTAGCCAGTCCCATCAGCCTCAAAGGAAAGGGGTTCTAGAAATAGGTACCTGTGATCCAGAGGTACATGAAGTGCATCAGTGAAATTTTCATTAGCTTAGTTGATCAGTGATAACTGATTCTGACTATGGAGAAAGCATGCAGGGATTATTGCAGCCAGTGTGGTTTTGTGTGAGGAGGAAACTCTACTCCACACCTTTCAGGCCACACCTGGAACAATGCATTCAGTTTTGGTTCCTGATAAAGAGCCTGGAGAGGATTCAGAGATGTGTCACAAAGGTGATGGAAGAACTGGGAAAACTGCTGTATGAGGAAAGGCTGAGAGCTGGTTGTTCTGCCTTGGGAAAAGAAGGCTCAGGGGCAGACCTTATCACCATGTTCCATTTTCATGGGTGCCTACAAGGATGTAAAAAGGGAGTCTTCATCAAGGAGTCACATGGAAAAGAGGAGGGGTGATGGGTACAAGTTACTCTGGGGACATTCTGATTGAACACAAGAGGAACAGGTTTCACAACGAGAACAGTTGCCACTGGAACAACCTCCCCAGGGGAGTGAAAGATTCCCCAGTATTGGCCACTTGATCTGGACAGGGGACTGGGCCATCTGGTCTAGACTGTGCTTTTGCCAAGAAAGGTTGGACTGGACAGTCATGGAATGTATTGGGTTGGAAAGGACATTTGAAGGTCATCTAGTCCAACCTCCCTGCAGTAAGCAGGGAAATCTGATCCTTGAGGTCCCTTCCAACCTGGTACTCTGTGATTCCCCGATTCCATGATCCTCTGGAATATTTTTGTTGCCTACTGGAAACAAGTATTTGGAAAGTTAGTTTCTGTTGAATATTAATAAAAGCTGTGGTTCCACAGCAGTCGTTCAAAGCTGGAGGCATCGATGGGGTATTTTTAGTCCAAATACCTTGTTCTCTGGAATATGTTTTATGATAAATATTGACACTGCAGTTTTATTGCTGAATTCGGTGCTCGGGAGAAAATGTAACCTAATGTGCTTCTAGCCTAAGATGACTAACCTGATTTGTTCTGCCTTTATTGAAAGTCAGACTTGTGCGTAAGAGGCAGAGCTGATCCTTGTGCTTCTAGGCCCCAAGGGATGTTATTTTTTTTTGCCTTGTAATCAGGTTATTTTGCTGTATGCATAAACATAAACCCAGCCTTCAAATGCTCTGCCTTCACTTCCCAAAGCAGTTAACATGTGGATTGTCTACCCATGGACAGACCCTCCGATGAGAGCGTTTGGTTCAGAATTCTGCTCTAATTGCAGCTCTGCAAATCAGGAGCCTGTTGGCACTTGGGGTACAAAAGTTTTACTTCAGTGGATTTATACATTAAGTGCGATGCTTATGGTTTCCCAGAAAATTAACAGCTGTAAAGAGGATAAAAATGAGGGGAGGATATTGAAAGGTAGTTAAAAATTAATTTTTAAAGAGACAGGTTTTCACATGTTCATGTTCCGTTTTGGGCCCCGTGATGGTATGCTTTCCCTGCTGCCCCCACCTCTGCCTGATTTTTATTTTCCCCATAAATCTGGATTAATTGATAACCATTGGTGATGGTCGTGATGTCTGCATCCGACTCACAGTGATTTTGGGAAGACAGATAACAATGCAGTAGCCAAGGGCTATCTATGTTAATGTGCCCACCTGGACAGAGCGCTGGGCAGTGCCCACTGGCATCTGTAGTGTAAACATGAGCTAATCATCTTCCTCCATAGTGAGCAGCACAAGAGCCCTTTGAGCTTTCCTGAGGTGCCAGCAGGCTGCACGTCAGGATCCCCCTGGAAAAGGATGTCTCTCTCAAGGTAACACCTCAAGGTCAAGAGCATCCTTGCCGCAACACATCCTCTGGAAGTGAATTGGGAAGAAGTGCACTAACTCTTATGCTCTTAGCTAAGAAGTATAAAGGATTGATTGTGCACATAGAATCTTTAGACATAAACCGTTGACCAAGTCTGTGACTAAGACTGGATCCAGCCACCCCTCGGCTCCTCTCTGAGAAGTTTAGAAAGCAAGGGGGTCCTTTCTGAACCTCGTGACTCAATGGGAGGGTCTCCCTGACAGCTTTGCCTGACCCTGTTCTCTGTGCACTAAATAAATGAGATTACCTTTCCATCAAACCTTAATCACTGTTGCCTTTATTATCAAACACCATTACACCTTATGTTTCATATCAATAAGCATATTGTTGCCTCTCTCTTAAGAGTGAAGTGCATCCCTCTTACCTCTCCATGCATGACATCCTCACTATATGAAGGACATCTTGATGCTTGAGCATGTCCAGAGAAGACCTACAAGGTTAGTGAAGGGTTTGGAAGACAAATCTTATGAGGAGCAACTGAGGGAGCTGGGATTGTTTAGTCTGGAGGAGACTGAGGGGAGACCTCATTGCTCTCTACAACTACCTAAAAGGTGGTTGTAGTGAGGTGGGGCTCAGTCTCTTCTCCCTGGTAGCTAGTGACAGGAAGAGGGAAAATGGTCTTAAATTGCATCAGGGGAAGTTTAAGTTGGACATGAGGAATAATGTCTTTACTGGAAGTATTGTCAGATATTGGAACAGGCTGTGTGTAAAAGAAGAGTAGATGTATTTGATAACATGGTCTAATGTTGGACCTAGTAGAGTTGGATAGATGGTTGGACTTGATGGTCTTGAAGGTCTTTTCCAAATGCAATCATTCTATGTTTTTAGATAAATGAACCCATGGCACACATGCTCAGTCTGAGGGGTAATACGACACAACAGCTCCCCCTGCAGATAACCAAAGCACTGAATCTTTCCAGATCTCACCTGCGTTGCTGACCAGTGGCTGCAGCTGTCCCTCACCAGGCTGAAGCCAAAGCTGGGGGCAGGCGTGAGGGGTAGATACAAGGAACTGGGTGTTAAACCATTTATTGCAGCTGCTTTCTTATTGAAAGGTTTGGCTGTAATAGTATTCTTTAGGGTTTTTTCTGAAATAGAGACTAAGCATTCTTTGGTCACGCAGTGGAGACTTCCAGTGTACACACAACAAGCTTGTCTTTACCTTTGAAGTGTGTTTCTTTCTGCCTGTAGTAAGGTGGGATGTTTGTGGTTTACTCCTTTGCTGAGCAAAGGGCAGCACTACAGAAGCACTGGAGGTGTGTGAGGCTCGTTGCCCGGGTCGTCCTGCCTGAGCTGGTGGGTTAGTGCAGGCAGGAGGTGCCAGGGTGTGTGGGCTCAGTGGGAAAGAATATGGGAACATGGCTTGGGAGATGGGAAAAGCTGAGGAAGCAAACACCGTGCTTCAGGAGGGGGGTGCTGGTTCCAGGAATATCTGATGGGGAGAGGGATCTGAATTTTCCAGTGGTCAGCCCTGACCCTGTTTCCCCAGCCTGACGTCCTGCTGCGTAAGGGTTACATAAGGCCCTGTTGTCACAACAGTCACTGTGGCCGGCAACCATGGCCTCAGTTTCCATCTGAAAATACAGCCAAGTTTGGAGGTAATGTGGATGACTGCATCAGGAATGCATCAACAGCTTACTGTCAGAGAGCAGGCAAAGCACATCTGGGGAAGGTGCTGTGTAAATATAGCACATCTATTCTTATCTGATACCTCCTGTGAAACACTTTCCCCTCTATCGCCTCTGCTGTCCCTTTATGGAAGGTTGTAACGTGCTTGCAGTTCACTTGAACTGGGTCCAGCCCCTCCTGCGTGCAGTGCCTGACAAACCAGCCCTCCTCCTCCTCCATTCTGTGAGCTCCCCAAACTCATCAAAAAACTGGATGCACCTTACAGGTGGGGATGAAGAGCAGCTCATAGGTTTTCCTGGCTGAGGAAGATGATGTTTATAGATGTAGGATCCACCAGGACAGGCATCATGTTGACAGACAGACGCTGCCTTCACAGATTGTAACTGGCTCAAGCAAGGACAGAAGCAATCCCCAGGACAGACAGCTCCTAAACTATTTAGGCTTCTGAAGTTCTTCCTGCTGACACTGACTACTAGAAGTAACTGCTCAATTTAAGCTACAGGGTTAAATGGTAGCAACTCTCGCTTTGCCGGAGCTACTTTTAGTCTCAGTGATGTAACAGAAACAGGTTTTGACCTTAAAAAGGGTGGTTCACCAAGTTCAGCTCTTGCTTGTTTCTCTAGGGACATTTTCTGTGGGGCAGGTGCTGCTCAGAGGAACGCAGTGCTTTGGTTCCACTCACAAGAGGATACATGGCAGAAGCAAGATTTCTGTGTTTCATTTAATTAATGTCTTCTCTGCCTTGCCACAGGGACGTCCATGACGTTCACCACCATTCAGCTCTCCTGATGGCACTCGTAGCTGTGTGCCAAAACCCCTGAATGATAGTAGAGGAATTTAAAGTCAGTAGGACTTCATAGAGAGGAATAGAAGTAGGTTTAAGCTGGTTGTATACTTCTCAGGCTCTGATGCATCACACATTGATAGCGAGTTACCAGTTAACTTGAGAAGAGGAACAAAGCAATTACACTCCAGCCATGCACTCAGTCTGGTGTGAGTGTAATGTCTTCTTACAGCCTCAAACTGCATGCAGCAGCAAGGTAAGGGCACGGAACTTCAAAGGCTAACTAGCACCAACAAGGTACGTTATCTGGTGAAACACTTGTGCACTGGTTTATACTATTGAGGAGGTACCTGGAAATGAAGGAGCAAGCATGCGTCCTCAGGCATCTTCTTTTTATGTGGAAATTCCTTCTTTGCCTTATCCTCTGACAATCCAATGGCAGTAACCATTGATTGCTCTTCACAAGAAAGAAGATCTTTTTTTCTTCTACCCAGATGCCCTAACCCTTCCCTGGGGGCTCATTCAGTCCCTGCCTGCTCCAGCTGACGTGAAGCTCTGATGGAGTGGGAAGAGTGGTTGATACAGGAAAAGGGAAGAGAAACCAGTGCAGTCATGTACCAGGCACCTTATCACATCCTTAAACTACAGATGAGGAGATGAATAACTTAAGTGTGAGTGGTCCCATTTAGGCAGAAGTGAAGGGAAAAACAGAAATGTAGTCACTGTGCTGGTGTCCTCAGCACTGACCGCTTGCCTCTCGTAGCAGCGTGCTGACAAGGCCAGTTAAGCACCACTTTAACAACAGGAGAGGTGAAGTGTGGACTGTGGACGTGTAATTTTCTCCTCATGTGCCTAAGGGTTGGTTTGTGAAAAGAAATTTAACAGTAAATTATGAGCACAACATCCAGAGGGGCACAGTCCTTTGACTTTCAGAGACGCTTATGGGAAGTGATGTCAGTGAAAGCCTCCTGGTGGCAGATACCTCAAAGGACTGAACTACAGTAATTTCTGGTTCCCTTCTCTGAATTCAAGGCACGCTAGGTGAGAACAACTCCTCTAGCCTCATAGTTGTCCTGTTTCTCTTTTTTTAGTATCACATCTGTTCTAGTTCCCATTTGAAAAAAGAAAAAAGGAAAAAAAAATTAATTCCCACAACCTGCTGCAATTTATGGTTGTGAGAAAACCTGCACTGCATTTTACATAACCCAAGAAATAGGTTATTATCAGCACCCACTATCTGCAATGTGATTTAATAAAACTCCAGCAATTGTGTTAGTTGTAAAGGATGTAGATGAGAAGTACATTTAAAGGGCAAATGAAGCAAGAATCAATTTTTTAACAAATTAAAGTTTTGTACAATTGCCCTTCTCATGCATTTAAGTTTCTCTTTGAAGCAGCTCCTGATGGAAAGCTTCCTTCAGGTCTTATTTGAATACAGAATAACCTCAAGCCCCATGCCAATAGTGACAATGTCCTCCAGATCCCTCAACTGGAAGAAGACATCTACATGAAAGAGAACTCCCAGGGGAAAAAAAGGAACAAAAGCTGCCAAACAAAATGAGATTGGGACTAGGAAAAGCACCAAAAGGAGCAGGGACGTCATGGTGATACACAATATGGAATATTGATGGACTTTTGGAACATACATAATGTGAACCCCAAAGTATAAATAAAGGAGGGAGGTGCTCAGTGTCTTTCAGAGGGATTCACTCCCCCAGGAAATGCTTTTGGATTGATTTCTGCATATAAGATGCTCTTTCCTCTGGCTACCAAGAATGAGTAGTACTGCTTTGGCAACCAGCACAACAACCAGTACTTTATTTCTTCAGGAAAATAAAGCAAATCAGTATAATGAGAACTAACCAGTCCTGCAGAATAAATGCTACAATACAGAGCTGCCTTTGGTGGCTAATAAATGTCATTATCAGAACAAGAAAAATGCACATCCTGTGGAGGGTTATATTATATCTCTTGAAAGGTGTGCCATTGATCACTGCTATGGACAAGATTTACAGGTAGCTCAGCAAATAACCAGTTTTGTAACTTGTATATCCAAAATATCTTGTCTTCCAAACTGGCAGATCTTTCAGAAAACTCTAATTTGGAACTGATTCTACCTTCTCCCCACCCCAAAATTTGCTTCCCTCTGGGTCTGTTCTTACAGCTACAGTTTTGTCAGTATGGGAGAAGCAGTGATTTCTAGCTCAGGAGCTCTTTGATGCACAGAGCTCCTGCTCACCCTACCAGTACACTTGCATGCATTCAGAAGGCTAGAGACTCAGCTAGAGCAAGCAGTCCTGAGAGACTTGGTCACTGTGGTAGCCGGATTACAGAGCATCTCAGGCCGTGCTATTTACTGAGCTCTTCAAAGCCATCATCCTATACTACATCTTTCAGTGTCCCTGCTGCAGCCTGCACGGTGAAGGCTGCAATGGAAATCTGCCTCTTTACTTCTTGCCAGGCTTCATGTTGATCAGCTTTACTTTCAATGTCAAACATGGCATCATAGATCCCCGGGAAGGATTCTCCTGCATACTTGTTGTGACTGCTGGGAGCAAAGATGACATGTCTGGGGAAAGAAGAAAATAATGTAGGTATACTAAATAAATAAAATAACCATTAACCATGTGCTTGTTCCTCATAGGGAAGCTATGAATCCCATGAAGATCAAACGTTACTAAATACCTGTCTTTAAATGGAGAGGGCGAAGCAGCCCCAAAGGCAAAGTCCATGGCAAAGGGTACAGATGTGTACTACTCTGGTGGTTCAGTGGTAGAACTCCTGCCTGTCACATGGGAGACAGGGGTTTGATTCCCCATGGGGAATCACTACTTTGGTGGCATTGATTTATTAGGGGGAAGTTTTTTACCGAGAGAGTAGTGAGGTGCTAGAACAGGCTGCCCAGAGAGGTGGTGGATGCCCCATCCCTGGAGGTGTTCAAGGCCAGGTTGGATGGGGTCCTGGGCAACCTTGTGTAGATCCAGGCCTGGAGGTTGGTGTCCCTGCCTGTGGCAGGGGGTGGGAGCTCTATGATCCTTGGGGTCCCTTCCAACACAGACCATTCCATGATTCTATGATTCTATGATATAGGAAAGGTAGCTTTCTCCTTGGGAAAAGGTGTTGCCTTTGCTTAAATAGGACTGAACCTATGTTCAAATTTTTGAAAATGTGAGCTCAACAAACCTGTTGAACGAATGTGGCAGTCTGGAACAGGGAATAAAACTAGTTAAGGATGTACAATGAGAAGATGTGGAATATAAACCTCAAAAAATAACTGACTAATTGAATGCTGGTCAGAAGATCTGGTAAAGTAATGTGAAAAGGGGGAAATCCATGGAAGAATTCTTGAGAACAGCAGGAATCCTTCAGAGAAGTGATTATATTGGAACAGAACTGGGCAAAGTTTTATTTGTCAATGTTTTTTTTTCTCTTAAATAATGAATAGCTGCAGAGTTGCTTTTGAATTGATTTTGTTCATGTGAATCATAAAATCATAGAATCATTTAGGCTGGAAAAGACCTTTAAGATTGAGTCCAACTGTAAACCGAGCACTCCCAAGTCCACCAGTATGTGAAGTATCAAAGCACAAATGAAAGAGGCCTCCCAAAGTAAAGACTAAAACTACATTAATAAATGCAAACAATTTTAAAAAAATACCCAAAAAACCCCCAAACCAAACCTCCACACAGCTCTAAATGATACCTGACACCCAACAAGAAGGATTGTAGAAAACAACCACTTCATTTCTCCAAAAGCCTGAACAGGAGTTCACCCTAGGAGGCTGGAAGTGTGATTCCCATTGTACCTGCCCAAGGAGCATCTGGCTTGGTGTGAAAGCCATCACTCAGTGAGCCAGATGTGTCCAGTCATAGGAAAAGGGGGACACTGTGAGTGAAGTACCACACACCTGATGCTGGAAGCTACCCTCTTGTCAAGCGTTTCTAATAAACACACTGGGTTTCTCTAAAGGGTATTGCTGTGCACCAAACATTGTCCTTCCCCAGGCCCACGTGCTTTAGAGAAAAAACTTCAAGAATAGCTAGTTAATGATTTAAGCTAGGAGAGGCATCTATACAAGCAGACAGTGCAGGCACAGGTAGGACTCTGCAGCACAGCTCATGGGCCTTTATCTACCCTTTGCAACAAGCTGTCTTTTGGACCTTTATGTACCCTTTGCACAATCTCTCTTCTGGACTTCTCTCTTCACCTGACCCTCACTTCATGTCTGTTCTCATTCTCTTCTCCCTTTTACTCTTCCCTTGTTTCTCCTTTCTTTCCATACAGTTAATTCTCCATTCAGTCCTCACTTCGTACAGGTTTAAAAGTGCAAGTGGTAACAGAAGTAGTTACTACACATCTCCAAATAAAAGAGTACAGAGGATAACAAAAACAGAGTGCCAGATCCAAGAAGAAGAATTAGGCACCACAAGACTGGTGCAGCCAAAGAATTCTCCTTGGGGGTTGTAAACAAAGCCTGCTCATCACTGGATTGTACCTAAACCAGAAGCTGTTGAGGTATAATTGCTATATGAGACCTATACAGCAGATAGCTGACCTATTAGGGTGGGGTTAACCTGGAAAAAATCAGTGCCTTACACAGTTGGCCAAGAAACTTTTTGCCTCACCTGTAAAACTTCCTTCCTGGTAAGCCAAGAGGATCAATGAAAGCCCTTTCCATAAACATCAGCTGATCGTTCATGATTCGCACTGCGACTGGACTGCAGAAAATAAGAGACAGAGACATTTCACACAATGAGGAAACATGACTTCCCAGTTTCTTCTAAACACTTTTCCTCTTCTTCAGACAGAAAAAAAATATGACAAAGATTGTCTAAGTTTTTCAAAAAGATGAGGTTTTGCCAATGGAGATACTAAATACATGGTATATTAATGCATTAGCATTTCTCTGTCAGATACTTGCTTAGTATTAAATGGCCCTAGAAGGATCACACTTGACAGAGGGGAGAGCAAGGCTGAGATTTAGGTCAAGATGAAGAGAGCTAGATTTTAGTGTCCACCTGTAAACCAGTGTCCAAGGTCCTGGTCTAATCTATATGGTAAAGCAGTAAGAATGGAATTCAGTTGCTTAAACACAACTGGTACTGGTCCTTAGGAGCACCCAGCCTCCAGCCAGTTCACTCAGAGGGCATAAGAGTCTCATAGGGCCCTTCAGTTTGCAAGCATCATGTGGATACCTTAGATAGTCTGAAGCATCATCCTGTCCCCTCCAGGCATGCTGGAAATACAAATTCCAGCATCATTACAGCCCTCAAATGTAGGTGTCTAAATACAGAGCTCAAGCCAACTTTAACTTTCATTGCTACCTGCCTTTCCACATATTACCATAATTTTAATCACTGAATCACAGAATCATAGGGGTTGGAAGGGACCTCAAGAGATCATCGGGTCCAACCCCTTGACAAATTGACACAAGCAATAAGCTCTTCAGCTGACACTATTCATCACAGGAAGCAGAATTAATTTTAGCAGATACTGCCTGACTCTGAGTTCAAGGTAGACTCTTCTACACTGCAGGAAGACTTCTTGTGTAGTCACTGAAAAGAAAGAACTGCCACCCTAGGTACTAAGATAGATATACATACATATATATATATATATATATACATATAATTATTTTTTTTCAGACTTACTCTTTCTTGTCAACTTGTTCAAGTCTCCCGTGAAATTCAGCAGCAGCCTTTGAGAAGTTCACCACAGCAGAAAAAAGAGGATCTAGAAAAGGAAGGACTTTACCAACAACTTCAGCATATCTGCTGATCCCAATATAACTTTCAGTTGCCCGTTGGGAAAAAAACTCCATTAGTTGTACTGATATAATTGCATTCAGTTTATCCTTCCGTAATTCATTAGTTTTCCTCGTGTGGACTTGTAAGACCTGCACTACTAGGAGTAACAAAGACCTTGTGCAATGAGGCCAACCTTAGAGCAGAATCCTCGATAAAGGTTTCACAAGGTCATGTTTTCCCTCTGCCTGGCAAGGAGAAGGCTGGCTGGCATTGCAAATGGAGATGGCTGCAGTTTCCTTTCTAACAAAGGGGTGCACTGCAGTGTTCAGGTATCAAAAGCCTGACTTACATCAAAAATACCAGCTCTTCCAGCAGGCTGTGGAAGGACAGCAGGATTTCCCTCTTGGAACATTATGTCCTATTCATATCATAGCAGAAGTGTGATAAGTATGTTGAATAGTGTTAGGTGAAGCAGAAAAGACAGAGCTCACATAAAGCACAGTGATAGACAAGGAAGATTGAAGCAGCGCAGTCCCGTGCTTGCTCCACACGTGCGCTACAGTTACAGCATAGGAGGTGTCTCCACCATGACCCTCATGCCATCTGCATTGCATTGGGTTTGTGTGGCAGAGTTTTGGTGGTGGAGGGCTGCAGAGGTGGCTTCTGTGAGAAACTTATAGAAGCTTCATCTAAGTCAGATAGAACCAACACCAGCTGGTCCCAAGACAGACCCACTGCTCACCAAGGCTGAGCCCATCAGCAATGGTGGTAGTGTCTCGAAAAAACCACCAGGGAAAAAAACACCAGGAGAAAGTGCAGCCAGAAAGAGGAGTGAGAAGATGTGAAAGGAACAACTCTGCAGACACCAAGATCAGTGAAGAAGGAGGGGGAGGAGATGCTCCAGGCACTGGAGCAGAGATTCCCCTGCAGCCCCTGGAGAAGACCATGGTGAGGTAGGGCATTGCCCTGCAGCCCATGGAGGGTGAAGGTGCAGCAGTCATCCACCTGCAGCCCAAGGAGGACCCTACATTGGATCAGGTGGATTCATTCCCATGTGACCACATGGGAAGCCTGTACAGGAGCAGGCTCCTGGCAGGACCTGTGGCCCCATGGAGAGAAGAGCCCACACTGGACTCTGGAAGTTTCTGGTAGAACTTGTGTCCCCATGAGGGACCCACCCAGGAGCAGTTCGTGAAGAACTGCAGTCTATGGGAAGGACTCACATTGGAGAAGTTCACAGAGGACTGTCTCCCGTGGGTGGGACCCCAGGCTGGAGCAGGGGAAGAGTGTGAGGAGTCCTCCCCCTGAGGACGAAGGAGCAGCAGCAGAGAAAACTGACCCCAACCCCCATTCCTCATCCCCCTGTGCTGCTGAGGGGAGGAGGGAGAGAAATGGGGAGTGGAGTTGAGCCTGGGAAGAAGGGAGGGTGGTGGGGGAGGTGTTTTAAGACTTGGTTTTATTTCTCATTATCCTACTGTTTTGATTATGTAATTAGATGATTTTGTTGTTGTTGAGTCTGATTGGCCCATGACAGTAACTGGTGAGTGATGTCTCCCCATCCTTATTGCAACCCACCAGCCTTTCATTGTATCTCCTCTCCCCTATCCAGTTGAGGAAGGCAAGGATAGAGCAGCTTTGGGGGGCACCTGGCCTCCAGCCTGGGTCAACCCACCGCCCACCCCACAGTGATGCCACTCAAGCCCCAGGATTTTGGCTGTTACGACTGATTACATGCAGGCAGACTGGTGGGTGAGTTGCTTTTTCCTGCTCTGTCCCTGGCAGTGCATCCAAACCCTGTGGAATAACTTAGGAAAGAAGCACCAGGCCTGTCTTTTAATGACAATACCAGCTGTTGTGATTTTCATGTGGAAGGGTCTATCTAATACAGCCCTGATAAAAGTATCAATTTATACAACCGATTTTTTGTAGAACAAGCAAACAGTGGATGTTACGAGGAGGAGAACGTCTGACCTTACAAAAACTCAATCCAATTAACAAAGACAGAAGATTTAGCTTGTGCATTTTGCCCACAAGTTTCAGAAAACTTTAGATAAACCAGAGCATCTCCTCTTTGATCGTACGGGAATATGGGGTGTAAGATTAAGTCATGTCCTAAATTGGGTCCTCTGTTGGCAACTATGGCCCTCCACTGTTTATAATTTTATCAGGCTATTTTTGTGTGATAGGCTTTCTGCAGAGAGATTTATCGCACTATTCAGTGTGACAGGCTTTCTGTTCCCATGACTCATTGAAAGCTGTTCTGCAGTCTCGTTTGCTCTTCTATTTCTAGCAAACTTATTTATCACCAGCCTACGCTTGCCTGGTTTTGTATTAATATTTTTGTTTAGTTTACATAATTAGAGGCACAGATTTTATGTGTGCAACTTGTTTATCCACTGCAGCACAGACAGACCCATGTCACCTTGTGAGGGTGAGAACTGACACTTTTCCACACTCCTGGTAAAAGTTATGTGTTTGCCAGAGGACGGAGTTCTGCCCTGATGACATCATGGCTATATCGTAGCAGCAGATTATATTTCAGAGGGAGTAGGAGGGGGTTTAAGAGAAAAAAACAAAGGCCATCTGAAAATATGTAAGAGAATTTGTGCCCATGTTTGCTAGCTATTCAGTGCTCTCAGTGTTGGTTATTTTAGAAAATATTGCATTTCTTTGTTTTGTATTTTCCCTGGCAAACCTTAGTTTCTGATAGCATATGACCACAAGTATATAGTTCATGAAAAAAAGGTTTCCAGCCTTCATTGTTGTACAGGAACAGCTGAAATGTGAACCCAATGGCAAATAAAAACCGTAATGTGTTATTTCAAAGGACAATTATGTGATTTATTCAGGCTTAATTAACAATTTTCTGACATTCCCTGCTGTCAATAGGAAGTTCTATGAAAAAGCCAAGTGAAATGTATTTTCATTTTCACAGTATTGTAAAAGCTGTCTATATATGTTAGTGCACTTTGCTACAATAGAATAAGTAAAAATTAAAAATTACAGGCTTATTCAATAAAAATTTGAAACTGATCAGAGATCTAAGAAGAGCCATGAAAATACTGGAAAATATGCCTTGCAAGAAATGGTCAAAGTGACATATCTATAAAATTATTAAGGGGAGAGTGTTAAGTGACATTTGGGGGGGGAAAGCTAAAACCAACCAACCAACCAAACAAAAAACCAAAAAGGAAGATTGCTTCTAGAATATAGAAACAAAAATAGATACATTGGTGAGAAGGTATTTTGTGCAACTTCTAATCTGAAATGAAAAAGAAACTTAAACAATGAAAAGAAATGACTGAAATTTTGGAAGATGTCTTACTAGAACAAAAAGAAATTCTGGATTTGATGTTTCCTTACAGGATATGTTGCATTAAACACAGGAATGTATTGAATTAAATACCTGTGTTATGCGAAATCTCTGACCAGATGATCCATCACACAAGGTGTCCTCTGACTTGAGTGGCCCTTTTACAAAAAAGTGTGTCTTTTTGAAATAGTCAAGAATCTTTTTTTATCTAAGACATTAAGGGAAGCTGCAAATGTAATTTGTAATTTCCCCTAAATAAGGATTCGAGTTTCTTCTAAGGTTTCATGCAAGCTCGAAAAAGCTTCTTTATGCTTCTAAACCATAGATTCATCAGGTGCCAGATTAGTCCGGACTGATTTAAAAATTGTTACAGAAACACAAAAGGTGAAGGAGACAACATGAAAGACAGAAAGACAGACAGAGAGAGAGAAGATTACTATGGAAGCTAGCCTAGCTTGGGATTCAGAGCACCCTGCTGCTTTCTACCTGGTTTATGTTCTTCATTGCAATGTGGTTAAGTGCTCAGCAAATGGATATATTTAAGCAGAACTGTTAGAAAAATTATTCTGTTACCTAAAAGTGGTATCTAGGCACTGAGACAGATGGTAAGCAAGTGTCCTGGGGTCAGATAAAGTCTGAGGGCAAATGGGCACCTGTGTCTCCCAAGTTCTAGTCAGTGGCCATAAGGTGGTATTTAACTTGTCTTCTTTTTTAAGCAAGAAAGTGAGAAGCACTCTGATACCATCCCTTTGCTCTGCATTTATTGTGGTCCCTGACTGCTTGTGAGCACTGCAATAATCCTCCAAATTAGTAATATGCAGGGAATTTATTATAACCCTCTCATCTATAACCCTCACATCTATAACGTGTTAAACTTGTACTATGGCTAGGAAAAAAAAAAGGCTTATTATTATGATGACAGAGTTGAAACACAAAAGGAAGGAATTCAATTTCAGAGCTATAACATATATATATTGTCCTTGGATAATTCTAATTAATGCACTTAAGAAATGCTGTTGTGGTTATTACTCACCAAATGATACTCCATAAGTTTTCAGCTGTTCTTCATGCTTCTTGGCCAATTTATAAATTCTATTACTATATCCTTTTAAGGCTTCTCCATAATCTCTACAGTCGAATGGAATGACCTGGGAATCTGCAAGTTCATAAACCAGCTTGCCTCGTAACTGGGCAATCGTTAGCTGTTTCTTGAAAGTGGGGTCATAAAATTTTTCCACTAACTCAAAGGTCTCATACACAGTGTGATAAACAGGATAATTGCTGAATTTGTCTGCTTTCTGAAAAAGAGCAAGCAGATATGTCAGTGCCCTGTATTCCAGCTGCAGTTAAGGGATGTATTGATCACTTAGTGACTATGATGTTTTGCACTGTTCCTAAATCAAAAATGCCATTTGCTACAAAACACTATTTACTAACTTTTTGTGTTGATTTTAAGAAACTACACCAACCTGGATCCATAGACTGTTGCACAAATTAAGCAAGCAGGATACCTGCATAGACCTGCCTTCAGTGCTATCATACACAACTGCCTTCACCAAAATTGAAAACAGTTTGGGGTTCTGGATGGCCAAAGGCCTCAATCATGGCTCCTTTCTATCTTGTGTAGTTATTTCTAAATGCAATCAAGGAAGATTTGTATGTGAAGAGGTATAATAATAGTACGGTGGAATGACATATAACCTCCAATCACACTCTATAAAAACCCTTCTGTGAACTTGACAGCCTGCAGAACATACACATCACTGCAACACACTTTATTCTCCAAACATTTAGGTTTCTTTCTAAATAAAGAAATGCCACCGAGATACAAACCAATCAAAGATTTTTTGAATGTGCTTTTATTAATTAAGAATAAATGCTTTTAAAAGGTGAGTGCTCAGTGCTATCAAGCTTCTTCAAGCAATCTGGAAGACTTACCCTATTCTTGGTGTAACGGACTCTGCCTGACGCAATTCCCAGCCGCTGAAAGTAAGCTTCAAAATCACTGCCTGATCCCAGTTTGTTTATTCTACATATAGAAAAAGACAACATCTTAGTGAGAGCACTTACATTATAGAATGGTAGTAATTAATGCAAAATACTGATTTTTCAAAGGAATTAAGGTCACTTCTTCTGGAGGGCACATCAGGGATGCTACTAAGATGAGGGACAATATGAATGGCAAACTTAATTACTCTAATTGGTTCAGTTACCTACTTCAGCATCTTATATTACTCAGAAGATCTTTTAAAGGTCAATTCTGCTTATGACACTGTCCACATTTAAAAAAAACCCTAACACATTATACACAAGAGCTGTAAGATTATATCAGACACATCTCTGCGATCCTAAAACATTAACCATTTCTTTCCAAACTAACCCGAATAGAGCAGCAATACATGTAAAGAAAGATGAGTTTATATATTTAGCATATTCCACAGTAGAATCAGAGCGATAAATAATTTCCACTGCAGAAGATGCAATTAGCATTTGTGACTTACAAGTAGATATTGCCATCTGCTGGGTAAGTGTGGCGAGGCAGAAATAGAGATGTAATATTCTACATATTTTCAAATATTTAAGTTTTATATTAAGTGTTAGGTTTATATATCTAGTCCGATGAAAATTGGTGTTTCTCAGCTAACAAAAGAAAAATAACCCATCTAAAGTTCTTGCATTAGTATAAATTTCTGCAAGGAGCTATTTGTATTAACTGAAAACAGGCAGATCTGGTAGCTTTTTCAAAAGGAAGAAATCTCAGTGAGTCTAACGAATCTAGAGACTCCTGTAACCAGGGCCTGAAAGACTAGGTAATATAAGCAGAACATTTTGGTAAAATCACACACAGGGGAAGTTTTATTTACCTTACATGAGCAAGGTGTAAAATTACATACCTTACATGCCACCTTGTGAGTAAGATTTAGCCCCATGAGTCACAGGCTCCAAGACAGTTTAGGAGTTTCAGTACCTTCAACTATGTAGTTTTAATACTTTCAGATATAGATTTGTAATGTATTATGCTTACATCTATTGTATAAACAAAGAATAAGCATCATGAGAGCTTTTCAGTTACTGCTCTAGGAAGTTTCATTCTCCTGAGCGTTTGCTTATCCTAACAATTTTGATACTATCTTGTCTAGTAGGGTGACTAAACTGTAGTTTGAACTCTTTCCCTGCCCTGCTCTTTTTTGACTGCTTTCCAAATTGCTTTTCTACTAATAAAAGGCCTTTAAAATGTATTTCATTTTACAGCAGGCATAGATGTCACCTTCATTAAAAAAGAAGTCATAAAATTTCACTTTATTTTACTTTAAAAGATATTGCTAGTGAGTCACCTTGCACTAAAAGGTTTTGCATTGCTGTTATCAATAGCACATCTTGGAAAATGCTGGAGAGTAGCTATACCATGATACAGTGAAAATACTGGGAAAGAAAATACAGATTAAGAACTTACCTGGGGTAGCTATTATTTTCAGTTGCAGGATCTTTCTCAAGCCAACTCTCATAAAGAGATTTATCTTCATAACCCTCATCAGGGCTTAAAATCTAGAGAGGAAAATAATATAATATCATTGTCAAATGAGACCTTTACAGCTATCATCTGCATCATTCTTAATTAACAGCATTGCCTCCTGTGGAGAAGTACACATACACAGTTTGCATTAGTTACATACATTTATGGATCCCAGCCACGAAAAGCATCTCACAGGCACCTGGAATCACACACAGGTAGTAGGAAAGAGCAGGTTAAAAGTTCAAGGACATCAGCTGGAGCTCACTCAATTCTGGGGGAAGTGGATCCTGGGGATTTCTAGGACTTCTTATCACCTTATTATAGCACTGTGCATGTACACACTGAACAGCATATATAGCACCATGGAGCGCCTCCAGCAGACAGGATGTCCCAGATGCTTTGAGCAAGCAAGGGGATGCAACAGCCTTAACCCCATGGAGGTTTGCCCAGCACAGCACCAATATGCTCTCAACAGGCTGAGCTTGAAATTTGATTGCTTTTTCCACAGGAAAACTATGCTAGGAGGAAGGATCAAAAGCATTGATTCTATTACAGCAGTGCCAAGGGGCCTCAACCAAGACTGGAACACCGTTGTGCAAGACACTGTTTGCACAAATTTAGGTCCCACTGTCCAGGTTTTTCCTGGGACAGAGTAATTTCCTTCCTAGCAGATGTGTTTTGGGTTTCTGATGAGACTAATGTTGATAATACATTGTTGTTTAGTCATTGCTAAGATGCGTCTACATTTAAGCAAAGGACTTTTCAGCTTAAAAAAAATAATCAAAAAGCTGTATAACTGGGATGGAAAAGGTTAGTATGGCCATCATACCACCAGGAAGACTATGAAGGAGTATAAATTTAGTCAACCAAAACTCTTAGAAAATCTGTGGTAGAGGTAAAAATAAATAAAAACTCTGGCCCTGGTCTCCATCTAGACTTAAACAATCTTTACTAGATACAGTTCTTTAAATGTAAGATTAGTTATGATGTGAGGATTTGGATTGTATTTTTTTTTCTCCAAAATACAACACAAAAATGTTCATGGCTACGTACACAGTCCCACAGTATTGCTGAGATTTCAATTCCGCATTGAGAAATATCCAGGCTCCAAACTGAAAGTCAAAAGAGGTCTGACCTCTGAGATTATGTCAGCAGCCATCAGAAAAATAACAACTTTGTGAAGTAACTGCTCGGCAGCTGTCATTTTCAGGGCACTTTGGTCAAATTCTAGGGCTAAACTGAAAATGGCACATTAATAAGTGTAAGCTGAACTCTGACATATGGGAGTAAAAGTACTCCATGCTCTGGCAGAGATGTTATTTCTGACAGATCTGGTCATGTAAAAAACAGTGCCCAGTTTTTTTCAAACAATTGTGAGACTAACAAAACACAGTATTTGCCTTGACTTAGATCCAAATCTAGAATCAGCATAAGCTTACTGCTCCCTCAAGGGAAAATTCAGAGGTTTTTTTACAAATACAAACTAAAACGTGATGATCAGAGCAGGAGAACTGAAATATTGCAGACACTGGCTGGTGGCTACAAATTTTTAAAGCCTAGCAGTGGTGCATGGCCAAAAAAGGCTTTCAACAGTGAAATGTCCCAACTGTATGCTGAGAACCACACTTCCATACAGAACCCTTTGAAAGAAACCACTTCATGGGTACACTACATTGTTTTGATGAGAAGGGGCTCATTAAAAGCCAAGAAGAGCAAAGAGATCTTGTGATGTTGGATGGTTTCATGTTTGACTCTTTAATAGGAATAAAAATAACTTTCTTTTGGACATACATAATCACCTACATCTGCACTAATGTTCTATCGCTTACTGGGCTTTCAGAATGAAATTCAATCCCATGCAAATGCCTAATGCAAAACATAGAGAATCTTTCAGCCCCATTTATGCTGTTTCCAATAATTAACTTGGACTCCTGAGGTGCACAGGACTTTCACTATTCCTATTCAAGAAAGTAACTATCAGGATATGAAAAGATTTAATGGGTTGTGGCTTTGATGTGTACATACAGCATATGGCTTCCCAATGTCATCCAAAACCAAAAGCATTAGTTAAAATAGCAAAACTATGAATACAATCGCTCTGTCTTAGTCCTTCTGGCCTTTACAGAAGTTAAAGTGAGGGATTTTTTCTGATTAGCAGAAAAGACACAACTGATTAGGAAAGGTATAGATTGTAGTCTTTGGTTATCTTTGTGAGAGGCTAAAATGCAAGTGAAGAAAAAAAAATATAGAAAGTCTGCAAAAGAGATTGTCTCTGTTCTGGCTGTTGCTTTAATTTCTCTCCCTCTTTTGATAATGCAATCCACTGAAATTTGTAGAGATCTGGAGAATAAAGGTGTCTGAACCCTTACATAAATTTTATTCTGTGATGTTAGGAGCAAATAAAAGATATGCCACATTTGTACAGGGTCCATCAGTCATCTGTACATATGTTTCAATGCCAACAAAAATGGTGTCCTAGCTAGAAGTGGTCCTTCAGCAAATGGCCTTTGGTATCCCTGACTTCTCTCAAAGAGTCCATCTTTTTCCTTGGGAAAATTCCAACAATCTCTGTGAATGCTCTTACAGGAAAGTTCAAAAGAGTGTAAATGTTCTAGAGTAAGGTTTCACAGCCTGTGATTTATGGAGGTCACTGCTTGGCACACCAACACCAGTAAATTAAAGACTGTTTGGAAATGAAAACTACAATGTAGAATCATTGGAAAAAGACCATGTTTTTCTTTTTCAAAAAGATGAGAGGTGGTCCCAGGTTTAGCAGTAAAAAAAGAGGAAACTAATACTCTAGAGAAATGTGGCAAGGATTGTTGCAAATTTATTTAGCAAAACAGTGGGGGGAAAAATAGAGTAAAAAGTTAAAAAAAAGATTGCAGATGATATTTGTTGGACAGAGATAACAGGATAAAAGAAATCTGGGGGAAAGCGCAACATAACTTTATACAGAAAGCAGAGAACAGCAGAGAATCAGAATGCTGTTGAAGAATCCTGCTCTGTAGAACAATAGAAAAGAAAAAATATTTGTGGATTTTGTCTATAACAAACTAGCATGAAAAAAAATTATCCTTGTTGTACCAGCAGTGGCTTTAAGGAGCTTAGGGAATAGTCTGACTTTTCACTGGCAACTCTCTACCATAGAACAATCCACCTTATGAATGAAGCTACAAAGAATATAGATACATAAAATGTACTTTTAGGAGCTTTTAAGCAAGGAAAGAGCATGGAATTATGGAATAGCTGTCAGGATTTCTGTTGTTTATATTATGCTTCTTCTGTTAAAAGCTTAAATAACTACCAAATAAGAAAATTTTTTAAAAAGCCAGTCTCTAGTACTTTGTGTGGGACTTCAATGGATTTTTTCTATTCAAACCCAGCATTGGTTGAATAGTTGACTTAAGATCATGAGTGAGGTACTATTTTTAGCCCAGAGCATTTTTTTACTGTGTTTAAAAAGAGTATGCCTGGGTAAGTGACATGCTGCAGACAGAAAGTAAATTATTTTATCCAGGGCCCTGCAGTGCTTGGGACATGGAAATTTTTATAGGCGAAACAGAATGCCTTTCAGTGTGTGAAGTGTCACAGCTACTGTTGGAACAAGCACAGCCACTTTCCCTGCAAGGGAGAAAGACTAATATAGGAAGACATGATAAGAAAATAATACCTAGAAAAGAAAAACATGGGGATAGCTTAGATAACTTCCCCAAATTCAAACCATCACTGGAGAACAAGTCCGATGAGGAACAGCTGAGGGAACTGGGGCTTTTTAGTCTGGAGAAAAGGAGACTGAGGGGAGACCTTATCACTCTCTACAACTACCTGCAAGGCAGTTGCAGAGATGTCGGGGTTGGTCCCTTCTCTCTAGTGACAAGCAATAGGATGAGAGGAAATGGTTTCAAATTGTACCAGGGGAGATTTAGGGCAGATATCAAGAAGAATTTCTTTACTGAAAGAGTTGTCAAGCATTGGAACAGGCTGCCCAGGGAGTTGGTGGAGTCACCATCCCTCAAGATATTTAAAAGGCATGTAGATGAAGTGCTTAAGGACATGATCTAGAGGTGGACTAGGCAGGGTTAGGCTATGGTTGGACTCGATGATACCTAGGTATTCTATGATTTTTCCAGTGTTAAAAGATAATGTACTGCATTTGTAAATAACTCAGGATATATGCATCTGATGGGATGGGAGACTGGTGGCTGGAGTCATCCTACCAAGTGCTGTCACAGTACTTTACACTGGGCCGAGTCACTTGGGTTCCCTTACTATCAGGGGGAAATAGTCAGAGAGTTCTGCATGTACAAGGGAAGACACGTTGCCTTTAAAGGGACCCTACATTACTTAGGCCAGATAGTGCAGTCTTCTGTTAACTGAGATGAATCCAGATCTGAAGATAGTGACACTGGCTCATGCTAGGTGCCTAATCCTATTAACTCCTCATATGGGCAATAAACTTTCACGCCTTAATGGATCAGAATCTTTCAGCCTTATGATAATTCATCCTGAGAGCTGAAAGCAAAGCAGACATGATTAGACCACTTGTAATCATGCAAATCCATACATCTGGCCTGTTACAAAACCCACTCAGTCCTTTAGTATTTCAGGGGCTCTCAAGGAGATTCAGGAGGAATAGACAGAGAGAAAATGGTAGCTAGCCAATATGAAAATGAACAGATTCTCTTTGGTGCATGAAATGGAAATTTAAAATGCAATTTGTTTCTTTGAATGGTTATCACTTTGGACAACTCATTTCAAGTGTATTATTATCTTATTATTATTATTATTGTTTTTACTATATGTTACATACAATATTCCACTTCTGCCAGTGGCACATTTCAACCTTTCTAAGGACACTGAGGAACTGTGAGTCTGGACTGTGTACCAGCGATGGGATGTTTTGCTATGGATTCTGGTGGGAGCAAGATTTTTCCAGTACAACAATAAGATCAATTCAGTATTATTCAACTATCTGACTTTATCAAGTAAACCTGCAGGTTTACATTCTAAGACAGTCACTCTTACTCTGTACCTCTTTTGTCAGATTATACACCAGTTTGTAGAGAAGAGGGGTGCAGTCAACTCTTAATGTGTAGTTACCTGAAAATGAAACAAAGACATTGCAAGTTTCCCCTTCACATACCAGTGGCATTTTCTTCTTAGTGAATTAAGCCCTATAGTCCTTTCTTAGGCAAACTTCTTGACTCGAAGGCAAGAATTTAGATGTTGCCTATATACAGAAATAAACTCTGTGGTCACATTGTGTAAGTGACTCCTACTGCATGATAATGATGCAATGGTTATAATACATACACAGTAAGGTAACTAGCCCTTCCCATAGTTCCAAAATATTCCCAGCTACCCCTCACTAGCTACAAGCCGTTGTCACTCCTACACTTGTGTTAAAAAGAAGGCAATGGTAACAAAGCATAAGATGTTAAAATAAAGTTACTGCATTCAGGAACTGTGCAGAAGGAAAGAAATATTCCCTGGAAGATGTAAAAAATCTTTCAATGTACCTACTTTTATCATAAATGGGACTTTTTCAATGTTTCTGCAGATCATTTTGGAGAGACAGGCCGTCCTCTGAGTACAAGACTCAGACATTTGGCATTTTGTATTTCAGAGCTAAGTCTCACTCAAATAAATAGGAGGCAACAAAGATGCAGAGTAATGTTTCCATCTACTGTCTCCTAAACCTCCCCTATTACTACCTCTCTGTGGCTTCTACACTTTACACACATGAGGCTTCTGTGCTGCTGGTGGGCTATGTTGAGCTGGCTAAGTATCTCATACTGAAGCTTTCAGGTACAGAAGCAAGACCCTCTCCGAAAAGAAACTATCCCCACTTTTGAGTGAGGGTGTAAATCAGGCTTCTTTATAGACTACAGCCACCGGACAGCAGCTGGGCAAACACCTCTGCCCTCAAATACAGACAACAACAAAGAGAGGATGAGTGAGAAGGCTTGGGTATAATGAAACAGAAACTCTCAGATAACACTGTTACTAGGTTTTAATATGGCTTTAGACCTTTGGGTCCTGCTTCACACAGTGTGTACTTATAAGAGGACTAGACCGACAACTACAGAACACCCCATGATGATGGAAAAAAATACTAGATAAAGTTAACAATGGTTCCAAGGAGAGTCTGTGTTTGAAAAGTGGAAATTAAAGTCACACAAATGCTCAAAAGGCCATCAAAAGACTGACCCACTATTCTTCTTTTCATTGCTAAGGGACAATGAACAGAAATAATTTGCTGTCCAAACGGTGGCATACAAAGTGTTGTGGAGAACGTATGATGCAAAACAAAGTAACTGACAAAGAATATGGATGCTATGGCTCTACAGGGAATTTTAATTCTTGGTCAGGTGAAAGATGTCAAATATATCCAATATACTTAAAACAGTACACCGAATATGATGTTTTTTTCATTATTACATGTTTCTTTTCCAGTGGTTTTACTTTCACATTTTCTTTAATGCATAAAGCATGAGACATGTTCAAATAATCGAGATTTAGAAGAAAATTCCTAAGGCAGCAGCATGTTGGCTGCAAAACAACTAAAAAATATGTGTTACAATCCATGCTGAGAATATGAAGCAGCTGTAAAGCTATTCTTTGGTTTGCGAGATCTTCTAGGCGTGAAATTCTGCTCTACTTTTTACACAGCATGTAGGCTGCATAATTGAAGGAACAGCTCTAACCCATCCTATACCCCAATTCCAACTAAGCATTTAGAAACTGGGTTTGGCTCTTCTTCCAATCCTTTTGTGACAGACAAAATTTTCAGCCGACAGGAATAAAACGAGTTTCTAAATGTGCTTGTCGATAACTGTTTCATTCACTCACAGCAAGCCCAAGTTGGATATAACATGGGAAGAGCAATGCCCTCGATCACTGAGGTTACGATGTAGGGCAGCTTCACAGGGCTTCAGTGGCTATTAATTCAGCACAGACAGCAGCAGATGAAGCTCAGTATAATTTCAGATGAATTTTGTGATTTAGGTCACAGTCTTGGGCCCAGAATTTCAAGTCCAGTTTCTAAGCAGCACTCCTGTATGCCAGATTCTTCTCAGAATCTGAAGGACATAGTAAATCAGACAATGTTTGATGGGCTGAAAGAACTGGGGCTGTTCAGCCTTGAGAAAAGAAGGTGAAGAGGCGATCTGTTTAATGTTTGTAAATATCTGAAGTGTGGGACACAGCCTCTTTTCAAAGGTCTGTGTGGACAGGACAAGGGGCAATGACTTCAAGTTGGAGCACAGGAAGTTCAGCACCAACATGCAGAAGAACTTTTTCCCAGTGAGGGTGACAGAGCCCTGGGACAGGCTGCCCAGGGGGGTTGTGGAGTTTCCTTCTCTGGAGATATTCAAGACCCATCTGGACGCCTCCCTGTGTGACCTGTCCTAGGGAACCTGCTTTGGCAGGGGGTTGGACCCGATGATCTCTGGAGGTCCCTTCCAACCACTACGATTCTGTGATTCTGTGAATGTTGGATCAGTTTTTTGTGCTTATTTTTCTAGGAGAGTCCTGCAAGCTACTGCCTGCATATTGTCCCCTCTCATAGCAATAAACAAAGGTAACCACACAGGCCTAAAGCACCAAAACCAATTCCCATCCCCTCGAAATGTAAGGCTAAGGTCTTGGCACAAATTGCCTTGAGATTGTAATAAATTAGAGTGCCACAAAATATGATAATTCCACAGGAGAAGAAACTGGAGCCGCAAGCAGAAGAAGGAGCACTCTCCCATATATTAAAACTGCAATTGTAAATTAAAGCTAATGCAGTTAAAAGAGAGTTTAATGTCCAGAGCACTCAGTTCACTAGCACAATACTAAACTCCTCTAGAGGAGACATTCTGGACTCCAGACACGTGGGCTGCAGCTCTTGGATGGTGTTATTTGCAACAAAAAAGCAACATGTGCATTTAAATTGTTCTCTCTCTCCACTTAGTTCTATATTTGCTACACTTATTCTGAACATCACCTTATCTGTATTATGTTTCTCAGCTCTGGATGCAATAAGTAATATGCAGTGAACTTCTGAAATTGACATCTGTGAAGCAAGGTGAGTTTACAAATAAAAGACACACCTTCTATAGAAGAATCTGTGTTGATGTAAGCAACTGCCCGCTCCTGGAGGACTCTGGCATTTTCCTGGGGTTGTAAAAGTGTAATTATTACTTTCAATTAGTCACATTTAGACAAGAGCATGTTAAGTGCGTTGTTTTTTAAAACGTTACCTTTAAGAACCCAGCCAGGATAAGTAGCACTATGTACCTTACTAATTTTATTAAAGTTTGAGTACTGGTCAATGATCTGGGCATCTGAAATTCAATCCTGCTTTCTGAAACTTAATTTGGAAAACATCCATAAAGTGTAGGTGCTGTCTACTGCATCACAGAAGAGTAAGATGGAAGAGGAAAGTTATTGAACAGCATCCTAACAGTGTAAATTAAGATTATAACTGCATTTTAACTTTGCACTTGAGGTGCTTTTTGAACATGCACTGAACTCAACATTGATAAACTGGGTATTGCTGTGATTTCCACACTCTTCCATTTCAAAAAAGGGATGAGTCAAAGCACTGACATTTCCTATTAAAATGAATTTGACTGACTGTTTTGAGTCAACCAAGAATTGCTTTCATGCTAAATATATACACACACATTTAAATTTTTGCAAACTTGTAATTATGTTTGAAATTGACATTCTAATCAGTAAGTGGCATTTTACAAAGCCTTGGTTTTGTGAGAGATATTCTAATTAGGTTAGTAATTGTTATTTGATTCATCCAATTTATAACCCAACTAATCATTTGTAATAAAAATTAGGTTGCTAACTCATAACTCCAAAACCAAATTGATATCTTTAAAACAAGCAGCAGAGGACACTCTGCAAAAGAATATAATGGGAGGAAGCAAGCCTGTATATGCAGGCACGAGGCCTTGCATATGTGCAAAAGCATACTTGTAACATAAAGAACATCATTTATGAGCAATGGAGATTGTCTATGTAACAAAAGGATGTTGCCTCAGTTGCAGTAGCTTTTTGTTACACACAGACAGTGAATATAATGGGTTAATTTTCCTCAAGATTCAGTAGAAGGCAGATCTGGCAGCTGCAGAAAACATGAATGTAAGCTGTGAGGAATATCTCTGGAGAAACTGAATATAATTTTGTTGTCAGAGAGGAGCACACACTACCAAGATAAAGAAATAAAATAATATAAAAGCATTGAAGTTCAGATATGAATTGTGCTCATGGATTTCTAACCTGGTACAGTGGTCATTTAATGAAATAATAGATGATAGATTACTAGATATTATTAAACAAAAACCATTACAGAACAGCAGCAGCAATACATCAGTAAACATAAAAAGAACTCCAAATTTTTTCATGACTTTCTCAAGATAAATTGATTGGTGAGGCCCTGCCACAGTTGACCCAGAGAAGCTGTGGCTTCCCCTGGATCCCTGGCAGGGTTCAATGCCAGGTTGGATGGGGCTTTGGGCACCCTGGGCTAGTGGAAGGTGTCCCTGCCCATGGCAGGGTGTTTGGACTAGACGGGCTTTGGGGTCCCTTCCCACCCAAAGTATTCTGTGATTCTATGATCTTTTAAGTGTAATTGTTTCATATTCCTCAGTTAAAACAATTGTGTGGTTCTTCTTGACAGCCCGAAGTTTTAAATTCCATGGATTTCAGGTGGGATTAAAGCATAATGCCAACTCTTTAAAATCTCTCACTAAATTATTTTAAAGATAATTTAAATTATACTTCCTTCATCTATTCTCCCACAAACCAACAATAAGATGCAGCGAGTCTATTGCAGCTGGAAACCCAAAAACGTATGGGAGAAATAAGTAGTGCAGAACCAAAGGAATAGAAATCTCGGCTGAAATCTCGGCTTTGTTAGCAAAAATATCACTGAATCCCATTGGTGCTTGGGAGCATGTTTCTGGTTTTGTTCCCTCCTCAGTAACATGTCAGTTTGTGGTTTACTAAAATACATGACAATAAACTAAAATGAAGGGGAAAAAAATTTTTATCCACAGATCTAAATATAAACTTATATATAAAAAGCTAACAGAAGAACAAGGAACACATTTCTGTTAACCCATTCAGTACTGGTAGTAACATAGTTCAGCAGAAATATGTTTCATCAGACAATTTTCTGCTGGGTCTATTTCTAATTTGGATTTTACAAAGAAATTAAAACTCTGGTAAGACCCTTATTTCTTATCAGGATTGAACAAATCCATTTACAGGGTTAAAAACTGAACATACCCAACAAGGAAAGGGAGATAAAAACATTCAAAAAATCACTTCTGAATTTCCCAATGTCTTTCTATTGGGCAGGAATAGAGTCAGGGGTCCTACTACAGAATTAATCAATTGTCCTGCCCCTGAGACTCTACAACACTGGAAACTTCACAGGAATTTGCAACTGCTAATTCATAGATTACGAGCCCTTCCATTTGCCCAGGAGGATTGATTTCCTCACAAAGGGCTTTCTGTGTTTATGGATCACAGGTCCACAACCTAGACTTTAATTTACAGAAATAAAGGACTTTCTCCAACAGGAAGTTAGAAAATAAACCATTTTGGTTATATAAAATGCTGTAATTCTGTTAAATGGAGGGATAGAGTCCCACATAGAGACCACTGAGGGACATTACCTCAGATTCTTGAAGTTTAGAAGAGTTAGTGCACTAATGTCCTAAGGAGTTCAGTATGTAATTTGTATAAATATACGAGGGCCTCACAGCCTCACAGAAGGAGTCTGTTGTGCTCCAATTTTACCTTGAAGTTATTGATTGCAGTCTAGGAATAGATACCACTGGGTACTGCAGATGCTGGAAACAGACTTTCAAGTTTTGCTTTCAGATTTTTATTTACCTCAGCCCATTCTGTGGAACCCAACAATCCAAATTCTTCCGCATCCCAGCTAGCAAAAATAATAGTTCGCTTAGGTCTCCAACCTGCAATCACATAGTTAAACCTGAAAATTCAACTTAAAGTTAGAAAACCTAGTGAAAGATTACTGGAGTCAATTGAAATCTTTTAAAAATAGTTCTTAATTGATAGAGCAGTTAAAAAATCATCTTTAAACTCCTTAGAGGAACATAATATTGCAGAGGCATTTCATCTTAATGCAATATTTTCATTCCACACTACTAAGAGGGTACTACTACACTGATGAGGCACACGAAGGAATAAATTGTGCCAACTAAGATGCAATGCTACATATGCATCTCAATGATTTTTGCATCTTTCATAATGAGAGATACAGCTTTCTGTGAAGGTGAAAAGCTAAATCAACACAACTACTTATGAGAACATTCAACACACATCCTCAAAGTTGCTGCTTTCCATATCTTCATTTTATGTCTTTAAGAAGTAAGTTACCTTCCATCTTCATTTTACCAAAACTCCGTACAACCTCTTGCAGAACAGCTGCACCCGTAGTTGGATCGATGCCACCAAATACCCAAGAGTCTCTATGACCTCCTAAAATAATATATCTGTCTGGAAAAAACACACACAGTATCAATACTTAATTAAAAATGCATTTAGGTTACCTGTTTTCCCTTTGATTGCATCCCTACTTGCATCAAACAAAATACAAAGTTTAATACCAGTGCCACACATTTTTCAAGGTAATCTGCCATCATTCACTTATTCTACTGACATATATAAATGAAGCCAAGAAATATTTTATACTCATTAAAATATAAAAATATTTTAAAATATTTTTTAAAATTATTTTATGTAAATGGCTTGCTACAAAGTAAGTATCAACAATAATACGCTGAGGTCCCAAATCATCACTAGATCACTACTACTTTGCATTGTGTTAATTTTTGCAAAGGCAAAATGCATGAATGATGTCATGATGTAAGAAGAACCCTACTGTAAAATGACAGGCATTTAAAAAAAAAATTCTCTGGCATCTATCATCCTAGCATTGCCATTCAAGTATATACTTGGAATGCCAAAGAAAAACAGTGTGATGAGAGGGACTGGACAACTATTAAGAGGTTCTCAGATTCCATATTATCTGGCTATCTAGAACCCATGAAGTTTCTTGCAACAACAGAACATTTTCAACAAACACAAAACAAGGAAGGAATTAAAATCCTCAAGCACCTGATGCCCACCTGGTTCCACAGCTCCTCTGAGGATGCCAATGACGTTGTAAATTCGTGTTATTTTATTGTTTGTATGAACATGCATTCTGACTTTCCTGAAACAAAACCAGTATGGAGTAACCATAATTCTGTGTAATGAGATAGAACTTGGAGAGAAGGTCATTAGAAATATCCAACCAGGAATAAAGTGAATTCTCTGTTTATGACAGCAGATCCAAATGATCAAGATTTGTCAATCCTCCATCCCTCACCTCCCATTAAAATCCATTCAAGAAACTTTATAAAAAGGAAGGAATTTGGGTGCTGGGAGAGCTAAAAATAATGTAGTATTCACTCCCTCTTAACCTGTCAAAGAAACAAAGCATCAAACAATGTTTTGTTTTGGTTTTTGCCTGGCAGAACCCCAAGAGTTTCACATTTGAAGTTATCTTTCAGCAGCAAATCTGCACAGATGTCAAAATCAAAACCTACTTCAGGATAGCTACTGGACCTTTGCCCAGAAAATAACTGACACCAGTGCCTTGAGCATACATATACTCACATACATGCCATGCTCAAGTGACTTTCTACCTAGACCCAAAAGGTTCATTTTGGTATGAAGCTAGACTGAGAGAGAAGTGTACGTAGCATTAGCCCATCTTTAAGAAGCCTCTGTTGCTATCAAGAAGGGATATATAAAAAAGTGCATTCAAAATATTTGCCATGTATGTTTTGTGGATGAATCATATTCTTTTCTTACTGTTGATCTTCAAGACATTCCAAACAGCACCTTAATTATGTCAAATATGCCTTCTTCTTCATTTTCCTCCTTTGTTCATTTTCAGCTAGTGCTAAAGCAGAGCAGCCATTACAAAATTATGTATTCACATACACTCTTCTTTTGCAGGAGGTGGAACAGAGATAATGATACACCATTTTCACACACTGTCTGCTACCAGTCCTCACAGCATAAAAACTCATGCAAACTGAAACTATAACATGATCTTTAGCTTTGTCCATTGCAGTTTTTCACTTATAAGCAAGAAGGAATGCTATGACAGTCCCTGACAGTCAAATCCCTGACCACCAAATGCAATTGTTGTTCAATCTGTTAGAGAGTATTAGTGCCAGAGATCTGGACAGTTGTATTTCTCTCTCTAAGCTGAAAAAATGTAACCTACAAACATGTTATTGCTAATACAACTGGTCAAAGACCAATTCCTCCCAAACAAGTAAGGTATATGTGCTTTGGACCCTTCTGTCCTGTTATTCTTCAGGGCTTTCAACCACGGGCCTGCCAGCTCTGTGGCACAGTTGTTGGATTCCCAAACAATTTCCACACCTCACAGATTTAAGTTTACAGAAACCTTGGGAGGATTACCGTAGAGAAGGGGAAAATGCACAAATGAGAACTACTGAATGGTCAGTGCTTCCCTGTTGGACCACTGTATGCTGGCTATCCTATTGTCCCCTGGGGCACCAGAAACAGGAGAGACCAAAGCTTGAAGTAAGGAGGAAGTTTAGGGTTAATTCAAGGGTATTAAAAAAAATGTCTACTTACAACTACATAGCCATTGTTAAAAGGAGCAGTGAAACCATGTCTGAACATTAAAGGACCAACATTGGAATGACAGGGCTGGACCTATACCCTCTGAATGAGTCTATCCACTGACACTGGGGACACAGAGCAAATTTTGATAATTTATTTTCAAATACTCATCGTTATTATCAAGTGTTACCCACACAAAAGGAAGTAACTTTCTCTGGAATAACTCTAGATGTAGTATTTCACAGTCTTTCTCTTGTTGAGATTTTTTTTTTTCCAAAAAAATATTTTATAAATAGGCAAGTGTTAGAATCACAGAATCGCAGAATCACAGAATTATCAAGGTTGGAAAAGACCTAAAAGATCATCCAGTCCAACCATTCACCTATTACTACTAGCTCCCACTAAACCATATCCCTCAATACAACATCCAGTCTTTCCTTGAACACCCCCAGGGTCGGTGACTCCACCACCTCCCTGGGCAGTGCATTCCAGTGCCTGACTACCCTTTCCGAGAAGCAGTGCTTCCTAATGTCCAGCCTGAATCACCCCTGGCGCAGCTTGATACCATTCCCTCTAGTTCTGTCACTGACCTTGTAGAAAGGTTGTCTGCAAATCCTGGCCCTATGTTGTAAGACACGTTGAGACTTCCCTTCCAGCTGCTGTCTGGAGGTGCAGGTCCTCCCATTGCACTGTTAGGTGAAAACCAAGACAAATTTAGTTGACCAGTAGGCTAAAACCTTACCTTCCCTTACTGATTTCTGCACCTAAACCAAGGTGGTTTAACAAAGTTCTTAAAATCCTGATGCCAGAAACAGATTGCTTTAAACTTCTCATATTTTCCGAAGCACACACTACCATAAAAGAGCTACAAGCACAAGTAACAGCATAGATTTTACCATCCTAGAATAATAAAATTTGCTGCACAATTGTTAATACTGACTTCTGGTGAGGACTGATGTATACTCACCGTAATAATACTTCTGCATCATGATATCCAATGGGATGAACTGGGATTTTGGGAATCCCTACACCTTCATTAACTTTATACCTGAAAGCATACTCTGAGAAACCAGAACAAAATGTCAAGTTTATAGTCTTCTTAGCAGCTTTCATCAAACTGGAAATACTGTTGAACAGTGCAGCCACACAATAGCCACAAGCATATATTTTTATTTTTTTTTTTAATTCTTAAATAATTTCTTTGACATTGATTACAGGAAACCAAAATGAAATGAGAGAACCACAAACCCCATGTGCATTTGCACAACCGTGCAAGAGAAGGCCCCACATTTGATGGAAGGATACATTTGGTCTCCATCTAAAACTGATGGTGGGACGACCAAGCTGGTGTGTGAGGTGAAGCCGGCTCCTGTCCAGCCTATTGACAAGCTGCAGAAGACATCCACTGATGCATTCACCTATGCTGCAGACAGTCAATGTGTCTCAGAACCTGGTGTTCCCATCACACACAATCTATACCATTTTTTCACTATCCTGTTGTCTTATGTCCCCAACACTGGTCACACAAGCCAGCGAGCTTTCCAGAAGCACCCCTGTGTTCTCATCCCCTCAGCAGAGAGGACGAGTAAGCACCTTAGTTCAGACTGAGTTCAGGATGCCTACAAGGACAAGACAAGCACATGGCGCCAAGTTTTAAAAGACTCCAGGCTACTGTTAATTTTCATAAGAAATTTTACTCCCTCTAAAGAGGACTAGAAACTGTTTTTCTCCTTGGAATGTAGGATCGGCAAGGAAACATGCCTCTAAGCAAAGCTATTACTCCTCTTTGATGGTAGACTATAATCTAGTTTAAACTGGTCCTCTTGAGAAACACAAATATTTTAAAATGGCTATAAATCCTCAGCCATTTTCTCCTGCTTCACTGTCTGTAAACCTACACATCCAGCTTTTCTAAGAGTTAAAAAGCTGGGATCATACAAAGAAATGTTCCTGAAGACTTACTTGCCCTACCTAACTCAAGAACAACCAGTTGAAATGATACAGATAGAATTTAGTCTGCAATAGTGGAATTAAATACAGCTAAAAGTAATTTTAAGCAGTTGGGTTTTTTTACAGCTATACTGAGAATAGATGAATTTCGAGTGGCATGATAGGTACCAGCACCAGCTTATAAAGTACTTGATGGCCCAGGGTACAGATCTTTCACCCACCTTTTGCAGGATAACCTGGTGTCAGGGGATCCCCTGCCCCATTCAGGTTTAACACATTCCCACGCTGGGCTCCTCCACCTGGAAGGTTCCAGCCATCTGGATAAGCATCTACTCCTGGGGCGCAGTAGTCAGCAGGGTCTGAATAAAGTATGATCCCTTGGGCTCCTGATAATATGGCATTTTTGACCTGTGAAATTAATTGCTTTTAAGAAATGCCTTTAAAAAAAAAAATAAATGCAGTAATACATCTGAATTTACTTCCACAGGGATATAGCTTTAGAAGTTGTGCATGTGGAAGAGTGAAAATGACCACAGGCTCAGCAGAACATACCACAGCAAAACACAGTACATTCATTATTTGTGTCATTCTTTTAGTCATAGCTCAAGGCTATGAAATAAAGCACAGGACATAAAACTGGGGCACGGAAACTCATCACTATCCCCACTGTCCCACTATCACCACCTTTGTCAGAGTTTAAAGACAGAAGAGTTAGTTATTCAATCCCCATGAATCATATTCCTTATCAAATATTTACGTCTTCAAATTGTTGCAGTTCTGTGGATGAAAAGTATTAAAAGCCTTGGCTCAACAAACTACTCAGTTCCCTAAACTAATCTCTTGCAAGAACTGCCTAAGGAATTTGCAGTCATCTCAGTCTCAGGAGATTAATACATTCATCTGTTTTTATTGTTCAGGGAGTTATTTTTAGAACACAGTCACAATGGATACATCGCAGGCTTCCTTCTGCTCCTATGTTCCAACTTTCAGCCCTCACATCTCCCACCAGCTCTACCATGAGCAGCACTCGACTCACAGACGAATGAATAAAACACCACTCTTACTTTGTTTCCTCTGAAGATCTTCCCATATCTGGCAATGACAATCTTTCCTGTACAGTTAATTCCCATTTCACGCTCCAGCTTGAAAAAATCTTCAGTGCGGCCATAATTCACGTACACCAGCTCTGCCTGCACAGGAGAGAAAAGCAGGTGCATGACAACAGGTCATTCAACAAACAAAACACCTGTTTTCAGAAATACACAGTTTTATTCACTATGTATGATATGGTTATTTTTTTGCATTTCTTCAAATGAGAACCTGTACCCATAGCACCAAATTATTTCCATAACATTCTATAGGAGGTCTTGGCTCAAACAGCTGACCTTTCTGTATTACCCTGCACTTAACAGCAGCCCTTTAAACTGAGGCTGGAAACTGTCCCAATGTACTTTGCTAAACTGACAAACTTCTGTGGCCATGGAAAGCCAGTGACATTCCTAGTACACACAAATGCTTGCTACTATACGTTTTCTTTCATCTACACAGTGCCATGCTGTCCCTGATTGGTACTCCATAATGAATTACCAGATTAAGTGAGGGACTTCTGTAGCCTTTGGAGACATTCATTTAATTCAAAATGTCTTCCAAATTGATTTATATATTACTATTTCTGCTTAAGACTTAAGCAAGTCCTCTCTATATCATTGAGCAATGTGGAATAACCTGACATGTATCCAACATTTTTGTAAAGATAAAAGCTTTTCACTTACTATGCGATTCAGATGTCCAGCACTTTTGGTAAACTTTTTTCTGTAATAGGAGACTTCTAGCCTTCACACAACACGTGGCCAAGCTGTCCCTGTGTTCTCTTATACTAATGGCTAATTAAAATTACTACAAGAAATATTTTTGAACAGTTGGAACAATCTATCTCAGTAAGAGTTTCAGATAATATGACTTCAGTTTGTAATATTCTTAAACAATTTGTTTCTTACCTCTGGCACTCCTTGTGCTGAAAAAGCATTATATGGTGGCAGTACATCAGTAACATTCTCATACCCCGGTGGAGGTGGTTCAAATAATGAAGTATTGAAAATCTATCAATAAATAATGGAAGTCTTTGGTCAAACACTCTATCTCCAAGCACAAGTTTGTACACTAAGCTTGGTTATGGCAAAAGATACACTATTGTCCATAAATTGTTAGCAAAACGTACAATTCTAACTAGTACACACAAGTTCAAACAAAAAAAAAAATGTGATACAGTATACATAGATGAATTTTAATAATAGATAGATTGCTTACTAGGAGATGCTCATCAGTCACTACCTCAACTAAGCAAAGAAGCATCTGAAAGCTGACAAATGGTGGTGACAATAAAAAGACTAGTACATCCATGCCATCACAGGTGGCTTTTTTGTGACTACTCCCACTTGTATTGTTACTCTTCACCTATTTGCTAATAACACTTCAGATAAATGATCTGTCTTTTATCACTATCTGTTGCAACACTCATGTTGCCTCAAGGTTCACATCCACTCTTTGTCACTTTATGAGATTACAGCTGAGAGACTGTTACAGGGTTTCTGGAAGCATTTCTCCATTCTTCCACTCCTCAGCTCATGTAATCCCCGAGCACACATTCATTAGTTTCTACCAGAGCTTTTCATCCCTACCTATGTGCTATGACGCTTCCCTAGCAGTCCCTTCTCCTCTCCTCTCCTCATTCGGGCTCAGATTTTACATCTACTTTTTTATTCCCTTATGTGTATAAAATGGAGATGGTGACTACAAAGTGACTGTTCATTATTACTTCCAACACGAACTCAGGAGACACTACAGGAAGCCAGAAGGATCAGGTTCAGAGCAAATCATATACTTGGAAAAGAGGTCTAATTAGAATTAAAAGATTAATTGCACCATGCTCAGAGAACCCCTGAACTGAAAACAGGGAGACACTGGAAGAGTTGCATGCCTTAAATATAATTCTTTGTTCTTTAACATCCCTGTGCATCCACTTAAGGGTGGCTATGGAAATAGGATATTGGCCTAGATTATTCTTAACCTGAACAAGTATGGCCACTCCTACACCTTATGGTCTACTGGTGTTAATTGCACCTCTCCACACATTGTCCCTCTAAGAGGCACTGATAATGCAGCAACTCTGCTGTTCTGCACAGTCTGGAGTGCCATTTCTAAACGTGAGTTCCCTTTGCACTCATACTATAGAGCACATGCTGAGATGAGTGGGTGGGAAAACAGAGGAAGACACTGTTTCTTTAAAGAAGTCTTACATAAATATAGTTTAATCATTAAAAAAAATCACCTCATTCCCTTGATCATCAATTACTGAGATATAGTTTGACTGCTTCTCATTTGGGTAAGAAAGCAGCACATCATAATGAACGAGTTCTGCTGAATCCAGTCCAAATTCCTTCCACTGGCCTTGAATTTGTTTGGCAAGAAGAAGATTCTGTTCAGTTCCTGCGAGGTGAGGCAACTTGGTAAATGAGCTAGAATAAAACAGAAAATCGTGAGTAAGCAAATGCAGAGAGACACAACAGAAGTCAGATCAGCGTGCAGAAATTTACCTTTAAGCCTTATGCAGGGAAAGTGAGGTCTTAAAGTCTGAGCTGTTTAACATGTTTGTTTATCGGAGTCTGCATCAGGACAAACACAAAATGTAGTCAGAGCAGAGGATCTTTCCTCAGGCTTTAAGATAAGTCAGCTGAAGCTTTCTCTTTGTGTAACAGAAATAGCCACATCTACACACAAGCAATGAGAATCAGTGTCATATCAGCAAAAGAATGGGAACAGTATTCAAGGAGCAGAAATAGATATGGAAAAGTCACACATTCAGAAAGGAGCCCCCAGATAATTCTTGTATCTGATGATGGGTTTGTATGTTGTTGGCATAACATGTACTAAGAAGTTTAAGCTGAAAATCATTATGTCAAATTATCTGTGCAGATTTGTCTTTTTTTCTTAATAAAACCCCCTGAATAATAAAAGCCTTCTTAATAATATTTACATTCAGATCAGATATAACACATAATGGTGATAGTTAGAAACAATATCCAGCCCCTCTGGGCAACCCCACACAAATCTGTTTAGAGTTTGTTGTGCTGAACAAATGAATTAAGGTGAACGGGGGTGAGTCAGCTGGATACTAAGCACCAGCTTTGGATCCCAACAGGTTACTTGTTAATAGCTGCCCAAAGATGTCTGATACTATTAATTGCCATTAATTACTGGTTCCAAATACCATGATTAGTACCACTTTGACCTGTCAGTTCAGTCTATTTTCAAGCCATGTAAGAGTTTGTTCTTTTAGTATGTGCTCCCCCAGCTTCCAAATGAGAATGCTGCTTTTGGGGTTTTTTTCTGTTACATGTAATTCTCAAAGGGGCTGTGACCATCGCTGATGGGCTCAGCCTTGGTCAGCAATGACTCCGGCCTTAAGCCAGCTGGTGTTTGCTCTGCTGGGCCTGCAGAGAGCTTCTTGCAGAAGCCACCCCTGCAGCCCCCTTCTCCACCAGAACCCAGCCACACAAAACCACAACATTCAGCTACCAGAGACCTCCTTCAACCACCAGAACTTCTCATGGGCAGCACCCTTGCAATCATAACATCCAGGTCTTTCATGTGAATCCCACCTGGCCCCCTGGATTTGAATGCATCTAGATTCTCTGTGTAGACAGCAACCTTGTGCTCTGATGTTGTCTTCCCCTCTCTTTAAACTGTGCAGGTATGCACTGAGGTCCAGGAGCAACCTTTGCCAAAACTTGTTGACTCTTTTCTTCTTGCACTTTTATTCTCTAAGTATTTTAAGTACCTTTTGATTCCTTAAGTATTCTAGCTTAAATACTGTATGTGCCATTAGGAAGAATAGACTGAATAGCACGTGATGCCTTTCTTCAGTTTTACATTTCCAGTTTCACCCTTTCCATAGCTATGATTCACTGCTGAGGTCAAGGTGTCTGCATCTTCTGAGACTCACAGTTTGTTTTCCCCACTTGATAAAAGCAAATTTAGTAATTTTATAAATAAGAATATGGATAACAATTCTCAAGTTCCCATTTTGTATACTTTGAACAAACTTTTTGGAGAGTGTATTAATTTTTTTTTTTGTAGTTCCTGCTTTTTATTTGAATTTAGGAAAATAAAGCCAGTATTTGGTCCATTATCAAAGCAAGCAGACAAACCAGACACCATTAATACCCTATGGCCAAGAAACCTCAGCATAAATGCAGAGCTATTTAATGCTGTCATCAATCTCAGTGTTGCCTAGACTGTCACTTAAACATAACCTTCAGGAACTCTCCAATCTACAGAGACCAAGAAATACAAAATAAGGCCTGTAGACTTAAAAAGCTAATTGATGCTAGAAATGAAGCCTTCTGGGGTTAGAATAAATGTACAGAAATCACATTTGTCAGCAACACTTTGATGTTTATGATGCAGCTGCTGACTTCCTTGCTGAAGATCAACATTTTACTAACCAGAGGTTATATTTGTTCACTTTTCATGTGAATATATTTGTTCCTCTGCAGAAGATACAAATATGCATGATATTTTGGCCAATTTTTTTTTCCATTTCCAGTGGAACACACAGCAAACCAAAAGGGTATTTCTATATCTGCAGCATTTTAGAGGTTTAGGAAGAACTGCATGGATGCACTAGGATACAAAAAGTATATATAGTAACAATTATATAATGCAAGACTTAGCCAACCATACACACATATTGTACATGGACAGGGCCCTTCATCTTCTGAAGGAGACGGCAGCATATGATGGGACCTTGAGCACCTGATTAACAGATATTATCCAACACATCTACACTAAAGGAATGATCAGTTGTAACTATATACATGCAACTTGGTGCCATGCAAACTTCGTAGCACTCTTTTAATATATTAATATTGTACATAGATTAGCTGTTCAAATGTTTAAGGCGACAGGACAATTATCAATTCAATATAACTAATAGTAGTAAGTGTATCCCAAATACACTGAAATAATGTCAGTCTGAGACTCTAACGCAGTTAGCGGGTGTTAGAGCTTCAGACACTAGTGAGGAAAAAAGAGACACTTGCACTGAGTCAAAACTATGGAAAGCCATAATAAAAAAGCATGATAGGCACTGGCAGTAATTCAGCCTGAGGGAATTACACTTAACAGTACAAGTGCTCCAGAAAGGTAACTTCAGCAATGAGATTGCTGAGAGGGGAACAGAAGGGTTGTGAGTCTCCCCCTTCCCCCAGGCATTCTGTACAAACCAAATACTTCCAAAGCATCTTAACAGCTCTGCTTTCAGAGGCTGTTCCTTGGAGCTGATGTTAATCACTTTCTGGCTTTTGTCACTGATAAAATTATTCAAAAACCAAGATGCACAGGGCTTACCGAAGGAATTGCTTGATGTTTTCTGCTTTCATTTCAGCCACAAGTTTCTGTCTCACATTTTGATAGACATCTGAAGAGCTAGCATTTTTTCCGGTGGGTTTTGTAAACCATCCTGAAACACATTTGAAAAAGCTTCCCGCTTAGCAACAACCTCACAGCTCACATCTTTGAGCCCATGTGCAACCTGAAAGTACTGAACAGTCTCATTAAAACTAAGAGGATGAGCAAGGCTTAGAGCACCCTCTGCCAGCGTTTGCAGGCTCAAACATAGAAGTGAAACAGAAAAGTAAAACATACTTCATTGACTGAATTACCAAAAAAGTGACATAATTGAAAGAGCACACCCTAAATCTCTGGTAAACGCAGTCCCCTTTTAAGGTAGATTCATCTCCCATTAACTTTAAACTATAGTTTAAATTCTCAATTAACTGCAATGGGAGGAGTGAACTCCTGATGCTCATGATAAAATTCCCTTATTTCATTTATACATACATTTACAAATATGTGCATAAGCATATATCTGGTGAAGGTCTAGGACTCAAAAGCCACTCTGCCAGCACTACAATAGTTATAGATTTGGGGAAGGGTGGGCTTAGTCTATTTAATAATTAAAGGAATAAAGTTAACTGTGACCCTAGTCAGTTTTAAAAAGTTAAAGATTTTTCAGATCTGAAAGGAGACCTTATATCAACTCTATGTATTTGTCTTTTAAGAAAACCCAAACTCTTTTACTATTGTAGCTATAAAATCACAAACTGAAGATCGTCATAATAAAGCCAAGTATATGTGCTGTCACATGCACAATATATGTGACCTGTTAGACTTAAATGCAATTGTAGTAACAGTCTGAAGACAACAGTGACACTGGATCAGACCAAAGGTTCATCTTGCCCAGGATCCTGTTTTGGGCCACAGCCAAGAGATGATGTTCAGTGAAATGTATAAGAATAGTACAATCACCAGAAATTTGCAGCCAAGGGATCTCCTAAATCAAACTGATGGTTTTTTTCGTATTTAATAGCCCTCATGGATTATGTTTTTCCCTGCTTTAGTCTTAAGTGTGTGCTAGAACAACAAAGGGACAGATGCAGACATGCAAGTTTAGATTTAAAATCAAATGCTGCAAGTGACTGCGGGAAGGAATCTAGTGTTCTACTGAAGTTCATTGTGCACGATGGAAAATTCAGCAACTCTGCTCTTGGCTGTCAGTCAAAACTCCTCCTCCTCTACACTGGCCTTAATTCCTAAAACAGCAACCAAATAGGAGCATTTAATAGATCTTCAATAAAAATCAGGAAATACGAATAAAGAATAACCTGGGAGGTTTTGTAACCACGAAAGGCTCAAACTCTTCTGTTTGTCTCCTCTTGGAACATCTGTCTGCCCGTTATGGGAAGCTGACAGTTCACCAGGGCTCCTCGTGGGCTGAAGCATGCAGCCGCTATCTTCTTCTCACTCCCTAAAGTCTGAAGTCACTAGAGAGAACAACCTCTTAAAACAACAGCAGGACGAGGGTCTTATAACATCCCCAAAAAGCAATAAAAGTCCCAGGCGGGGAATTAATGACAATGAGGGTGGCACATAAGTGTGGAGGGCAAAGGCTGTGCCCCTGTGTCTCTGTACTCACCTGCAAGAAAGCCCAGCAAGAAACAGCCCAGCAACCCAAGGCAGCTGAGCCATGGACAGAAGGTGGCCTTGCTCCTGGCCATGCAGATATCAGTGGCCGGCAACTTTGCAGGCTGCAAGAAGGGCAGGCAAGCAGCTGCCTCCCTCCTCCCTCTCCTCCTCCTTTTCCTCCTCCTCCTCCCACCCTCAGCCCAGGACTCCCCCAGCTTCTGTGAGCTTCAGCTCTCGTCCTGCCTAACGAGCCTTAATCCCTGGATGATGATATGATTTTCTGGCTGCCATAAAACACTTCAATTTCTTAAGTCTCCCCCCACAAGACAGTTTGCGTGTAGCTTTATGGGTATCTCTGTGACGAACAGGAATCCAGATTCTGCACTAAGAAATGCCTAAGTACTATTTTAAAAGCTAATTTATATTAATTATCAGGACTTTCTGGTTTTGAAAGTTCCTGCTTTAGGCTTAATCACAATCAGTATTTGACCAGTGGAAGTGGCCCAGAGGTGAAATGGAGGAAGGGAAAACTTGTTTTCTCTTTACCAGGGAAGCACTGAATTGCTCCCCTTTGTTACATTAATCCTTGGCAAGCGATGAATACTTAGAGCAGCTCAGAATGCAATTTAGATTAGCCAGTGGGGACACATCCAGACATCATGCAATCTGCAAGTGGGAAAAGTTGCAAAATTATTTCCTATATTCTCTAGCCTTTTATATTTGGGGTTACAAGGTTCCTGGCATCAAGTTTTCTTAGTCTAATTCAGCCAAATTCATCAGTATCTCATGGGAAAGGACACAACTTCAGCCAAGGAAGTAGTCAAGATATTTTCATAAAATCATCCTATTTTGTATCAACTTGGCCTGGCCCTGCACATCACTCCCAGCTGGCAAGTTCCTGCACAGCTACATGGAGGTCAAGACTGATCTTTCTGGAACTGAGGACCTGCTCATCTAAGACCAGTTATCTGGCTGGAGACAAGAAAGCTTATTGGGGAGCTTGGACATGTTCAGAGCTCTTATCACTCACTCCCAAAAGCGGCCAAAGTAGACATATCTTATGAAAGAAATGGCAGTGCTCCAAGTATCAAAACTTTCTTAAATAGAGAGGGTTGAGCTGAAAAGACTGGTTAATATCCTAATTACTTCACTAAGGCTTTTCAGGGATTGTAGTAGAATTGCACCATTGGGCATTCTGCAGCAGTCACCACCACTGTTTTAAGCAGTCTGCATGGCTTTGGATGATAAGCACGTCCAGTTTTGTGATCTTTTTTTTCCTGTCATTTCCCAACTGCTCACAAGCCATCACAAATTCTGAACACAAGGACTTTTCACACCAACATCTCACTTGACATATACAAACCAGATGGAATTCCACCTACAGAACTTATAAAGAATGAGCATATTGATGTATTATTAGCATTTATATAGCACCACAGGTGTGGGACTGGCACATAATAGACAGTAAAGTGACAAGGGCTTTTGGAGATTAATATCTAAATTAGAGCTCACATGATGATAACATCAGTGGAGAAAGAAGGTAAGAATAGCAACAGTGAGATAGTATGAAATGGATTTATTTCTATGCCTACATCTTTTTAAAGCGGTAAGGGCAGCAGCAATGCTGAAGTTGAGCAATAGCAGCAACCGAGTGATTTCTACCACTTAAAATACAGTCCTAGTACCGCTAGTTATTAGTTGTGGCATGTTCTTCATTTTCATGGACTGGTGACCCATGGAGTATATTATGTTCAATTTAAATGCAAATATAACAGACAGTATAAATCTATGCCTTGAATCACTCCCCTCCACAACAGGACAGGGGCAAGAAATAACATGATAAAGCTCATGGGTTGAGACAAAGACAGGGACATGACTTGCCAATCACCACTATAGGCAAAACAGATTTGATTTAGGGAAAGATAGTTTAATCTATTGTAAATTAAGGTAGACTTGGGTGGGGAGAAACAAAGGCAAAATTAAAACAACTCCTTCTCCCACGCTGCACCCCATTTCTCCAGCTTCGCTTCTTGACTCCAGACTCCTCTGTGCCACAGGAGGTCTCCTGGGATCAAGCAGATACCCCGGGACATCTGAGTGCGCCAGGCACCTCACTGTGAACACGTGGATTATTCTGTACAGGGCAGTCAGTTCCCAGCAGAAAACCACCCAGTGCCATTTGGGACCTCGTGGAGTGTCTGAGACCTCTGGGCAGAGCAAACCACACCAGGCAACCCTCACACCAGGCCTGCCCTGCTCTGGCACAGGGGCTGCGGCCAGGTGACACTTCTCAGTGCTGCTAAAGGGACACTGCGGAGCCGGTGTTCTGCCAAATGAATCCTGCTCTGTGCAGCGGGTGGGAGCTGACTGTCCTCAGGTGGAGCAGTGGGGTTCCAGGCACCACCACTGGAATCAAAAAGGTACCTTAGTGCACCCTGCTGGGGTAAGAGTTTTTCCCAGGTCTGGGATTCTGCAACTTCATGTACTTCCACAGGATATATATGAGGCTTTTGGACAGCCAAGGTGGCACTGAGTCAGCATGTTAAACTCTGGAATTGCTCCTGAGACACCACGTTAATTTGTCTGCACCCTCATGCTGGGCTCTGTCTCCCCCTGCCCTAGCCCTGACAGCGAGGAGGAAGCCGAGTGGAGGTGGGATGGGCTCGGGGAAATGAGGGGCTGTGATGTGACTGCAGCCCCGGGCCGAGAGGCTGTCCCCACACAGACCAGAGCACCAGCAGGCTGTGTCAGGCATTTTCTTCATCGGCCTGAGTTACCGACTGTCCCTACACACTTAAGTCAATCTGAAGAGCAGTGGCCCATTTTCCTCCGGTGGCTGAGGGCTGGGCCTTCTATCAGCCCTGCAGCCGTCAGGGGTTTGTGGCAGCTCTGGCACAGCAGGCAGAACATGGGCTGGAGCAGCAGCTGGTTGGGGGTTGGGGGCATGGCTGGCCCAGGCTAGGTGTCTCCTGATTGTTGGGGAGATGTGGGACTGACAGCCTTGGTCTGAGTCTGGTAGAACCCTGGGCAGGGGCTGCCCACAGTGACCAAGGGTCATGGCAGTTCCTGTTGTTTGTACACACTGTCCTGTTTTCCACAGCCTCAGGCCCAGACAGGGGGGCACCCTGTCCCCTCCCTCCTCAGCCACTCAGCCAGGGATTTCTGCAGCTTTCCACAAAGCCTTTGTCCTGAGGGCAGGGAAGCAGACACAGCCCCAGTCTGCACCGTGCATGGCCCCATGGGCAGCTGGCAGGTTCCCACAGCCCCGGACAAGGAGAGCTCCATGACACCCACTCTCTGTAACCACAAAGCTCATCAGAGGTCTGGAGCACCTCTCCTGTGAAGACAGGCTGGGAGAGTTGGGCTTGTCAGCCTGGAGAAGACTCTGGGGAGACCTTAGAGCAGCTTTCCAGTTCCTGAAGGGGCTACAGGAAAGCTAGAGAGGGGCTGTTTACAAGGGCAGGGGGTGATAGGACATGTGGTAATGGCTTAAACTAAAAGACAGTAGATTCAGACGAGATGTAAGAAATAATTTTTTTTAATGATGAGGGTGGTAAGGCACTGAACAGGTTGCCCAGCAAGGTGGTAGATGCCCGGCACCTGCAGTAAGAAAGGCATGTGAGTGTTGCACTGTTTGACCTCTTGTTTGACTAAAGGTTGAACTTGTGGCTTGAGAGATCAGAGGGCCCTGGCGCTGGGAACAGCAGCTCTTGCAGGAGAAAAGGCAACAGAGGAATGATCAAATGCATCTTCAAATCTGCAGCTGCCTTCTGACTCCACCAGTTGCACAGCCCCCCACAGATCCCTTGCAGCCTCTGCAGTCGATCTGACTGCCAGATTAAAAGAGTTGTAGTTTCTGACGTTTTGAGTAGGTGTCTCTGCTATCTCAAACTTCAGAACTTCCTTATCTGACTCCAGCTAAAATGATGTTTACACTGCTGGCAGATAACAAATTCAGTTTGCAAACTTTGACCCTTTCTCCCACAAGAGGAATGTACCCAGTGAGGCAGAGAGAGTAAAGGATTGTGCACTGAACATAAACCAAATGCTATCTTCCAGTATGTACAAGAAGCTTCTCAAGAAGACAGTCAGCCTCTTGAGTGGTGCATGACAGGAGGAGGAGAAAAAGTCAAAAACAAAACCCAGGGGTTCTGTCTGGATATAAGGAAAACCTTTTTTCATCATTAGGGCAGCGCAGCACTGGAGTATGTTGCACAAAGAGGTTATTTCGATTCCAGCCATGAAGATTTTCAAGACCGAACTGGATAAAACTCTCTGCAACCTGGTCTGACCTGGAGGCTCCCTCTGCTTTGAGCAGGATTTTGGACTAGGCACCTGCTGAGTTCTCTTACCTATGATTGTGGGACATTCTTTGTTCATTACAACCCCCTACCCTGTGGAGCTTTTGTAGGTTGAGTGAAAGAATACAATTTACTCTGACTCCTGCTGGGAGAGTTGGCTGCTCTGTTCCACCACGGCACTCTCTATAGTCCAGCAACACATTTCAAACTGCTCATACAAGTAGAGATGAGCACAGGTCTCATCTCAAATATCTTCCAGGTCCAATCTCAAATATCTTCCTGATCCCATCTCAAAGATCTTCACTACCAGTGACTGCTCTGTCTCAGCTTAACCAACACTTAAAATAATGTCTGTGCTGACAGCATCTGTCTCTAGAAATGATGCTGTCAGGTCAATGGGCTTTCCAGCAAAAGAGACACTGACATTGCTGGTTTCATGACAGCAAGGATTAACTGTGGATACAAGTATAATTTCTACCTTTTCTACATATGGGTATCCTTAAATTTAATTTTATTTAGAGTCATAGAACACAGGACAGGTGTTCCAGTTCTCTGGAAAGTTTTGCCAACATCCAATTGATGATCTTATGATATGAAGCACTTCAAAAAATAACATGGCTTTTTCACTTCACCTCCAGATTCTTTAATGTAATTAATCAAATTGGAAAGGATGCTCTCAGCAACGCCTCTCTGCCAGCTAGGTTCCTCTCTCTGCTTACTAAATACTTCTAAAGCTCTTCTCTTGTAATTAAGTAATCTACTGCTGTATATAGTTCAATGACTTGGTGAGGTTGCCTGCAGTAACTGAAAAAGCTAAATGAATGTTTGCAAGGAGCTGTCTGAAATTAGGATGTGAGTTCTTCCAAGCATTAATTCCAGCATGTTTAGAAAATTAAAGAATAGGAAGTTTATTATAAACAACAACTCTGCTAATCGCCATCTCTAGCTGAAAGTATCTGTAGTTTCATGAAAAACTGGAGTGTGTTAGATGATCAATAAACTGAGTTCAGGATACTTAGTAGATTTTGGTTTTTATTCCTGCTAATAACTGAATTATGGTTTTTATTTAATCCAGCAGTCTTTGTTGTCCAATTACTATGGAATAATATCAAAACTTCAGAGCTAAACCCACTGATCTGGTCAACAGCACTTGGCAGTGTTAAGACTGAATTTTAACTCACTGTAGAAATCTAGAATAAAAAACTTTTTAATGTTGCTTGAAGTTGTACTTTGCTGAAGGAGAATTAGCACACAAACCTTATCTTGACTTATAAGAAAGGATTTCACACTTGGGGCTAATAGCTATGCCCCTGAGATACCCTGACAGACCTTACAAAACCCACAGATGCTTAAAAAGTCATTATTGCTGTATCTGGCTTCTCATTGTCTGCCTTTCCTTAGTAGACTGCTTCATACTATACATCTCACATACACGTGTCTCGTTCTGAGCTTTAAGACTCAATGCAGTGGAATTCTCAATGCAGTTAAAAAGTTTGCAAGAATGTACTAACACTTGGTGGTCTTATTGCTTCTCTGGTAGGAATGAACCATCACTGATATATGTCAGTTGGGCTGATTTTATTCATAAATATCCAATGAGACCCTTGCTTCTTTGTATCATCCTAGCAAAAAAGTCCTCTGACAGGGTATTTCTCAGTGCATACTCAACTACTTTTTCATTTTTTTGCTTTTTTTTTTTTTAGAACTCAAAATCCTAGTGACACATACAGGAAATGGAGAGTTGTACAAGCATCCATGCAAGTAATTTGCCATATGACTTGGACAGCTGACTACAGATCACATAGCTTCATTAAGTATTAGGCTGCTATGAGTGGAGATCAGAAAAGCGGACAAGTGAGTAGGGAACCACAGCATGGAGCCTAGTGTCTTTGACCACAAATCCCTTTGGAAAATGTTTGGGATAGGGCTTGGGGAAAGAGCTGAACTGAGTCCATCTGAGGATCTTCTCCCCAAAAATTAAGCAAAGCTCCACTTGCTTTTAAAACTCAGCTGCTACAGGCTGTGGTTTGCACTGAAGAAAGGTGGATCCAAAAGCAGATCTGAATCTGGAAGAAGGCACTAGACAGAGTCTCACCTTACCACAACATCACATAAACCACTGTGTTACAAACAGCCTTACAGGTGCTTCCTCTCTCTGGACCTTCAATTACTTGTGTGCAGGGGAACAGAGTAGAAAGGAGAGAGAGAACTTCAGTGTCTTTATTCTACTCCCTGCAGTGGTTGGGGGACAGCCCAAAGTATTTTTTAAAGGGATGGTGATGTAGTTTAGTAGTATAACTGTGTCTGTATTTTCTGAGGTCCTGGGATTTGCTCTTGTATATATCTGCTGCCTTAATTAAACTTAAATGAAACAATGCAATGTTTAGGCTAGAAATTAAAAATTATGTCTTTTGGGCTGAGGGAAGAAGTCACTGAGGAAGTTTAGAGGTCATTTAGGGAAAGATCTCTGGAAATTTGGAGTTTCGTGTTTCAGCTCATCCTCCTTAGCGATTAAAAACCACTCTCTTAGAATCCATTTCATCAACAGAAGCTACTCATTGCTCTGCATGGTCTATTTGTGTTATTGTTCTTTAGATTGCTGCAGACAAAATTCTCTAGGTAAACCTAACCGATGATCTAATCCAACAGAGCTAATTTTTCCAGGGGTGGATTATAGACCGTCCTAATGAATTCTCCACTGGCAAAAGGAACAGTGGAGCAGCCAGTTAGAGACAGCCATGTTTCCCATTAGCACAGCTAGATTTGGGAAAAGACTTGTCTCCATGGTTTTACTCCACTTTCATAAAAATAAAATAATTGAGCAATAGCTGTGGCTCTAGGCCATTTCCCATTATCTGGTAAACTGGAATATTTTATGAGAAAGACCAACAGTTAGGTGAAATGATTCAATTGTATTAACTTGCCTAAACGGTTTTAATGTGAAATATTTATGAATAAATGAGAGCTTATGGAAAATTAAAAAAAAACCCACTATCATGACACTGAAATCCTTCAGATCATGGGACACTCTTCTAGGACATGGTGGAAGCCTCAAATGAAATGGCAGATCTCATTATGCAAAATGTTGCTGTGCAAAAGGTCAGTAATCCTCTAGCAGCAGAGTGGCAAGCAAAGGGATTTATTTTCTGAGTCTTCTCTGTCTGATCTCAGTCGTCCAGTATAGTCTTTTGAGCTGACTGTCATATGAGCAAGCTGCACACCAAAATTAGAAATAGAGACTCTACAAAGATGGTAATAATTTGGTATCCTTTCAAACTTGGGGCATAATGAATGTTCTTCGCTTCTAATTGTCTTCATATTGAAAATGCCTTGACATGGACAAGGTGTAACAGGGACAGACTTTGGGTAAAAGAATAAAAGTAGGTCTTCATCTTGAAAGACATGCTTGGTGAGATGATTATACATCTGACAAGATGTATTTCCTTGTCTTTACTCCAGTGATGAGGCAGCTTCTTGTGTAATTTTATTTGCAAACAGCTGCAAGTCTCAGCATGGGAAGAGAAGAATGTCATGGATGAGTATTCTGGGCAGGCTGCCCAAAACTTGTTATGATCATTATACATCCCTTGCATGGTATGTGACAGTTTTCCCATCTTCATACATGAATCTGTGTAAAAGGAGAGCTGAAAGGGCTATGGTAGAGTATAATTATGCAACTCCGAGTCAACAACAAAGTTAGACACAAAATGCATTCTGGTTTCCCTAGGCACTTGAAGACTGCTATAATAATCAAGGTAGCAAAAATCCAAAGCTCTGAAGAGAAATCCAGTGGTTAGTGATTCTTAAAATAAGCTGAGAGAAAGCATGAAACTTTTTCATTCTCACTTCAGAAGATACCTAAAGACCGAGCTCTCCAAATGGAGTACATTACCTTGTTAATACCGTTAAATGCATTCCACTTGGGTATGTTTCTGGCAAAGAACAACATTTTTTTTTGATTTTGTGTTCCTTGTAATAATCCTCTTAGTGTTTTTAAATGTTCTGGGGTTGAGGCTTCTGGAAACTGCCATACGTAATCTTTGTTGATGATTACGTCGTTGATACTTATGCCACTTCTCTTAGTGTTAATGCTGCAGCCTGCACGGTGAAGGCTGCAATGGAAATCTGCCTCTTTACTTCTTCCCAGGCTTCACGTTGATCAGCTTTGTTTTTAATGTCAAACATGGCATCATAGATCCCTGGGAATGATTCTCCTGCATACTTGTTATGGCTGCTTGGAGCAAAGATTATATGTCTGTAGGGAAGTTAAGGGAAAAAAATAACAATATTCTGCCTTAGGAAAATAAACCATATTATTTCCTGAATAAAACTAATCTCTTACTATATTGGGTTAAATTCTTGACACTGAAGATGTAAATAGGTAAGATTTTTACGTTAACAGCACCTATAAACTATGAAGAAAATTAAATAAGCTAGATTAGACCATGTGAATTCCAGAGCTTTGCAGCTAGAAAGAACTGAGATAAATTTGACTAAATTATGTTCTTTTCCCTTGTTTTATACGAAATGTAAAAATCAAAACATATATTCTTTTCTCACTGATATACACAATCTCTGACAGATACTGGTATGCTTTGAGGTAGGAAAGCTGATGGTTTAACAAGAGGGTGCTCTCAGCAGATTTTTAATCAGAAACTACAAGAGGTGCAATGATCGTAGATCTAATAAGTTCTCTTTCTACAGTTACTTTTTAGTGGAAAGATTACTGCTCTGAATTAGGCAGACTGGTAGAAGAACAAAAAAAAAGCTAGACATGACTTTTGAAACAAGACTTACTTCTTGAACTGGGTGATAAAACTACTGAATTCACTTCACTCCTGTTGAAGTACTGCCCTCTACGCTCTATATGACTGTTCTGCAATAATCAATCAAATTGCAGATACTTCAATTATACTCTATTTCACTTTCTAATCATAATAACTTCCTGAAGATTCTTTACAACTGAAATGACAAACTCAGTCCAGGGCTCAACTTTTATATCTATTTAGAAACCCACAGAAATCAATGGAAATGTGTTTACTGATCTGAATAGGCTTCCAGCAATGAGCTTTCCTCATTCTCTATAGTGTATCTCAACAAAATTTTCCTGAATGTTGTTTTCCCTTTTCATTCTTAGTTGTCCTGTTTAATCTACTTCACCATGTTGAATAAAATAATTACAAATCCATTTAGAGACCTGTAAATTTTACAGGAATTCTTGTAGGATTTTCCAGAAAGAAAGTGAAAAATAACCTTCTTACCTATAGAATGGCCTGCCAGGTAATCCAAGAGGATCGATGAAAGCCCTTTCTAGAAACATGAGCTGGTCATTTAGTGATCTGACAGCAAGTATGCTAGAAAGAAAACAGAGGAATATGTTAGCTACAGAGTGTTTGTCCCTCTCTAATCTCAAGTCCAAGTGTACACAGTGCTGGATTTAGGAAAGACAGAAGATCCAAGATGTTGAACTTAAAGTTTAGCTGACAAGATAGCCCATGTTGTCTAACCTGCACAACCAAATTATGCTGATCTGTACTGTGAGACAGTTTGGTTCGTAACTTGGAAGTCTCTTAAAGGTGTTTGTAAAGGCCAAGGCATAGTGTCAAATAAGACAGAGATTTCTGGGTATTTTCTCTCATGCTGCACCTTATTCCTTTGTCTCCTTTTCATTAGGATTCTTAGGCAGACCATTGTTTTCTTTTGTATGACAGTTTTCTAAAGACCCTATTTTCCAAAAAGCCAGCCAGCTGCAAATTACTTCAATAAAATCACATTTATTTTTATACAAAAGCACAACATCTGAGAAACAGAAACCTTGTGATGTTAGAATCATCTTTTCAGTCATCCAAGAATTCTGTTTTTCTGACGGCAGATTGTAGATTCCCTAGAGCAGAGACCATCTGTGTCTGTGTGCTCTGAATAGCTCTGAGCATACTACTGATGCTTAACAAATAAAAGAACAGTGAAGAAGATTATACTGAATATATGTGGGTTTGATAGTTTACATCCAAAGTAACTTATTGTAGAGCTTGAAAGTCATTCACCAATAAAAAAAAAAAGGTAAAATTTATATCTCAGTAAGCCTGGAGTAACTCTATGTCGTGGTTTCACCCCAGCTGTGGGCTGAGATCCACGCAGTTGCCTGCTTCTTAAAGTAAAAGAGCAGGGGAAGAGGGAAAAAGGGAAAGGGAAACAAGGGAAGGGAAAAGGAAGGGGCAAATAACTCTAAAACCAAGAAACTAAGAGGCCCGTGGGTTGGGATAAGGATAGTTTACTAAGATAACAGAAAGAAAAAAAATATAACAATGCTAACAGGACTTTAGAGCAAAAGAATATGAAACTATTGATACACAATGAAGTTTCTCACCGACCCACACAACTCAGGCCGTACCACCCAGAGCTGTCCCGGAACCGACCGTCCCCCCAAGAAGCACACGTCCCGAGACCGCCCCTCCTCTTCTTCCCAACAGCCCCCCGTTTTCCTAGGCAGGACGTAATTGGCATGGAATACACTCTTTGGCCCATCTGGGTCACCTGTCCTGGCTTCGCCCCTCCTTTCTCAAGAATAGAGAAATTAGAAGAAGCTAGGAAAGTCCTTGACTGTCTGACTGCAACTAAGAACACCAGGGTGTTATCAGCACTGCTTTCATTTTAACTCCCAAACACAGCGTCCCATCAGCTGCTACAAATGAAGTTAACTCTATCCTGACTGAAACCAGGACACTCTACTACCATCAATGAAACTCTTTCAAGTTTACATGGCTATAAATGGAAATCTAAACTGGTTGTTTGAATAACCGCTTAAATTTAGGCCATCCATAAATGAAAACATTTTGAATATGTCACATACATATGTCATAAATGTTATATGTTAACATAAGAAACTATCATTAACTCATTTATACTGAAAATTGCTGCTATTAAAAAGATTGCTTTTATTTGTACTTAGTCTTCCATAAGGGTAAGCATATGGCTAAACTAGATTCTTCCCAAGAAATATAACATACACATATGTACATATAAAAGGAAGTTTGGTTTCTCATTCTGGGTATGGCCTACAAAAGAATAAATTAAGTCAAATGCAAAGTAGGCATTTTGGCATAGGTGTGCATAGCTTGTCAGAAACCTTTCCACAGCTACAATCATGGTACAATTTTTTGGTTTTTTCTTTTTTTTCTTTTTTTTCATTAAGTGGTAGGAGGATCTTGAAGACTAGAGCACTGGCAAATCTAGACCATGTGTCAACGTTTGTTCTTTAAAGATAAACCAGTAACAAAATCTTTGGATGTGGCCCTGCTTAGAGGGAGTTTCACACCTGAGCTGGCTCTGCTCAGACTAACCAGCATTCTAGTCACATCCGTATATCACCTGGCACTGCTCTCAACTAAAACCTGTCAAGAATAGACACTAACTAGCTTGGACACTTTTCAAAGCTAACATTGCCAGATTCCCAGGCTCTGCAGTGTCTCTGATGTCCACTAATTCAACATTTCTATACTTTGTTTCCTAGAGTAAACAGATCCTTACAGACAAGACTCCATAGGGACTTAAAATGAAAGAAATGACTGACAGTCATTAGTCACCAAGGTTATTCAGGGGACTAAATGCAAATGAAAACCATGCCCTCTGAGCCCAGATGACTACACAGAGTATTTGACAGCAAGAAAAAAAAAAAGAGAGAAAGAAAAAAAGAGTTAAACTTACTTATTGATATCTATTTGTTGCAGTCTTTCATGAAAGCTAGCAGCAACTTCTGTAAAATTCCTCACAGCTGAAAAGAGAGCATCTGGAGAGAACAGGAAGGAAGTATTTAACTTCAAACTCTGAAGGAATCATTTAATCAAATCAAATTCTTCCAACTAAAGCTTTATCTTCCACTCTGTAATCATAGATCTGTCAATTCTCAGTGAATGAAAATCAGATGACCCCATATTCCCACATTTAAAACTATGTAATTCTGTGTGAAACCTTGCCTTAGAGACAATAGAAATCAGCATTTTTGGGAATACTGTTTACTATTAGAATGTACAGACATACCAAAAACCAGGCCACGGATTGCCAGAACCAGACTGCTCAGGTGGGCCCAGGATTTTATAAATCCCAACATGTGGTTTAGTGATGTCTCCTCCACACATAGAGAGCTTTGAGACAGCCTGAGGGTATCTGTGGTGCACACACGTACCTGATATTGGTCATCAGCAGACAAGTCCTAAACTGAATACTATATAATGTTGCCAATAAAATAAAGGCTTCTCAGGCAGGAGGCATATTGTGAATCCCTATTGTGACACAGGGATGAAGCCTTCCTGCCTGACAAAGCCCCAAGGTAAACTTCTCATGGTGCTTACACTTGCCATCATGTGCCCATGAACTAAACAAGAAAAGTTCTGACTGGATCTAAGAAAAATCATTTTACCCTGAGGACAGTCAAGAACTGTGGTCCAGAGTTTTGTAGTCTCTGTCTTGGGATGTGTTCAAGACCAGCTGGGGTAAAGCACTGAGTAACACCATCTGACCTCAGAGCCGACCCTGCCTTGGGCAGGTTGACCTAGAGACCTCCTGGTGTTCTAACCTGAAGTATCTTATGACCACTGTTGAACAGAGAATTATCCCAACACCATAAGCTGCAAAGTGGTGTGATATTTTTTTTTTTTTGAGGGACCAAGACAAAGATATCTTGTTGCCAACATCAGTGAATCAGGCCAAAGTGAATCAGGTCAAAGAACTTGTGAGACTCTTAAGTTTCAGCTCTACTTGGCAATGGCATAGTCTCTGCACAGGCATATTAGTGCCAACATATTCAAATTTTGAACTACTGAGAGGGGTGGCTCTTGTTTTATTTACTGTTCATACTGCACAAGGTAAATATCAGGGCATGACTAAGACATACATTCAGATAAGGCACTGCTACCATTAACAGAGGAAGAGTGTGATGTAAGACAGTACGTACCAAAGGATACATTGTATGTTGCCAGTTCCTCTTCATGATTCCTTGACAAATTATAGATGATGTGAGCATAGTTTCTCACAGCTGATGCATAATCTCTACAGTCGAAAGGCAGCACAACGGAGTTGGCCAATTCAAACACCAGCCCTCCCCGTACCTGAGCTACCACCAGGTGATTCTTGAAAGTGGGATCATAAAACCTCTCCACAATTTCATAGGTTTCGTACACACTGTGGTAAACTGGATAGCTGCTATATTTTTCTACGTTCTGAAAGAAACAAACCCAAAACATTCAGCTGGGGGTATTTCAGCATTGCTTGGAAACTCTGGCTGTGAGATTCAAAGCATTGTGAAGTTTTCAGATCACACATCCTATGGAGCCACTAATTACAGTCAAATGAGAAGAGCTGCTCAGTGGTACCTCAAACATCAACCTATAGTGAAATGAATGGTCATTTGGAGATGTCTCTCCACTGACCACACACAGAACCTAAAGAAGGTAGCCAAGAACAGAAACTAAACTTTTAGTTGGCTAAATTAGGATTAGAATGCCCTTCCTCTCTTTGCTTGAATCTCAACAGTCACTTCTGGTTTTGACTTTGGATGTGCCTTTTCAGAGGAAAAGACCACACAGAATAAATTGTTCCTTGAACATTTCTGAATTAGTCTCATCTCACAGGATGCTCCAGAGTCAAACTCATAGTTACCATGTAACATGAACCACTTTGAATTCAAAGCTTCCCGAGTTACTACAAATCATTCAAAAGTCATCATAAGCCACTCACAAGCCTTCATCCATAGGTAATTTTGAGCACATCCATTTACTCTGAGCAAAGGGCCTGTTGTCTGCCACATGTGCACTATTCCTATTTGTTAAATGTGTTGTAGTAGAGCATAGAGTGCTAGTAATGAACTGGGACTCCACTCTGACACACTAAACTGACCTACTCCAAAAAGCTGGCAGTCTAAATGGCTCAATTTCAGGTGATACTATTCAGGCAGTTAAAGGGGAGACAAAATTACAAAGATATACACTTACCCAATTTTTACTGTAACGTGCTCTGCCTGAAGCGATGCCAAGACGTTGAAAAAAGACTTCAAAGTCATTGCCAGAACCCAGTTTATTTATTCTTTTAACAAGAAAGACGAAAATGCCTTGAGTGACAATACTTAACGTATCATTTCAGCTTCCTTCCATGCACTGTGGCAATTACTTATTCTGCACTTGCAGTCTCTACAGTCTTCCCTGGTGTGCTCCTTCTGTCAATATACCATGAATTGCCTGTGACCCCTATGTTACATGCATCTCATCAGTTTAATTCTCAGAGGAGCAGAGTCATCACTCTCAGGGTCAGAGAAATTAAACTCTGAGGAAGAGAATTCAACTCACTGTCCTTAATCATTGAGAAGACCCACTGACCTTCCTCCTGCCAAATTTCCACTATCCCAAGCTCTCAACTCAGAGATATCACAACAGTACCAGAATGACTGCATGAAATAGAATCAGTCTTTGAGATTCTACAGTGAAAATCCTGATAAATTTGATGGACAGTGTTGTAAAATCCTGTCTGGTGTGCTCCCCAGTCACCCAAACTCAGAGAACTTCCAGGAGTGCAAGGGAAAACTACTGTGTTCACACCTTGTGTGCCTGCTGCTGGCTTGTGCATAGAACCTTCATTTGTCTAAATCTCTATAAACTACACAAACACTTTACTTTTCAGATATAAAGCCTCCTGTTCAGGCTACAAAGGCAAGTTCACAAAATCTGTACACTACTGTACCAGATGCGATTGATAAAGCTCTAAAATTTATACAGCTGAGAACCACATCATTTCTTTTAAGCATGCTGTTTTTTCAAGTGGGTATTTCTTTAAAACTCACACTCTGCAAGATATGATAAACTTTGGTATATTGTTTCTTTTCTTTTGTCACTGACCTGGGGACTTCTTTATATTCTCTTGATGGATTTTTTTTATACCAACTCTCATAAAGAGATTTTCCTTCAAAGCCCTCATCAGGACTTGGTATCTAGAAAATGGATATCATAAAAAAAGACAAAGGGTAAAACTGTAGAAGTTACCAAGCAACAAATCTGTAAGCTGTCATCACATTAAGCCTGTGGCTTAGGGCAGTGAATACTCAAATGCATAGCATTTTCCAGAGTAATAGTTTATTTGCTAAAAATAGGTAATTTTAGATGGAAGAAAACACATGAAAGCAAAACATTTCAAGACATTTACACTTTGATATTTCTTGGTATTTATCCATTTAATTCAAATATTCAACATAAAAATCCCTCTAAACCACAAAACTTTCTGTTTCACTTTGGCAGGAAATTTCACTTATGTCTTAGCTTAAATCAAAACTGCTTCTACCTTGTTTTAGTTCATGGATGCTGCAGTAACCTTAGAAATGCAAAGTGTACAATACTTGGTGATTATGTCATCATAGCTGCTACAGAGGTATACAAACCATTGTCATCCTAAAGTTCATTCCTATCACTCTGACTACTTTCCAGATTACTGAGAATGTTAAACGTCTTTTGTTTTTATTGAGAGGACTGTTGAGATTTTATTAGCTTTAATCTATTAAAGAATCTAAGAATTAGTCCACAATTTGAATAAAAATAAAAGTAGTATGTTTGGGTTTTTGGTCATGAAGCTAATTGTTGAAGAACAACATTAACACTTTTTGCCACAGATTAACTTTGGATGGGACCTGCTTCCTGATCAGCATTCTCTTCAGACACCAGCTACCAACAAGCTGTAGTTACATGCATTCATCAGCCTTTGTTGCTGCTTCCCAGTTTGAGGAAGAGTTACACAACCATGTTGACTGGTATTTAGGTCAACATTTTAACAATGGCCCTTGGTGACCAAACTGAGCCACCTCTGACCTGATTTTCTGACTGTTCTGAACACTTAATGCTTAGCACAGGTTACCATGGGAACTGCAGGTGATCAGCGCTTCTGTAGTTCAGGACAGAAATATCTTTATCTGAGCACCTAATTGGTGTCTTACAATTGCCAGCAAATTAGTATACTGAATTTCTACACTCCCTTTACTTTTGCACCAGTCCAATGCCAGCTTCCAGGAGACAACAAATTATCGACTACATACAAAGCAGATGAAGACAGCTGTAGTAGATTTGGAGAATATATACAGTAGTTGAAAGAACTGTATATATTCTACAAATATACAAAGTATAAAACCCGCACAGAAAAGACTAATTAAATGTTCCTGCTTTAATAGAGATGATCAGGAAACAAAGTGCCCTTGGTGCCAGCCTCTAAGATCCACTCTCAAAGCAAGAGGCATCCTACACCTTAGAAGGCTATTGACTTCAAAGGAGTACTACAGCTGGAAAAGAAATAACTGACACTGCATTTTATACACAGAGCCCCATCCAGTAAGTGAGCACTGAATATGCTGTCTAAATATTTCAAGCAGCATTACCTCTTTAGTCAGACTGTACACCAGCCTGTACATCAGTGGTGTGCAATCCACTCGTAACGTGTAGTTTCCTGCAAAAAGAGGAAACACGATGTATTTGAAGAAGCAAGTCTATTCTGCTGAAACCTTGTGCCATTGGTAGTAAGAAAGGGACTAGAAAGCTACACTCTCTACAAGGAACAAGCTGATTCTGCCTGTAGAATAGTTCTCACGTGACCTTGTTTGTACATTTGTATTGGTGTTCCCCAGGGCTTGGTGCTGGGGCCGGTCTAGATCAACATCTTCATTAATGATCTGAATGAGGGGATCGAGTGCACCCTCAGTAAGTGTGAAGATGCCACCAAATTGTGTTGGAGTGTAAATCTGCTGGAATGCAGGAAGGCTTTGCAGAGGGGCCTAGACAGGCTGGATCCATGGGCAGAGGCCAACTTTATGGGGTTCAACAAGTGCCGCATCCTGTACTTTGGTCACAATAACTCCAGGCAGCATTACAGGCCTGGGGCAGAGTGGCTGGAGAGCTCCCTGGAGGAAAAGGACCTGGGGGTGTTAGTTAACAGTGGCTGAACATGAGACAGCTGTGTGCCCAGGTGGCCAAGAAGGCCAACGGCATCCTGGCTTGTATCAAAAATAGTGTGACCAGCAGGAGTAGGGAAGTGATAGTTCTGTTATACCCAGTTCTAGTGAGGCTGCACCTCAAGTACTGTGTTCAGTTTTGGGCCCCTCACTACAGGAAGGATGTTGAGATGCTGGAGTGTGTCCAGAGGAGGGCAATGAAGCTGGTGAATGGGCTGGAGCACAAGTCCTGTGAGGAACAGCTGACAGAACTGAGGTTTTTTAGTCTGGAGAAAAGGAGGCTGAGGGTAGACCTTATCACTCTCTACAACTACCTGCAAGGCGGTTGCAGAGAAGGCGGGTTTGGTCCCTTCTCTCTAGTGACAAGCAATAGGATGAGAGGAAATGGCTTAAAATTGCACCAGGGGAAATTTAGGTCAGATATCAGAAAGAATTTTTTTACTGAAAGGGTTGTCAAACATTGGAACAGGCTGCCCAGGGAGTTGGTGGAGTCACCATCCGTGGAGGTATTTAAAAGGTGTGTAGATGAAATGCTTAAGGACACGATCTAGAGGTGGACTAGTCAGGGTTAGGCTGTGGTTGGACTCGATGATCTAAAGGGTCTCTTCCAACCCAGGTGATTCTGTGATTCTGTGAATTAAAGCCCAGCTTTTGAAGTAACCTTTCAACAGCTTTTCTTACGTCCTGTGTTTATTACGCAAGTTGTAAGAGAAGTTGACTCTAAAGAGTTGCCATAGAACTGCTGATTTATTATCCCTCCCCATGACTTCCCAAATAGTAGCTACTGTAATGGACTTCTTCTCTTGAGGCAACAGGAATGATACTTTATGACTCTGTGTCACGGTTTCTTCCCATATCTACTCTTGAATTAATGCAACAAAATTATTACACTGAAGCCTTCATTGATCCCCAAACCAAAATGCCTCCCAGACATCTGTGGGTATCATCACTATTCCTGTAAAATACAAGTCAAAATTATGTACCTTCAATGGAGGAATCTGCATTGATATAAGCCACTCCCCGTGCTTGCAATACTTTGGCATTTTCCTGTAAGAAGGAAAAGAGCAAGAAAATGCTGCTGAACATCTTTCTCATCAGAACTGCCTTCCCATCCACAGATTAACAGTGTGTGTGTATGTGCGCGTAAGGAGAGAGGGAAGGATGGAGGCAGGGAAGAAGTGTTACTTTCTAGCACAGATTTCTCAAAAACCTGACACTGTGCACATTTCTGTTTGAACACTACTGGTTTACCTCAGCCCACTCTGTTGATCCCAACAAGCCAAATTCCTCTGCATCCCAGCTTGCAAATATCACTGTTCTCCTTGGCCTCCATCCTGCAACAAAAGATCATGAAAGTTGTGTTACAGTAATAAAGACTGCTTATTACATGACAATAACATGAAAACAAATGTCACTTTTGGGGCTTTGCCTTTCGTCCCAGTCTGTGGGGAAAGGTGTTTAACCAACTCCTTCACAAATCTAATCTAATAATGGTTTGCTACAAAACTAGCAAATCTCACTTCTACTTCAATATTGTGCCAAATAATGTATTATTTTTCTTCTCTCAGCTTGAACAGCAAGAAAATGATCTAAATTTAAAATTCTGAACAAGAAAAGAAGAATGTGCTTGTGCACAAATTCTTGAAAGCTTTTTGACTTTTTTTGCTCTGTTCAATTCAGTACACATTGTATACCAGTGTGTATTTTGACAGAAAAGTGTTTGCTATGTTTTTGTGTCTATTATTGAATTTCTTTGACCTGCCTCTCAAATGCCAGATTTCAAAACCTAAGGAACTCTCTGTAGTTTTAACAGATCACCTTCAAAACAAAGACATTTCACTTGAAGTTCTGCGTTTCCCTTAAACTCCAGTCAAATGGAACAGGCTGTATTTCCCTGCCTCTGTACCTGTGCCTAAAGCTTTCTTTGAGGCTATTTGAACCTTTTTATCTTTTGTTCCTTTTCTTTTTTCATGCCCCCCTCCCCAGCTTGTATTCCAAAGACAGTTTCCCGGGATATCCAATAACTGGAAGGGAATGGAAAGAAAACGAAATGACTAAATGTCAATAGTTTTAAGTGTAATGGGTAAGCAAAGAAAGCTCCTCTAGCACAGCTATTTATGTCAGAGCTTCTTTCCATGAGATGTCAGATAGGGAGTTAGCATTTGCTCTGACAGCAGCAGAAACTTGGTACAGCTAACATTTGTTCCTATTCTAACCTAACTAAGCATGAGGTATTTTTAACCATTACCTCCTACGATGTTTGCACAGCTCATTCTCTGCATTGCACAGACATGCTTTCTTTATTCTTCGGTCTATCTCCAAACTACAGTCACATACTGAGAAGGCTCTCCATGTTGCCCTGATGAAGCCTTGATCAGTCCAATACCTACCAATGTTATAGGGCCACTGAAACATGTAGTCTGATGAGTCTGAAATGTAGTAACTTTTACCTAAATGTCATATTTACTTCAGTATCCCCCATTTAGTGTTTTCTTTTTCCTTTAGGTGTACTTCCTCTTGAGTAGAAGTGCCTCACATATACCAAGGTCGTAACTGGAACTAGTTAACAGCTGCAGCGCAGTGTGCTTATTCAAGAGGTGAGATACTTGTGTTTAATTTTAAGCATACACTAAAAACCCAGAGAAATCAATGGTCCCTGCTGAGAGCTGTGATTTTGGTGTGCTTTACTCTCATTACATTACCTTTCCTTTTCAGGTTTCCAAAACTTCTCACAATCTCATGAACCACAGCTGCCCCACTCTGAGGATCAATGCCACCGAACACCCATGAGTCGCGGTGGCCTCCCAGGATGACATATCTGTCTAGATAAATTAATTATGGAAGTTTACTAAGAAAATCTTTTTCCTGACATGGATTTGTTAATTGAAAGTCCCTTCTAATTTTCCACTTAGACACCAGAAAACAAAGCTTAATAGTTTATAATATACACAACACAGGCAAAAAGCAAGTGATATTTTAAATCTCCAAAGACATTTTTTCTGCAGACTAGATCTCTTGGCTACTATAATATGGTTAACAGTTGTGTTTCAGGCAACAGGGAAGTGCTGTGGTTACAAGCTAGAGTTATGGGGTTGTTTATGTATTTGGTTTTTTAGAGTGTAAAATGACACTGGTTACAAGAGACTGTAAAACAGCCAAAAACCCAAGTGGTGAATATGACGACTTCAGACGGAATGCATAATCCATTCCTGCCTTAGTAGGGAAGAATATCCACTTAATATTCTTTCAATTGCCAAGTTGCTTGCCTAAAGACAAATATTTCTGCCTTGGTTATGACTCCCCCTTGAAAATCAGCCTTTACAATCCAAGTGTTAACATGGTCTGAACCATATGAAAGCTGGAGCAGTAAATATTTCAACACCAATGATCATGTAGTGCAGTATTTCAGAGAAAAACTATAGTCCTCATTTCCCCCTTGTAACTATGAAGTGCACACAGAGGTCACTGCACACTCACATGGCACTGAAGACAAATGACTTTACCTGGTTCCACTGTGCCCCTGATGGTACCGATCACATTGTAAATCCTTGTTATTTCGTTCTGGCTATAAATGTGCATTTTCACCTTTCTGGTGTGTCGGGAAGAAAATCCAAAAAGAAAATCCAATAGATTAGATAATAAAACATCTTGACACCTTTAAGAAGTGTACAATATAAATTCTAAGGAAAGCACTTTGCCCAAATTTACCCTCCATTAAGCCAAACTAAATCTGAAAAGATTTCTATGTATTTTTTCTGGATTTGTACTTGTGCAACTGAGAACAGCAATTAGCCCTTGAAAACTATTTACTCTTATTGATATCAGTAAGACTTATAACAGGCTCAGAACTCCAAATGGAATGTTTTATTGCTAGCAGCTGCTTTTTAGAGTGAAAGAAAGATGAAAACCATCCACTGTTACTAACGTAAATGGTTCTAATTGTTTAGACGTTGGTGCAAATCAGAACTCCAGCACAGTTAATACTGATGTGACACCTCAGGCAGCAGGGAATCAGACAACCTGAGCTGCATCAAAAGACTTTGATTTTTTATCTACAACAAGGGTGGAGGTGCAACAGCTCATCCTCAGAGAACTGGCTGATGTAGTTGCCAAGCCACTCTTCAGGATATATGAAAAGTCATGGCGGTTAGGTGTGGTCCCTAGTGACTGGAAGAGAGGAAACATCACAGCCATTTAAAAAAAGGGTAGGAAGGAGGACCTTGGGAACTACTAGCCTGTCAGCCTCACCTCTGTACCTGGGAAGATACTCCTAGAAGCTATGTTGAGGTACATGGAGAACAAGGAGGTGGTGAGGTTAATGTGCCAGAGGGATGAGATGCCATCCAGAGGGACCTGGACAGGCTGGAGAAGTGGGGCCAGGTGAACCTCATGAGGTTCAACAAAGGCAAGTGCAGGGTCCTGCACCTGGGTCAGGACAATCCCTGTTATCCATACAGGTTAGGAGATGATGTGCTTGAAAGCAACCCTGAGGAAAAGGACTTGGGAGTACTCGTGGATGAGAAGATGGATATGAGCCACCAATGTGCATCTGCAGCCCAGAAGGCCTGGGCTGCATCAAAAGAAGTGAGGCCAGCAGATTAAGAGCTCTGGTGAGACCTCACCTGGAGTACTGTGTCCAGCTTTGGAGCCCTCAACACAGGAAGGACATGGACCTGTTGGAGCATGTCCAGAGGAGGGCCACAGAAATGATCAAAGGGCTGGATCACCTCTCCTATGAAGATAGACTGAGAGAGTTGGGCTTGTTCAGCTTGGAGAAGAGAAGGCTCTGGGGAGAGCTTAGAGTGGCCTTCCAGTACCTGAAAAGTGCCTGTAAGACAGCTGTGGAAGAACTGTTCATGAGGGCATGTAGCAAGAGTACCAGGGGTAATGGTTTTAAACTCTAAAAAGGAGAGATTTTGGTTGGGTATTAGGAAAAAGTTCTTCACTATGAGGGTGGTGGATCACTGGAACAGGTTGCCCAGATAGGTGGTGGAAACCTCATCCCTGGAGATATCCAAGGTCAGGCCTGATGGGGCTCTGAGTGACCTGATCTAGTGAAGATGTCCCTGGTTACTGCAGGGGGGTTGGACTGCATGATCTTTAAAGGTTACTTCCAACCTTACACATTCTATGATTCTATGATTCCAAGTGGTATGACAAAGACATAACGTGAAACAGTTCATATGAAGTCAGTAGAATAGCTCAGCCAATATTGAAACACCTCGACTTTAGCCCTAAACTTTAATTACTAAGACAGTTTTAAAACAACCTGAAACAATAAAAATGACATTGTAGTTAAAGCTTTTTTGATGGACAACTTGACTTGTACGTTAATACTGCTTATACAGGCCTATAGGTAAGACCAGAACCTAGAAACAATTGAATTTAAGAAAGACAACAAACAAATTCAGTTCTCAAAAAAAAAAATAAAAATCAGTCTTATCAAATAGATTGTGAAAGGTTTGATGCTTTTCAAATGAAACTGGTTCAAGACTAGCTGGAAACTAAGGCAGTTCAGTGACATACATCCAATCAAGATGTAAATGTACTGAAGCTTTGCACTGAGTGTGTGTTAGCCTAGGAAACTTTCACAATAAAGGAGTAATGCAAATAATTCCCACTACTCTACCTTTTGTCAAATTCTATCATTCTACCTCTTTTTCTCTGATTCCAATCGTTCTTTCCTTACAAAACAGAACTGACCTTGTAGAATAATTTGCTGTGAAACCAGGACCAACATTGTAAGATACATTCAAATTTCCTTTCCAGCTACTATGTGGTGGTGCGTATCCTCCCATGTTTCTATTATGAAAAAAACCCAAAACATTATTAGTTACAGATATCTTACAACAGCATCAAATGCAAATGAGGAACCAAGAACCACACTTTGTGAAGTCCCTTGCACACACAAACACTGATGGTCTTGGTCTCAGAAAATTCATCTTGCACAATGGGAATAATCTCTCTTTTTAGCTACACAAATACTAGTAAATTAGCCCAGAGACATAGTTCTGGGCATTGAGATCAGCTTGGAATGGCCTACAGCAATCCAGGAAAACAGTGTTGGCCTCCAAAGGTTTTGCACACGATGGTCTCTGGAACTTTCTACTGCCTTGAACTACATTGACATTTGAATTAGCAGAGGAACTTGGATGAGTATAACAGGACATGTCCTGTCCTTGGACACTGTTTAATCTGTTAGCATAGACAGAGTTGATGTGTTTTGAAGATGTCTAAAACAGGAGAAACATGATCAGTTCAAGTCACCTCTTCTTGTTCCATTGTCAAAGATGAGATGCTTTTTCTCAGTTAACACAACTGGAAATGCAGTAATTCAGGGGACTACATAATTATTCACCTATTCTAAAGGATTTATATTTTTGACATGATCTTATAAGAAACATAAAAAATATTAAAAAGTATAGTGGATGTGCTAGTTCTTATTAGGCAAAACATATTATTGTAAATGAAAATATCTTTACTGTACATGCATACTTCAGTCAATCTTTAGTTCACAGAACACTTCAGGATGTCTTCAAGTCCTTGATATATTGCTAATGTAGAAGTATGACAGCAGGAATAACTAGAAATTACAACTTCTCCAGCCAAAAGTGAAAACAAGGACCCAGTATTGTTAGAGGATTTAGATTTCATTCATAATTATTAAACACAAGTTATAGAATTATTTACAACACTGAAGTATCTTGCTACATCACATTTACAGATACCAATCTCCTCTGCCACTATTAGTTGGCAGTGGAAAAAAGAGAGGGTTTAACCTACACCTTTATCATTAATGAGCAGTTATCCTCACAACAGTGGTGACCATATAGTTTTAAAGAAAAGACAGCTTGGAGATATATTTGTGCATAGAAGTTTGGGAGGAAACAGGAAAAACACCAGAACACTGTTAATGAACATCAGGTACACAAAAACACCAAAGACAGTAAAATTCTGTCTAACAAAAACAATAGCTTCAATGTTTCAGAGGAAACCTGCATAGAGAACCAAGATAGAGTTATTTAAATTTTTTGCTCACTCTTCAAACAGGCATCAAACAGAGCAGAATGACTGGTCGTGTGATTTAGAGTTGTAATTCCTGTACAAATACATGTGCAAGAATATGGTCACTTCTGGTCCTAACACCTAGCTGTGGTACTGTTAACAACCCCAGCATTTCCTGCCTGGTGTCTCTACAGCTGATACAGAGGATTACTACCATGTTTTAGGAGAACGATATGCTTGCCAACTCAATCACATCTTAATTTTTTAGAGAACTTACTTGGTTGATTAAGATAACGATGAATTTTAATGCTGTCCTCTGGCAATCTGGTAGCCTGTGTTCATGTCACCTGCTTATATGTGGATGTCTGTTAATTAGTTCACTAGTGCAATTTCATTATTGCACAACATAGTGCACATGATGAGAGAAAGAACAGGCCTTCATTTAACAGAGGGCAGTACAGCTACTGTCCCATCAAACACACATGGCAAGTACTTCCCTGGACAGATGACTGACTTCATGTGTGGTCTTTTTCAAAAGACAGGAACCACATTATCCTCAATAATTTTCACCTTTCTTCAAACTGAGAGACATATTATAACTTTGGCATGCCTGACTGATGGTGACACATTACCAGTGATCCTTTCAGAATCACTCTGCTCGTATCTGATACGTAGTAACAGGTAACATGTTTACCTCCTACAGAGAACCTAATGACAAACAAACATGGCTACAGTGGAAGCACAGTGCAAAAGTCTTTTTCTTTTCAAATACTCTCATAACTTTCCAAAACCAGCCTGCTTAACATCCCTCACACACTTACCGCAGTAACACCTCAGCATCGTGATAGCCAATGGGATGAACTGGAATTTTTGGGAGACCTACACCACTGCCTTTGTCTAATCGGTAGGTGTATTCTGAAAGCAAAAGACAGATATTTTCTATACTTAACTCTCAGAAGGAATCTGTACAGTTCACAGCACAGTCCTAACACTGGAGTCAGGGATAATGATTTAATTTTCCTCAAAGTCGTACTGAGACTTCCTTCAGTGATCTCATTCTTCACGTTTTTAGAGAGACACTAACAAAGGTTCTCCCAGTGTCTGCAGTCATGCATTTAGAGCTGGCTGGAAATTTTAAAAGTATTTGTTAATTTTTTGTATTGAAATGCTTCTAGATCAAAATCTTTCTCTCCATGGGAAAGAATTTCAGACTAAGCCACAGAAAATGAAAAAGAACAAAGGGGGACCCACAGTCAGAGGTTTGGAACTAGCAAAGATGCAAATGCAATCATAGAATCACAGAATGTATAAAGTTAGAAGGGACCTTTAAAGGTCATGTAGTGGCCAAAATTTGATGTTTCCAAGCCAGCAGATATGGAATAGTTTCCTCCTTAATGCAACATTCACAGGGATCTTCACTGAGGGAAGCAGACAGGGATTCATCTAGGAGATCACTGGTTCTAGCATCAGGTGCCAGAAAACTTCCTCATGGTCTGCTTCTACCATGCTGTTGCTGTAACGTCTATGCTCTTCAAGCTCAAGTGGTGCTGACTAGAGACAACTTTCCCCATCACTTAGGGACTACTCTTCGTGAGGTGACTGCCTCCCTCTGATATGCTGGCTCAAGTGCTGGCAGGAATGGTTTTTAACACATTTCAGTCCAAATGATCTGGGTTAGGTGCTAACACAACTTAGGCAGAGTTCAAACAAGTAGCTGAGGAAGCATGAGGTGAAAGTGATGAACCAGTAGGGAATGGTCATCTTCTCAGAGGCCTCAGCTGCAGCCAGGGGATGTGTCCTAGCATGAAAAGATCTCAGCACTGCCAGCCAGGACTCTGGTAGAGGGAAGGCAGCCCAAATCCTCCAGAAAGGAGAAATGCAAAAGCAAAGAAACCTGTCCTTGCTGACTTACTGATGAGAAGCAGCAAGAGAAAACTACAACTTCAGCTGTTGAATAGTTGTATCATGTTCTCTGGGGTAACTTGGGCATGTCAAGCCGTCCAGCAGTGCACGCTGTGGCTCCCTTAGCAACTCCACACTTTCTCTCATGTACCATTTATAGAAGTGGCCTACTACCGTGGAACACAAAGCTGCTTCTTTTGAGCAACAGAAAGACCAAGCAAAAATGTGGTTTCTTCCAAGGGAAAGAACATCCCCATTATCTTCCCCCTCCTTTCCTGAAACGAGACTCCCAGAGCATGACTTCTCTGGTTTCACTCACCTTTTGCAGGATAACCTGGTGTCAGGGGATCCCCTGCCCCATTCAGGTTTAACACATTCCCACGCTGGGCTCCTCCACCTGGAAGGTTCCAGCCATCTGGATAAGCATCTACTCCTGAGGCGCAGTAGTCAGCAGGGTCAGAGTACAGAATAACTCCCTTTGCACCTGCCAATTCAGCATTCTTTACCTGCAAAGCATAGCTCCAGTCCCTATCCAGTTCTTTATAGCTTGACACCAGAGTTCAAGGGACAAAGGAAACTATTATGAATCACACTCAGGGGCTTTTACAGTGCTTGGGCTAAGTAAAGGCCCCATAACTGTCCCATATCATAAAATTTCCTGAAAATATATATGCAGATACCAGGTTCCATATGAACGTAGACATTTGCTGTTACACTGAATTTTTAGGTAGGAGTTAACTGCAGTGACATGGAAAACATCCTTCATAGTATTACTACACAACCTGAGTTTGTATTCTGTCATACAGATCAATACAATCAACTGACTATTGAAATGTAGGCATCACAGATAGAAAAAACTGCACCATGCTGATGCAACCTTACCTTTCAGTTAGATGTGTATTTACCTTATTTACCTAAGTGAGCTACTGAATGTATCTCAGGGTTTAGACCACACAGGAAGATTATTATTGGAGAGCCTAAAACTGTTGTTGGCTGTGACAAAGACCAACTCTGAAGTGTGTGTGTGTGTATATCTCAGGCTTATTACAGCAGAAAGGTTGACCTGCACGTTGTTTTGAATAAGTGTGTTCATGCAACTTTACTACTATATAATACTAATTGGTAGAGAGTGAGAGAAGAAAACATATATCATTCTGACATCCCAATCCGTTTTGCTACTAGATATGACAGTGATGTATAGTGACTGAGTGACAACTAATCATCAACAGTTTTAAATTTGGGTATTTTAATTCAGAAATACCATAGCTCATTATTTTTTTTTTAGGAAATACATTACTTGCCTTCATTCTCTATCCTATCCTTGCACACTATTAAGAAGTCAGAAAATGACAGTACAGTTCTCTAGATTTTGTATAAGCTACTGAATTCTTCAGTATAGAAAGTCATTAGAAATACTACCATGACACTGAATATATCATCCCTTTGTGTCATAGAGGGCATGTAATTTCCAAACCACGGGACAACTGCCCCTCTAGATATCAGAAACTCTGAGGTGATTGTATTTCATTTGAAGAGAACATTCCTAGACAGCAATAACTTCTTCAATTTTTAAGTCTCTTCAATTCAGATAGTATCTTTAAGAGTGGTAAACAATTAAGTCAAAACATTATCTGACCCAGAGTGTGAGTTACATGTAATTTGTCACGGGTGAAAATGGTAGAGAGTTAGCCACTTGAAAGTTCTCAAAAGGTAAGTCAATCACATATAATAAGAGCTGGCACCCCAGCAAGGAGATCCAGTGTTTGATACCCTTAGGTAACTGAGAAATACAAAGAAAGCCCGGCCCAAAGTAGGGTCTAACTAATGTTTGTACAAGAGCCAAATATACTTAAAATAGACTGTCTTCTTATATCCCTGTTGAGGAAATAACCTGAATGTGTGCCTGAAGCATGCACATGATCGTGCCCTTTCCTTCCAGGCCATGGAAATCTGCAGAAATCTGAAGTTTAAAAATATTTATATGGTAGGAACACTGAATAAACAAATACAGTATTTAAAATAACCTCTACGTAGTTATAGTCTTTGTCTGGTGTACAAAAACTATTATAAAGAAACACAATATAGGCATCTTTAAGCACAGTTGAACCAATAGAGAAGAACAGCCTAGTTCAAAATTAGAGTGTATTGCCCAGGAATGTATTCTTTTGGAACAATTTATAGTATGAAAAACAATATAAAAATACCTAACATCTTCTAACTTATTTACTTTTATCCTATAGATGTATTATATACGTATCAAATATATATTTTATATCTTTTACTAAAGAATCACCTTTTAACACAGCTCCATTAAAAACTCAGTTACTCTAGAAACTCCAGAATGGTTTAGGTATGTATTTCAGTCTCTTGAAAACAACTGAAGGACAGCATAAGTGATATATTTATATAGAGACATTACCTTATTTCCTCTGAAGATCTTCCCATATCTGGCAATAGCAATCTTTCCTGTGCAGTTAATTCCCATTTCACGTTCTAGCTTAAAGAAGTCCTCGGTGCGGCCATAATTCACATACACTAACTCACCCTGATAGAAAGAGGTAGAATTTGAAACAAGAATGTCAATGAGAATGTCAAAAGGAGGATGATTCTCTAGTAAAAGAATAAACTGGGAACAATTAGCCCCAGGACTGGCTCTGGCATGAATTATTCTTTGATTATGAATCCACTAGGTAGGCAAGTGACTTCAAATGAATTTAGACTCCTACCACCCAAAGCTGCCAGACTTTGTCCACAGTGCAAAATGTTAAGATACAACTTCTGAATAAGAAACTGAAAAGTATGGCATTTACTTCTCTGTGTAGTCTGTTGAAGCTGTACTTAGTCTGGGATAGCTGGAGGTATTTTGGACACAGGCACGATGGTAAGGATCAATTTGGTTTTATGCAGTAGAGTGAATGATGTCAATATCCTATGAAATTCTCAGGACTTAATTCTTATTCAGTATGGCAGAGGTGGGTGGTTGTCAAAATAAATACAGCTTGCACATGAATAAAGCATTCTTCATGATTTTGTTTTAACCATGCTATTCAATAACTGGTGCATGACTCATTTTCCTTAAAGTCAGCTGCCTGTAAGTTGTGTACATTGTCTAAGAAGGACCTGTAATGCACTCCATCACCAGTGAAGAGCTGGGAACTTCTCTGAGAACTTATCCTTTCCAGGAGAATTCACTCCGAATCTGTTTTAAACACCTGCTTTAGGGTAAAATACATTGATTCTCTGGATATACCTCTCATTGATTATACTTTGAAGACTGTTACAAAATGAAAGCCTATAAAAAGCTTTGAAGGCTGGTTTAGGGAAGATGCCTACAATTTCAGACAACTACTATCAGGCAGGAAAATCAGCAGCTGCAGGTAAAAGTAATGGTGTAAGCAGTGCCAAACTGTATTTCATAACTCCCTGATCACAGCACTCACCCAGAAAATGTGTGACCTGTGTTCTTGGCCTTTCTTGATATGAAAACTTTGACTGTTTCTCCCATTTCTAAGGAAGTGGGCCTAATCATGAGTCTATAGTTAGCCTGGGAAGCAGGCACTTTGCAGGCTTCTCCCTGCATTGAACTTGGAGCTTTAGGCAGGAATCATTGGCAAAACTCATGAGCAGAAAGAGAACCTCCGACTGATGACTGCGCTTGGCAAGTTCCAAATATCTCTCTCAACAGCTTAGTTATGGGTTTTAATAGAATGTTTTTTAACATAAAATACATAAACAGGCTTGGAAGAACTCAGAAGAGCCCTGAACTCACTGAGTATTCCCACTGCTGAGCTCTACACATGCTCCCTCCTGTGCTGTTTGCAGAACAGGTGCAGACAACTACTCAGTGGAGAATGCTATTGCTAATAGCGCTAAATAGGTACCTGGAGCTTTTGTCAAAGTATTATGTAAACATAAGCATTGTATTTTGAAAAGACAATCTCTCTTTTAGGTATTGTTTTTTTCAGATACAAGTTCTTATATTTAATTAAAATAAACCAATTTTCTAAAGAAGGAAGCTGCAGCTTCTTAAACTCATTTTTATTATTCCCTATATCCTATCACTTACTGTAGTTCTCTACAAAGTAAATATAGTAGTGAGGTTATTCTGTGTTTCTTTGGGGATATTATGTCACCATACAAAGTCAGGACCCATGAATTTTACCTTGTATTATGTTCCTAAATTCCCACTGCAATTCTTGAAACACTAGGGTACAGACTATGTGCCTAGTTGTCCAGCTTCCTTTGAGTATGTGAGGCAAAGGAATACAGGATACCTTTTGTTTTCTGGACTTGGACAGCTTTTTAACACATTCCAGAAAGTACATGACTAATACTGGACTGTGTGAGTAAAAGCACTGTTAGCAGGTTTCAAAGTGAGATCCAACTTTAAAGCAGAGACTCGACCAGATTAACTTCACCTATGTCATTCTATGTGTAAGCAGGAAAGATACTGAGAACAACAAAAAATTCCTAGCCTTTGAACATATTAATTGAAAACACTAATGATCACAGGATAGAAAACTCCTGTTACACAGGCCAGCTTCATAAAAGAAAGCCTGTCAGCTAGTACCATCTGTACAAGATAGGATTAGAGTTCAGCTCAGGTCACAGCAACACTTACCACCAGCTAGAAACGCTAGCAAAAGCCATTTTCAAGCATAATGTACACTGTGCAGTTACACCTGTCAGTGTGAGCCTTGGGCAGGCAATATTTTGAAAACTGGATTGTATATTTCTCTACACATATCTAATAGTCTTGTCTATTCACCAAGATGGGAAACAACAGTCACAGAAATACCTGGTTAAAGTTATAGCAGCTGACAACATTAAAGATTTATCACCATATTTTTAAGGAAAAGGTAAAAAAAAAATCCAGTTCTGATTCAAAAAGATAAATACATATTTGTATGGCTGCTTAATTTCAACACTGCTCTGTCACAAAACCCTCAAGAACATCAGAGCTAGGACATCTCTCCAACTGGCAATATGTTAGGTTTTGAACTGAAGCCCAAGCTGAAGGAATCACATTGTTCTGTATCACACTAAGTTACTCTGTGCTGTGCTACATGACACTACACTACCATTGTCCCTCATTTCTATTTCTATTATTTCTATTTCTGTCTCTATGTCTATTTATACTTCTGTTCCTATTTCTATTTCTGTTTCTACTTCTATTTCTTTTACTATTCTACTGTGTTACCTCAGGCATTCCTTGGGCTGAAAATGCACTGTAGGGTGGCACCACACCTCTAACAGTCTCATACCCTGGAGGAGGAGGTTCAGATAATGATGTGTTGAAAATCTAGTGGGAAAGAAGAAAAGAAGTAAACCAGGGAATATGGAAAAGAAGTGCTCTCTGTTCAGGCACGTCACATGCATTTGCAGTTTAACTATAGTTTTAGAACTCTAAGTGAGAAGTGGCGAAAACTTCATCAAGCACTGGGCATCCTTTCCAGCATGTAGGTTCGGTGTGGGATCTTGCAAATACCATCTCCGCTCTTCACACAGAATCCTACTTGAATGAACACAGATCACCTTACGGTGGTCCCAGTACAGCAGATAAAGGCCTGTTAGAACGTAATGGTAAAATCCACCTGCATTCTGCTCATCCCTGGAGCTTCTGCGAGCACTAGAGCTGCTGTCATGAACTGATATTACTTGTGATAGTGTATCTTGAGGCCTAACCTCTAATCATCAAGAAACTCAATTTAGCACAATCACCAATACTGTATAATGAAACAATGCAAATTATGATGCTGATCATGGTTGCTTTCTTCTATCTAAATAACAGAATAAGTTTAAAACAATTTAATTACATACAGTAATTCTACATAACTCTCCTTTAATCCATGTATGTCAGTATGCTATATGAGTCAGTGTAATTATTAGTACTCCTAGCACATACGTTAAGAAACGAAGATACAAAAAATAAAAGCAACGGGAATCCCTCATTTCTGTGGTCAGACCCAACATTAACAGAGGATAGCTTTCCTTCCCAGACTTCTCAGGTGTATGATGATGACTTCTTTCCCTAGTTGCAAAAACTGCTGTTTTCTGTACCTCATTTCCATGCTCATCGATTATTGAGATGTAGTTGGGCTTAGTGTCATCAGGGTAAGAGAGCAAGACGTCATAATGAACCAACTGAACAGAATCCAAACCAAACTCCTTCCACTCCGCTTGGACTTGTTGTGCCAGATGCAGATTCTCCTTTGTTCCTGCTAGGTGAGGGAGCTGTGTAAAATTGCTAAAGAAAAAAGAAGCAGAGTCAGGATCAGGTACTGCAGCTCACAATACAAACTCCTCTTAGCCCAGCTGTAAAAAAAACACATAGAGATGACCAGATGTACCCAGGCTAAATATGGACCCAGACTCCTCTGTGTCTATGCTTTTGCCTGTCATACATAAGTTGAAGTAAATGCTTCTAGTCTGTCCTGACTTATCACAGGTTTTTTTATCGTCCTCAAAGTCTGGCATAGCAAGAATGGAAGGATGACATCAGATGTGGGGGTCTTCGTCTTATGGGTGACCTTAAGCCAATCACTCCTATGCATAATGAGACTGACCTTCTTTGGGAAGTGATAACAGAATTGAGGGTAATTCTGTGTATTCAATTTAGTAATGTGCATAATTACTTTGATTCCTATATTTAATTAACTGGATATTCTCCTTGGATCCCACTATTTTAATAAATTTTGGCACAAACACTAATTTATCCAAAAGTCCACTTTGAACATGTCTTGCTGGCAAGTAAGAGCAAGTGAATCCACAGCAGCTTACAACAGAACAATTCAACAGCTTGTGGCTTAGAAGTCATGCAGTGTGAATAACAAACAGTGAAGATACCATCAGTAGTGAGCAAACCATTCTCTGGAAATAAATAAATAAATGCACAGAAGCAAAGTGGTGAAGGGAGCTGAAGAAAACCCCCAGCTGAATGAGGCTGTCATCACCATGTCCTCATCCTGTCACATGACCATGCCATCAACACGCCACAAAAGCATGTGTCACAGCAGCTGGTGGGTGTTAATGAAAGAAATTGTATTTTTGATAAGGAAATGGTGTAAGATTGGGGAAAAAATAGTCCTTTAGTTCCAGTGACAACAAAGCTATCAAACAAAGCATTTTGAAAGAATCACAGACTTCTGCTTTTGTACAAAATGCTGATAGATAAAACTATCTTCCTCTGATAAGGTCAACATCTAGTACCAACACTGTACTAGAAGTCCTTGTTACAGTGACACTACCACTTTCTGGATGACATACTGAACCAAGAGCACAGCTATGTGTTAGCATTTAGAGCCAATGGCTGTGCTCTCTGAGAGTTGGGAATGTTCAAGTTTCATGTTTGCATTAAGATTTGACTTATGCAATAACATTCTCCTGGTTTATATTCCCATTTAACTGAATATCGTATTTTTCTTCATTTCCTCTTCTAATCTGTTGACTGCCTGCCCTGGTAGTTCTGAGTAGTGAATAAATAGCTGCCATATTTCACCACAGAACTGGCTGCATGACAGTAAATGAGGTACAATGTTTCCTGTTGGCACAGAGACAGGGAGTTTAGATGGCAGAAAGCAGTCTCTTTACAGAGCTGTTTAACAACAGCTGACTTTGTAGGAGCCAAAACAGGTTAAGACAGTAAAAAATCCTAAATCTTCAGTTTTCAGTGTTTACATAGTGCAGGACATGGCTGTTGTGTAGTAAAGGGAAATTTTCCAGCTAACTTACTTGCAATAGTCTGTGGCAAGTGCACTTAAAATTAAATGAGTGGGATTGCCACAGTCTTATAAAGCAACAATGTTTTATTTAGTAATTTAGTTTTGTAGCAAGATACAACTTCATGCTATTCAATCAGACTGGGAATTTAAAGCAAACTTGAATTTCTTGATTATTCATAAAATCATGGATACTTTAACACTTTCTTTACACAGGAAGTAAATTTCTATCACTAAACTAAGACTTCTGGTCTATTACTGACTGGAATAAATACAGATTTTAATGAATACTATACTATCCTCTAAGAGAAAAATAATCTCCTTACAAAACCCCTAAAATAAACAAATAGGGCATTGACTTCCTTGTAGTTAAATTCAGTGAAAGCTTCTGTGAAAGCTTCTAATTACAGAAATTAAGAAATCAATTACAGTAATTAAACTTAATAGATTTTTAAAATCTGTATTTTCATCTTCCACTGACTTTTCAGGAACAAATGTTAGCAACTTTACTTTTAGGATTTAATAAAAGAAATAAGAGTACATTTAAAATCAACTAATTGAAGAGCTAAAGAGTAGATGAGAGGAAAATATTAGAAAAAAAAATGGTCTTAACGATGACTCTAAAGTTTTAAGGCTATTAATTACAAGCAGTGTAATGTACTGTCAGCTGACTATCTGGTATCTACTGCCTTTTCCAGCTATTCCAGAGGGAGAGCACTAGGGAACATGTCTGTCTTCATGAAACTGAGTAGCAGGTCAGAATGGTGACACTTTAATCACAGCATGACAAAGTGTGAAGGGAGAGCAGCAGTAAGGTACGAAGACCTAAGCTACAGGAAGAACTTAAGTTTTGACCACTGGTATGATTTTTTTTTGTTTAACACTGATTCAGTCTGCTATTTTCCATTTGATCTCTCCTAATTTAAGTTTATTCATACAGTCTAATTTGAAGTGAATTATTTTTCCATTAAAGAGTGTAAAATAAATGCTGTAGGTGAAATAGGACACTTAAGATAAAGGCTGAACCTCTACATCATTGTACAAGCATTCACCAAAGGCTTGGCCAATTTTTAAATTTCAAGTACTGAGGTTCTTGACAACTCCTGAACTGATTCCAACACAAACATGAATGAGAGAAGCCGAAATGAAATGCTTGGTCAATGACAGTCCAGGTAAACTGGACACATTAGATAAAACCTGTGGCTGCGAACCTGCACACCATGTTCTGGTGGCATTGCTGGGCTTGGTCCTGTGTGGATTTAAATTTTTTTTTTTTGACTGATTAATCTACACATTGCTTACTAAAGAAACTGCTTGATGTTTTCAGCTTTCATTTCAGCCATAAACGCTGCCTTCATCTCCTCATGAGGACTCACAGATGTCTTGTTTTCTGTAGGTTTTGAAAACCAGCCTGTAGAACACACCAAAACACAACTTTAAACCATGACACACACCATTTCTCTGCTAATCACCACAAAATTTTTACTGTGTATTTTACAACTGTTTTAATCTCAGCACAAACAAGCAGCCACAACCTCATGCTGGCTGCATGGTGATGGCAGTGGTAGTTCCCCCCATATTAAGAGAACTTATTTACCCAGGTAGACACTGAGAGTAATAAAATACTGCATTATATTTATTCATCACATTTATTTTACTGCACATGCTAAGGAGACTTATCTGTCTTCCTTTAACACCAGAGCATCGTGCTGTCAGTCATGTCAGTCGTAGTGTCACCTCAGTAACAAGCCAGCAGCTTTACAAAAAAGCACAGAAACACAGACACCCTTTGTAAGGAACAGATGTAACTCTTTTCTCACTCTCTGGTCTGTCTGGCTCTTGTTCTGGAATCCTTCCCTTACTGTGCAGGCATTACCAGAGGAAGTGATGAGAGGAACACCTGGCTAGAAAGAAAGTGTTTCTGACATCTGTTTTTATTTTTAAATCAGAGACTGGACATGTTCGGTGCAAATGCAACAGCAGTTACGTGGTTAGTGCAAACCAGAGAACTGGTGGGAAGCAGACAGCAAGCTGTCACAGCAGGGCACTGTTTGTGGCACAGCAAAGGGCTTTTCCACGTGAGAGATTAATATAGTCAGGGCTTCCCAATGGCACAAACCCCAAGCACATACCAAAAGGCATTGCAAAATGTTTTCCTTCCTCCTCCAAGCTGATCCTGATCCATTTGGGAACCAAAAAATGGGGTAGGGAGAGGGAAATTCATTGTGGCAACAAGCCACAGGCCTGCTTGCTTGAGCCGATGGGAAGCTGATCCTGAAATTAAAGACAGTTCACCCCTCCTGGCAGGGCTCCTCAAGCCCCCGATTTATGTTCCTGCCTTTCTGGGTTGAGCTGGTGGCCAAACCCCGCCCCTCTTCACTTGCCCACATCGTAGTTACTTTATTTAAAAGGAAAGAGAAAACAAGTCAAAAGGACACTCCCGACAAAAGACCCCTTCTCCCGTGGAGGAGCCAGAAATCCCAGGAGGGTCGGTGACTGCACCAGCCCGGCCTCAGGGGTGGGAGATGGGTCGGCCGGGCCAAGCACGGACTTACCTCGGGCACCCCTGACACTAAGCTCCGGGCACTTAAAGCCTTCCCCACAACCGGCCTTCCCTCGGACCGGTTCCGACCCACCTTCCCCGGCTGGAAGGGCCAGAGGTGGCCGGGACAACCCCCGCCCCATCCGAAGGGCTGTTAGTCTGCACCGTACCGATGAGGAACCCGAGAAGGAAGAGTCCCGCCGCTGCTCCCAGGACGCCAACCCAGAAGCGGCCGCTGGCTGCCCTGCGTTCGACTGGCTCCGTGACAGCGCCGAGCGACGTCCACATGGCTACCAGCCCTCTCCCAGCCTTGCTGCCCCTCTCCCAGCCTCGCTGCCCCGCTCCCAGCCTCTCTACGCCGCTCCCGGCAGCTTCCGCCCCGCCGGCCGAAGTCCCCCCGCGGCCCGGCCCGGGCCGGCCCGCCCCGCAGGCGGCAGAGGGCGGGCGGGCGCCGGCCGTCGGTCGCGGCCGCTTCTGCCGCTGCGGCGTCGGCCTGGCCACTTCACAGTGCCCCCGGCGCTGCCCGTGAGGGCTCCGCTGTCCCCACGCTGCCCAGGGATAAGGGCCTCCCGCCACCGCGCCCCGAAGAGGCTGTATATGTCGGAGCCGGCTGAAGCCGCTGCCTGGGTGCATGCTGGGCTCTTGCTAAGGGCTGTCAGTCCAGTTCCCTCCTGCCTTCCCCCAGCTTGTCCTAGATTCCCTGCCACCTCGTGTTTGTTTTAACTTGCTAAGAAGTGCCGTGAGGGGGTAAGGAGCTGATTTCCACACCTGGTTTTCACAAGGGGCTGTGCCATGCGCTCTTCCATAGGGCACAGACCAGCGCTTGCAGTGCCAGCAGGGCCAATGTGACAGCAAAACAATGAGTAAAAGACGTTATATTAAGAGATACGTTTTAAGAAATGCTGCACCCCAATACCCAATGCTTTCTGACAGGCTGTAAAGACTCTTCATAGAGTCCTCATAGGAGTGAAGAATTGACATGTCTTTTGGTATTCCTAGAAAGCTTTGCATGGTTAGGGGCACCTTTGGGCACTTGGAAAGGCTCATGGATCAGCCAATTTCTGTTTGAAGCACTTGGAAATTAAGTAATGAAGCAACATGGGACTAGATGCTGAGTGAAAGAGTATTTTATCTCTTGATTAATATTCCAGAGGGATTTAATGAATCCCAGTGGTTTATAGCCACACTTAAATAAATTGGAAGGAAAAAGTGAGGAAAGAGAGATGGGAATATTGTCACAAGTTTGGTGCTGTTCAGTACTCTGAAACTAATTGACCTACCCACAGCACTTCAGAAGCTCTGAATTACTGCTTTGAGACATTTTATAAATAGTCTTCCGGTGTGCTTGTAGTTTGGACAGGACATTATGACCCTTAAATACACAACAGAACCAGCGAAAGGGCATAGGAAAGCTTTATTGAAGAACAAATTACAGTTATGATAAATGCATAAAATGTTACGCTTCTTCCTATACAGGATTGTATAGGTCACTTTGCAGGCAATGCCATTTCACTAAACCAAAAAAAGTTCAATAAACCAAAAGTAGAAAAAATAAATGTTCTCCTTTCTGTATGTTTGAGTGGAAAATGTTCTACTAATTGAAGTGCTATAAGTTATTTTTCTTATCTCTAAGCTGTCAGGAATTTATGAAAAAAATTTCAATTCATCCACCTGAAGAACACATTGTTTTTTAGGGTGCAAATGCTTTGGTTAGGATTATCTTTTTACATATTGTGACATGGCTTTCCTTAGGTCAAATTGAGACTAAGGTGCTGAAGAACCTAGTTGTACATTAAGGTGCTGTTCAAACATGGGTACAATAAGACGTGATGTTTGAACACAGGTACTATTAGATCAATTTCCCTGCTACTTTCTTTTTGACATACCTGCAGGATTACTACTTTATTCCTTCCTAGCCCTTCAGCATGTGAAACCCTTCAGCATGTCTTATATTTAGTGCAAATATGGCTTACAAATATTCTTTATGAGGATTCCTGATGTGCCTACTAAATGCATGCTATGAGTTTACTCAAGTTTGGGGTTTGGGGAAAGGTGGAGAAAAGTTATCTGAGTAATAGCTTTTGCAGTAGCCTTTCATTCCTCTGAGTCACAAAGCTAGTTTGATAGTTTGGAGCTTCCAAACATTTTTGCTTAGAGCATGCAGTGAAGAAGGTAAAACCAGTCACGTCACTTAAAACCCACTGGAGGAACAGCCAGTTCCTAGTGGAGATAAGACTACTGTCTGAGGACAGCTTTTTTAATGGTGTTCTGGTTTTGACTGAGATAGAGTTAATTTTCTCTCTAGTAACTGGTGTAGTGTTTGGCTTTAATATGAGAATGATATTGATAACATGATTTAGCTGTGCTAGGTAGTTGTCACTTCTACATTAAGTCAAGAAATTCTCAGTCTCTCACATCCTGTCAGGTGTACCAGAAGCTGGGCGAGCACAGCCGGGACAGCTGACCAAGGATGGCCAGAGGGATATTCCCCACCACAGAACACTGTGCTTGGATATAACTGCGGAGGCTCATTGGGAGGCGGATCACTGCTCAGAAACATGCTGAACATCAAGGGCTTTTTTCTTTCTGCACGTGGTGAGCAATTGCATTTGTATATATATGGGGGGTTTCATATATATATATATAAATATGTGTATATAAAATATATAAATTATTATTGTCATCATACTGGCTGCTCTCTCAAGGAGAGAAAATAGATTAAGCCTTCTTTGAAAAACTAGAAGAATTCTCATGATTGCAAGTCCTTCAGCGTAGGAATGGCTAAGCACTAGAACAGTCTGCCCGAAGATGTGGCATGCTAAGTTCTTGGAGCTTTTCGAAACACCTAACCAAAGCCCTGTAGAACATGATTTATCTTGGACATTATCTCTGTTTTGAGCAGGATTTTGTCTACACTGACTTCCTTGGGTCCCTTCTAATATTTTTTCTGTGATTCTAATGGAGAACTGCTTGTAGATTAATATATGATCTGCTTAGTAAATGTTAAAGTCTGTTCTTTGTTACAAATTTGTGATACAGATAGTAAAATGAAAATACTTGCCTAGCTCCCAATGGTTCTGTAGGATTCAAACACTTATTTTGAAAAAAAAAAAAAATTCATGTGTCACAAGTCTCTATAGTACTCACTAATTAAAGTGTTTCTAATATATGTTATTCTTACAAGTTCTACAAGTGAATGAAATTAGATGTATTGTTGTAAAGTGCAAATGGAAGAGCAAGAAATGAAACCTAGAAGACTCTTTGCATAGAAAAGTTTTCTTACATTTTATTCTAGCTTTGTTTTCAAACTATTCAAAATACCAGCTTCACACTTTTTACTCATGTAAGACATGCAGATAATAAGTAGGTTTATAACTCATGTTTTCCTTTCCACTTATATATACTCTTCATATTGCATTTTCATTAGAAATTGCAGATATAACTTTTTCAGAGGCTTAGAAATCATGCTGCTTTTGATTTGCACATCACATGCGCATGTGCCTAAGTACTGGAAACAAAACTTGATCTCTCTTTATATATATAATTTCTCCCTATAGGTCTCTTTATAGGGAAGTCAAAATGCTGCCTCTGTGCCTACATAAGGCACTGAGCAATGATAAAGTCAGTCATCCCTGATTTTAATTTTTTGTAGGCAAGTTTAGAATTACAGAACCATGGAATCCCAGAGTAGTTTGGGTTGGAACTGACCTCAAAGCCCATCTAGTCCCAACCCCCTACCATGGGCAGGGACACCCTCCACTACCCCAGGTTGCCCAAAGCCCCATCCAGCCTGGCTTTGAACACTGCCAGGGGTCTAGGAGCAGCCACAAGTTCCATGGGCAACCTGTGCCAGTGTCTCATCACCCTCACAGGGAAGAATTTCTTCCTAATGTCTAATCTACCCTCTTTCAGTTTAAAATCATTCTGCCTTGTCCTATTACCACCTGCCCTTGTATACAGCCCCTCTCTGGCTTTCCTGTAGCCCCTTCAGGAACTGGAAAGCTGCTCTAAGGTCTTCCTGGAGCCTTCTCGAGGCTGAACAAGCCCAACTCTCTCAGCCTGTCTCAGCCTCTCAGGAGAGGTGGTCGAGCCCTTTAATCATCTTCATGGCCCTCCTCTGAGTACTTGGCCAACAACTCCATCTACTTTTTGTACTGAGGACTGCAGATCTGGACACAGTACTGCAGGTGGGGTCTCATGAGAATGGAGTGGAAGCAGAGAATCCCCTCCCTTGACCTGCTAGTCATGCTGGTTTTGATGCAACCCAGGATAGCTTTTGTGTTGGGTGTGTGCCTTGTCCCTGTGCTGTGCAGTTAGAGATCTCTGGAGTATTTACATTGCTGTGATCGCATTCCTTCTGCTGAGACTCTGATAACTGTCCAAAGAAAAGCAGCGGTGGCAAGTCTGCTTTCTTTTTGTAATGGATCTCTCATTTTGTCCTCCTTCTCTCTCCTGGGTTCCTGTCCCAGCTTTAAAAAACTCTGCAAGGGAACCAATTCCTGTGCCCTAGTGAAAATGGTAATGACATTGCCACACTAACTACCTGCTCAGGTGTGCTTTTCTGGTAACTCCCTTCTGACTTGAGTGGTGACATTAGTTACTCTGTCAAATAATCATGCTCTTGTCTTCTGGGGCTTACTAATGAAAGGCTGGAACACTTTAGCTTCTACAGAAGACACAGAGGTGAATTTCATGTCCAGTTCTGGGCTCTGTGGTATAAAAAAGACAGGGATCTCCTTGAGAGAGTCTAGAGAAGGGCTACGAAGATGATTAAGGGCCTGGAGCATCTCCCCTATGAGGAAAGGCTGAGTGAGCTGGGGCTGTTCAGCCTTGAGAAAAAAGATTAAGGGGGGACCTAATTAATGTTGATAAATATCTTAAGCATGGGATGCAGGGGGAATTGGCCAGCCCCTTTTCAGTGGTCTGTGGGGAGAGGACAAGGGGCAGTGGCTGCAAGTTGGAGCACAGGAACTTCTGCACCAACATGCAGAAGAACTTTTACACAGTGAGGGTGACAGAGCCCTGGGACAGGCTGCCCAGGGAGGTGGTGGAGTCTCCTTCTCTGGAGATATTCAAGACCCATCTGGATGCCTATCTGAGTGAAATGTCCTAGGGAGCCTGCTTTGGCAGGGGGTTGGACCTGATGCTCTCTCAAGGTCCCTTCCAACCCCTATGATTCTATGATTCTATGATTCTATGATTACAGATTCACAGATGGGTAGAGGTTGGAAGGGATCTCTGCAGATCATCTAGTCCAACCCCCTCTGCCAGAGCAGGATCACCTACAGCAGGTTGCACAGGATTGTGTTAGGGCAGGCCTTGAGTATCTCAAAAATACTCATCTATTGGCAGAAAGGACCCTGGTTATTCAGATAGAACAAGATTTTGGGATAGTCCCTTGTAAAAAGGCAGAGGAAGGTACTGTGAATGGATATGATGACCTCTAGGGTCTGTGCTACATAGGGAAAGCCCCGAGGTAGTTCTTACTGTAACAGAGATCATCCCAGCGCCAGTGTTGCAATATACAGAAGGATAAAGCTAAAGATGCCTGCACTGACTTAACAGCTTGCCATACTAAATGAAGGAGCTTTTGCTACTTTCTCCTGCTGTTGGCTTCACAAATCAGTTATTTTCTGATTGTGATGCTCACTGGACTGCTCATGAACTGATTCATTAGGCTTAATCGGTATGGCACAGAAGAACGTTTACTTCTGTTATCTTCAGTTTGCTGCTGGATTACGGTGTTGAATTGGTCCTTGGAGGAGTCAGACAAGCTGCATACGTGGCAAAAGGCAATCTTTTCCATTAGTGGCAGCAGAATGTTAAACGAGCGCAAGCTTCCTTGTGTGTAGTGTCACCATGAGAACACAAATGGCCTGTTATTGCTGCAGAATTAATTCCACCGTGGCTGAACTGCCTTTAATTTTTCTATGGATTGAGAACGAGTTTTTACAGAAAGACAATTTCTTCTGATGCTTTTTCCTTCCCAGGGCACTGATCTTTTGCGTATAGCAAGCAGAGATTGCCAATGTGGAAGACAAGGAAAATGGAGCAGAATTAATGATGTACACATGGAAATCCTTTCAGGTGTTAGGGCATAATTGATATGAAAATATGGGCCTTTCTGCTCTGGGAAATCAATAAACTGCAATTTAGCCATGTTGTAACTGCCTGAAGATAAGCATTCTGACCATTTTTGCTTTCCTCATAGCTGCAGTGAGGTGCCCTGAAGCCTACTGATTTCCTAGCTTTCACATGCTGCAGGAGCAAAGGATAAGAGCGTTGTGGGGTTTTTTCTGTGCCTACTTACACAGACTTAAATTGCATTGCCTGTTAAATGCTTCACTTTACTGATGGTGAGTCACGGTTACCCAATACATATTCTCTGGAGTTTTACAGAATAGTGGTATTGCAGTGGGTATCACTCTTATATGTGTTTTGGCAATTTTGTCTGCTTCTAGCTGTTTGTTCTTTAAGATCTTCTACTGCAGCTGGAAGAGATTTAGTAGGTGCAGGCAGAAGCAGGGATCCATTTCAGTTCTGTTGGTGAGCAACATAACGGCTTTAAATTTTAAAAACAAGTTAAAAATAGGCACCACTGTTACAGACATTTGTGTTTGTTGTGTGATTGCATCGTAGTGCAAAGTATGAAGCTTATTTTTTTTAATAGTTTCCTGTTGTGACTTTCATTTTCTCAGAAATGAGAGGCTAATAATTCTCTGTGGGACTTTCTGTGGTCAGATGTAAGAAATAAATACTTGCTCCAGAAGTTTACAACGTCTGCTTCAATTTTTGACCTATTCAGGGTAATTTATGGTTGGAGATTTCCTGCTCTTTTATTTCTTTTAATTTCTTTTATTATACAGAGAAATTAGAATAGTTGGCTTCTATAGCATGATTACCTCTGGGTAGTTTGAAGCACTTCATACACAATACTTCTTTTAATCCTCACTGAGTCTGAAGTGACTGTAGCAGACAGGAAGGTCTCTGACTTCTCAGACCTGTGTCCTGACCACAAGGCTACAGTAACTTCCCTGAATCCAGCACATGTAGTACACCTTAAGTCTACACTTGACTTTCAGAATAGGAGCAAACTAGTTCTTGCTTGTTGTGGTTTTGTGTGGTGGGGTTCTGGTGGAGGAGGGCTGCAGGGGTGGCTTCTGCAGGAAGCAGCCAGAAGCTCTCTGCAGGCCCAGCAGAGCAAACACCAGCTGGCTCAAGCCCAGAGTCGCTGGTGACCAAGGCCGAGCCCATCAGTGATGGTCACAGTGCCTCTGGGAATCACATTTAAGAGGAAAAATCACAAGCAGCTTCTTTTTGTCACCAGAGAAGGGAGTGAGAAGATGTAAGAAACTGTGCAGACACCAAGGCCAGAGAAGCAGGCAAGGGAGGAGGCGCCCCAGATGCTGGAGAGAAAGATGCCCCTGCAGCCCCTGGAGAAACCCATGGTGGAGCAGGTGTCCCACCACAGCCCATGGATCAGGCTGAGACCCCCCTGCAGCCTCTGGAGAGGCCCCACGCTGGAGCAGGTGGAGACATACAGGACATGCTGTGACCCACGTTGGAGCAAGTACCTGCCAGCACTTGCAGCCCATGGAGAGAGACAAAGAGATTAGTGAGAGACACACACACCAGAGCAGGTTTGCTGAGGGGGAACTTGTGACTTCGTGGAGGACCAGGCTGGAGCAGTATGGGCCTGAGAGATTGAGAGACATTCTATGATTTATGACTGCACCCCATAGCAGTGACCCATGCTGGGGCAGCTGGTGAAGAGTTAAAACCCTGTGGGAAAGGACTCTCATTGGAGAAGTTCGTGGAGGACTGTATCCCATGAGTGGGACACTGGAGCAGGGGAAAGGAGTGAGGAATGCCCCACCCTCAGCTAAGAAGGAAACCAACTTGGGAGGAACTGATGGAAACCCCCATTCCCCCAGTCCCTGCCCCTCCCCTTGCCACAGTGGAGGGGGGAAGAAGGGAGCAAAATCATGACTTCAATCTGCAAAGGAGGGAGGGGTGGGGGGAAGTGCTTTAAGATCTGGCCACACTTCTCATTACCTGACTGGTGTCACTGGCTGTGCAGGGCAGTGTCATAGATTAGAGAGTTTTCTTTCCTTTATTCTGTGTTGAGTCTGTTCTGCCCATGATGCTCATTGCAGAATGATCTCTCCCTGTCCTTATGTTGACTCCTGAGCTTCTCAATACATACTTTCTTCCCTGTCCAGCTGAAAAGAGGAGTGACAGAGCAGCTTTGGTGGGCATCTGGCCTCCAGCCAGTGCCAAACAACCATATTGCTCTTTAAAATTGCTATTGCTGCAAAGTTGTTTTGTCAAAGATAGTCATGCACTGTGTGTTTGTAGGAAAAAAAAAAAACAAAAACCACCAGGGAAATTTCCACTTACTGTTTTAGCATTTCTGCTGTCAGTAAAAACTGGGGAAGAATTTTACACACACACAGACACACCTATTTCTCTGCATATTTAAAGCATTGTCTTTCCTTGAAGAGTACCCCAGTGGCTCAAACAAACAGTCCCCCTAACAGAAACCTAAATATTTCACTGATTTTCGGTCCTGTGTACAGATCTGTAGCAGTTGACTGAATCACTGGAGGTTTAGTCTCTAGACTCTTTAAAAAGAAAGTGCACTGGTGTGAAATTGGAGCAATACGTGAGTAAATCAGACTCCTGAACTTTGTGTGATCACCATGCAAAGGATAAATTGAAGTACACTCAACCTCCTGATAAAAAAAAAAAAAAGCAATTGAGAGAGCAATAAGAGGATATACAGCTGTAGGGAAAAAAATATAAGCAAAGAACAGAGTTCAGATGAAAGACAGAAACTGAAGACAGGGAAGGCAAGAAATAAACAACTCTTTAAAATAACTCTTGTGAAAGTCCTGCAGTGTAAGAGAAAAAATGCTTTCTCCTGCCCTGACCTATGAAGAGAAGCCATCAGTTCTCTGAGACTGTGTGTGAAAAAGAAGTGCTAAGGTCTGTTTCCCCATGTTCAGACAGTGAAATTGATACTGTTTGAAAAAATTCACTTCAAGAATTCAAGTCATGTTGACTGTCCCTACCCCGCAGTGTAAGGAAAGCCCTTTTCTGCTGCCTATTTATATTGAAAATGCATCATTCTCTCAGAGCTTGAAGCAGGCACTGAACTAAATTGATGGAAATGAGAGCCTGGCAGATTGCAGGGTGAATGAAACTGGATCTGTGGGTTCCACTTCTTCCACTACAAGATTGATTACTTAAGTTACAAGCACCTTTCCTTCTCTTGTTAAGAGATAACTTAATAACTCTAAACCTCCGCAGTTTAGTTAAAATTAAATCTACTTTTCAATTTTCCAGTATGAGGTCAATGAAACTGGTGACTGAGGAAACCCACTATTACAGAATAACAAAACCACAGAATCACAAGGTTGGAAAAGCCCTTTAAGATCATCGAGTCCAACCGTTCCTGTCCTGTGCTAAACCATATTCCTAAGTACCTCATCTACCCGTCTGTTAAACACATCCAGGGATGGTGACTCAACCCCCTCCCTGGGCAGCCTGTTCCAGGCTCTGACAACTCTTTCAGCAAAAATTTTTTTCCTAACATCTGAACTTTTTTCTTTGTGCATGGCAGGCATGAGAGGGCAGGTTCCATTAATGACTTGGCCTGGTTTCATCGCTGAATATCACGATCCCAAAAAAAAGACCTTTTCACACACCCTTCAATTGCTACGCAAGAAGTGCAAACCAAACACCTTTCCTGCAGCTCCACAATGAAAGGATATATGCCACTAAGTATGTATGGGGATCAGTTGAGTATGTCCTGCCTGAATCTTACTGGTGACATAGACTTCACCTTTGTTGAATTATTTAGTGTTACAGCATTTAACTTGCAGGTTCTTGCCCTTCAGCAGCTACTGATGGTCAGCGAAACTGATGCAGAGTTTACATTTTGTTTTTAAAAGACTACTAAAACAAACAGAGAACTTACTAGATCTTTTTTGGATTCTAAGAAGGAGCTGTGAAGGTCAGTGGTGTTCGCCGTCCAAACCTGTAAATGTGATTCTCTGATTAATATGACATTAGTTTTCTGTAGAATATATAGGACATTTCATATGCTATATTACTGTGCTATAGGACCATCTACTGACTTAGATGGGACTGAAGTTATGTAAGGATGCCTGTGAAATATGGCACTGTCACCACACGTACTTGACTGAAGGTTTTACATGAATATTTTACCAAAATGTGTAATCGTTGTGTAAGCTCTTTCCTGGAGAGCTTAAATAAAGGCAGTCTGACTTAACTATAGCATTTCACTGAGTCCTTGAAGAAATTGTGTTCTGCAGTCTGAACCCACAGGGTGAATCATTTAGGCAGTCCTCTTGTGGGGGGGCTTAAAAAAAGAAAAGTTGCCAATATTAACTTGTTCTGCTGGAACAAGCCCAAAGTATTTGAAGAAGGGGAAGGTGGGGAAATTGTGTGGAAAGCTTGTTTATTGGTATTTTGAAAATAAACACAAAATAGCCTCAAATTGCAGAGGTTTTGATAGGAAAATAGAAATGAACAGTCTATCTGAAATAAATTTTATAGAATTGCATCCTGACTAGCATCACACCTCAGCCTTCCTCACAATGTCCTTATAATCAGTCCCTCTTCTGATGCTTTTGATCTTCTTGATACCAACTTTCTGGACATCACAATCAGCCAACACCATCTGTTATTGTCTAGCAAAATTGTCTGGCTTCCACAGCTTCTGATGATGTGCTGGTACAGGGGTGGTGAGAGTGGCAATGTCTGTAGGGTTGGTGTTCTACTAGACAAAGAAGGAAAACACAGAATCACAGAAGGGCAGGGGTTCACAGGGACCTCTGCAGATCATCTTGTCCAACACCCCTGCTAAAGCAGGATCACCTAGAGAAGGTTGAACAGACTCGCTTCTAGGTGGGTTTTTAATGTCTCCAGAGAAGAAAACTCCACAACCTCTCTGGGCAGCCTGTCCCAGGGCTCTGACACCCTTGTAGTATAGAAGTTCCTCCTTATGTTTAGGTGGAACTTCCTATATTCAAATTTGTGCCCACTGCCTCGTGTCTTGTCACTGAGAACCACTGAATAAAAAAATCCTACATGTGAATCTCCTGTTCTTCTACATGCAACTGCTTTTAAGTCTTTTGGGAGCATGTCTGCAGAGAGTAAGTTATGTGAGAGAGAGCACAATAACTGGTAATTTCTGGAAGTAGAAGGTAAAAGAGAAGAATTAAACTTGCATTATAAGTAATGAATCTTGGAATATCTTATGCATGTTACTAACCTTGAAATAAAATAAACTAGTGGCAATACACGCACGGTCTTTAAAAATGCTGTTAGGACAGTATGGTGGAGAGATGGAGCAGAGAGAGTGGTGAGGTGCTGGAACGGGCTGCCCAGAGAGGTGGTGGATGGCCTGTCCCTGGAAGTGTTCAAGGTTGGATGGGGCCCTGGGCAACCTTGTGTAGATCCAGGCCTGACGTTGGTAGCCGTACCTGTGGCAGGGGGCTTGGAGCTCTATGATCCTTGGGGTCCCTTCCAACCCATGCCATTCTGATTCTAGGATTTCCTTACTCCCCTGTCGTATTTATACTTAACCACCAGATGGCAACCACAGACTGCCCACCGAGCTGAGTTTATCGCCTCCTGTTTATTTAACTTCTGTGACCCGAGACCGTAGTCTGACAGAGCTGCTTTGCTTTCAAGGAAGTCAGCAAAAAGAAATACAGCTGTAAAATGAACATCACGGGGTTGGCTCTTCTGATTTCCACTTAGACATGGTTTAGTATAAGTGCAGCTACAGCATTTATAATTTGGGAGAGTGAGGAATCGGGTCGGCTGAATTTGTATGTGTGCAAAGATGTGCCTGTGTAATGCATTTAAATCCTTAGAGTAAATTCATTCTTTGAGAGTTACAGTCTTCTCACAGCTCTTTTTCTGGTCTGGTTAGGTAAGGTCAGGTCAGGTCCTCAGCTTTCAGAGAGAGACAATGATATACATTCAGTCGAGTTAGATTGGCTTAGGCTAGTGAAAACAATAGTCCTAGTTTTACAGCATCTGGTGTCATGCAGCCTACCAACTCCAGTGACACTCAGTAACTCTCATGCATTCAGTATGAGAGGCTCTGTCCAACTTCCTTCACCCCCATTCATTCTTTTGTTCCTTCTTATGCCTTCATCCCTGGTCATGCCTACTGACTGGGAGATAACAGCAGTGCTGTAACTTACTTGGAATATGCTTTCTATGGGGACCCTGCTAGGATCCCATCTCCTTGTTTCAGCCCAGACTTCCATTCTCATATATTGATGTTACAAAGATACCTCTGTTCTTCCATTCTGACATCAGTAGCATGAAAGTTGAAATCTGACTTAAGAGTCTCGAAAGCAAATGCTTAAATTCTTCAGTCAGAGAGATGATTGTGTCAGAATTTTGCAGAGATGGAGTTCTGCTGGACTGAACCCCATGTGCAGGTTTGTCATGAGATGGGACCTTCTTAGAAGAGACTTAGATGATAAGGTGGCGAGGGGGTGTCAGTGCTATCGCTAGACTTTATCAAGGGAAAACCAAGGGAGATCCCCGGTATTCTGGGTAAGTAGCATGATAGCATTCACTGAACAAATAATGCCACTTTTCCTGAGCTCTCAGCAGTGGTTTTGATGTTGGTGCAGTGGCTACCTAATTTAGAAACTGCTGTCCGAGGAGGACACAAGAATATCAACACAAGAGCCTGAGTTTTCCTGTGAACTGCCAGATGTGTGCTTTGTATTTGGCTTTTATTTTGTCTGTGTGCTGTGAGTTTTTCTTAGCTGGCAGGATTTGGGGAACATACAAAAAACCAGCATTTTAATACCTTTGCTGCTTCAGTGGATATTTTGAGTAGGCGTCTGTAAGGATTGGCTCGGAGTTCCACAAGCAGGTTTCACGAATGTCTAGTGCAGCAGGTGACTCAGGGGGTTGTTAAAGCGACTCAGCCTTGTATTACCTTGAGGCTCCATCTCTGCAGAAGTGGAGACAACTCATAACAACTCATGGGCAGCTGTGTAGATAGCTCAAACTTGCCTTGTCCTGTAAACCGAGACTAAACAGGGCAGAGCTGCATAATTCAACGGAGAGAAACTGGGGTTGAGCCTTCCTTCAGCAAACAATATGCCCTGAGTCCCAATCAAGCCACTATTCAGCTACCTGAATGGTGTTTGTAGGATAAAGGCAAGCCATAAGGGTCCCAGCATGGTCTTAATGGACCCAGACAATGCAAAGAGATGCAACAGATAGGGCATAAGATAAGGGGGATCACTGCTAATGACAAACATAGAAGGTGGCATTGTCCACTGCGGCACAGCCCTGCCCACTGTCATCAACATCAGGCATAAAACCAAATAAAACCCCTCAGATTCGGTCTGAGATGGGGGAGCTGCTTCTCCAACTCTGCGAGGAGACCCTTCCCTCTTGGAGAGGATGCTGGCTGAGGGAACGTACTGAGAGCCCTTACCAGAGAGATGGGTAAGTGAATATTTGATGTGCTTTAAGTTTGTAGTCTCAGGCGGTTGAATAGCCCATGTGTCGTATTTAGTGCGCTTGTGATAGTGAGTTCCATGAATCTGCTGTGGTTCTAATACTGAACCTTGTGACTTGCCCACAGGCGGTAACTGCGAGTGATGTGACTGTTGCGGGGTGTAACACCGCTCTGCCATGCTGGCAGTAGCCCATCTTGAGAATCAATTGTCGTGATAAGCGTAGCCGTACTTCTGAACTGCAATAGCGCATTTCTCCCTCGTGTCCATAAAACCTTAAGTAGTGACATGTTGAATCCTCATGTAGATTTTAAATAAGTCGTTATTTATTTTTTTTTAAACCCTGCAGTCGAGTGTCTTTCTGTCACAGCACCCTGGTAGGGGCCACATGTAACAGACACGCATAAAACAAAATGAGGCCTAGTGGCTAAACTTTGATTATTATTTCCAAAAGGATTCTCTTGATACTTGTGGAGTTTCTCTGTATTTTCTGGATGCAAAGAAGGGCAGCAAATGTCTTTCTAAATCTAATTTGGGCATTGGCCAGTATTGAGAGCATTGATCTAAAGGGATTGTGGGATTTCATTTGGTTCTTTAAATACCTGCTTTCTTAAAAGAAGAAAAATAAAGAAAAAAGAAGTCTTCAAAGGAAATTTAAATCCAAAAGAAAAACTTCCATGGATGAGCAGATGAAAAGAAAAGGTGTTAGAACTTCCCCAAAATTGGTTTGTAATATGGAATGGTGCAGGGTAGGAGTTGTGTCCTTTTTTCTCTATGGAAAAAAAAAAATAAAACTTTTTGCACAGTTGGGGTTTCAGGGTGTGGTAATGACTGGAGAATCTTACACTTGTGTAGGCTGAGGAAATGACAAGCCAAGTAGCATAATTTTATTTTCTTCGGTCACCACGCGATGTGGGCAAACAAAGGGAGGCTTCTTCCTCACTGCAGAAATAGTTTTCTATAGATAAATCTCATCACTCTCCAACATGATGTCCTGGCCACCAGCAAGCTCCTGGCTCATCCAAGCCTGGCTCTAGTGCCACTCTGCTTATTCCAAGTTGATGGAAATCGAGCCATGTATAAATTTAAATGGAAAATTGTATTTAAGTCCTGGGATCACAGTGTCTCATAGTAGGACAGTGTGGTCCCTAACAGGATCCCGTTGGACTGTAGATCTGTAGCTGAAGTGCAGTGTCACAGGCTCTTCTCGTGCTCTGTTTACCCAGTGGAAAGGTGCAGCACCGTGGTGAGATGTAGCTCAGGTAAGCCAGTTGCAGCCAACACATTAAATCAGTTAGCAGGAAGCTGAGCTATGATGATGTACCTTAAAGAACCTGGGGGGAACACAGAGTGAGAGCCACTAGCCTGGGTCACGCATCCCCTCCCTCTTTATGCATTGGCTGAAGGAATGTGCAAGAGGCTATTTCAGTGTTATTATCCTTGGTTTTCATCCAACTGGTCTTCAAAAGGGATGTGACTGTGAAGTTGATTCCTAAGTAGCCGCTTGTCTCAGTTCTACCTTAAACAGCAGCCTACACATGTGGAGTATTGGATGGATGAGAAATCACAGGCCCACTTCTTCCTTCCCTTGCGTTTCATTTGCTGGTAGCTTTTCTGAAAGGCTTTACCATTGACTGCTTCCTGACCTATTTTATTTCACATGTGTATTTCAGGGATTTCAGCAGTTACTGTTCATTCTTTTCTGGTAAGAAAACCAGGCAATACTATTTTTATTTTCATCTGAGAAAAAAAGAATGTTACTCATATTCTAAGGCAAGGGGAACACCCCTATTACAGCTTTGGTTTTGAATATTAGTTGCCAGTCCTTCACAAAAATAAAAGATGCTGCATCGTTATATTTTCAGGATTTTTTGAGTCCAACATGGATATTCTGAGCTGTGAGTGCTTTTCTTCAGTCTTGAAGATCAGGTGGTCATGCCTGAGTAGCTAGGCTCCTGTTCATTTCTATTAGAGCTTTTTAGACTTCCTAATATCTTTTTTTTTAAAAACCAACCAACCAACCAAACAAACAAACCAGCCACCCAGCTTCACATAGCTGAGAATATAAAATTGACCCTTGCCTTCTGTGAAACAATATGATTCACAGTAAAAAAATTTGGTTTATTCAATTTAGCATTGCACTTAGCATTGCAAACCTCCTAGAATATATACTGTATAATTTAAAGATCTCGAATAGCAGCTGTATTATAAACTTCTTCACTTTCAGTAGACAAATACAGAGGAAAAAACAAACATGTTATATTGCTATTACTTAAGAGTGACAAGGATTATAGAGCACTGCAGGAACTATAAATTACTTGCCAGACTCCACTTTGCTGCAAAAACAGAGTTATATTATTCTTTAAAAATGCATTTGCAATGGTACTGCCTATGGAATATTTATATTATGAAAGATCCTTGAGGTTGCTGAATTGCTTTGGTTGAGGGTGGGTGATATTTTTTTAATGCTAGATAAAGTATTCTTGCAAACTTCATTATCTGGTATTTTGCTGGGCTGTTGGGATACTTCATCATTTTGTGAATGGAGTCATTAGGAAGGATGATGCTATGGTGCTTAGCCAGCTTTTAACAGGAGGAATGTTTTTGAAGCTCTGTTTGACCATTGGTCCTTGCCTTGATCCTACTTCTTGGGGAACTGGTCATGCAAGGACTGTACTCTTAGACCTTTTTGAAGTGTTCTGTGCTGCCTGGCAACAGAAGAGCTCGGTGGTTATTTTTACCAGATGTTATACATGAGGAAATTCCACCTTGCATATTTGGGTTTTTTTAGAATAGAAACATCTTGGCCTTTTATTATTATTATGGAAGATATCTGTTTATATTCCAGTGAGCAATGTTGGTACTACTCCTGAGATCACATGAAAATGCCTCTCCCTTTACATCCCCATCAAGTGTATCCTTTACAATGTATGTTCTCATATCTTTGCAGGCTTCTCGTATGCCACAATGGAATACGTGTTTCAGGGGGAAGAGTTACCTAACAACTGCAACAGAAACCTGTGTTAAGACTTTCAAAAATGGCTATTTATTGCAAGAATTCGATTTGAAAGGAAGCAAAAGACCTTACCATTTTGTTGCTATTGTTCATTTGATTTTCCAGACAGGCATGAGAATCTACTTTTGGAAAATCAGACTGAGCTCTGTGCAGGTTTGCATCTGAGATCCTGTCTTTACTCTGGCTCTGACTTGCTATGTCAACTGGAAAATGATCCCCTGTGTTATTACAGTCTACTTTAGAATAAAACACACTCAATTTTCCTCAATTTTCATTTTCATTCACATAAACGTATAAAGTAGTCCTCAAATGAAAATTGTTAGAGGTTTTTTTCCACTCGTTTGTACTCTTCAGCTATGTAGAGGACAGTAGAGCAAAGGAACAGACTATTTCTGCAATCATAACAGTAGTATGAGAATTGTACCTACAAAACTCTTATGGAATAACTGAACTATGCACTGGAACAAAGGAAGGAGTCTGAAAATCAGATGGGCATAGCTGAAAGGGAATGTTGAACAGCTTGTATCAGTGACCGATTGGCTAATCAGATCCGCTGCCTTGAATTTCACCCCAAAATAATTCAGAGTAGTTTTGTTAAAGGGCCGCAGTGCTTTCTCTGTGTGATACCATAAAGAAAGTGTTTCTGGCCTGGAGAATGCGAAGGCTGCTGGGAGGTTAGAGATGAGCACTGGGATCACATTGCGTCAAGAAATGTGCTGTTGTGTATACATGCTTCCTAATGTTTGTGCATGGTTTCTAACATGCCCTTGGGTACTATGACTCATAGACTCCTCTGCGTATGAAATAGAAGATAAACCAGCAGAAGGTGAAGGAGCCTCACACCAGAATATTGCCCTCTGTGATGTGGTAGCATTTCCTTCTACTACGCAGTCTACCCTATGCCATCTCCTCCACTGCCTCACTCAAGACAGCCAAGCTCCTCTACCTTCAGCCTTGATTTTTTTCCTCTTTCTACCCATCATTCAGCAATGTACATCCATGTGACTTAGTTGTCTCTGCAGATTGGTGACAGGTACTCAGAGATCAGTCTGTTTTATAAATGAGATCCTATCGTATTTTAGGTCAGCAAATCTACCCAGGCTGAGGCACTTGCTTTCCAGTTGAGAACTTGCTCCCTCCCTGGCCAAAATTTGTGTTGTAGTGTTTACAAGAGCTTTGAATAGTTGTATTAATGTTTCAAATGATCCAGACAAAACAAAGCCTGATACTTGGCTTTTAATTCTGTATATATTGATGTGCTATTCTTGTCCCCAGTGTCTGAATTATTTTAAGTTAAAAATCAGACTAGAGCCCGAGGTCTGCAAGGCTCCCTTTCTTTTTCTCCTTGTAGAAATTTACAACTGTGTATCCTATCCTGCGCAATTAGGGAAGCAATATTATTCCTAAATTTAATCTTTCTTCACACAGGTATTGCTGTATTAACACCTTCCCTTTCCTTTCCTTTCTTTCCTTTCCTTTCCTTTCCTTTCCTTTCCTTTCCTTTCCTTTCCTTTCCTTTCCTTTCCTTTCCTTTCCTTTCCTTTCCTTTCCTTTCCTTTCCTTTCCTTTCCTTTCCTTTCCTTTCCTTTCCTTTCCTTTCCTTTCCTTTCCTTTCCTTTCCTTTCCTTTCCTTTCCTTCCCTTCCCTTCCCTTCCCTTCCCTTCCCTTCCCTTCCCTTCCCTTCCCTTCCCTTCCCTTCCCTTCCCTTCCCTTCCCTTCCTTCCCTTCCCTTCCCTTCCCTTCCCTTCCCTTCCTTCCCTTCCTTCAGTTACATGGTTAGATGTCCATCTCCTTGTATCCTGTTAGAATAATATTCATAGGCTTGAGTCCTGCTTTTATTAAAGTCAGAGTCAAATCTCAAACGGTAATGAAAGTAAAGCCACACCTCTTTGTTAGGATTTATTTTAGGATAGCTTCCAAAGCCCACAGACCATATAAAGACATCTTCAGATGATACGGTCTGATGCCACAGAATAGATTCAGGTGTTAAATTTTGTTATATACATGACATGCATATAATTTCTGATGTGTTTTTTTTTAAATAATAATGATGAAACAATTTGTTTCATTTAGAATGAAACTTCCTTTTGCAATGCTTGTAGTCTGCGAATTGCAGCTCTGTGTTAGGATGACAGCCAAAAAGTGAAACTACTAAGGAACAAATGAGCAATTCATTTTTAACAGCAATACTGCTTCAATGTGGAATTGCATAATTGGAGTGAAATCAGTTTTCTCTCAACAAACTAAGAAACTGGGATTATTTTTTTTTGGTGGGATTAGAGCTTTACATGAGGAAATTCACATATTTTCCTGTAAATTGTAGTCTAGGTGGGGTTATCCTTCCCATTATTAAGGTTGCCTAGGATTTTTTTTCAGAGTTAGGCAGGAGTTTGATTAGATTTGGTAGCTTTTTTGAAGAGCAGGACTAACAGCATTTACTCTCCAGCATTAATGTGTGTGTTTTATGGGTAGCTTAAGTCTCCAGTATGATTAAAGCTGTCACTGCCTGAAAGACAGGTAAATCTCAAAAAGATTTAAAAATATAATATATTATGCTGCCAACATCCTTTTCTTGTAGGATATTTCTACTTGTCATTATAGTTGCTGTCCGAAATGAACAGCAGTAGGGATACTAGTCCCTTGTGAACTTTGCAAAGATGTGGTGCTTGGGTCTTTTTAGAAAGGGTAGTATGAGTGGAAGGTTCTTACTGGACTGAGTCTGGTTTTTAATTAGCGTTTTTTCTTCTCTGGGTGGTAAGAATTTAGGGACAGTAAATTACCTAAAAGTTGCCATGTATAATGAAAAGACCTTTTTCCAGCTAAAATAGGCATGAAAAAAATCAGTCGGCTTCCCTAAAGAGCCAGACTCTGGATTTACCCCTCATCTCTATTTCTGGTTTCTTCTGTAATTTGCCTTTTTTTTTTTTTTTTTTTTTTGCCTTGGGTGTCACACTAAAGAAAAACCTTTTCATGCCTTTTAAAAAATACTTTCTGTTCAGTATTCATCACAATTTCTACAAAATTAAGGAGAAATTGACTTAGCACTTGAATCTGAGACCATTTCAACCAGCATCTTCATTCGGTAGCATTTTTTCTCTCAGTAGTCTAATTAAATGTATTATGTTTTATTTGCAAATGATTTAAGCCTGCCTTGGTAACAGATGGTTGGGTTACATTTCTGTAACCCTAATCAAGAGTTGTCATCTGTCCTCACGCATCTCTAGCATTCAGCTATGCATATTGACTCAACAGTGGTATAAAACAATAAATGATGATTTCTTTTCATGAGAGACCGAGTACCTGAGTTCTGTTTTCACTCGCAGTTTGAAATGGGCACAGTCCCTTCTGCAGCAATGTCTGTTGCTGAAGAGCATGTCCAGGACTCTACTGCCAGCTTTTTTTCAGCATATAATTTCAAGCAGGATTCCTGAGGTCTGGCCATTTCTTCCTGGGATCAAAATGGGTGTAAAGCAAAGACTTCAAAACAGGAGGACTCTTTGAGGGATATCTGAGTGATGGCATCAGACAGAACGGGTTCAAAAACTCTGCCAGTATGAAAGCACCATAGAAGTGCAGAGAGCAAAATTGATGGTGAACTTAAATAAACTCAGGAAAGAGGTGGTTATTGGACTTATCAGCATGTGATACGCTGTGTGCGCTTTCTGTTCCTGGAATGCCAAGGATGCAGTCTTGGTCTGTCTGTTCTTGTGGAAAAGATAATCCATCATTGACATTGACCATTTTTCCTCTCAGTGTGGCATAAGAAGCAGGCATCACATCCTTAGTGCATATATATCTGGGTGAATCTCCCTCCCCAGTGACAAACTGGGGGTGGGGGCAGCCCTGTCAGTGAGGCTTCTGGGGCTTTTGGAGCCTGATGCAGAAATCTGGAGGTCACCAGACCTGCTGCACCTTCACTGTCTGCTAAGAAGGTCTTGCACAGCTGCTGTTTAGGCTGTTTTGTGCTGCGGCACTTTCACATGATAGGTCTAAGACAGACATGAACCACAACAGAACAGAGCACTGAAAAACGGAATAACTCCTATCCCAAAGCAGTCAGCCTGGCTGAAAAAGTCACTGCAGCTCAGAAGCCCTCATCTGCTGCAAAATGGCAAGCCTAACAAATGCTTTCCTCTTTCCATTGCTCTTGGAGTTGGCCAGAAGAAACCTTTCAACACTCTTCCAAGCTTTGTTTTGGGAGGATCCCGTTCTCCCTTCAAGGTACCCATAAAATGAGCAAGCCACTGCCAGAAGATGTCTTTTCCTCTGTATGGTGTTTTTTACAGGATTTTAGACACCCTGTGAATGTACAGCTTGCAATGCTTCTCAGTTTTGCTGGCAGTACTTCCACAAACTCTAGGTGTGTCTGTGTAGTTCCGATCTGGTCTTCAAAATAATACTTGGGTCTGTCAGCATATCCTTGTGCATTTTTGCAGAAAGCCAATTAACCCCTCTGCACCCCTTCAAAAGCAGCCAGAAATCATTTGCTAAAACTCAGTGAAGTGCAACCGCTTCGCTCCTATTTTAAACTCTTGCAGTTAATAGCTTCCGTAGAAAGAAACCTTCCTCCCATCAAAATAGCATGACTGAAACTTTGCAGAGGCATGTGTCCTTTATTTCCTCTCTGGAGCCCTAAAAATGTAAGGTTTTTTTTTCCCCTGGCCATACCACCTCACAGCTAATGAAGCCCTTGGGTATTCCAGGATGGGAAAGCTAAGCAGGTTCGTATTCTAAAGCTGTTCCCTTTACTTCTAGTTAAACATAGTAATTATGGCCTTACCCTTTAAGAACACTGATTGCAGTGGAGACTTTCAGTCAGGTTTTTAATTTGGCATAGGTTTCTGTGTAATTCAAAGGCCTTTCCCCAATTTCAGTTTTATTTTTTATAAATAATGGGACATATGATGATATTTGCATGTTGTATGAGTGTTCTACTCTACTGTATCGAATGTGAAAAGATAACCAGCTTACCATGTCTTTTAATGGATGAAGCAGCAATAAAAAAAAAACAGCTTCCTAAGTTGGTTGTTCAGACCTACACACCTGCATCTAAACAAAGGGCTCTTATGGATTTAAGTTATGTCCCAGTATAACTGGGACCTATATCTGAACCGAATCGAGGTTCAGATTAGGTATCAGGAAAAATAAATCCCTGAAAGAGTTGTCAGGGCCTGGAACAGGCTGCCCAGGGAGGGGGTTGATGTGTTTAACAAACGTGTAGATGAGATAATTAGGGATATGGTTTAGCATAGGACAGGAATGGTTGGGCTTGATGATCTTAAAGGTCTTTTCCAACCTTGTAATTCCGTGATTCTGTGTTTATTTTTCTTCAAATATTTGTCAGTATTTCTTAACCAAAAAAGCTTAAAAAGAATTCTATTATTTTCCTTTTTCTCATTTTTTCCCTCAAAATCCAAAAATCACAGTTGTTACTATCTCCTTAGTTGCTTCAACTGGCTATCCACTAGCTAACAGGCAAAACTGTGTGATACCATTTTAATACCTTGAGTATTCTGCAGAGATGCTCTGAAATCAAAGAAGTGTTTTTAGCATGCAGGAAGCTCTATATTGAGGATTAGACTGCTGAGCTGTTCAGCACATCCAGGATATTCCCAGCTGCTTGTTTGCTGCAGAATATAACCATCTAAAGTGGTTAAGCTTTACAAGAGGCAGAGATTAGTCAGGCAAATCGAAATGAAGAAGAATATCACAAGTATCATGAGGTCCACTTAGAAAATGAGGATGTTAGATCAATGCTAAATTAATAATGATTTTTAAAAAGCACGAGCTGCAATTTTAATAAATGCAATGTTTTTTCTTACTTTTGACACCTGTTGTATTTTTTGTGTATTTTTTTCATTAACAATGCTTGTCATCTTATATGTGGCAATTACTGTCAGCTTTCTTCTGTTGTATATTGTTTGAAGCAGGGAGCAATATATGAAAGAAAGCTGGACAAGGAGAGGAAAATTCCTAAACCAAACCAAACCAACCCGTTTAAACCAAACATTTCCTTCAAAAGATTAGAGAAATCACACATGATTTTTGCAATAGTTTCTTTTTTGAAATAATAATTTTCGTTTTTTTTTTTACAAAATAATTTTTTGCCTACTTGAAAATAAAAATGTTCCTGAAATGAAGTTGCTTGTTTTAGATAACATCTGGTGAAAGAAAGGAGAGGTTTAAAACCTTTTTAAAGCACAGAAGGTAAAGGAGTCCTATTGTAAAACCTTTTAATTGACTCCTCATTTACTCTTGACAGCAGTTTCTAAAAGAAAGGATTTGAATGTTTTCTTAAGTCTGATTCAGAACACCCTGAAGTCCATCAAGTGTCATGGCAGCAAGTGGTAGTGGTGGAGATAGGTGAGATGGGATATAAAATCTGAAACTTAATTGAACTCCTTTGAAACATTTCAGGTGATATTCATTACAATGTAAATTACCACAGTGAATTTTGAGTTATCTCTGAGGCTGTGTAATTCTTCAGTATAGACTATCCTTTTTCCACATAGAATCTGTGCTTTGCAGGTGAGGTTTAGGTTGTGTTATTACAAAACCAACTAACCAAACATTGAGCAACTCCCAGTGACTTTGTCAGAAGTCATTACAGCCAGCAAGTATAGTCTGAAGGACTGGTATTACACTCTTCTCTTTATAGCTGCTAGAGAGAACATTCTGGACCGTACGGACCCTTGAACTGACCTGATACAGTTGTAGGCAGTCTACTTAATTTTCTCATGAATGAAAAATAGGAAGAGACTACCCACAGTCAGGATTTGTTGTTTGTTTGTTTGTTTGGGTTTTTTTTTTGGGGGGGAGGCTTTTAAACATAAGTATCATAAGTCTATGTGGCTTTTAAGGGGAGAGAGAATGACTAAGCAGGGAGGTGGGCTCTATACTTCAGTTGTACTTCATGATTGCAAGGTTGAAAGTCATGGAAATGTGCCAGGAAAAGGGAAGAGTGTGTTATTAGAAAAGAGCATAATCTGAAGTATATTTTCCAGTCACTTGTGCCAGCAAAATGCATGAATAATACAGCCACTAGGGATAATGTGATAATGGTAATGCCATTGTGAGTTGCATTTGTATCACAGATGTCCATTGCTTATGGCCCTTCCTCAGATTAGAGAACAGGGAAGAAGTGTTTCCAGGTGAGTCGATAATGGTCTGTCAGGCAGGCAAGCTTCATCACTCACTGAATAAGCAATAATATATTGATCATTCACAAAACATGTCCTGCAGAGCTGCTAGGCCTGGAAAATCAATCCTTGACTAATTGGTGCATTTTGTAGAAGCAGAATCTACAATAAGTCTTAAATGACTTGCATTTCATGCTGTGTACTTTCAGCTGGGTACCTTCTGGGTTTTCTATAGAGAATGTTTGAGTATTTGTTCTGAGCTCACTGTTTAGAGTTAATAAATTATACTAATGCCATTTCCTTAGCGCTTCAATGACTTCAGATCTTCTAAGTTTCTCAGATCTTCTCAGAGTCGGGAAGAAAATGGAGCTTAAGTAAGCTTCCACTGTACTTCTACTGTACTATGAAGAGCAGAGAATTGCTGATCACTTTCAGTGTTGAAGAAGAAGGCTAGGCTTTAGGGCACTTTAAAAATTGTATATAGACTGAAATATTTTAATAAGCTATGTAAGGTAGTGCCGAATACTTTATCTTCTGTAGTGGAGCATTCTTCTGCCCTTCAGCAAATACACGGTTTGACTTATGTTGATGGGGCTGGTGGCTGACTGTACTTTACAGTCATCATTCAAGGGTCTAGAGCAAATTGTTATGTTACTAAAATAAGTCACCAAGTGAACTAGAAAAATATAATATTATTGCAGCCTTCCTCTTTCCTAAGAACTGATTCAGATGAATCTTGGCAGTTTGGGATTTTCATATCAGAAAAGTCCATAAACAGTTATTTCATTTTCTATCAGTATTCTCCCTCAGAAGACTTTTAGTAGAGATATATTTGAATCTTGTGCAGCAAAAAATCTGGCAAGCAAGATAAGTATAAGAAATAAAAAGAGCATAATCAAAATTCTGTGGCCTGACACTAATAAAGAATGCTAAAATCCACTTATCACGCAACCCCTCATAGATTTGGTATTTATGTAGCGAAATAGAGTCATTAGCTGCAACTCCATAGCTATCTTTTTCTATGCAATCAATGGAAATGTCTGGAAAGAAAAAATGTCATATATTGGGGAGGCTGCAATTGCATTTCAGAGCCATAGAAAAATCCATGACTTAAACATCAAACAATGAATCTTCAACTGAAATGCTTCTTTGTGTTATCTGAAAATGCTGCAGTTGAAAGTACATCGTAAGTCACAAACTGATGTCTAAGTGCTTTCTGAACTGGATAGGGCTGCCTGAAAAAACACCTCTTTGAACCACGTTTGAACAGAGGACTTGACCATAGAAAATAGGGTTGCAAAGTAGCACAGGGGAAGAAAAATATAGTATATATGAAGGTATACATGAAGTAGGTGTACATGAAATGGATTTAATTTCTGAAAGGTGCCTATCCAACAAATCCTTGAAATCTTGTATGGTAGAGATTCCATCAATGTTGCTTGACAACTTATTCCTATGCTTCATTGTCCTTATTGCTAGGAAGCTTTTCTTTCCCAATGTTAAACAAAATACCTACTGTTGTAATATAAAACACTAATACTGGTTTTACTCATGGAGGGCATAGAGAGTAGTTTTGTACCTCTTACATATTTGAAAAGCCAATACACATCTTCTGAGTCTTCTCTCCCTAAAGAAAACAGTTCACTTTTTTTTCTTTCCTCGAGTAAATTACAGAATCATAGAATCACAGACTGTTTTGGGTTAGAAATTAACTCAAAGCCCATCTCATTCCAACCCCCTTACGTGGGCAAGGACACCCTCCACTAGCCCAGGTTGCCTAAAGCCCCATCCAATCTGGCCTTAAACACTGCCAGCGATCCAGGGGCAGCCACAGCTTCTCTAGGCAACCTGTGCCAGCATCTCAACACACTCAGAGTAAACAATTTCTTCATATATCTAATCTAAATCTACTCTGTTTTAGTTTAAACCCATTACCCTTGTCCTATCACTCACTGCCCTTGTAAACAGTCCCTCTCCATCTTTCTTATAGGACCCTTCATATACTGGAAGGCTGCTATAAGCTCTCCCTGGAGCCTTCTCTTCTCCAGAATGAACAAGCCCAACTCTCTCAGCCTGCCTTCATGGGAGATGTGGTTCAGCTCTCTGATCATCTTCATGGCCTCCTTTGGACAGCTACATGTCTTTCCTGTCCTGGAGACAGGACACAGAGTAGAGGAGCAGAATCCTCTACCTTGACCTGCTGGTCATGCTGCTTTTGATGCAGCCCAGGACACTGTTGGCTTTCTGGGCTGCAAGCACACATTGCTAGCTCATGTTGAGCGCCTCATCCACCAACAGCCCCAATTCCTTCTACTCAGGGCTGCTCTCAATCCGGTCTTGACCCAGGCTGTAGTTGTGCTTGGCACTGTGCTGCCCCATGTTCAGGACTTTGCAGTTGGCCTTGTTGAACTTTGTGTGGTTCTTGTGCACAAAACCCTATTTTCTATGATCACGTGCATGTTTCAAGCCTGTCAAGGTCCTTCTGGATGGCATCCCTTCTCTCCACCATGTCAGCAGCACCACACAGCTTGGTGTCATTGGCAAAGTTGCTGAGGGTGCACTCAATCCTATTGTCCGTTTTTCTTACAAGGAGGTTAAACAGCGCCAGTCCCAGTACCAACCCCTGTAGCATGCCAATGGTCTTGATTTTGACAGTCAGCCATTGGCCACAACAGGGCGACTGTCCAGCCAATTCCTTATCCAATGTTGTTTGTCTTTTTACTAGCCCTGTACTCTGAACCTTCTCTAGTTGATCTACAAACTTTCTGGATTGCCATGTGAAAAAATTAGGTGGCTTTACATACCAGACATGTAAAGAGCTGTCCTGAAAGAGATACAGATGGTAGATGATAGTGTTTAGTTTGCTTGAATGGAATGCTCCCAGATTCACGCATATGGAAAATTGAAGTGCAGGCATAGGTGAAGCTGTGCTTAATCGGTCCAAGAAACTGTCATTGAAAGTCACCAAAATCTGATGCCCAAGATAAGGTTGTAAGACAATTCATAGATGATATATCAATTGCATCATGAATTCAATATGTCTGGAATCAGATTCTGCTGCACCACACCCTTGTGAAGCTGAGAATTCCATGCTTTAGAAGGTATGAAGTGAAGTATGAAGTAGCTGTCATGTCTTTTGAACAGGCTGTTAGCATCAATCAGCTGGATTACTGTGCTTCAGTGCGCTTGAGTGAGGTAGCAATTCAATGGTGGAGTTAGTGCAAGAGAGACATGGACATCCTGGAGAAAGTTCATCAAAGGACCATGAAGATGCTGAAGGGTCTGGAACATCTCTCCTATGAGGAAAGCGAGCTGGGGCTGTACATCCTGGAGAAGAGAAATGTCAGGATGGATCTCATTAATGTCTATAAAAACTTGAAGAAAGACTATAAAGAAAATGTAATCAGGCTGTTTTCAGTGGTGCCCAGTGCCAGTACCAGAGACAACAAGCACAAACTGAAACACAGGAGCTGCTCTCTGAACTTTACAAAACACATTTTTGCTGTAAGGGTGATTGAACAATGGCCTGGGCTGCCCAGAGAAGTTATGAGATCTCCATCTTCGGAGATACTCAGGAACTGTTTGGAATTGGTCCTGGGAAACCAGGTCTAGGAGAACCTGCTTGACCAGGGATGTTGGAGCAGATGACCTGCAGAGGTCTCTTCAAACCTCAACCATTTTGTGATTCTGAGACACTCCAAAAGTAAGGAGTTTAGTTAGTTATGCTGCTAAACATGTGCCGTAGCAGGGGGTTGGAACTGTGTGATCCTTGGGGTCCCTTCCAACCCAGACTATTCTATGGTTCTATGATTCTATGTGAATGAGAAAAGGTGAAAGCTGGTCACAAGTACAGCTCAGTGTCCAGGGAGACGAAGATTCTATCCCAGGTCATACCATTATTGAACTACTCCAGAATAAAGGAAATAGGCAATAATGCAAAAATTATGGAAGCAGTTCCAGTAAGCATTGGCAATATAAAAAAAGCTGTTTATAAAGGAATCATTATAAATGCAGGACTGGCTAGCAGAGAGCATCACATATATCCAAAGAAAATCTCCTTCCTGAATTGAAAAAATACCTCGTTAAATGGATAGATTTGTTAGTGCGAAGAATTAATTAGTTCTGCAGATGAATAATAGCTTTTAAGTTTTAAAATGCCAGAAGGAAGTGACAAACTCCAAGGGAAACTCTTGGAAAAGGCATTCTTAAAAAAAAAAAGTGGAAAGTGTGTGTGTGTGTGTGTATGTGTGTGTGTGTTCAGAGCAGAAGTTCTCTAAGTTGAGTTTATAATCCAGGAACATGCAGTCATCCAAAACTGGGATATGACTACTCTAAAATCCAAGAAAGAAGTTTGGGTCGTGGAAAAAACTGACCTGTATAATAGCATAGCTAATAAGTGGAGAATCAGTCCTATGGCAAGTATCTGGAAAAACCTATACAACTGCTGAACACTGGTAGAGCTGAAAAAGAAAGGGGGAGAGGATGAAGGTAAAGTTCAAAAGCTCTGCATGGAATTTTTTGGTTTGGTGCAAGGCCATATGATTAAATGGGGGACAGGAAAGCCCTCAGAGTTCCTGATTCAGAATTACAGTTTTGACTCAAGGTAGAATAAATGTTATGAGGAGTTTCTGAGGGAACTGGGAGTGTTTAGTCTTAAGAAGAGAAGGCTGAGAGGAGATCTAATTCCTCTCAACAGCTACCTGGAAGGATGTTGTGTAGAGGAGGGGGCTGACCTTTTCTCCCTAGTGACAAGTGACAGGACAAGAGGGAATGGCATCAAGTTATGCCAAGAACAGTTTAGATTGGATATTAGGAAAAACTTCTTCCCAGAGAGGGTTGTTAAGCATTGAAACAGGCTGCCTAGGGAAGTGGTGGAGTCCCCTTTCCTGGAGGTATTTAAAAGATGGTTAGATGTGGTGCTGAGGTTTTAGTGGTTGTTGGCAGATTAGGGTGATGGTTGGACTTGATGGTCTAAAGGGTCCCTTCCAACCAAGACAATTCTGTGATTCTATGATTCTGGTCCAATGTAAAATTGATACTAGATATCCCAACTCATTAAACAAACTCATGATTTTATTGGTAGAAATAAAGAATTCTAGTTTACTTAAGAAAACACCACAGAGGTTCCAGAGAGGTTTTAGTCCATAGTTCTGGTTAAGAAGCACCAGATTCTAGACAGAATTCTTCTGGACAGAATTCTTCTGGACAGAAGCACCAGACCGTACAAAATGAGACTAAGTGTAAACACATCTTGACTGTAAAATAGATGATACCCTGGAGGATGTAGCAAGTCATCCAGATCTCTTAGGTACAAATTCAGCTTTGGGAAGTGTAAGATGTTGAACAACAGTTGTTTTCAAGGAAAATAACTTACAGATGAATTAGGGACTGTAAACCTGTCTGATCTGAGGCTTTGCAGTAGTGGTGGGCTATTGGCCTCTTAACAGATCTACTAACACTGATAGGTCTGAAGTGGGTACGTGCAATTTTATTGCAAGCCCTTCAGTAAAAAGTGGAATGCCCTTTGATCCAAGAGAGCACAGATCACTAAAGCTAGTACTTCACTGCTAACAGTGGAAGGGTTAATCCCTGTGTGGTGTTTCCCCAAGATGTTTATCCTAGAGCAGTACAAAACTTCAGAAAAAGAGCTTGTGTATTTGTAGATTGGCAGTGTGTGGAGTTGAAAGCTGACAACATGGACTAGAATCCAAAAAAATAAAATTGGGTCCAGAGTCAGGAGGAAGAAAGATGATACTTTGGCTCACAGAGAGATTTAAGCTTGCAATACCAGAATTTCACAGCTCTTCTATTGGAAAAGATTTGTATTTTTTTGAGGCTTTTTAAAAATTATTATTTTGGGCAGTTTTTGCTGCATAGACTGAGCAAATCGCTGCAGTAACCGACCTGATGTTATGTAATGTTTTCAGGTTTGAGATCTGTGCCTGCTGTTTCTGTTCTGGGCTAGCTGTGTGTTTTGAGAACCTTTTCATGTTAGGCACTACAAGTGCTATTAATTTGTGGGGGGACGTCTTGAGGAACAAATGTAAATTAATAAACAAAGAAATGACTTGCAACATTAAAAGTCTAAATTCCTATGAGAGGGAACATTGAACCAGAGTGATGAATTCCTAGAGATGATTAATGATTAGAAACAGGTCTTCAGTTGTGTGGGAAGAGCCTTGTGAGTAGAGTCCCTGTAGAAAATCCTTATAATTTTACAGGGAGATTTGCCAAATGGTTGAAGAAATTGTAATGCTCTTCCAGTCCAAAGTGGGTGTAGGCACAAATATGGTAGCTCTGATATCTTCTTTAAGGCTTAAATAGAAAAGAAAGGAATTCATTGCTCGAGGTTGAGAACATGCTCAGCATGAGAGTTGTCTCCTACTTTTTATCCATATCTCACAGAGGTGCAAGTGGTGCTGGCCTTTTTGCTCAGACACTGATGGTAAGGCTGCCAGAATACGCTGCAGTAACAAAAGTTTTGCAGAGGTAAAAATAAATGCATAGCCCAAGTCTGCTATAATGTAGATGCCTCTATACTGCTGCTTGCAGGGTTTTAATTTGCTAAAAGCAGCTAATACAGTGAATTTGCATATTCCTGTATTAGTTTAGGGGTTCTGATGTTAAAGTACATGAAACTGATTTATGGTTTTATGGGACTCTCCCCCCTGCCTCCAACAATCCTTTGTTGGTTTTGTTTTCTTTTCATGCTGTTATTTCTCTTCCTTCTTTTTATTTCACTTTACATTTTGTGATTTCCCTGGAATCTAGGGGAAATCTATCAGCATTCACAGTCATGCCTAGAACAGTCTGTTAGAAAGTGGGGTGACGAAGAATAGCTGATGAATTCCCCACACCAGATGTTCTGTCCAACTGCTAACAGTTCAGCAAGAACTGTGCAAAAGTGTATTGCTCAGTAATCCGCATGATCTAACAACATCTGGTTCATTTGCAGGTGCCCTCTGCCTCAGTAGCATTATATTACATTCTGTGCACTTTATTGTATATGTAACTAATTTATTTTGTATCAGGCTGTGAGGAAAAACAGCTTGTTTTCTCAGTAAACAAATAGCTGCTTTTGTCAATCTACTACTAGCTGTTGAAAGAAAATGCCTGGAAACAAAGAAGTTTATTTGCTGCTGTTTAGATTCACAACCTTCAGATAATCCAGAAAACTCAATCGCTGTTTCAGTTTAGCTGCAGATTTTCCTCTGTACAATTGCTTAAAAAAACAACCCCAAAACAAAACCAAACCACAAAAAGTAGAAATGAGATGCATTCTTTTGCTTTCATTAATTTTATTATTTCTGGAAATGTAGTCACAAGTTGTTAATCTCTTGATTGTGAAATTTCATAGTTCAGGAATTCAGAAAGCTATGGTTTTGGAAGATTAGATAGCAGAATATCAAGCTGGGACAAAATTTATCTGCAGTGCAGTACTTTGGTAGAGTGACATAACACTGCCTACACAATCTTATGAAAGGGAAAACAGCATTGTTGTTAAAATCATGCTTGAGTGGCATGTGCACAAGTGATTCCCACTGCTGGCGACCTGAGGCACCTTAGATTCCACACTTTGAGGTGTTGAATAGAGGATGAAGATCCCCAGGTCTGTCCTGGCCTCAACGTGGCATTTCTCAAACATGAATTTTGTTAACCAGTTAATTTCTTCCTGACTCCCTAGTTCCTGTAGCTGATGTTTTCTCTCCTGTATCATTAAAGAAGGAAGCTGCCTTGATACCACTGGTGTGGCTGGTACCTTGGACCTAGGCAGTGCCATGTCTCCTCAGTTCTGCAAATCCACGGGGAGAGCAGAGAGAGATGTGTGGCTCTGGAACTGGAACTCTCTAGCTCTAATGGGATGTATGTTCCTAGAGGGGTGGGAAGAAAGGCTGCTGTGAGATCTGATAGAAGAGATTTTTTCCTGTTTCTGCTGAGAATGACCACAACTAAAACTTCCCTATTGCAGGCAAATTTTAAAAAACTTATGACCCTACTTTGTCCTTTCTTTGAGAACAGCTGAAAAAATGCTAAAATGAATTCTGCTTCTGCACAAAAGAGCCAGATTAAATCTTTAATCAAGATATGTAGCTCATCCAGAGCCAATTTCTTCTCTTTCATGCCTCGTCTTATGTTTATCATAATCTAAAGGCTTTTTCCAGAGATCCAGATAGCCAGATCCAGAGATTTGATGGGAACACAGTGAAATTAAATTCTTACTTCTTCATCTGAGGACTCACTCTGCTTTAATTTGATTTGCCAAATAATCTTCTATATTAGTACAATAGAAGGTACCTGAATGAATGCCCACACTTCTAGCAGCCAAAATAGGATTTTAATAGCCTCTTTATTATGGGGCTTACCGTGATATCTTTTTTATTTCTTTTAATAGGTCTGTTCAAATACACAGAACTACTTGGGGTACCACAATCTGTCAACAGCCAAAATAATCCAATGAACTCTTGGGTCAGAAGTCTAATTTTATAATTCGTTACACTCATACAATACATCTGTGGGAGTGGATCTGAATGAGTTCCAACCTGGGGCTGCGGCTGTTGCTTGGAAATGTGAGCCATATTATCCTCTTTGGCTGGCATAAATCTGGTGTAAATATGAGATCAGCTTGGCCAGCAAACTGACCATTCTTGACACAGACATCTCCTTGGTCGTCTGGGGTCACAGCAGGGGAAATGCTCTGCCTAGTCCTGCCCTTCACTGCATGTCTAAGTACTTTGTCTTGATGCTGTCTTCCTGTTAGCCCGGTATGAAATGCTGCGGTCAGAGCAACTCTTGTAGATGGTTGTTCTTGAGATCAAACACAAAATACAAGAGGCTTCAGAGTCATTAAGCCTTTCACCTCTGCAATGAATATTAAATTAACACTGCAGGCCAGTGTTGATGGTTCATATACAGAGCCATACATGAGATCCAGCTCTTCTGACTCATTTAAGGCATTCTCAGGGCATGGTTAATATTCTTCCCAAACAGTCAGTTTAAAACACACTGCCCTGTCTTGCCCTTAAAGCCCTTACAAACATCTTCACAGAAAAGTGATGCAAATGAATGCAGAAAAGCCACAATGAAAATATCAGGTTTTCTTCTCTGCTTCCTAGAACTGCTATCATTTAGATCATGGGCTCTTTCTACAAGATGAGCGAGAGAGGGATTTGGATGTTGAATGCCTGCTGTTAATAGCTTTAGAAAGAGCTGAGGTATCTAGATACATATCTTATTTTGCCAGCATTGACCTAGAGGAAAGAACAGGCTTCGATTCTTAGAAACAATAGGCAAAAAATTACACTTAAACAGTGGGATAGAAAAATCCCTGAGCTGTTGCTTGGTGGTTTTTAGATAAAGAACTTGGTTAAAGTTGAAACTATTTATGGAGCATTTTTCTCCATTGGCTATAACATGTGCCTGCAATCAGGCACTTCTTACAACCAGCTCCTGTTGCCTTGGGGTGCTTAGGGTCACAGATGGGATTGTCTTCATTAGTAACAGTGTGACTGACTCTGGTATTGTTTCCAGGCTGAGTTTCACATTCTGTGAGGAACCAGTCTGTGAATCACACTGTCCCTCAGCCAGGACCAGGGCTGTCACTTAGTCCAGACCAGTCACCAAAATGTGCAAGATGGATGTGGTGAGGAATATCTCTGCTCTCCCCAGAAAGCAGCTTCACAGAAAGCATAGAGATGGCTTAGATTGATCTAGAAATGCAGCTCTGGTGAAGTTGGGCAGTTGTTTCTATTTTTACTGCGTTCCACCCCACACATCACAGTTTGTGGCAGGAAAGGGTTTAGCGACTAAAATGTGGGATGATGAATAGCAGTGCTATCGATTTTTGGAGCAGGTGAATTGCACTGTTGAGGATATTTTACTATTAGTGGTTGCACTTTTTCTGTCTTCTATGAGATCTGCTGTGGATAAGCATTTCTTTTGTAGCTGTTTGTAGCGCTGGTGCCTGTGTACTCCAAGAAGCACTTGAAGTACTTGAAGATATTTGATCTACTGAGTTATATATCTAAACTGGGATAGTTGACTGAATATCATATTGTTTCCATCATAACAGAATATTAAGAGGAAAGCTGTCCTGTAACCTTTGCTGGAAGCAATGCATGTGCATTGTGTAAAGGCATCCTTCATGAGAGTGTTTTGGTCTCTTTCCTCTGGGTTCACTTTTATGTTCTTAGTTCCTTCCCAATAATGTCTGCATACTTTGTGCTGCACTTCTCTTTTACCTTTGCTTTTTGATGTTATCAGGTTCTTTCCTAGGGTTAGGCTTAGTTAGTCTAGGACTTAGTTTGATTTGTAGATTTTATCCCCTCAAAGCTGCTAGTGACGGGAGCTTGATTTCTTTTAGAAATAATTTTCTTGGTTTATTTTTTTCACTTTCCTTATAGCATTAACATTTTTTTCTAATGAAAGACTGTGGCTCATTTTATTATATTATTATTGTTATCATTATATTATTATTACTACTACTACTACTATTATTAATTTTTCTTCTTTGTTTTCCAGAGGATTTCATGATTCTAGGAACTTATGCTTTTTCACTAACTCTTCTGACCAATTGCTTTCTCTTTAAAAACTCAGTGCTGTCATATTGTTCCTTTAATTTTTTTATTAGCTTATCAATCAAGAATAATCTAGACATATTTCCTCATATCTGGGCCATCTGTTTTGTAAAGAAATTGATTTATTTTAATTATTCCATGTTCCTATGTATGTATTTGTGATTTCTTTTTATTTCTTTGGCGGAACCAAATCACTATAATCTCCTGCATTGTCCTGAAACACTTTTTCCTGTGCAGGTTTGTTATTTCAGTGACAAGGAAGGATATAGAATTCCTTAGGGTACTCTGATGTTCTGCTGAGATTTGGGTTTCTTGTACACAAAATATTGCTGCAGTCATGAGTTCTAGTAGCCAGTATAGTGCTGTGGTTTGGATTTAATATGAGAATGACGTTGATAGCACACTGATGATTTAGTTGTTGCGAGGCAGTTGTCGCGCCAACATTAAGTCAAAAAATTTGAAGCTTTTCAGGTCCTGCCAGGTGAACAAGAAGTTGGGAAAGCACAGCCAGGATGGCTGACCCAAACTGGCCAAAGGGGTATTCCCCACCACAGAATATTGTGCTCTGGTTATAACTGGGAAGTGAGCTGGGAGGTGGGATCACTGCTCAGAAATAGAGTGAGCATTGGTTTGGGGGTGTGTTTTCCTTCTCTATGCAGTGAGAAATTGCATTTGTGCATCACTTGTTATTTTCTTATTGCTATTGTTGTTATTGTTATTACTATTATGATTTTATTTCTTTTTAATCATATTAAACTGTCTTTACCTGAACCTACAGGCTCTTTTTCCATTCTTCTCTTGGTGTGGGTAGGGATGAGCAGGTGGCTGCATGGTGCTCAGTTACCTATTGGGGTTAAACCATGACAAGTCAAAACACTGGTTTTCCTTGTTTGGCACTTCTTAATCCCAACTTCCAAATAACTTCTCAATGCCAGAGAAGTTTCACAATTCCTGTTGTTTTGAGAGAGATAACTGAAGTACCAAGCAGACAGAATGCCTTGCTACCCTTGTATAAGACGTAGAACCAGATCCAAGGTCTCTTAGATATCCACTTGTCTCTGTAAATACCCTCAGTTTTCTCACAGTTATTTCTATTCCCGATAATGTTAACAAGCTCCTTAGCTGGAAAGCATCTCATTTAATCACTGATATTGCTCATGAATAGGCATGTTAGTAGGGCATATCTTGCTTTGGATGATTTCTATTACCTCTCATGGCAAGAAGGGTGTTTAATTTAAAGATAAAATGCATGTACGTAAGGCAAGGTCCCTGGGATCTAGTTCTGACTGATGCACTTCTTCAGTTTTATCAAAGGGCTTATTCCTGTTCTTTGGTTCCAGCAGTTCTGCTGAATGAACTGTAAACAAGCTCTGGTTCAATTACTGCTGTGGGGCTGAAAACAAAATGACTGTATAATGTGAAAAAAAGTGTTCTCATGAAGAAATTACTATCACAGAGCAAACAATGCCAGACTTCTGCTCTTAGACTTGTTGTGAGACATTGGGAAACTCGGATGTAATTACTACCTTGCCTCAAAGGGATAACTATGTGAGGATAAGTATATTAAGACTTAAATGATCTGTGATGGTAGAAATGGTTGGCCTTGGAAAGTCCACATGGAATTTGATACTAACCTTTTGTCAGCTCTTGGGTTTGATTAAACAAATATTTTGCTCAGTGTAAAAGTCCCAATTCTAATGCTCTTCTCCCTCAAAGAGGAAAAAAAAACCCTCTACCTCATGTTTATAGATTAAATCTCAAAAACATGTTCAAAGTAGCTTAGATATTTAAATGTGAAAATCTGCCTTTTTTAATTACGTTTTTTTCAAAATGCATTCTTTGGAGCTGACTCATAGGTGTATTTTTAATGCTGGAGTTTGGCAATCTTCTACTAGTTGAATTGTCATCCAAAGGTAAAAATCAAAATAATATTGTAACTCTTAAACAAGGAAAAGAACATTTATACAACAAAAAGCTAAAACATTTCTTGGTGAATTGGATAGAACGAGAGTTGGATGTTACTCATTTCTGAAATTTCCTGGCAGGGTTTGAAACCACTATTTGACGTGGTCATAAGTTAACTACTGTGGAATTAGTCCCTGGTGCAAAGCTGGACTATTTCAATATGTGGTAAAAAGACAGAGAATCAATTTTCTTAACCTCTTTTATCTCAGCAGTTCCCCAGTCTGCAAGGCATCCTAAGGATGGCTTTTTAATTTAAACAATTACTTATTAATATATTTGAAGCAAGAAGAAAAACTGAGCAGCTACCAAGTTTCTGGATGCAACAGACTGAATGCTAGCTTTAGCTCTGTAGTGCAGGTTATGATATGCTCTCCTGAAAGTCAGAGTTCCTCTTTAGGGGCCTGTTTTTACTATTTGGGATATATAAGACTCTTGTTTTCCTTTGTCGGGAGATATTATTAGAGAAATGATAAAAGAAACTATCTGGGTGTGAAAAAGGACAGATTTGGCAGAGTTCCAAATTTCCTCCTCTGGCATCCACACTTCCAGTTGGTAGATGTGCTTCTGCTGCTGAGGTTTTGTGTGAAGTACCTCAGCACCCTTAGAGTTGTCACCTTTCTTCAGAGGAGTAACGGACCCCCAGGGGTGACTGCACCTAGGACAGAGCCTAAGAGGAAGCAAATTTAGGTCAAAGGAGAACTAATGGGGAGGGTGAACTTCTATTCTCTCTGAGACAGCTAAACTCCAGTCTCTAAGGGATTACCGGTTGCAGTGAATGCTGATTAAAAGAAATGGGGCCTATACCTTTCCTCCAGGTTTTTGGTTTGTGAAAACAATTACAGATTATGCACTCCATAAAATATTGCAGTGAGAGTACAGTATCTTTGTACATATGATTTGACTAACAAACAGAATAAGATTCCAAGTTGCAGCTCCTCAGTGTTGCTGTAGTCCAAAGCAATTAAGAAAGATTTGGGCTTGGGTTCTTAATCCCCATGTATCTAAAAATTAAATGTCAAAAGACTGGAATCTGTTAAAATGCAACTCACCAGTTGGATCACGTACCTGGGGAGGAAAAGCACTGCACCTTGGGCTGTGCATGGTGTATCACCCCAAAGGATACTCCCCAGCCCCAGAACAGTGAGGGGGTTATGGCTCAGAACAGTGAGATGAGATGAAAGGATTGCCCTCTTTCCAAACATACCTGGCTACTGGAAAATGGTTATTTGGGAACTTCTTCCAAAATTTCTACAAAGGGAATCTGGATTTATCTCTACCTGTGTGTTGCTCGTGCTTTCCAGACCTGAAAGTCCCTTCCTTTGAAGGCAGAGCTTTGGTTGTTCCCTCAGTCTGAGAGAAGGAAGTTACTACCTGAACTGGTACAAACCCATGTCCATGGATTCACAGCACTGAGATCATTCCTATATTGTGTTTGTTTGTTTAGAATAATTAAATAAAAGTACATGTCTGAATCACAGTTCATACCGATATATTTGGGAATGTATTTCTCAGTTGAAAGCAATAATTAAGGTTATGCACTACCCAAATCCTATTTAAGTCCAGGCAGGAACAACCCTCTTCATTTAGGCTTTATCAATCTACAGGTACTTGGCTGTTTTATGCTATGGTAACTGAGGACAGAATTTGCCATTTACCTAAGAATAAGGGAACTGCTCTTTCAAGCATATGCATAATCATATTTTAGGGCAACGGACAGAAGGAAGGACAAGCTAACAACTGTGTACTGGAAATAGCCGAGGTTGTGGAGCTTGGACACCTGGAATGCATTCACTGAACTTGCAGCAAGGGAGTCCAGCAATAAGGCTGAAAGCACAGAACAGTGTTTCTTGCTATTTCCCTTCCTTGTTGTTCTTTCAGTCCCATTTATGGACACACAGATAGTCACAGGGGGCATTGTTATTACTATAATTAATACTATCCACCATATTATAACCTCTAGAAAGCTAAGCCCAGTCAGGATAACTGGATGACTGTTCAATTTAAAGCTAATATATGAAACTATATGAACTTGGCAATGCTGAATGTAGGTGATGTCCCCTGATCTTACATCTGGGTCTTTTAATGTGTCTACTTCATACAACATCTGTTTTCTATTATATTGAGTGTATTTTAGCTACCTAATTCTTTCTACTGTTTCCAGTCGTAAAAGTGTTACTTTTGCAAATAAAACATTTTTGATAGGCATGTCTTTACTGCACAATGACTCTCCATCCCTAGGGAACTGGAAATGAGCCTTATTACTAACACTGTCAAAGTTTGAGGGAATAACAGTGTTCTGTCTGTCTGCAGAGTGCTGAAGATAATTGCTTCCTTTCTCTGGACAAGGACAGCTTTCTTTTAGTCACGGACCTCTTGCTCTGCTCTCCTCTGCACCTGCTGTGTTTTCCTCCCACTTCCCACTTCAGCAGTGCCCTTGATTTATAGCAGTGTAACACAGTGATCCCTCTGTGAAGGATGGGGAAGTGTATAATATTCCAGTCATTATTATATATCATACCTATTGAATGTTGTAAGGAAGTGAAGGTGGGATCAAAATACATTAATGCGTATCTATCTATCTTTTGCACACTGAACCCACACACTGCCCACTGATGATATCTATTCCGTATATACTCTTTAACCGTACTGGGTGTGTTCTTGATTCATAGAGGGGAGTGAAAGCTTTAACCAAATTTTTAAAGCTTTTATGAAGAAAGCTTATGGAGTCTTCTGAAGATGCCTAACACATTGCATGTGGTTTACCATTTTCATATTGTATGTACACAGCAAGCAAGCAAGCCTCATTGTAGTGCCAGTAATTTGTAACCAAGCTGGGCATGGACAAACATTGTAGAAATTGTCTGTCTCTATAAATATATTTGCACATAGGGAGAACAGAACAAGGCTTTGAAGAAAACTTGGATAATATGACATTTTGTTCATTCATGGAGGCCTATAGGCATTATTGCCTGATTTCCTCTTTGTTGGAATGCTCCATTCATGAGCTTGGAGGAGATCCTTGAAGAGTAACCAGCTGTTCCCTCCAGGACTTTGTCCCATGGTACTCTACCAAGAAGGTCCCCAAAGAGGCCACAGTCTGCTCTCCTGAAGCTCAAGGTAGTGAGCTTGTTGTGCACCCCCTCGCTGCCCTGAGAATCTTGAACTCCAGCATCGCATGGTCAGTCCAGCCTTGACTGCCCTTGGGCTTCACATCCCCTACCAACAGCTCCTTGTTGGTGAGAACAAGGTCCAGCATGGCACCTCTGCTCTATCACTTGGAGGAGGAAGTTATCACCAATGCATTCCAAGAACTTTCTGGATTGCCTGTGCCCTGCTGTGTTGTCCCTCCCACAGAAATTGGGGTGGTTGAGGTGCCCCATGATGGCCAGGGCTTGTGAACGTGAGGCTGCTTTTATCTGTCTTTAGAGACATCATCCACTTGGTCTCCCTGGTCAGTTGGCCTATAGCAGACCTCCCCTATAGTGTCCCCTGTCCCTGTGTGACCTTAAATCCTGACCCATAAACTCTTGGTCAGCTCCTCACCCACCCCTGGGTGGAGCTCCTTGCACTCCATCTGATTGTTGACATAGAGGGTGACATCCTCTCCTCATCTGCTCTGCCTGTCCTTCCTAAAGAGCCTGTATCCTTCCATCCCAACACTCTCGTCATAGGAGCCATTCCACCATATCTTCGTGATGCCATTAAGATGATAGCCCTGCAGGCTCTGACGCACTCTCCACATCCCACATGGTAGCCAATTAAACTGTATCCATTTAAAATACATTAAAAAGATAAAACATTGACAACTGTTGACCAAAATGCTTATGGCTGTCTTGGAAATCCCTGCTCCTTCCTCATTCTGCCCTCTTGGGGTCACAGAGAAGGGGAAGCATTGAGTCTGCCACAGATGGCTTTTACACTGAAGATGCTTTCCAGAAGAGACAGATTCTTGCCATGCAAATAGCACCTACCACAATGGGAAGCCTGCTCTGTCTCAGGTTTCTCAGCACTTGCAGAACACATTTAAAACTCTGAAGTCCACGCTAGGTTCTTCTAGATCGAGGAGAGGGCCTCTTCTCTTTGATGCAAGCTGGGCATTGACTTTTTTCTCATGATAAGGCAAGCTAGTTTCTCATTTGCAAGTGTGTGAGAGGTTATATATCAAGGAAAAAATATCAAGGGTAAAGAAATGCCATTTTTGCTGGGGTTGATCCATGTCTATTCTGGAAGCTCAGTGTCTTCCATGTTTTAAGGTAGTAAAAGGAGTTTCAGAGTGGAAACAAGTAGCAGGTTAAGAGCACATGAGGAGGTGAGGTAGCTATGTATGTATGTGTTACATCTGTATTTTATCTTGCTATAGAAGTCTCATCTGTGATGTAACATAGTGGAATACAACTCATGGACAGCCTTGTTTTCTTTAAGTCTCATAACATATGGCCCAGGGCAGTATTGCTGATACTTTGCCATGCAAGAATCACAGCCATAAATCATCGTCAAAACAAAAATGGATAAGAAGACATGCTTTGGGAGGTGAGCTGTTTAACACTGGGGCCCTTTTTAAACTTGTCTTCTCCGAGTTAATTAAAACAGCTACTACAGATCTATCCTGTTTGGCCTGAATTTAATTTTCCATGACACTGAATGCATGACTAGCATGATATGCACTGACATACCAGAGACTGAACCAAGCATATCCTATGTGGAAAACATTAAATAATTACAGCTAGAATTGAGGAACAAGTGTTTCCAAGTTGGTGCTAGAACTAATTTGTCTTTACTGATTGTGGCCTCACAGGGAATGATCCACAGTGTGCATGAGAGGCGATATTAGGATTCTGTAAATATTTGGGGGAGAGCATGTGCATTAACAGGCTCGGTACTTCCATGAATTCAGCTGTACTATATAGTTCCTATTCTATTTTACCTCTCAGATATTTGGGTTGGAACCATCTTATTTAAACTGGAACTGTGTCAACAACTATCCTTTTATTTCTACATTTGATTAGTGGTACTATGGTTAAAAAAAGATCATTTCCCTATGTCATGTCCAGCAAAGTTTATGAAAGCCTCAGATCAGATGTTCTGCTGTGAATCTGTCAAAATCCATGGTGTTCTCAGGTGCAACAACAACTGACTTTGATCAATGAAAGAAAAGAAAAAGACAAATAGACCATTAATCTTTGTTAGTTTTACACAGTCTGAAATTCAGGATCCAGTGCCAATCCAGTCTCCAGGAAGGTACAAATTATATGATTTTATGTAGGATTTACTCTTCTGATATGCTTAGGAAACTATGTCTATTGAAAGATGCCTTCAGAATAAGAACTTTAAAGGGATAAATCACTGGACATCACCACCCCCTGCTAATATAAATTTTTTTACTGCATTTACAGACTTGTATTATATTTTGCATCCCAAGTAAATAATTTATATACTTGACAGATAAACCTTCTAAACTTTTATCTAAATTAACTTTATCTCACAAAGGCAGCAAGATAGTCTACTTGTCCTAAATTCTACTTCTCTGGAATCATTATATCTTTTTTATGAAAAAGCCCAGGAAAAGACTGGAAAAATCTGGAGAGTCGCACAGATGGGCTCAGAATATTATACAGACAAATTACATTCTGCCTGCTCAGGTCAACAGATTGCCCATTAAGGATAGATAATCTGATAATGATTTAGGATATATTTGTGGGCAGAGGGGAACAGAAGTTCTGGCCAAAGTTGTTCTCACTGGGTTGGAATTATACCAGTGAACAATAATTTATCACCTAAAGCCCACAGAACTGAACTGCAGTTAGCTAGTTGGATATACTACCTCAACCTACCATGCCAGAAATGGGCAGCTGTATAAAAGCCACTGCTGAATTACACTCTGAGGAGGCTTTGTGTTGGCTCTTTTCCACAGACAGACTTGTGAAGGGCATGCAGCAAGTGTGCCACATCTCTGTGAAGTTAGATTTGTACTTACCACCTTTCATTTTGACCTGTTTCTTCTTTCTGCAAACTAAATACTACCATTGTTGCTGACAATGCTTGTGTTCCAATCCAGGTGTCCAATTTTTAGTTATTTGATGTTAGAACCAAATAAAATATTGTCTTTTAAACACAGAAAGCAAAAAATAAGGGAGCATGCCTTTCAAAGCTGGAGAGGGACTGTTTACAAGGGCAGGGAGTGATAGGACAAGGGATAACAGGTTTAAACTAAAAGACAGATGAATTAAAACAGATATTAGGGAGAAATTCTGTCCCTGTGAGGGTGGTGAGGCCCTGGCAGAGGTTGCCCAGAGAAGCTGTGACTGCCCCTGGATCCCTGGCAGTGTTCAAGGCCAGGTTGGATGGGGCTTTGGACAACCTGGTCTAGTGGAGGGTGTCCCTGCTCATGACAGGGGGTTGGAACTAGATGGGCTTTGAGGACCCTTCCAACCCAAACCAGTCTGTGATTTTAGTAAGTCAATAGAGATGCTGTCTTTGGCTAATTTGATTTATATTAGTAAATATCCTTATTTCTGTTTTCTCTGATTAAGTGTTGGATATTTCTAATGATTATAAGACCTTTGCCCTAAATGGCCTGATTTATGCATAATTATTTATAATAATAGTTTTTAAAATCCTTTTCTATGTTGAAACTGAAGCATTTAGTGAAGTCATCATCTCATAATACTTTGCAGTGGCAGTTTTGCTACCATCATGATATTAGCTGGCAGCGTGTATTTAGAAAGACTGCTCAAAATGAATTCTGAAGGTGTTCCCCAAGGATGTACTCTGTCCTGGGGACAAAACATGTCTTTGGATGCATTGACTTCTTTAAAAGGAACTTGCAAACTGCTAGAAATATTTTGATTTATACACTATGTCAGAAATGGGGTGTATATTTGGGATGTTTGAACAGGAGTTGTGAACTGCAATAGGAATGCTGCAGCACTGAATTACACCCCAGGATTGGAAATGGATCTATGGATGCTTCCTTTCATATACTAATGTCAATGAAATAACCAAGTCTGGTCATTTTGGTCTTCTAAGATTTTTATTCTTTATACACTGTGCTGGAGTGGCCTCACCTTGAGCACTGGGGGCAGTTTCAGGTGCACAGTACAAGAGGGACACAAAACTCTTGGAGAGTGTCCAGAGGAGGGCAGTGAGGATGATGAAGGGTCTGGAGGGGAAGACATAAGGAGAGGCTGAAGTCCCTTGGTTTGTTCACCCTGGAGAAGAGGAGGCTGAGGGGAGACCTCATCATGGCCTGTGGTGCGAAGGGGCAGGCACCGATCTCTCTTTGGTGACCAGGGATAGAACCCAAGGGAACAGCATGAAGCTGTGACAGGGGAGGTTTAGGCTGGATGTTAGGAAGAGGTTCTGTACTAAGAGGGGGTCGGGCACTGGAACAGGCTCCCCAGGGAAGGGGTCACAGCACCAAGCTGGACTGAGTTCAAGAAGCATCTGGACAATGCCCTCAGTCCAACGCTGTGACTTGGCTGGACCTATGTGGGGCCAGGAGTTGAACATCATGATCCTTATGGGTCCCTTCCAACTCAGGAGATCCTGTGATTCTCACTAATAGCCAGCAGTCCCAAAATTTCAGAGATTCAGACATTATTTTATATTTCTACAGCAATAACACTTACAAACATCTGATCAGATCATGTTCCCTATGAGCTTGGTACTGTAGTGTTAAGCTGACAACCTAAAGTACAAAACCAGAAAAATATTGCCTGCTTATACTGTCCTATTGGTATAATTGGAAATATTTAAAAATATTTTATATGCAAAAACATTTTAAAAAAACCCTATAAATGAAACAGGCATTAACACTGTAGTTTGGTTGGGGAATTAAAGCAATGAAATAAAGAATAAAATTAAAAAATACTTTCTGGCATCCAGGAGGTTGTGAGTATTGTAGGTAAAGATTCATTTGTCTAGACCTACTCTGGGTGTCTGGATCCTCAAAAAAAAAAGTAATTTAGATATCTGAACTAACACAGCTTGTTTTGCTTCTGAGGCTGTGTTCAGATTCTCTGCAGGGTAAATTAGCCCATGTCAATCTCAGACTTACCATGGCTGGGCTGCTTCTTGCAGGCAAGCTAACTTGTTTTCAGTACGCTCCGCAGCAGAGAGCAATGTCGATATGATGCTGAGACCACAGGAATCCTTGCCTCAAAATTTGTGCCAAGATTCTTGAAAGGCTGGTCATATAATTAAAAATTATTGGGTTCTGTTTTGGTTTCTCCCTGCCTTTCAAAGGTTGGTGATGAACCTGATAACCAGTGTTAGATGTCTGCAACTGAGAAGTAAATCACCTTAGTTTTATGACTAACAAGAAATAAAGTGTTATGCTGCAAGAATAAAACTAATATTTATATCCTGCCTTATGTAAGCCATTCTTTTCACACATTGTATTTTTTTCAGTATACACAATATGGTTAATCTGAGCACAACTGCTTATTTTTCAAAGTAGCGCTTGTCATATTTTTTTAATATTGGGAAGGAACAACCGTTTCTATCAGTACAGGCTGGGGGATGACCTGCTGGAGAAGAGCTCAGTGGAGAAGGACCTGGGGGTCTTGGTGGATGACAGGTTGGCCATGAGCCAGCAGTGTGCCTCGGTGGCTAAGAGAGCCAATGGGATCCTGGGGTGCATCAGGAGGAGTGTAGCCAGCAGGTCAAGGGAGGTGATCCTCCCGCTCTACTCTGCCCTGGTCAGGCCCCACCTGGAGTATTGTGTCCAGTTCTGGGCTCCCTGGTATAAAAAGGACAGGGATCTCCTGGAGAGAGTCCAGAGAAGGGCTACGAAGATGATTATGGGCCTGGAGCATCTCCCCTATGAGGAAAGGCTGAGTGAGATGGGACTGTTCAGCCTTGAGAAGAGAAGACTAAGGGGGGACCTAATTAATGTTTACAATTATCTTAAGCATGGGATGCAGGGGGAATCAGCCAGCCCCTTTTCAGTGGTCTGTGGAGACAGGACAAGGGGCAATGGCTGCAAGTTGGAGCACAGGAAGTTCCGCACCAACATGTGGAAGAACTTTTTCCCAGTGAGGGTGACAGAGCCCTGGGACAGGCTGCCCAGGGAGGTGGTGGAGTCTCCTTCTCTGGAGATATTCAAGACCCGTCTGGATGCCTGAGTGAAATGTCCTAGGGAGCCTGCTTTGGCAGGGGGTTGGACCCGATGATCTCTCGAGGTCCCTTCCAACCCCTACAATTCTATGATTCTATGATTTATTTTTTTTTAATATTAAATAAACGGTAATGATTCCAGAGCTCTTTGTAAAGGGTGGGACAAATCAGGATATCTGTATGAGAGCCAGGTATGATATTCAGCCAGGAGACGCTTCTGGTAGCTTTGGGACTGGGAATTTATGTCACTAAACAGTTTCACATGAATTGTTTCTCTCAAGAAATTCTATCTTTGAGAAAAAGGCAGACAGATGATGACATTTAGGCTGACCTTCCAAGAAAACAAATTTTGTTTTTATTATTTTAACAAGAGCTACAGATGTTTATCTGAGCATCTGCTAAATTTACCCTGATTTTGAAGTTTCATACAACAAATTAATGCTCAGTACATTAATATGAATTATTAAATTTTTTTTTTAAATAAAAAGGAAGTTTTGACCCATCCTGGGTGGGCAAAGGCTGTTAAGCCCTGACCTATGCTTCATCATATTGTGAGGCCAAGAAAGCATTACTGTCATGTTAATGGCATTGCCTCAGTTTAAAGTGTGTCTGCAGTTAGGGGTGATTTGGTTACTTGTTTCATACTGAGGCAAAATTTGCAAATTGTGGCACCTTTGAAAAGCTGCATAAAAGCTAATTGGTGGCCTTGCAGAATTACAGCAATACTTGAAAACAAGTCATTCTGTGTCACAGTAACTGAGGCTATGAAAAAATGAATGTTAACCATTTTTTTCAAAAAAATGTGCCTGTTTAAAAAGGAAGGAACCCTTCTAACTGCAATCACAGCATTCCAGTCTCCTTATAAATAAAATCTCAATCTAAAATTGCATTAAAGCACTGTAAAGCTTCCTGCATCTTATATAAAGCCATCTGTTAACTAGATGAACTTAGTTGTGCTGCCCTGTGAAATAATTTAGCCACAGCAAACATATCAATGAAATTCAGGTGTCTTAGATATTTCTGTGCATGGATTCCCTCAACTTTCCTTGGACCCACAGAAAATACTATAGATCTCAAAGAGAGGGATAGAGTATGGCAAAGGTTGGAACAATTAGTGAAGATGCTGTCCCCAGTTGTCCTTCTGTCCATGCCACACGGAGGATGGGGCTGTTCCTGGATTGTCTCTGTTATGTTAAGGGCAAATTGGCTTCTTACTGCATGAGGCTTATGAGTCACTGGAACACCTCACTGATGGAAGGGCCAATGAAGCTAGAAGCTCTGACCTGGTCAATGCTGTTGTTCCTGCTTTAACCTAAACAGCTGGAGCACACAGAATAGTTCACCAGAGCAGCATGGGGCTCATCACTGTGCAAGCCAACAGCCTCAGCCTTCATCCCGTTTCATGGCCGAGACTGAAACCTTGCTGATCTCACAGCCTTTGTAGCCTAGCGAGTCTGAAGCTGATTAAAATTTAGAAACATCTCCCAAATCTTTAAAATATTTTGCTCATCCTGTATTACAAAGTGCATACTACTAGGTTCAGTGCTGTTTATGTGTGTGTTTTATTTTTCTTTTACTTTATTACCACTGGAAATTTGGAGATTGTATAATTTAAAAAAGGGAGAAAGAGAAAAAATACAAATGTGCCTAAAAACACACATATGAATAAATACAAAAAAATGAACTGTAGCTCAAGGTCGTAGTCATCACGGCTGCTTGGTTTGTTCAAGGGGGTAACACACCCCTGTTCCCTTCTGTCCTGAGTGGATTCTGTCTCAGAAAAGGCTCAGGTTCCAGAAACCTGTGTAAATAGCCTTCAGAAAAGGGCATGATGGCAGGAGGAAATGGCATAAGGACAGATCACCAGTTGACTAGTTGACATATTCCTACTGAGAATCTTCCTCAGAAGCAGACCGACAGCCTACTCCATTTTTCTTTGACAAAGGCCTCTGCTAATACCTACGTGAACAGTACTCTTACAGTACTTTTCTTGAGTAAGGACAACACTGATGAGCTCTGCTCCTGGTTTTCCCCACTTCAGAGCAAGGACTTTATCGCAGCTGCCAAGTGCTGGAGCACTATCTTGGTTGGGATGGATGCACAGTGTGGAAAGAGAACGTACCTGCTGCTCCACAAACAAAGCAGATATATCCTCACGCTGGTCAGCTTCCAGTGGACCTGAGCCATTGCACACACCATCAGATAACATACTGTATTCTTTGCTGAAGCTAAAGTTACGTTATTATTGATACAGGTCAGGAAATGTCTGCTCTCTCTCCCCCTGCTAAAAGACAATAGTACTTAATTTTGGGATATGTTTGTTAGCCCCTTGTTTCCAAGGGATTCATGGTGGCATTAGCGGGATGCTAAATGTTTTGAGTTAACCTCTGGGGTTAATTAAACTTAATTTCAAACACATATTTGAAGATGACAGGCCACATCTCTGAAGGACACATGCCTTCTGTTCCCTCAATTAGGGTGAATGCATGTTAATTGATATTTTTGTAATGCCACCTAGATCTGCTCTTTTAAGGGGATGCATAGAATTGTCTTTGCAGCGTTGCCTGACAGGCCCTTTCAACTTATCAACTCCTTGTGTCTATTCTGGAGAGCTTTTTTTTTTCCTCTTCAGGACACTTAGTAGATGAACCTTAAAAATAAGGATTAAGGGTGATAAAAATAGAAGATTGCTCAATTATTATATAACAAATATGACAAGTTCCAACTTCAGAGGAATCCAAAAAAGGGTGGGAAATCTAGTTCGGTTCTCATCAGGCTTCTTATAAAAGCAAGGGCGTTCATGAGAAGGAACAATTTATAATTTTTAAAATACCACAGTATAACCAATCATAACTCTTAACTTAATTTAGAGCCAAAGATAGGGATCAATGTGTTAGTATGCCTGTGCACTGTACATTTATTAATCTGATTCATCAGTAGTTGTAGGAGCTAGTTTGAATTTCAAGGAACAAGTAAGATTAGAGGAAGCTTGGATAAGGTAAAATTTTTCTGGCATTGCTGGGATATTTTTAAATTACAAATTTGATAATGGAGCATGAATATGCCTTGGACCAAAACAACTGCTGAAATATTTTTATTTTTCTTCCAGGGTGACTTTGCCATATTAACAAAAAACATTTTTTAATTAAATAACTTGAATTAAGTAAACAAATCCCAACTTTTGAAACCAGGCAAAGGGAGGCTTCATGAACAGAAGATGAAATAGAGTAATTTTTTTTTTTGTACTGAATTGTAATTTTTTCTCTTTCCTTTACTTTGCTCCCTTCCCTTTCTTGGAAAGGAGTGTTGAAAAAAATCACTGAATCACAGAACATTGGGATTTGGAAGGGACCTCAAAAGGTCATCTAGTCCAATCCCCCTGCCAGAGCAAGATCACCTAGACTAAATCACACAGGAACCCATCCAGGCAGGGTTTGAATGCCAAAGTTGGCCCTGCTGAAGCCCAGGGTTGCAGTCCTACTTGATATTCTCTTCCTGCTGTGTAAGATCCTGAATTCCACCATCTCATGGTCACTGCAGCCAAGTCTACCCTCAACCTTCACCATTTCAGCCAGACCCTCCTTGTTAGTGAGTACAAGATCCAGCAGCACTCCTCTCCTAGGAGGCTCATCCACCATTTGCATTAGGAAGTTATCATTCATGAACTGGAGGACCCTCCTGGACTGTGAGCAGCTGGCTGTGCAGGCCTTCCAGCAAATATCTGGGTAGTTAAAATCCCCCATAAGAACCAGGGCCTGCCACTGCAAGGCTACTACCAGCTGCCTGTAGAAGGCCTCATCAACTTCCTCCTCTTGATCAGGAGGCCTGTAATACACACCCACAACCGTATCAGCCATGCTAACTGGTCCTTTAATTCTCACCCACAAACTCTCAACTCATTCCTCATCCACCCCTGGACAGAACTCAATACTTGTTGACATGTCTTTCCTATAAAGGACAACCATCCATGGCTACATTCCAGTCATGTGACTTGTCCCACCATGTCTGTGTAATTGCAACTAGGTCATAACCCCTTGACCACACACAGATTTCCAACTCCTGTTTATTCCCCATACTGCATGCATTGGTGTACAGGCATTTCAGGGAGCAAGCTGAGCACACCATTTTTGCCTTAGGGGGCTGTGAGGTCTTCTGGTTCTCATTATTACCCTAACACTGCCTCACTGGTGGGAACCCAGCAACAACCCCATCCCCCTCTGTAGCTAGTTTAAAGCCCTATGGATGAGGCCAGCTAACTGTCTTCCTAGAACCCTACTCCCCCTTCCCACATACTCCTGTCATGACTGTTGATTTATAAAACCAGCCATGACCAAAGAAGCCAAAGCCCTGCCTGTAGAACAAGTCTCTAAGCCATGGGACAATGTTCAAGGGAAAAACAAAACCAACGCACCCAGTTGAAATTTTATTTTGAAAGAGAAAGCAATTATTTTGTTCCACATTATTTTTTTTCCTTAACAATTGTCACTGGAAAGAACATTGAGAGTTGAAAATTGAGCAAAGCATGAAGGTTTTTTTCCCTCTGAAACAGGCTACCAAATTCCTCCCTTCTCCTTTACCCTTCATCAGTTCCAGTTAACTTTCAAGCTGTCTTGATGCCATAGTACAATTATGAAGGAATGATTTAAATATTTATTAGAGACTTTAAATTTAGTCTTATGCTTTCCCGTGCCACTCCTCCAGTCTCTCTATAAAGAGCTCTGAAAGAAATAAGCAAAAGAAAGCATGAGAAATGTCTTCCAGGACCACAGGGTGCCAAGCAGGCTTACAAGGGCTTGTTTTTAAAACTGTTGCTGAATTTTAAGGCAAGTGTAGGGTCCTGCATCTGGGGAGGGATAACCACAAACAGGTCAGGGGTTGACCTGCTGGGAAGCAGCACTATGGAGAAAGACCTGTGAATCCTGGTGGACATCAAGCTCTCCATGAGTCAGCAACATGGCCTTGTGGCCAAAAAGCCAATAGTGTCCTAGAGTGAATTAAGAAGAGTGTGGCCAGCAGGTCGAGGGAGTTTGTCTCTGCTCTGGTGAGTCACTTCTGGAGAATTCTGTCCAGGTCTGGGCTCCCCAGTTCAAGGCAGACAGGGAACTACTGGAGAGAGTCTAGTGAAGGTCTACCAAGATGACGAGGAGACTGGAAAATCACTCATATGAGGGAAGACTGAGAGAGCTGAGGCTGTTTAGCTTGGAGGAGACTGATAGGGGATCTCATCAATACTTATAAATATCTAACGGTCGGATGTCAAGAGGTTGGGGCCTTCTCAATGGTGTCAGTGACAGGACAAGGGGCAATAGGCATAAATTGGAACACAGGAAGTTTCATCTGAACATAAGGAAAAATTTCTTCCCTCTAAGGGTGACAGAGCCCTGGGACAGTGTGCCCCAAGAGGTTGTGGAGTCTCCTTCTCTGGCGAGATTCAAAACCTGCCTGCACACAATCCTGTTTACCCTGCTAGGAGTGATCCTGCTTTAACAGGGGGTTGGACTAGGCGATCTCCAGAGATTCCTTCCGATCTGTACTGTTCTGTGTGTGATAACCTCTGTAGGTTACCCTTGTTTATCTGCTCGTTATCTGAAAACTGAATCATTTGTAGAGGTGTCTGCTTGGACAGAGGAGATGTTTCACTTGTAAGGCTGAGGTGGGAAAAGGTAAGCTCACTGCTACCCGGCTGGAGGTGCTGCTCCCTGTTCTACCCTACATCAGCTCTCTGGAAATGTGCTCCTGCTCCTGCTGTTCCCTACATGCTGTCGGGTCTGCTCTATAGCTCCAACAGAATTGTTTAATGGGGGTAGATGTTATTTTTCCTGCCTTTAGTGAGATCTACCAGCTCATGGAGCCATCAGGAAAGCATAAGCACAAAGTAGCACTCAAGCATAAAGGAGATTGGGAGTCCTGACTTCTTTTAGCAATCTCCTAGATTTGATTAGATTAGCTGTAGAGTAACTCTTAGTTTATAAATTAGCATATTCAAACAGTCACTGCATTTTCATTAAAACTGAAGCAATTTTGGAAGGTGATCAATAGGGGCAGGGATGCATCAGCTAGTCCAAATGAGAAAATAATAATGCCCAAACTGTGCTTTTTCTACAGTCACCTTCATGTCTTTCCCATGTTAATTAAGACTTCAACACTCTTGCCAGTTAACTGAGGTATGAGAACATGAAGAATCTTGCCCAAGGTCACATAGCAAGGAACTACTGGCTCCCAGGAGTCTCTGCCTTGCAAGAGCATACTTCCCTGCTGGAGTTCAGAGGAAACAACAATGCTGCTTAATTGAACTGGCATTCTATGCCCCATTCTGTTCCCTGGAAACAGCAGAGGTCTGGTATCAGCAAAGGCAAAATATTCCTGCTCTCTAATCCAGGATTTGATTTGAACCAGATGCCCTTTTCTGTCCCCAGTGAAGGCTCATTCCCTTCGGGAGTAACTCCTTGGCATATCAAAAATTCTTCTGGAGGAAATGCTACTGGGCTTGGCAGGTCCCAAGAGGAAGCTAAAAAAAAAGATAAAGAGGGAGTGAGAGGTGACTTTTCAAAGAAAATCAGCTGTCTTGGGAACCTTTTCTACCCTGCAGCTGAAGCCCCCATCATCTGAAATTTGGCATCCTTGGGTGCTACTGCTGGTGTTTATTTATCTTTGAGTGCTATTTTATGCTTTAAATTGCAGAACTGGAGAGTACTTTGCAGATTATCCATGAGAAAATGCCTCTTTTCCCAAGCACTGCCCAAGAAACAGGTTTGTTGTTTTGTTTTCTTTTCTAATTTGATTGTGGGCTGTCACTGTTGGTCTTTCACTGGCAACCTTTCAGTCCCAGGACTGACTCCAATCCGCAGTTAGATAACTCTGAGTATATTTAATTAAAGCTGTGTTTCACAGCAAGGGAAGTATTAGCGGTCTGCATATCATTAGGTTGGTTTGTTTGTTTGTTTTTGTTTGCCTTAGAGAATTTTAGGGCTCTCACTATGAAAATATCATGACATCCCCATCTGCTTTCTTTCGATACAACCTGTAGCCATCTCCAAAATGTAAACTTTGTGCAATCTGAGAGAAAACTATACCCTCATCAACCTTGTCTTAATTGCAAAGCACTGTGACTACAGCCACGCTTTGGGTTTGTGTCACCAGATTTTGTACTACCTCGTGCAATATACCTCCGTGATGAATGGTACAGTAACACCTGTCAATGGCTTGTGCCAGAGCAGGCAAGGGAAAGTGGGAAAGAGGGATTATGAAACAGAGAAAAAAGACTTAGAGAGATTTGGAGACATTAATCAAAGAAGGTCAGTGTTTCTGTATGAGGTAATAAGGGGGGAAAAATTAATTTGAGACATAATTACCTGAGAGGACTTTTTTGCTTCTCATTCCTGTGCTGTCCCCTTTCTTCCAAACACACTCGAGAAGTTGCCATTGGACATTCCATGGCTGGAGGCTGAACACCTGCCTGCTGGTTCAACCATGCACTTTTTTCCACAAACCCCAGAATCCTTCAAAACCCAACTATGTTTCCCCTGTCATTACAGTCTCTGTCTACCTGCTGCTGCATTAGAAATGAAACAGAAAACATTGCTGCAGTATTTTCACCTTGTATGACCTTTGGTGAGATTCTCTTCACAGTAAGAACTTATGCCAGCTCCTACATTTACTGGGAATTTGGAAACTGAGCCAAATGCACTTGCAATTTTAAAAAGAAACAGTGGCAGAAGACTGAGGTGATTGTTAGAAACTGCCACTGATTTTGATGTTTTAAAACCATTCATTCTATCTAGATGCATTTTTATACAGCAGGTCTCTACTAGGAGAACATGTTGCACTTAAATGTAATGGAAATTCAAACTGGTCAAATTAGTGCAAAAAAGAGGTAAAGCATTGATGAATCACAGCTTTGTTTTATTTTGGAGCAAGGGAGCCATAGTCCAATAAAAATAATAAACTCTTGTCTGAAGCTACAGGTTTGCCATCATAATTTTAAAAATTTCTGCTGCAAAAAATACAGTTTGTTTCAGTTGCAGAAGCAGGTCCTGGTTTAAGAATCACACCAAAGAGTCCATTAAACCTGTGGTTGTCCTTACAGCGTGTCCAGAAATACAGTCTTAGGCTTTTTAGGGACATACTGTGTATCAAACTTGACCAGGAATAAAGTGGCTGACAAAAGAACAGGACTGCAGTGAAAAGTGACTTGAAATCTTGTGATGTTTGCACAGCATACATTTTCTATGCCTCTCCTGGATCCATTTGAAACTGCAGAATTAACAGAACTATCTGAGAGTGACCTTGATCAGTATTATTGTAAAAAAAAGAATCTCTATTACATCCATTTGAATACATTGACATTTACAGAGTCGATAAATGTTGCCCTGTGTAATGACATTGTAAAGAATTAGCACCATAATTTAACAAAACATTTTTATACAGGTGTCAACAATTTTTTAAGACTGCTACCCTCAACATGAAACATTTTTGTTTCCCCAAAAGAAAAAAATGGAAACAACTGAAAGACTGTAACATCTCTGTCCCCCTCTTCCCCCTTCCCCCTTTTTTTTTAAATATGACTGCACTCAATGCTTTTGTTCTAGATTTCAGTCTCCTGGAGTTTTGTCTGCTTCTCTTGCAGCCTGGACTATGTGGCATTTAAATGAAGAGAAATGTGCAATAGCATTTGATTCTTGGGGTCTTGCTGACCATGGAAAATATCTGGAAGGCAGATAAGAACAACAGTGAAGGGATTCTTCTGTCTTCTGCTGCATACAGAAAGGGTTCATGCAGATAGATGCACTATTTCCAGGCTCTTTACCAAGTTTAGTTTACCCTTTAACTTTCTAGAGCTTCTTGTCAAAACCATGTAGTGTAGGGTAAGTACTGCTTTCCAAGACCACCATGATGTCTGAGTGCACCAGCAGGCCTTAATTGTCATGACTGACCTCACCTTGGGACCTCCCTCCATGCACCTTTTGCTCCATCTAAACTTGGGCTATGTCTTTATGCCTTGCCTGAGCTATATGATATCCATACATAAGCCCTGTCTCTTGCCTGGATTTTGGAGCTATCTTGCCAACATGTCTCTAGTCCTGTCTCCAGCCTGTCTCTGGATCCCTTAGATACATGCTGGTCTGGATTAATCACCTTCCCTTGTCTGGGGTGGCTGATGGATCCTGTAATTAGCATCCTGCTCTGCTCAGATATGTGGGACATGCATCACCCCTTTGCTGTGGCCACCTGCAGCTCATCCTCCCTCATGCAGTCCTGCTCTTGCTGCTCCCTGACATTGGAAACACTTGTTTTCCTTTTCTTAGAAATTCTAAACAGGATCTTAGATATTACATTACAAACTACCGGAACTCAAGTTCCATTCAATCAATATGTTGTTTACACTGGTTATTAAAATTGCTAGAACTGAAATAGAAGTTAACCTCAAAATGCTTAGCATCTAAGGGAGGGAGCGTATCACAGAATCACAGAATGACAGGGGTTGGAAGGGACCTCAAAAGTTCATCCAGTCCAATCCCCCTGCCAGAGCAGGATCACCCAGACTAAATCACACAGGAACACATCCAGGTGGGGTTTGAATGTCTCCAGAAAAGGAGACTCCACAACCCCCCTAGGCAGCCTGTCCCAGTGCTCCTTCACCCTCACAGGGAAAAAGTTTCTCCTTATATTCACATGGAACCTCCTGTGCTCCAGCTTGCACCCATTGCTCCTTGTCCTGTTGCTGGCCATCACTGAGAAGAGCCTGGCTCTGTCTTCCTGACTCTCACCCTTTACAAATTTATAGACATTAATGAGGTCACCCCTCAGTCTCCTCCTCTCCAAGCTAAAAAGGCCCAGCTCCCTTCAGCCTGTCCTCATAAGGAAACTGTTCCACTCCCTTCATCATCTTGGTGGCCCTGCGCTGGACTCAAAAGTTCTACGTCTTTCTTCAACTGAGGGGCACAGAACTGGACACAAGATTCCAGGGGTGGTCTCACCAAGGCAGAGTAGAGGGGGACAAGGACCTCTCCTGACCTAATAATAACACCCCTTCTCATGCACCCCAGGATGTCATTGGCCTTCTTAGCCATGAGGGCACATTGCTGGCTCATGGCCATCCTGCTGTCCCCCAGGTCCCTCTCCCCTATGCTGCTCTCCAACAGGCCAGTCCCCAACCTATACTTGTACCTGGGGTTGTTCTTCCCCAGATACACTTGCTCTTGTTAAAACTTGTTAAACTTCTCCCTGCCAAACTCTCCAGCCTGTCCTGATCTCACTGGATGGCAGCCTTGCCTTCTGGAGAGTCAGCCACCCCTCCCAGTTTTGATTCATCAGCAAACTTCCTGATGGTTCACTCTGTTCCATCATCCAGGTCCTTGATGAATATATTGAATAGTACAGGTCTCAGTACTGACCCCTGAGGGACTCCACTAGATACAGACGTCCAGATTGACTCTGTCTTGTTGACCACAGCTCTCTGACTTCTTTTCTTTAACCAGTTCACAACCCACCTCACTACCAAATTCTCCAGACCACACTTCTTCAGTTTAACTGGAAGATGCTGTGGGAGACAGTGTCAAATGTTTGATTAAAATCAAGGTAGACCACCTCTACTGCCCCACCATCACCTATTTACCTGGTTATGTCAAACATGACTTCCCCTTGGTAAAACCATGTTGACTGCTCCTAATAACCCTCTTATCCTTGATGTGCCTAGAGACAGCACCCTCCCAGGGATGGAGGTGAGGCTGACCAGTCTGTAGCTACCAAAGTCCTCCTCCTTGCCCTTTTTGAAGACTGGAGTAACATTTTCTTTCCTCCAGTCCTCAGGCATCTCTCCAGTTTCCCAGGATTTAGCAAAGATGATGGAAAGTGGCCTAGCAATGACTTCCACCAGCTCCCTCAGCACCTGCTGGTGCATCCCATCAGGACCCATGGATTTATGGATGTCCAGATTGCATAATTTATCCCTAACCCAGTACTCATCAACTGAGGGAGACTTCCTTTATCCTAACTTCCTCTGGGGCCTCAGGGGTCTGGAGTTCCTGAGGACAGTCTCCATCAGTATAGACAGAGACAAAAAAGGCATTCAGCAACTTCACCTTCTTACTATCCTCTGTCATCAGGGCACCCACCTCATTAATCAGAGAGCCTATATTGCCTCTGGTGTTAGTTTTGTCTGTAATGTTTTTGAAGAAGCCCTTTCTGTTGTCCTTGAGTGAATATATGGATAGAATAAGATATATTTCATTCCTGAATTGTTATCGTCTTTTTGTATTAAACCTCAAAATATTAGCAAGGATTATTGCCAAATGGTGAAGAAGGGGAAAGGTGAGAGAGGGGTGTTATACATAACTTTTAGAGAGGATAAAACAGTATTTGAATATGCTAGACTCAGTTATACAAAAGTCTTTACAGTGTAATTTGAAGAAGAAAGACTCTTACCCGTGGGATGGTGTGTGGGAAACCAAAAAAGCAACATGAATTTCCCAAGAGCAAACAATTTTCAGTAACTCAACCATTCCCTTTGATAAGATTTCTGGATTTTGCTAAATAAAGGAAATGCAATAAATTTCTCTTATCTGGACTTCAGTAAAGAATTTTAAAACAACAAGCACAATGCTGTGATATATTGGACAACATATTTCCACCAGAGAGAAGGAAGTATTAATGCCATTGACCAAGGCTCTGGCAACCTGTCTGTGATTGTGGTCTCTTCCCAGAAAGGGAGTCATAACCCAGCCTTGGTAGACATCTGGGATGTAAGACTTCAGGCTACCCTGGAGAATATCCATGTTCCAAGTTTGGCTTAGCAAAGCCTGTCGGTCGTAGGTCCTTGTAAATGTGTTGGTAAGGAACAGCTGAGAAAAAGAGAAATTTAAACTAAAGGAGAGTACTGGAACAAATTCAGGGTTGATTCCAGAGATTGTAAATAAGTTTGTAAAGCTGGATAACAGAAGAAAGTATCTAGGTATTTTAAGAATGAAGCTGTGTGATGATCATTTGGTAGTAACCGGAGGATCAGAACTGAAATCAGAATGAACTTTAAGACACAGCTTAATCAATTTATAAAATAAACTTCTCTGAGTGATTCCTCAAAGATCTGAGAACACCGACTGAAGATGTTCCTCCCATCCAATTTATAATTTTTTGCAATGGACTGAGAATGGATTGATTTGGACAGAGAACAAGAGTATTCAACAACTCTAACAACTGTTCCGATTTATACTTGTATATGGTCTATGGTTTACTGCCGCGTGCTTCAACTTCTCATAAAACATTTCAGACTATTTAATATTCCTCTCAATATTCAATGAGAAATATATAAATTATGCTGAATTAGCTGGTCCTGTATTGTTAGTAGATGACTTAGAGATCTTTCTCCATTATTGAGTGGTAAGACTGTGTCCACTGTGATATAAAGAATCATAAAATCACAGAATCATTTAGGTTGGAAAAGACAGAATCACAGAATCACAAGGTTGGAAAAGACCTTTAAGATCATCAAGTCCAACTTTTCCTGTCCTATGCTAAACTATATCCCTAAGTATCTCATCTACCCTTTTTTTAAACACATCCAAGGATGGTGACTCAACCTCCTCCCTGGATCTCAATGTCCTTCTTGTAGTGAGTAGCCCAGAACTGGACACAGCACTCGAGGTGTGGCCTCACCAATGCTGAGTACACGGGCACAATCACCTCCCTGGACCCACTGGCCACACTATTTCTGATACATGCCAGGATGCCATTGGCTTTCCTGGCCACCTGAGCACACTGCTGACTCATATTCAGTCTGCAGTCAACCATCACCCATTTTTAAACCTCATCCTATTGACCTTTAAAATCATCAAGTCTAATCATTAACCTAGCACTTCCAAGTCCAATCACTAACCCATGTCCCTTCGTACCACATCTACACATTCCTTAAATACCTCCAGGTCTGGTGACTCAACTACTTCCCTGGGCAGCCTGTTACAGTGCTTGACAACCGCTTAAGTGAAGATTTTTTTTCCTCCTACTATCCAATCTAAACCTTCCCTAACATAACTTGAGGCCATTTCCTATAGAAATTCAATACCAAGCTAAAATTATATTCTCTGCTCCAAGTAGATGATTTTACCTATTTTCACAGATATTCACATTAAAAAAACCTTACTTGCTTGCCAGCCTCCTAGAAGGGTACAATTTCTGGTGCCTTCTTTCAGCCTTTGAAGAACTAGAGCAGAAAGATACAGGCAAGACAATGATTTACAAAGAGCAAAATGCTGACTGGCTTAAATGTCTTCTTTAAGTACACAGACAAAGGAAAAAACCCGAGCTTATGATTTTCTACTAAAGAAAACAGCATTTTTAAAGTACTACCATGAGCTAGGATGAAGAAGTCTATCATAAACAAACAACAGCGAGACAAAATTTTTCAAGCCATGAATGATCTGCTAAGTTGTCATGTATTTTTTTAATGTTCAAGGACCTGAAATTTCTTTAAAAGAAAATACAAAAACGTTTTGTTGCTCGTTTTCATGTAATGAACCAAATAAGTCTCACAAAAGTGAAATAAATTGTTTTGCAGTCACACAGAGAATTAATGTCTGTGTGTTGTGGTATTCAGGGGTCTGAGTGTTATGTCTTGCCCTTGAGGATGTTTTAGTTATCAGCAGAAATTTCTGCTTTTGAACTATAGTGAAGAAACCAACTAAAAAAATCTGTTTAAGAACTTCGTACTATTTTTTGCCTACGCAAAGCCAACTAAGCCAACAAGCCAGTGATACAGACAATACCACAGGAATATGACTGCTCACAGGAATACCTTTTTGTTGATAAGCCTTTAAGAGCAAATACAAAACTCCAGAGAGTGCCAAAGTATGGACCTATTAAATGACCAATATTAATAAACTGAGGTTTCTTTTGCTGAAGGGAAAGTAGATCCTTGTTTGTAGTCTCTTAAATCAGAAAATGGAATAAAATAAAATTGAAACACAGTAAATTACCACATGAATTTCTATGAAAATATGCATCATAAAATCAAGGCAATATTTTGTAAATACTGAGGATCCTGCATTTCTTCCAGGGAAGAGAAAATCTAACTTGAACTTGCAGGACAACTAGAAGTTTGTGTTATCTTCCAAGGAGAAGAGTTATATTCAGGTCAGTGCAAAACTGTCCTTTGGTATACATGAGGGAGTATCAGGGATGTAGAACAAGCATATTAATGGCCACAGGGTCTTCCTGGCGAAGGAGGAGAACTGGGGTTGGGAGCTGGAGCAGTGAGAGGAAGGCCTCAAGCACTAAAATGCCCCTGTATGGCTCTGAGATCTCTAAGCTGAGGTATGATGGGTGGAGAATGGATTGAGGTTAGCCCTGAGAATGACTTAGGGTATTGTTTGATGCAAACTCAGCATTAGCTGGCAATGCATGTTTGCAGTCCAGAAAGCCAACTGTGCCCTGCAATGCATCAAGAATTGTGTGAACCGGCAGATGGAGGGTGGGGATTCTTCCCCAGTAACTCTGGCGAGACCCCACGTGCAGTACTGCACCCAAATCTGGGGTCCTCAATACAAGAAGGACATTGAGCTGTTGGAGCAAGTCCAGAGAAGTCCATGAAGATGATCAGAGAGCTGGAGCACCTCTCTTGTGAAGACAGGCTGAGAATTGGGTTTGTTGAGACATAGGGAGACCTTGTAGTGCCATTCCAGTACCTGAAAGGGCTACAAGAAAGCTGTGGAGGGGCTGTTTACAAAAGCATGGAATGATAGGAGGAGTGGAAATGGCTTAAACTGAAGGAGGGGAGATTTAGATTAGATATGAGGAAGAAATTCTTTACTATGAGGGTGGTGAGGCCCTGGCACAGGGTGCCCAGAGAAACTGTGGCTGCCCCATCTAGATTCCTGGCAAGGTCCAAGGCCAGGCTGGATGGGGCTTTGGGCACCCTGGGCTAGTGGAGGGTGTTCCTGCCCATGACAGGGGGTTTGAACTAGATGGGCTTTGAGGTCCCTTCCAACCCAAACCATTCCATGATTCTATGATTCTGTGATTCCTGTGAGAGACAGAGAGGTGAAAGTGCTACTTTGCAAGATCAGGCAGCATCTCTGTGAAACAAATAAGCTTCTTATAATACAGAAATTCCTGTCAGGGTGTATCAAGGTGCTTGGCAGCCAGCTGCTCAGGAGTGTAGAGGAAGCAATAATCTCCCTCCCATTATACAATTAATTAATTATTCTCCTCATTATAATTAATTATATATATAATTTGCTCATTCATATTCAGAATTCTCGTGCCTCTAGCACAGTTGCTAGGATTTTCCCTTATTAGAGTTTGAATTGCAGGAGCCTAAATCTGCTTATTTTTCCACTTCTGAACACTTCTCATCCCTTCATGTCTTTGGCACGGCTGCTATTTCTGAATCAAAGGCAAACTGAGAATACAACATTTTCCTCCCTTCTGTGTCTTTTCAGAAGCGTTTTATTTCCACACTGGGAAAAGCATTTTATCAAGGCTGCACGTTACGCACAAACCATTCCCCGTTTTGTCTGGAGGAAATCATTGTGCTTACTGCTTCACAGTCTAGAAGGTGATTCACTGTCACTACTGAGCTTGTGTAACCTAGAAACCTTATTTGTAATGTAAACCTCTTCCATTATATGCAGCATCCCATGGCTGGAGACTGTATTTTACTATTAGAATGAGGATGTGCTGAATGAGATATTTAAAACTCAGCGGAAAAAAACTAAACCCAAAACTTTAAAATTTATTACATAGCTATGCAAACACAAGGATAATTTAACACATAAACTTTGGATCAGGCTATGCAGCCCTTTTACCTTCACCTCAACTACTATCTTGCTGTGAACATAAACCTTTTTTGCAAGAGGAACCAAATATTTGGTTGCACAAGTGTCCAGGTACACTGCAAACATCCCTTAGACATTTGAAATGAAACTGAATTAAATTTACACTGCAGTTATCTAGAGAAATGTGACCAAATTCAATGAAATTGTCTTGGACTAGGTTTGAAGAATCACAGAATCACACTAAATCACAGAATCACTAGGTTGTAAAAGACCTTTGAGATCATCAAGTCCAAACATACCAAACGTTCAAATCTTCTCCCTAAACTTCTAACATTTTTTTACTTGTAAAGAGCTGCCAAGAAATCATTTATAGTCCCTAAAATGTTGTCTTGAATAAAAAAACCCAAAGCATAACCCAACCCTCCAAGTAAACCCCTCCAGTAATAGAACTAACTTTTCATTTGTTATTTGAGAGAAAGTATGAATTGAAAGTATACAAACATAAAAGATTTTGAGAAAATATGTTTTGTTTGTTACTGTATCCAGTAAAAACATTGGAGAGAGGTTATCTCTGTGTGCAGGTGTACCTATGCCTCACTGCAATGAGAAAGACTTATAGCCCCACTGCAGGCTGGCATCTCATTTCCTTTTAAAAAGAAGAAATATATGGTCCTGCTTGGTGAGGAAATAGCTTTGTGCTGGAATCTGCGAGTGTGGGCAGATGAATTAGTTCTGGACATAGAATCACAGAATCATTAAAGTTGGAAAAGACCTCCAAGATCATCTAGTCCAACCGTCCCCCTGCCACCTATATTACTCACTAAACCATGTCCCTAAGTACCTCATCCAACCTTCCCTTGAATACACAAAGGGATAGTGACTCCATCACCTCCCTGGACAATCCCTTCCAATGCCCAACCACTCTTTCTGAGAACAAATTTCTCCTAATTTCTAACCTGAACATCCCCTGGTGCAACTTGCAGCCATTCCCTTTTGTCCTATCGCTACTTATCTGCGAGGAGGCTGACCCCCAGCTCACCACAACCCCCTTTCAGGTAGCTGTAGAGAGCAATAAGGTCTCTCCTGAGCCTCCTCTTGTCCACAGTTGAACAGTGCCAGTCCTCTCAGCCGCTCCTCATAAGACTTGTGCTCCAAACTACAACTGAGAACTACAAATTTTCAGCTAGTGCCTTCTCCTAGTTTGCTTGAAATGTAGTCCTGGTTAGTCTGAGGTTTTTACTGGGAAGCCAGAGAGGGATACAGCTTTTTTGCTGAAACTCAAAGAACAGCTATAAGGAAAACAGACCAAGACATAGGTAGAGGCTTGGACCAATGTGACAAGATTGACCTTGGAGAGATAATCAACTAAGCTGAATGCTGCATGGAGTTTCATGGGTTTGGGATACTTATGGAGCTGGATGAACAGAAAGCAAGAATATAAAGAGCAGAAGATGAACTTGTAGAGTCACTCTCAATAGAAAATAACTTTTAGATTAGATCCTTTTCATTTTAGTTTCAGATTTTAAGTGAAAGCAGATTTTTTTTCTTTGTTTTACTTAGAAAAGGAATTAAAACCAATGTCCTTTCTAAATGATGTCTTACAAAGATAAAAGAAGGGCATTCAGGAATGAATTTATTTTCCCTGGGTTTCTTTCATAATTTTCCCTACTGCAAAAAAAATACCTTGGATAATTTCTCTTACTGCTTACAGAGCATACTGTGATATATTCCTTTAGGATGTGGTTAATGTTCCTCTGGGAGGACTAACCTTACAGTTTCTTTTAATTTTTGTACACTTTAAATTTCCAAAATATGTAGTACATTAATGTGGAGGAACTGCATTACCCCTCTTAATGGTGAACTCGACTTCTCCAAAGAATTGCTGGAACAGATTAATGGCCAGCTCACTTCTTATAACCAGCCGACTCAGGCAAAAATAGGATGAGGTCATCTCTTCCCAGTGTCTGAACATTTTATGCTATGCTACTGAGTACATCTTCTTTTCCCTTAGGTTTTTGTGCATCTCTCCAGACAGGAAAACATTAAAAAAAGAAAGAAACAACAACAACAACAAAAACCCCAACAAGTTGATCTAGCAAATTAAAAACAGAGAATCTTGCCAGGAAAAAAAGATATTAAAACATGGTTATTCAGTCTCTGTTTATCTCAGCTGGAATGACTGATGGCTGTTTTTCTTGACTGTTTCCTCTTCTCCAATTCAAGTTTAAAGACTTCATAACAATATTTAAATTTAAAGTTACAGTAATATCTAAACATCCTAAATCTTGAAGTGCAGATACTTAAGCACTTAACTTAGTCTTCAAAATATTTCAGCGTGTGAGTTTAACTTGCTAAGACTGTCTCCAGGAAAGCAATGGTACCAGATATATTTAAACTATTAATACATTTTATTTGCTTGAGGGCTAGTTAAGAAAATATCTTCATATGTGCATGTGTAGCACATATCGAATAATAAAAAAATATTCTTATTTTCCTAAAGCAAACCAGCAAACATCAAATATTTCCTCATGACAGTCTTGGCCCAGTGCTTCTCAGCTGGTTATTAACAGTTCAAAAGGAAATGTTAAATGAATACAAATGCAGTTCTCAAATAATATGCAAGTTGGAGGACAGGACAATTATACAAACCAGTTTCTACAGCTTGATAAGGACTGCACCTATGAATAATTTACTTATTTATAAAGTCATAGGGGATGCCAAGGAAAAAGATGTGTACATATGGTGAGGAACCGTCTTCCGGAAAAGTGATTCTGAGATAGGAGCTGGGGTGTAGTAAATAAAGTGCAAATGTCAACTGTGGTGGTGTAGTTAAGGTAAATACTGTACTTGGATCTACTGTCAGAAAAGCGTCAGCTGGAATAAAGATGTGATGTTATTGTCATGTACAGAATAGAAAAGACCACTGCTAGAGTGCTTTGTCTAGATCCGGTTACACTCCTTAAAAAGAAGCATCAAGCAATTCCTAAGCATAACTAAAAGAAGTGACAGAATTGAAGTTTGATTTCAGGTTTGGTAACTGGGCCTAATTAGTTTATAGAAATACTATAAAGTTGATGAAAGGACCTTTTGAATATACCAACAGAAGAAGAGAAATCTGATAGTATGTGCTCTTCAATGCAGGAGAACAAGGTATGCCTGAGATCTAGTCTCTAGAACATGATGACATATCAAGTCAGGTTGACAATGGAGTGAAACATGAAAACAAGCATATTAATGAACTACTAAGGTCTATTATTAAAAGCTGTAGAAGATTTTTTTTTATCTACATATTCATAGAACTGTTTTGGTTGGAAAATAACTTTAATAACATGAAGTCTGATCATTAACCTAGCACTGCTATGTCCAACCACTAACCCATGCCCCTAAGCACCACATCTACGTGTCTTTGAAGTATCTCTAGGGATGGTGACTCCACCACTTCCCCGGGCAGCCTGTTCCACTTCCCTGGGCAGGCCTATAGTTCCCTAGAATCTCTTTCTGGCCCTTCTTGTGGATGGGCATAATTTTGACTAACCTCCAGCCAACTGGCACCCCCCAGTTAGAAAGGGCTGCTTATAAATAATGGCAGGAGCTGGGTGAACACGTCTGCCTGCTCCCTCGGTACCCTTGGGTGGGTCCCATCCAGCCCCATAGACTCATGAGTGTAGGTAGTTGCAAACCATTTCCCCTTGGATTATGGGGGTTTCATTCTACTCCCTGTCCCTGTCTTCCAGCTCAGGGGGCTGGGTACCCCGAGACCAATTAGTCTTACTGCTAAAGACTGGGGCAAAGCAAGCTTTAAGTGACTCAGAATTTTCCTTGTCCTTTGCTACCATGTTTCTCCCCTGCATCAAATATAGGATGAAGCCCTGATTTTGTTCTTAATGTATTTATAAAAACATTTTTTCTTTTCTTTTATGGCAGTAGTCAGGCTAAGTACCTGGACTTTGACCCTTCTAATTTTTTCTTCCTATATAGAGTAACTATATCCTTGTAGTCCTCCTGAATGGCCTGCCTCTTCTTCCAAAGTCCAGAAACTCTCCTTTTTCTCTTGAGTTTCAGCAAGGTTCTCTGTTCAGCCAGGCTGGTTTTTCTCCTCACCAGCTTGTCTTTCAGCACACGGGCATGTCCTGCTCCTGCAGCTTTAAGTTTTCCTTCATGAATAGTGTCAATCTTCTTGGCCTCATTTGCCCTTCAGGACTGCCTCCCAAGGGACTCTGCCAACCAGTCTCCTAAACAGGCCAAAGCCTGGCCTCCAGAAGTCCAAGGTAACAGTTCTGCTGACCCTCCTTATTTTTCAATTTGTGGTTGTTATGACCAAGACATCCTCTAACCACCACATCAACCACAAGTCCTTCTCTGTTTGCAAGCAACAGGTTCAGTGGAACACCTTCCCTACTTGGCTCACTCACCAGCTGTGTCAGGAAGTTATCTTCCACACACTCCAGGAACATCCTCATCTGTTTCCTCTATCTGTATTCTCTTTGCAGCAGACATCTGGTAAACTGAAATTCCCCATGAGAACAAGGACCAGTGACTGTGAGATTTCTCCTAGCTGCTTATAGAATATTTTGTCTGCCTCGTCATCCTGATGGGGTGCTCTGTAACAGACTCACACCATGATATCTGCCTTATTAGCCCTCCCCCGATTCTTACCCATAAATGCTCAACCTTATCATCACCATAATTAAGCTCTAAACAATCAAAACACTCCTTAACATACTGGGCATCACCACTGCCTGTCCTTCCTTGCCTATCTCTTCTGAAGAGTTATAATTTGAACATTTAAATGAGAGAATCTTTAAGAAAAATGACATGGCATCAAGTATTTCTTCTATATATTTACTGTAGGAAATGCTGGATCAAGTCCTTTAACCTGTGATACACAGAAATTAAGGCAGAATGACCTTAATTGTATAGTGTTTTTAAAATACTGACAGTTTTTAAAATCTCCAATCTATTGTATATTAGGTTTTACAGATTTTTTTCAATTGGATCTCTGTAAGTCATGATTATCCAACAAGTGGCATCTTCCTTTGGAGACTGGGATTTAAGATTTAAGCCCTCTCTCCTTCCAGTCAAAAGCAAAGAATCCAATACTTCACAGCAAATCCTAAAAGAATGGAGCTAGCTGTGGAAATAGACCATCAAAAACCACCCCTTTGAAGAATATGAAAATACAAATAATGATATTCTCAGAAGTGTGTTGTTGGAAAAGAAAATTATGCCTAATGATTTGTAGGAATCCCTGTTGACTCTTGGACTTCTGATACATAGCCAGTATCATATCTGTCAGGTTTTTCTGGGTATAAAGTGCTTTACAATATATAAAGGTATAAATGATGGACATTCTAAATGATGATTCTTTTTTGGGATATGAAGAAGGCAACCACTTGCTCTCTTTTTGCTGCTGGGTATCCCTTATGTTTGGGGTGCTTTGGGTTTTTTTTTGTTGTGGTTTTTTTTTTTTTTTAGTGTTATCACCTGCTTTCTGACATGTCCTGGCTCTATTTCTGCCACTTGTGCATTTCCTCTGCTACTGCAATAAAGATGCAGCACACAGTGAGATTACATGAAGCAGAGGGAGGGTACACTGATAGCAGTATTTCATTGCAATTGGTTGCACCCCAAAGAGTAAGATGTCTTTTACTGGCCTAATTGACCCAAATTCCCTTTAAAATGCTCAAAATGCAAACAGTAAGATTGATTTGTAGCAGAGAAGGAGATTCAGTGCATGGCTGTGAAATCAGAAGCACCATTTCAAAAGAAAACCTCAGAAGTAAGAATGTATAAACTGCAGAAACACGTGTTGCTGATGTCCCAGCTGACACATGGTACAGACTCAAGCTTGCAGATTTGCTTCTTCAGGAGCTTCTGGAGGATGCTCTCACTGCTTTTTCCACCTGCACATGAGAGTTATAAAATGGCATTGAATGCAAATGAGAATTCAGAGCAGTCCCAAGGGACTCTCAGTTCTTCCTGTGTAACAATCGAGGTACAGTGACTTCTATTAACTTTATACTTTGTGAGAACAAAATCATGCTTTTTGTCTGGATCAGAGTTGCATGTTGAAATGCTGTGAGGCTTGATTGTGTTACTTTCTACCTCAGGGTGACCTTCCCGTTATGAATTTAATTGCATTACAGTCTGAATCTGGTTTTTTTCCCATCCCATGTGATTTTGCCCTGTGTAACTTTCTATGGCTTCACAACAAGAAGTCATAACATAAATATTTATCTGTAGATTTTGATACTCTTACAATTCTTGACATGCCTCTGGCTTTTCAGGAACCCTCATTCCAAGTTACCGACAGAGAGGTCCAAGGCAGACTTCAGGGTGGCTTCACTTTCTCCTCCCGCCTGCAACTTCTGTTTGATTTTAGGGACCAGGCCTGGTGACTCACTCTATGAACTTCTGCAGCAGCCCAATCTTTGTTTTTATGCTTTCTGTGGATTTTTTGTTATGTTTGAATGTTTTACAGAATTGAACTTGACAAAATCCCATTTAATAAGGACAAGGACTGGGAGTTCTTCCTCTCCTTATTCCCATTTCTCATTTTTTAAAGTGCTGTTTACCATTTTTTTCTTTGTTTCTTAGCAGCTTCACATTCTTTCAGATGACCTTTCTTCTATTTGTCTTCAGATGTGGCTAAAACCAGCTCTGTTCAGATAATGAAATCATATCCATTTTCCTCTCTTCCCAGTCTGCATTGAGTTATCTTTCTTCTGTACAGCTCTGTGATTGGAGGCTGTCATACTGCTGCTTCTTCCAAGCTGGCAGCAACATTTCTTTCCCCACTATCTTCTCGCAAATTATTTCTTTAGCCTCTCCCAGGAGATCCCCAATCTATCATCCTTCTTCAATAATTTCTCTTTGCATAGTTTGGTGCTACTTTCAGATACTGTTGGACACTGCTTATTATTTCTAAGTGATCCTTTTCTTAAGGGTTTTTTTTTCAGTTTCTCCTCCTGTTAGACCACACTGCACCATTGCTAAGTAGGATCCTTGCTTGGATTTAGCAGGTAGCTCAGTACCACCCAAAATGTTTGAAGCTTAAGATACTGCATCCTTTAGCGATTCCATGCAGCTTTGTTCCATCACCTGTAGCTCCTTGACATTACTTAAATGCTGATGTGTTTTAGTTTTTGTTTAGTCAACATTAAAAAGCCCAAGCTTTTTTTTTTTTTTCATTCCAACTGATCTTTCTTCAGAAATTTGAGCTGCAGATTTATATTATTCTTCCACATTTTCTAGTAATATTTTTTCTGCATAGTCAGTACAACTTTTACATGGGATGGGTTTTTTTGGGGGTTTGTTTTATTCTTCAAGCTGATAACTGTCCTATTCTGACCAAACACAACAACTGTCTTAGTTTGCATTTATTTCTAAAATTCTTTGTTACTTCTATGCAAACCTTTGATTGTTGCACATATTTTAATTACAGAGTCCAGAGGCAATGTCAAGGTTCAGTTGAACTGGTGCTACAGTGTTCGTCCCTTTCCAAAACATTCTTGTACAACTGAGAGAGCAACAGAGAAAGCAGTCAAAGTGATCCAAACTTGAAAAATAATTAATAGCAGAATTAGAAGACATTGCCCAGGAAGAAACATAACTTCGGGTACATACAAGTCTTCAAAATTCTGAGTGCTCTGCTAAAAATTAGTACAGAACAATTGTACTTCTAAAACAACAAATAGGATATATATCAGATGAAACTAAAAGGTAAGAGGTCTTAAGCAAGTGAAGAAAATAAGTGTTTATCTATAGTTCAGTTGTAGAATTTCTTACCCATGGAGGCAGTGGACACTGAAAGTCTACACAATTCTTAAAATGATGGACAATGAATGGAAGGAGAAACAACTCGGGAATTCCCTAGACCACAAATAATTAGATTCTGGAAGATTATTATGAGGGTGTCCTGGTCAGGCCAGAGTTACCCTCCCCAAGCAGCCAGCACAGGTAAGCTGACTCGGCCCAAGCTGTTTTCCACAGCATCTGACATCACTCCCCTAGAAAAGGGACTGGTTTGGGAGGGGTGCTCCTGAGTGCCTCTAGAGCAGTCTGAGTGTGGCTGGGGTGTTGCATTAGTCCTTGTGACATGCAGTACTCAATGTTATCATTGGGTTGGTAAGTTACTCTGTGTTATCACTGGGTGTGAATGAAGTTTGTTGTGGGCTGTAATTGTTCCCTTTTCACTGTGATTTTGTCAGTAAACTGTCCTTATCCCAACCCACTGAGGTTCTGTTTCTCCTCCAGGAGTAAGCAAGCAGAGTGAGTGTGGTGTTCAGCTACTGTTTGGAGCTGAACCACCTCAGAGGGGCATCCCTAAGGCTCTGTTTCCTTCTGGTTTTTGCTTAGGTATCTGACCCTGGCCATCTTCAGAGAGAAGGCAGCGTATGAGGCCATTTGCCTGACCTGGGATGGATACTGCATGCTAAAGCAATTTTTTATGGCTTTTATAATCTGAACTTGGATGTTTGGAATTCAATAAATAATACAAATTGCATGCTGTCTTTCTGCATTTTGGGGCACTTAATATAGCAGAGACTGAAGCCTCCAGGACAGTCAACTTTGAAAACTGGACTGGCTTTGCAGTGGTAGAGTCTTATCTGCTATGTTTAGTCTACAGAACTACACGTAGGCTGGAGAGCACATAGTCCTTAAAGTAATTCCCTTGTGAGCTGAATCTGCCTGTATGTTGCACAGCCTGGATTAGAGAGCTATTTTCTAAAAGTGGAAGCAAAGGAAAGGTACTGAGACTCCAAACTTTCTCTCTTCCCCAAGCTATTGTTTAACCAATACTTGACATGTGCCTGGAAAGCTGGCCAGAACCGCAAATTCTTTCTCAATCTGTGTGGGGAAAAAATGTCTTCTATCATCCTGCTTTGTTTATTTATTTAACACTGACAAGACACAAGGATGAGGAGGGCTATTGGTCTTGTAAATCTTGTAATGTAACAAGTGGAAAGCCAACATAACCAGAGATCAGAAGAGGAAGAAATTGAATGTCAAGAACTGAAGAACTTCTCCCACTCAGAATCAGTAAGCCTTTCAGGGACAAATCACACTAGTTTCTTTTTTGTAGAATAAGGACATTTCAAAAGGCTGCATGCAAATTTGTGAAAGTTAGACATTTTTATTTTCTGCAGTAATGCACACAATAGAAAAGCTCCTGAGGAAACTGAATATTCTGTGCTCAATGCAATGCAGAAAACTGTGAGGCCACACATTGGATGAAGAGGATTTAAGATCAAAAATAAATAAATAAATAAGAAGAAAATTCTGATGGCCAAGAAGCTCCATTTTCTGAGCACTCTCCATCAAATGATCTATAAAAAAACCCCAAAACCTAAGCAATGAGATCTATGAAGAATAGAGAGACAGTCTTCTGAAGACAAAAGAAACAGTCTGATTAATGCATTTTTTCCTACAGCAGGACTGGGTTAATGTGAATAGATGGCATTTTCATTTTTATAATTTTTTCTTTTTCTGAGAGATGGGTTTTTTCTGCTTTTTTCCCCCTTTCAACTCTTAACTAGTCACTCTCCTACTGTATTTTTCTGAATACTTTTCTGCTGTCCTCTACAACCTTGTGAGTTTTCTGAAGCCTTTCTGGACCTTGTGACACAAATGTCTGTTCCCTGGAGCTCCCAAACCACTTATTTTGTTGGTACTGTGTCAATTTTCTTAGTCTTTGTGGTTATGGTTCTGGATGCTGAAGGTATTCATATGGCCCTAGTTGCCACAGTTCCTGCCTCTCCTTCCCTGCACAGTAAGGTATCTCCATTTTATCAGAGCTCAGTCACTACTTCATGTTCTTTTAGATGTGTCTCTTTCACACTGGCAATTCTCAAGCATCTTAAAGGTTTTGCTTCTACCCAGGTCTAGGCACCTCGTGATCCCAGCAAATATCAAGCTGCCCATTGCATGCTCTCACCCAAGTCCTGGTCTCATCTGAGAACTTTAATGACATTTAGTAGGTCCTCTAACTCTTGTCAACCTGTGAACTTTGTTAAATGCTACTGGATTTTTGTTTTCCTTCAACACAATAAGATGGTATCTATTTTCATCCAGTATCTTCATTGTGAGAGCGTATAGGCAAGGTGCAGGAAGATTAATGATGAATATACTCCTCAACCACAGGGAGCATACCCTGACCATCAAAAACAAACACTGTCCATGCTGGTGGGTTTGTACCACCTCTTATAGTTATGCATTTTCTTGATAATAACTGTCTTGGCTTCAGTCCATCCTCTTGTGTCCTTCCTTGGAAACGATGGAAAGACACAGTCAAGCATGATGTTAACCTGGGGTGGTTATGCTCTTATAAAAACTGCTTCTGACATTCTCCTCATTGAGAATGTTTCTCTTAAGTGTGTTTTTTTAAACATAAACATATGAATCTTGGTGTAAACCAGCGTTGCGTTTTGAGATACAATATTGCCAGACCTTTTCTGTATTACGTTAGCTTTATTATCTTTGGAATGGATCAAATGCAAAACCAAACTTCCCAGTCTCTAGGCTAGGTTACCCCAAGGAACTGACATTTCTAAGAAGTTTGTTGTACTGTTCAGAATTGCTTCATTTCAGTTCACTGAAATAACAGGAAGGCAATCTTTAATGTAACAAACAGGTTAAATAACAACTCTAAAAGCTGTATTACAAAATGGTTTTCATTTCCTTTTTTTATTTCTATAGCATAACAAAGGTACTCACTATGCATCAGCTTAATTGAATTGGAATGAATGCGACTCCCATATGTTTCTTTCATTTATCTGGTTTGGTAATCAAAGCATGAGAAATATCCAGTTAAATTAGAACTGCACTGATCACACTTCAGTACACATCTGACACTCCTTTGAAAAATCACTGTCTAGGCTAGCTTAAAATAATGCAAGTGATGGAAGGGCAACAGTTGTGATGAGAAATCTTACATAATATTATATAATTTGTCAATTATTCTAGCTTGCAGAAAGTAGATGTGCTATCTGAGTTGTGTGAACTAAACATAGGCTCAAAGACTGGTTTGGGTGGGAAGGGACCTCAAAGATCATCTAGTTCCAACCACCTGCCATGGACAGGGACACCCTCACTAGACCAGGTTGCCCCAAGCCCCATCCAACCTGGCCTTGAACACTGCCAGGGATCCAGGGGCAGCCACAGCTTCTTTGGGCACCCTGTGCCAGGGCCTCACCACCCTCAAAGGGAAGAATTTCTTCCTAATATCTCATCTAAACCTGCCTTCATTGAGCTTGAATCCACTGCTCCTTTCCTGTCACTGCACTTCCTGGTCAACAGTCCCTCTCCCACTTTCCTGTAGGACCCCTTTAAGTATTGGTAGGTTGTAATTACATCACCCCAGAGTCTTCTCCAGGGTGAACAAGCCCAACTGTCTCAGCCTGGCTTCACAGGAGAGGTGCTCCAGGCCTCTGATCATCTTTGTGGCCTCCCATGGACTTGCTCCAACAGCTCCATGTCTTTCCTGTACTGGGGAGCCCAGAGCTGGACACAGCACTGCAGGTGGGGTCTCACCAGAGCAGAGCAGAGGGACAGAATCCCCTCCCTTGACCTGCTGCTCACGCTGCTCTTGATGCAGTCCAGGACACCGTTGGCTTTCTGAGCTGCCAGAGCACACTGCTGGCTCATGCTGAGATTGACACAAAATGCTTACCAATTCCTAATACAAATAGCACCCCCAAGTCCTAATTTAAGAGTGTTGCAAATCTCCAAGAGTTTGCTGCTTTGGTTTTGTTGGGGTTTTTTTTTAAATTTCTGTGGCTCCACACATGTAAGTCATCCTTGCTGCCTTTGTTCCTGCAGAAGGAAGGTTGTGTGAGCAAGCACTGCTCCACATAATACATAGTTATTTACTTTCTTTGACCAGTAGGGTTTCTACATACCAGTTTTTCATTTCTATAGCAAAGAGAAAGCATAAAGCTCAATGGGAAAGTCAAATGTTGTCTTGGCATTCAATACACAATTGAGAATTCTATCATTTAGAAATTATATGGAACAACAGGTGAGCAATCAAAACATTCCCCAGCAAGAACAGCAGTTTCTCTGTGGTAGGCCCAGATTCTTTGTTTGATGAGAACAATTTTATTTCAAAGGACTGGGAGTTCTTTATTTAAAAAGATAAACTGTATATATATTTTTATAGCTCCAGCAAGCGTAAAAAAGGAGGTGGATGCAAAAAGTGGTCCTATTAGGTACTTCAAGTTGAAAATAATGCTGCTTACAAATATTGTGGTATATAAAACATGGATAAAACCATAAAATGTTATCAGAATCTTTAAGATGCATTTTCCAATTTATCACCACAGTGGTTTCTTTTGTTGTCGCTACAACAAAGAGATGTTATTTTCAGGAAATATGTTCTTGTCTTTACGCAAACATAAGCAAGGTACTGTGCATTTTTGTTAAAAGGGGTTGAAATTTAGTACTGTGGCTATACAAGCAGCACTCATTATGCATAGGTCTGCCTGGAAGATGGGATGTAGCACTCCTGTATTAGTGATGGTCTGTGAATGATGCCTATGTTTGTGTCTTGGGGGATGCAGTGACCAGCCAGGTGCTCAGTACTCCCATCCAGGCATACTTTTCCCCTTTGCCATTCCCTGACCAAACATGATGGGGCACCAAAATATCCCTTGAGAACTTAATTTCAAGGTAAGGGCTGCAGAAGGTTGTTATACTCCCTATTCCTTGGCCACTTGCCTGCTCTGCCAACCTCTGTGTTCCTCGGTTATCTCTTGAGACTACTAATCCCAAATGCTCAACAGCACTGTTCCAGGGAGCTTTACCCCTCAGGGAGGAGAGAAGTGATGTATGGTTTGCTTCTGGTGCCATCTCCTTCCAGCTGCAGGATAAGGAAGTCTGTGCAGATACCGGAGAGGACTCAGGAGCTACAGATGTTGCAAGGGCAGTTGGTACACAAGTAGAACGCAGGCTGGGAGACAGATCCTGCAGTAGATTTGGAACATAGCTATCTACTACTCTAGTATCACATCTACTACTACAATATTCATAGAATCATAGAATCTTCTGAGTTGGAAGGGACCCATAAGGATCATCGAGTCCAACTCCTGACTCCACACAGGGCCAGCCAAGTCGGAGCAGATGTAACCCAATTTGCTATCACACTCTGGACCTGACCCTTCAGCCAATTGCTCACCCAACATATTATGGCTTTGTCTAATTGTATGTCCAGCAAGATACTGGGAGACACAGTATTATTGCCAATCACTGAGGTTTTTTAGGGGCTCTTAAAAGAAAGGGGACTTGTTTGTTTCACAAAAAAAATTGTTGTTTTAATCATAATTGAAACTATCTCCCACATTTGTTCCAAAGTGGAAATTATAAAAATCTTATTTTGGAAAAACCTAACAGTGGTTTTAATCTTTATAGCTCTATTTTGTAATGCCTTGTTAACACTTACCACATCTCCTTGAAACACACACAGCATGTCAGTAGGAACACTGTGAAATTCTGTATCTCAAATTACAGCAGTCATTGAATGCTAACAAAAATACCTGATTTTCTGGATCCAGCTGCTTCTACAGTAATAATGTGCCATGTCACACAAAGGAAGGTGGTAAGCGCCTGGTGAACTAATATAAGGAACAGCTGGTTTTGGCAGGTTGTGTTCACTTGTCAATGTGCTACTCAGCAACAACGTCAGGAGTGGGGACTGCAACTGCAAATTTATACTTTCTATTTGTGCTTCTCCACTCGTGGCAGAGTCAAGATGTGCTCTTCTTCCCTTTTGCCACCTGAATTTGGCATCATTTAATGCACAAATGATGAGAGTTCCAGTGGCATGTCCACAGTCCAGCCTACCCTGGAAACTGGTGGTAAGGAAACACAGGTCTGAATCTCCTTGGCCTGAGGACAAAGCGCATAGGTTCAATATCAGATGCCACTCAGTGATAAGCTCTAGATTTAATGCTCATTGTCTGTGATCTGAGATTCCTTAAGTTGTTTTCTTACTTGCTCCACTATGACCATGGATTATGTTTTGGTTTCTTGGAGTTAATTGGTCATGTATTTTCAAAATGAAGGACTTCCAAAAAAGAGCAGAAATCTTTACAGAGATCAACCGTTATAAATTGATCGAGTTGCTGTGTGTCTGGAAATTTGAAATGGGGAATTAAAGTCCTCAGTTTCCCTCAGGAAAGCATGTCTTGGTGGAAGAAGATGTATCTAGGGCAGTCTAGATGACAGGTACCTTCACTTGCAGAGAAACCTCATGAGAATGCACCTGTAATTTCATAGATTTATAATAATAATAAAGTTATTATAATGATAAATAATTCCTATATGAAATAGAGAATGAATAGGGGAAATTAAAAGCCCATTAGACATACACAAGTCCATGTAACCAGGGAGGATGTATCCAAGGGCGTTGAAGTAACTGGCAGATGCCATTGTGAGGCTATTCTGCATCATCTTATAAAGGTCATGGCAATCATGGTTTCTAAAAAGGCAAATGGCATACATCTTCAAAAATACCAGGGGACTACAGGCTGATCAGCCTCACATCAGACCCTAGGAAGGTGATGGAATAAATTCACTTAGAAGTTATTTCTAAGCTCATGAAAGACCGGAAGGTGATTGGGAGGCTGTACAGGTTTACCAACAGCAAATCATGGGTGAGCAGCCTCATTCATTTCTACGATGAGGTCACTGGTACTCTGGACAAGGGGAAAGCAGTGGATTTTCTATGCCTTGATTTTTACAGGGCCTTTGAAACAACTCCCCGTTTTCTTAGAGAATCATAAACGTTAGGAGTTGGAAGGGACCTCGAGAGATCACCCAGTCCAATCCCCCTGCCAGAGCAGGATCACCTAGACTAAATCACACAGGAACACAGCCAGGTGGGGTTTGAATGTCTCCAGAGAAGGAGACTCCACAACCTCTCTGGGCAGCCTGTCCCAGTGCTCCATCACTCTGAAAGTGAAAAAATTTCTCCTTATATTCACATGGAACTTCCTGTGCTCCAGCTTGCACCCATTGCCCCTTGTCCTATCTCTGGCCATCACTGAGAAAAGCCTGGCTCCATCCTCCTGACTTTCACCCTTCACATATTTATAGATATTAACAAGGTCTCCTCAGTCTCCTCTGAGCTAAAAAGGCCCAGCTCCCTTCAGCCTGTCCTCATAAGGAAACTGTTCCACTCCATCATCTTGGTGGCCCTGCACTGGAGGGCTTTCAAGGAGTCTATGTCCTTCTTGAACTGAGGGGTCCAGAACTGGACACAAGATTCCAGGGGTGGTCTCACCAAGGCAGAGTAGAGGGGGACAAGGACCTTTCTTGACCTACTAACCACACCCCTTCTAATACACCCCAGGATGTCATTGGCCTTCTTAGCCATGAGGGCACATTGCTGGCTCATGGCCATCCTGCTGCTCCCCAGGTCCCTCTCCCGTATGCTGCTCTCCAGCAGGCCAGTCCCCAACCTATACTTGTACCTGGGGTTGTTCTTCCCCAGATGCAAGACTCTCCACTTGCCCTTGGTAAATCTCATTAAGCTTCTCCCTGCCCAATTCTCCAGACTGCCCAAGTCTTGCTGAATGGCAGCACAGCCCTCCATTGTGTCAGACACTACTCCCAGCTTTTTGTTGTCAGCAAACTTGCTGGCTGGACACACTATTCCCTCATCCAGGTTACTTCCTTTACTGATGTGTAGCAAAGCAAGGAAAGGAGAGAATCATTAGAAATGAAAGTGAGCAGCAACAAGTTCATAAAAACAATTTTCTGCTGAACGAGCTTTTTCCTATTAAAACCATTAATTCTCGTCAAATAAAATATTATATATTTACATACTTTAAAATTCCAGTACCTTAATGTTCCAGCACTCTCCTTGTTGCTGCTGGGGAATGTTATCTGATGAAAGACTCTGGCACTGAACTGAAAAATTTATTTCCTGTGGGAAGCAATGTAATTACAGAAAAATGTCTTTTCATTTTCACAGAGAATTGACTGTATCTTGTTTGTTTGTCTTTTTCTTTTTGTCTCTGATGTCAGTCAGTTACCTTTACTGGCAGGGAAAAGTAAATGCATTTCATTCCTGGCAAGGGTATTTAACTTTCCCCTAGTGTCTCTTAATCCAATAGCAAAACTTGTTTTCTATTAAATTATTGAAAAGTGATGCTATTTACTGACCTCTGGATTTTAAACATCCTTATAAATCTTCCCAATCTAAATTCCTTAAGATTAATTAACTGCTTAGTTGATACAGCAATTCTCATTTTTGGCTTCCAAAGTAGATGATGACAGTTTAGATTCCACTAAGCATTCAGGACAATAAAAAGAACATCCAAAAAAATCTGTTTAGGAATACTTGGTATATCATTCATCATTTAAATGATGTACTGTGCTTCAAATTGTGTATGTGAGAGAAAAAGAAATTTTGCTTTTTAATAACATTTAAAGAGTGAAACTGATTTTAGGCAACAAATTACTAAGTAACAAGGAATTGCTGCTGTAATTCCAAAAGCCCAGCATAACTGAAAATAGATGTTATTAATCTATTCTAGTTTATAAAGTGTTCATAATACTTTAAACAAAAAGAATGAATAATGATAAAAGAATTTTTACTTGGTGACTAAGAGCTTTTTTAAAAAAAGTTAGTTATATATTTTCCTTGAGATGAAAATTGAAATTAATGAACAATTAATTTTGAGTGTATATGAATGGAAGAAACTACATCATTATTGTCTACACTATTCCTTTATTTTTTTAACCAGTGGAACTACACTTGCAGAAAGAAAAAATATTTGCAGAAAATAGACATGACAAAAACAAGCACTTCCTGACACAGTATTTGCAAAAAGTGTTTGTTCATAAAGAATGTACATTTAGATTGGTAGCAAGGGATCTAGTAAGGAAAAAGATTACTTTTTATGCATTCAAAGCTTTTTTTAATCAGGTGCAAATCTTGATACTCTTATTTAAGGCGTCACAGCTTTTCTGCGTGCATACTTCCATGTTCAAATGCAAATGCTCTTCTTAATCAGTGAGTAGCAAACTGTGCCCTGTAATAAATTCAGCTTTGGGGCAGTAATTTGTGGCCGTTATAGGGATATTCTCAACAACCCTTTTCATGGACGCACCTTGAAGACTTAGTCTTCTCTTAAATGAGAAAATTAAGGGAGGTGTGTTTGGTTACTGCCCCTAGTTTATCATAATCTGCAGTGGCACTCTTCTCACGGGGAAGCCTTTGGCAAACTTAGTTTGGATCTGCGATACAGAAAGGGACACCACATAAATAAGGAGAAAGAGAACAGTGCTGTTGTAAAACATGGTGGGGGTGGCGATATTAAACTGTTGTGGAAATAGCTCACTTAACTGCTGAACTGAGAGGTGAGACTGCCATGCAGAAGTATTTATTTCTCAGTGGTGGAATTGGTCTCACACAAACTCAACACCCACCTTTAACAGATTGGTTGGTTGGTTCAGTTTTAGTAGCCTCACCAGAAACTGTGTTTTATTAATTCACAGGGTTTGTGTAATGCTTATGGCTCCACTCCAGAGGTATGAACAACATTAATATAAGCATTTATTATACAATGAGGAGACCTTCAGTTTCTCCCAGAAGACTGTCTAGTTAGAAAGTCCAGAATAGTTTCAGATAACTAAGACTTGTCTTAACTTCAACTTAACAAAAGCATGGCATGGTCTGAATAAAAAAGTCATAGAGTCAGTTACAAGCACATCTATATATATAAGCGAATCATAAACCTCTAGATATTCAGTAAAACTTATATGTGTTATCAAACTTTAATTGCATTCAAAATTAAGGTTCTCAAGCCACCAGCATTGTGCGTCAAAGCTTTGTCATAAAGTCTGTCTCAAATAAAACTGTCTCTGCTTGCTCAGACTACTGAGGGTAGAACAAGCAGAAACAGCGGCCATATTTTGTCCTCTAACTGACATAACTCCATTTGCTCTGGTAATGTTGCTTCACATTTATTCCTGTGTGAGATTTTGATTCAACAAAGCACTTACATATGTGCTGACAGCCCTCACCGAGCAAACAAATCCCTTTACTTAACTGTAAGAAAAGTCAGATTGGACCCCAGTGCTTGGGGTTTTTTTAAAGTTAAATGTGTGCCTAAGACCTTTACTGGATGAGAGCCTAATTGAATAAAATAGGAGATTCCAATCTATCCCCTGTAATCTTCTCCATAAGGTCCATAGTCTTTCTTCTCTAAACTGTCTTGCCTGACACTGTTTACCTTGTCTTAGCACTAAATGCAACATGATCTGCAGGAAGTTCCACATGTCATTGGGCTTCACCTAACTGAACAGGGGCTGGGGATCCTCTACCATGAGGATTCTAGCCATGATTTGCTCTGTAAATTGCACAAGACTGGGAATATAAGTTAAATTTGCTGCACAGTTAACTGCTAATTAAGAATATTAAGTATTATACTGCAAAAATTGCTGAATGCTGGAGTAAGAGGCTCATTCTCAAGAAAGTTTAAGATGTTTTTTATAGAATCCCAGACTGGTTTGGGTTGAAAGGGACCCCAAAGCCCATCTAGTTCCAGCCCCCTGCCATGGGCAGGGACACTCTCCACTAGCCCAGGGTGCCCAAAGCCCTATCCAACCTGGCTGTTAACCCTGCCAGGTATCCAGGGGCAGCCCCAGCTTCTCTGGGCAACCTGTGCCAGTGCTTCACCACCCTCACACTGATTAGTTTCTTCCTAATATCTAATCTCAATCTCCCCTCCTTCAGTGTAAAGCCATTCCCCTCTTTTCTATCACTCCCTGCCCTTGCAAATAGCCCCTCTCCAGCTTTCTTGTAGCCCCTTCAGGTACTGGAAGCCTGTGGTAAGTTCTGCCTGGAACCTTCTCTTCTCCAGGCTGAATGAGTAACTCGATTAAACGGGAGAGAAACATATTCAATATTAAATTGAAAATCAAGCATCAGAAATAACTTGGCAATTCGTACCCAAAAAAGGTTCTACAAATCACGGGAGGACAGTGCCTGACTGCCGGGAGTCCTGGGTGGCATTACCCAGCCATTGCAAAAATTGCTTGGAGGTGTGTTTGGGCTGGAAGACATTTTCTGAAACTGGATAATTTAACAGTCTTCCCCTTACTCTGAAAGATATTATACAGTTCTTTTCAAAAACCAGTAGACCTCTAACATTTAACAAGTTCTTTTTTTCCCCTCTCTTCTTACTGGAAAGCTGTTCCAGCACTTCACTGCACCTCATCTACTTTTCAGGATAAATTTAATCATGAACAGGGTATAAATATTTATTCACGTACTGGTGTTCTCTTTTATTTAAAGAGTGGTAGAGTGCTTTCCCTCAGTAGTGTTTACTCATTTCCTGCCAACTGCAGTTGCGTTGTCTGACTGAATTCCATACTCAGTTTCTCTCCAGGCTAGGCAGATCTTTCACCATATTGTCATTACTCCTCAATTCCCTGATGAGCACTGCCCACTCAACTCTTCTGCCCTAAATCTCTACCAGCGGCCTGGCAGGTTCTGGGCTTATGTGTTGGGTTTGTTTGTTTTTGGGGTTTTTTTTCTGGTGCTATTACAACCTCACAGCTGCACGTGGGCATCTGGAGATTTCTGTATCTCTGGCAATAGCACTTATTGCACTTCTGATCCCCTATCTGTACAAGACACATCTTGAAGGCAGCCTAAAGGCATCTTTTGGAAGGCAAACCTTTTCAGACAGAGTAATTAGGGGGGAAATTCCTGAATAGCTTTTCTCTGCATTCCCATGGAAACTTCTTTCTCAAATGAAGAGACAGCAGTGAACTTCCATGGAAGCAATCCCCACAATTGATTCAAGCAAGTTTTGCAAAGAAAAAGTCCAGATTCAAGAAGAGTAATAAAGCTGGCCAAGGCATTTTTGTAAGAGTACTCTGAGGTGTGACCATGTGAACAGACAAAGAATGAATTCTTCCTCAGGTGGCAATCTCCAATATCTAGTATCTGGGATATCCGACCAAAATTTTCTCACATTTATATTAATGTATCAAAGGTGCTTTCCTGATTTTACTTTTGTTGATCATGGATGAAAGTCAGCTTTAGGCCTCAGAGCTCCTTTGTTAGCTTTGTGCCACCTTTTCCCTTGTGTTTCCATTTTTTCCCCCTTGCTCTGCTACCATTGTAATAAGAGTGCAAACACCAGTTTGGCAGAGTTAATGTGGAAGAATGTGTCGGCTTCTTGGATCTGCAGTCCTAATGCTTTTAACTTTATACTCTTCCAAGGAGAAAATTTTTTCCAAGAATTGAGGAATTATGAGTGTTTATTCAATGTTGATATTTATGATGCTTGCATAAGCATGTTGTTGGATGCTGTACTGTGGACTTCAAGAGCTTCTGTAAACTATCCTTTGTAAACTAAGAGAGCTGAAGTTTGTACTGTAATTGTTTAAATTCTTTCAGTTAACCAGGACTGATGTGATTTTGATGAGCAACCCCTGGGAAACCTGGACACTGCATATTATTTGGCACCGCCCTTTGTATTCCAGTGCTGAATTAGGATGCCCAGGCACAATGTTAGCATGCACTATGCCACCTTGGGATGCAAGCTACCAGAGATATATAGGAATGTTTTATTTCTTGTCTTAAATAAGAGCTTTAAACCAGCTCTCCTCCTCTACCTGAGAAGTGACTGCACTGATACGAATCATTTCTTACCCACTCTTCACTTATTTCACAGACTTTTCCAAGACTCAGTTATTAATGATTTCACTAAAGCCCTGGCCTCCCTTTGAAGGGTATAACTTTTTTATTAAGTGCATATTGTTATTCAGTGATAGTGTGTTAGTGTGATTGTTCAATAACTTTTTTTCCATGCCAGCTCTGTTCAATTCCTTTTATTCACGGTCTGGAAGCATTAATAATCCTTGGTGCAGTGTTGTAGCTAAATTGGCAAATGCAGTAACTTGGCGTGTAAGCAGAGGAGTATCCTGTAATCTATTAAGATACTTGTACTCCTACCTATATTAGTAAGCCTGGCTTTATAGTGTTGTATAAAGACACGGTGTTTCCTCTTCAGAAGGGAAGATTAAGTATACCAAAATCCTTCCAACTCTGGAAACCTTGTCTTGGAGGGAGAAATTAAGAACTAAAAGCACTGTATATTTCTTCAGTTAACCGTAAAAAGGTAAAAAGGTGACTTGATATTAAGGTATATGGAACTGAAGAGAAAATGGATCATAGAATCATAAACTATACTGGGTTGGAAAGGACCCATAAGGATCATTGAGTCCAACACAGGCTGGCTCCACACAGGGCCAGCTAAGTCAGAGCATGGGACTGAGGGCATTGTCCAGATGCTTCCTGAACTCAGCCAAGCTCGGTGCTGTGACCCCTTCCCTGGGGAGCCTGTTCCAGTGCCCGACCACCCTCTGAGTAAAGAACCTCTTCCTAACATCCAACATAAACCTCCCCTGTTGCAGCTTCATGCCGTTCCCTTGGGTTCTAACCCTGGTCACCAAAGAGAGGAGGTTGGCACCTGCCTATCCTTTGCTCCCCCTCGTCAGGAAGTCACAGACTGTGATGAGGTCTCCCCTCAGCCTCCTCTTCTCCAGACTGAACAAACCCAGGGACTTCAGCTTCTCCTTATGTCTTCCCCTCCAGACCTTTCACCATCCTCATTGCCCTCATTTCTGAGGGTAGATTCATTTCAGTGTAACAGCAAAATACATGATAATCCCAGAGGTCCCAAAATGGTTTTTTGTCTTGTTTAAACTAAAAATACAGTGCATCCACAAAAAGAGAAAGTTAAAAAAAAAAAAAAGAAGGATTATTTAGCTTCGTAGGTTGTGTTTATCTAGAAAAGATGTCCCTGTTTACTGCAGTGGGGTTGGACTAGATGACTTTTAAAGGCCCCTTCCAACCTAACATATCTATGATTCTATGATTCCCCTCTTCATAAGGCTAGCAAGCTTTTATATTACTTTGTTTTCTCTTTTTGAAAGGACTGCTCAAGCTCAAACAGAACTGATTGACCAAATACAGAAATAATTGGTTGAGAATCTCTGGCATGACAATTTTAGGGAATATAATAGTTCCTTTAACTTGTAAAATCAATGCAAGGTATGTTTTAACTACTGCACTACTCTCAGACCTGATCCCCACTCCTAGAAAAATCAAGGAAAGGCCCATAAATTCAGTGGACAGTGGATGGGACCTCAACACTTTTAAAAGGTATGAGATGCTGCGTGTTAATCATCTGTGTATATGGGGCTCATTGCTGTAATAAGTGTTCAAGAAAATCATACAAACAGTTGGGAAAACAAATATAACTGACATTTCTCTCAAATTGTCACGGAATGCACTCCAGCTGTATTTATAATACACATTTTCCCCATGTGCTATGTGCTTGCATTCTTTCGTGATGAATGATATTGCCGTGTGTTGGAGTTGTCATGCTATCTTTCTTGTTTGAAGCAGGAATGTGTGGGAGGTTATTTAAGGACAGAATACTGTCAGACCTCCTGTCATATTTTTGAACTCAGTGCTGGCAGCATGGAGCTGAGCAGTGGCTAAATCACTTGGTTTAGGCCAGAGTTCCAGCAGAAGGCCAAGGCAGCCCGTTAATGGTACCAGCGCACCCATGCCTTGCTGCCCGTTCTGCTGGCCTTGAGAATCACCAATCAGATACCAACCTGTCACTGTCTGACTCTTCATCTGAAGTCTTTGGGTAGAAATTTTACTCTTCTAGTGAGGTAAAGCACAGGCCTGGGCCCAGCACTCCTAGACACTACGGCAGCAGTAAATAATGCATTGCCATGAATCACTGGAGCTTCACTGAAATTAATAAACTTGGCTGTCACCCAACTCTGGAGAAGTGTTTCACCCTAGGGAGGCCTCCGAGTCCATCAGGAAGCATACAAGAAAGCAAGATGATCTTGTGGTATGCAGCAAATGTAAAGCTCCAGTTTCAAAAAAGGAAAGAAATGACACAACATGTAACGCCATCAAAGCCACATGACATTGCTCAGGATACTGCTCCCACAGCACAGGCCTTAAGATACATTGTGATTGCTATGATTACCCTTAGGTTTGACTCCAAACTAGAGGTATAGGGAAAACGATAAGCTCAACCTGTAGCTTAAGTTTAATGACAATGTTTCTAATACTTCAAATGAATCATCTCCTTTTCCCCAATGGTCCTCTTCCTTCCTTAGACATGTGTTGTTACCATCTGACCAGCATCCCTTTCCTATATTTTTTAACTTCTGCCTGTTATGTTCCTGGCTGCACAGTGTCTCACTTGGACATTGCTTCCTTCCTTGACGCCGGTGAAGGGCAGTGGTTAAGAAACCTTCCTGGGATGTGAATACAATGGCTTTGGTTCTTTGAGAAAATTCCAGCTCTCCCACCATTGGGCAAGTGCTCTAATCACCCTGCTGCTATGCAGAGACTGCACTTTTCCTGTTCTCTGTAATGAAATCAGTGCCAACATTTCCTTCTCCTCCCATGAGCTCAGTGTTAAGGGTAAATACTCAGAAGGCATGCTGGATCAGCCCCCTTAGGGATGCAGGCAGAATCTGAGGGCTTGCCTGACTAAGTCTAGATTGCACCAGAGGACAAAACGAGGTGCCCAGATCACTCCCCAGACTGGAAGGACTTGGTGTTGTACTCACAACATGTGCAGTCAGAGCAGGAACTTGCAGGATGATCTTGATATGCTGAGAGACAGAGACACCAAGGAGTTTAGGTGATTTGACTTTGGATCACTCAGGTATATAAGCAAAATTTGTACACCAGCAGCCTTTTAAATTATGTTTTTAACATTAACCTCAGCAAAGACTTCTAAATTACCCGAGCAAGCTCTGGGAGTGTAGATTTGAGTGTAGCAGAGGTTGGTGGGAAGTAGACTTACAAGGTGAGTGTGCAGTCAGGGTGACTTTGCTGATGCAGTAGAAGCAACATTATCAGAGAAAGTATGTGCTCAGCCTCTACCAGGGCCTTGACAGTGGTCTGCCCAGCTGGTGGGACAACAACTGGCGTAGCTGGAGGATGGATGTTCAGGAAGCAGAGATGAGCTGGTGCTCAAATGATGTTTGACAGTCCTGTTATATCCTAGTTATTTGGGTAGTAGCTGGCATCTGTGGGCATTTCTGAGTGTTCTTAGAAAGAAGACACATGCTCATATATGTCTGGGGTAGTTTAAAACAGAGAAAGAAGACAGATGACTTCTAGAGATCCCTGGGAAGGCACTTGGAGACTCAGCCTTCTGTGCCGAGGGAGAATGAACACAGTTGTGTTCCTGTGACACTGGCCTCTGCCAGCCTCTTCTGGTGATACTGATTCAAAACCCTTGGTTGTTTCCAGGGAGAAAGAAAAAGGGGACATTTTCTACAAAAACATGCTCCTTGCTCTGTACCTAGATACGATGCAGGAGCTGATGTTGACGGAGGCATGAGTCATTTACTCCACATGCATTACAGCGCTTGGTAAGTGGGCAGTGAAGTACGGTCGTGAGTCATCAGCTTCATGTGAGTGGGCAGTCAAATCCTGCATAAGCTGATTTTTCAGACATTTCAAAGGGTATTTTGAAGTACAGCATATGGCACGGGCAAATTATTTTGGTTTTGTTTGTGCTTGCTGCAGCTTCAGCTTTGGCCAAGGCCCTGTGTTATTAGGCATGACATATCCTACAAGTTTGAGTGTTTTTTTCTGTCATTCCAGCTTTGACATGGTTGTCTAGAGAAGTTTCATCATCTAGTTCTCTGTAAGCAGCTTCCATTTCCCTTTACGTTCCAAGAGAAATGTGGAAACAGCAAACAAGATAAATAAACTATACTCTTCCTTCTGCTGTTGGAGCTGCTTTGCCATCAAACTATGGTTCCAGTGAGTTTTAAATTCAAAATAGGGATTTTCCTTTTCACTAGTTCTCCTTTTAGTGTCATTTGATGATATGAAATGACTGTAATCTTCTGTCCTGCTGTTTCAAAACTTCACCTGGCACCTCACAGAGGCAGAGATAACCTCCACTTTCTGAGACAGGGCTCCTGCTGCAGCCAAAACAACCCCAACTGAGTTTCACAGGAGCCATGCCCTACTAATACTCTTTCCGCTTAGGGACACATATGGGTCAGATGCTCCCTCCATCTTCATATGGAACTGGAGAAAGATGCAACTTAGCTTCCTCCCAATTTTCTCCGGATCATGAGGAGCAGAAAAAATGGCAACTTTCTGAGTTGTGAGAGGAAGACAGCCAGCTCAAGCCAGACTGGATGAGACTTCTTGGCATAGCTTGGCTTTGACATTGGACTCGACACCTCCTGGAAAAGCTGCCTTGCTCTGAAGCCAGATGTCATTGTGCTGCTATCTCCTTGAGATAGCAGCACAATGCCTGGCTGAGAATGGAAGCTCCCCTGATGATTAATGAGGGTATCGTGCTAGCAACAGGGTATTTCTTAATATAAAAATCAGTATCAAGTGCAACCCCCACTCCAAAGAACCGCAGACAAAAAAAACCCACAAAACCCAAACGACACATTGAAACCACATCACAAATTAGCCTGGTTGCAAAGCGCAGCAGTGATCAGAACTGGACGCTGTGGCCGGAGGTGCCCGCAGCAGCCCCGCTGCTGTCTGCGGTGTGACTGCACACCGAGCCGGCACCGGCCGCTGCTTCGTGCCGGGCTGGGAGCCGGCCTCCTCCAGTGCCCCCAGGGACACCTGATGGAGCAGGGCCAGGCTCCGTGATGGCACAGTCCGGCCTTTCCCAGCTTTCGAGGACATCATGTGCCGCCCAGCAGCAGTTCCTTGGGCAGCCTCTTTGTTTTTCCCCAATTGCCGCTCCTCCGGTCCCTCCTGCTTCTTTGGATCGCATTTCAATATGGGGGGGGTTGGGGGAGAGGGCTAGGAAGAACCCCACGAACGGGAAGAGGCGCTTTTCCAGGTGGGGTGATGCCAGGAGCCGGCCACACGGCTCCGGAGTGGGGGCGCTGGCGGCCCGGAGCTCCTTCGGGGATGGCCCCTGCCGAGCTCCCCCTTTCCCCCCGACTTCGGCACCTCCGCCCGGCTTCGCTGCTGGTCCCGGGGAGCCCCGCGGGCAGCGAGCCGCACAAAGGGCGGCCGGCGGCAAACAAAGGGGCAGCTCCCGGTGGCCGCGGCGGGCCGGGACACCGCGGCAGAGACGGGACAGGCGGGCGGGGGTGGGAGCCCGGCGGGGCCGGAGCGCAACGCCCCGGCGGCCGGAAGACAGGGCGGGGGGTGAGGGGTGGGGAGAGGGGAGGACCGGCTCAGCCCAGCTGAAAAGGAGGGCTCGCACGCCTGCCCGTCCGTCGCCCCCCACCCCCGCCCACCCCCCGGTGCTGCCCCGCAGGCGTCCGGCACCATGGCTCTGTCTTGGAGGAGCTGGCTGGCCAATGAGGGGAGCAAACACCTCTTTCTGGTAGGGGGCTGCCCCCGGTGGGATGGGGTCCCCTCGGCGCGGCTGAACCGCAGGGAAGGCTCGGGACGTGGGCGCGGGGGTGCTGGTAGGCGGCCGGGGCCGGCCCGGGAGGCGAGTGGCTCCGCGGGGCACCGAGAAGCCCCGGGGGTCGCCAACCCCTAGCACGGGGTAGGAGTTCCCAGCCGCGCTCGGCCTGAGGTGCCCGGCGCAGGGACGTGGTGCCCGGTAGCTGGGCGTGCTCCGTGCCGGTGTGCGGCTGGCAGGGGGAGACGCGTGTGCCGTGGCCCGGGGACAGCGCGGGCGCCCGTGTCCTGCTGGGGCTCGGCACACGTTGGACGCGTGTTTGCTCTTTGTTAGATCCTCTCTGGGAAGCTTTTAGGGGAGAAGCATCTTCTGGGAGGTCAAGTTCTTCCTGCCTTTGTCTCTTTGTTGCCAAGTTTGACTCTTCGGGTCTTTTAACTCCGCACGTAACTGAAGGTTTCGGGGGGGGGGGTTGGGGGGGGGGGTGGTGTGTATGCGGAGGGCTTTGCCAGCGCTCGGCAAGACACAAAGGTACAGTTTTGTGAAGTGCGGTGACATTCCTGACTTCTCACACAGGGGCTGTGCCTTTTAGTATTTTAAAGCATTTTACGGTGAATGCTTGAGGTCTGTTCTTTCCATCCCCTTTACGTGTGTTTACGAAACACAGTGCCTGGGAGTTTTATGAATGAAACTAACGCTGAAGGGTTTGCACATGTAAACTTTCACTTACAGTCACTTGTTTCTGTTTCATTTTAGTTTTTCTGGCTCTCCCTCAACGTGTGGTTCTTCTGGAAAACCTTCCTGCTCTATTATCAAGGGCTGCAGTACTATTATTTGCATCAGATGTTAGGGGTGAGTGACCCGGACATTACATTTTGCCCTGGAAATTGGGATGCTGGGAGACGGGAAGGGGGCAGAATGCATTTACTAATCAGGAATGATGCAAACTACTTGTTAACTGGGTAAAGTGGAGTAAGATCAAGTAAGAAATTATAGGGATGCTGTTGACAGTTGTTTAGGAATAGCAAGTGAACAGTGAGAAGAGCCAGTCAAGGGTAGGACAGCTATCTTTCCCCCCTTTCCTCCCTCCTGGTGTTCCCAGCTGCAGAAAGGCTCACAGGAATACAAGCGTGCTCAGTGGATAGTTTTTTTTTCACTTTTTGTTATCAAAACACTATCCAAGCTTATGGACTTGTGCTAGAAAATTCTTTCTAATCCAGTTATTGTGACACATATTTGCGGAAGGCATTCTTCTGGTAAGAGTTAGTTCTGTTTAGTCTCTGTCATCCCCATCGTTCCTCTGTTCTGTGTAAATCGTTGTTGTCTATTTAATTTTAGCTTTGTTTTCTAATAACATATTCTTGGAACCTGAATGGTTTAACAAGGATTTGACTGTTTTGATTTAGTAAGGGCAACATCCACCACAAGAATCCAAAAAGATAATTTGGGAAGTGAAATACCAGTCCATCTTGTGAAGTTAGCCACAGCTACACCATTGCAGTTGCTTGAAATGACTTCTATCTAAATAGACAGGTTAAGGCTTAACAACTTTCTATAAAATGCTCTAGGCTTGCTCAGTTTGAGAATCTAGGATGAAGTGGGTGTATAACATGATGCTTTGCAACACTGTTGTGCTTGGGAATGTATTTCAGTGGAAAGCTCACATGGGGTTAAAGCAGACGATGCATGTCCTAACCAGCTCTAGAACATCTCACTTTTATCTTTGATAGATCCAGGATATACACTTTTTTTCATAAGGTTGATGTCATTGCCACAGTTAGCCAGTTCCATAAGCTTTCATGAACTTGCTTGAAATTCAGTTGACCTAATAAACTTTTCTATTTTTTATTTCTTATGACTGACTCAGATGCCTAAGAAATGAGGTTTAGCAAAGGTAATGGAGGAGAAGGGAAAGAAAATAGTTAAATTCTTAATTATGATGACTGCCTTGACAGAAAAAGCATGAAAACATGTTTAATTTTACTATCATCTCTAATGGCCTTTCAGCCAAGTGCATCCATTTGAAAACTCTGTTCCTGGCAGGGCAAGTGGGTTGTTTATAAAGCAAATGTTCTTGAGTCAATATGTTGGGCCAGATTGTCAGCTGGTATCAATCAACAAAGTTCCTCTAAATTCAGAAGACTAGTCTGCCTTGTACCAGCTCATTGTCTGGTGTTTTGGTGGGTTTTTTGGCTTTCTTCAAAATGAAAGACTCATACAAAGTAATACAGTGTGTTCAGAACCTGTGGATGATTTAAGCACAGATTCCTTCTCTTGGTCAGGAGATGAAAACCAGGAGGCCATGCTTTTGAGTTTGTATGTGTCGTCAACTGTGGGGAAAAACCCAAAGTTTAGAGACTTTCTAAAGTGAAGAGGAAATTGAAGAGCTAAGTGTAAAAGATACTTTTGCTCAAAGTTCTGAAACATTTACATTTTCAAAAAGTTTTAAATGACATTCTTGCAATTCTTTTTTTATAGTTTGCCTGAGTATCCTCCTTGGACCCCAAAGCTAGCTTTCTCCCTTCTTTGGTGTATTTGTATATGCATATAAATCGTACAGATTATTTTGCAAGGGTTGAGAAAACTAAACTAAATTTTAGCGTCTTCAGGGAAGAGTAAGCGTATTCATCAAAAAACTGCAGCTACTTTCCACGGGGATTATTGTTCCTCTTCTTTATCTACCTTGGTTTGTGGAGCCACTGTCCTGTTGGCCCATCTGCATAACCAGTCTCCTCTCTGTTCCATACCTGAGTGAGGGGCCTGCAGTGCCTCTGTGTGCCACCTCTTGAAGTTTCAAAGATTTTGAGAGCTAGATGAAAATTCTTCATTTATAGTTTAATGTCTGATTATTTTTTGTCTTAACAGAATGGACTTTTTTACAGATAATTTTATGAAAATTGATTCCTTCTTCCAGCCAGTTAACAAAAAATAGCAAAAAGGAATGCCAGTTTTTGTAATAAACTTCTTTTGTCTTTCAGTGAGGTCTGCTAATTATATTTTTCCCCCTCTCTTTCTGTGCTAATTATATTTTTCCCCCTCTCTTTCTGTGCTATGATAGCCTAAAAATGTCAAGAACTTCTGCACTTACAGCACTGAAAGATTTACCACAGGTAGCCTCATTGTTCGTCAAGTAACAGAATGGAGAAGAGTTGCTGTAGGAAATCAGCTTGTGATATAAAATGAGTTCTTGGACCGAATATATTCAACTCTGCCATGTTTTCATCCCATGTCTTTTCTTTCTGCTGTGAAGCAGAAAGAATCTTTCATCCCATGGTCACTGAAGTGGTTCACTTTCCTTCAGCATTCTGCAGAAGAACGAGGCTTGGATTTGTTCTTTGATATGCTAGGATATCGAATTAGTGGGTAAATGTTGTGTCAAATGTCACCACTTTGCTCAGTTTCAGTCCTGTTTATGAGACCATGAACCCCTCACTGTAGAACCTGCATCCCTGGAGCAAAACTGAGCAAACTTAGTCTGAGTTTGGCATTGAATCTGCTTAGGAGCAGGCAGTTGGAATATAGACCTCCCAAGGACCTTTTCAACCACAGGAATTCTTGTAGTGTAAGTTAAGCCAGAACCTAGCAGAGACAGACCCCTTCCCAGAAAATTTGCCTTCATTAGCTACCCCATTGGCTACCTCATTCCTTGTAACACTGCAGATGATAATTTTACCACGACTCCCTTGACTGCTGATGGTTTATGAACATGATTCAGATAATAAATTTTTCATAAATAGATGTAAGCTTGTGGTGTGGTTAGCCTAAAGAGAAGTACTTGAGGGTCACAATAGGCACTGATTTCATATAGGAAGGTGTGGCAAGAAAGGAGTATTCTCATTCCATGATCACGGTAGATAATAGAAGATGTAAAAGGCATGAATTAGAGAAAGGAAGATTGATAGACCACTTGACATGACTCCAAAAATCCTTGTTGGAGGTTCTCAGTCAGAGAAATTGTCCAGCTGATTCATTTCCCTTGCAGACTTCACATTAACTTATCTTTTTTTTTTTAATCAAATTTGCTTGCACCTGAACAACAAATACAGTCCTAAATTCAGTAGTGGCCTTATTATAGAATTAAAGTCTTGCTTTTAAAACCATTAAATAAAACATGTCCTTCTTGTTGCTTGAATTCCGCTTGAACAGAATGAGCATTGGGTTCATTTTATCGTGGCATAAAAGGTCTCTCTTTACTTTTTCCCTCTCTAGTCCCTGCTCAAATAACTCTTAATGTAGTCAAATGGGTGTTAATACAAGAGATAAGCTTCTGGGTTTCACACTAAAGTGGAATTCACACTACAGTGGAATTCTCAGACGGGTCCCTTTGGGAGAAGATCGAATAACTGAAAATGGGACTGAAAAGGAAAACTGCTGCATCACTTTTTTGTCTACACAGTTGCTGTCTTATTTCTGTGCAGTACTGTACATCGCATTTATGTCATCTTTATTTACTGCATGGAATATGTTCCAGATGGTCCAGTAACTTGCACGTCTCTCCTTGCTAGTTTATTATATTGATAAAGATTTTGATGGTTGAGGCCAAGTCCTGCTTTTGTTGATCCACATGCAACTGCTCCGCAGTCTGCTTCCCCCACACATCTGAGCAGTGGAGGGAGTTGGGTGTCTTGACCCTTTATTTTCCTTAATGCAGTGCATGTTTTCCATTTAGTTGTCTTGTAACAGGATATTTGGGATTTAGTCTTTAGAGTATTGCATGTAGCAATAATGTTTAATATTAGATTTATGTTGCTATGGAAGCTCTGTGTGTGTGCATATATATATATGCACAGATGCAGGATTCCCTAGTGAAGACTGAGGGTGTTAATCTACAAGACTTCACCGTGATGGTCACCTTGAATTTGGAAGCAGATCTCTTACTGCCTTTTCTTTGCCTCCTAGATAATTTTTTTTCCCAAATATTTTTCCTTCAACCTTTTTTCCTTCCTAGACAGCTCACAGTTCAGCATCAGAGCTGAGATTTTTCTCAGTTATGAACCAGTGAAGAAGCTAGATTTTGCACCATAATGTTCTGGGTTTTTTCTTGTCTTCCCCCGTCTCCCATCCCTCCCAACAGGAGTAATACCATGAAGAACATGTATATTAATAAATTTTATGGGAAAACTTTCATCTTTGCAGAACTTGTGAAACTCTCAATATTGGGAATTAACAGAGCTACATCCCTACCACTACTACTGAAATTTTTACCACTGTATTGTGTAGGCTTAGGTTAGAGATATTCCTGTTGATTAGGAGTCTAGGAAACTCGAATCTGGAAGACAAATTGAGTTCACATCCAGTCTGTGCATGTGCTGTTCTGCCTGGCACAACAGCTTAAATTGACTGTTTAATAAATCAGTAAAGATGAACATTTGGTATGTAGTCTTGTAAGTGTATCTATCTACTTTGTTTGGAGTTGCCAGAGAAGTTGGAAGCTAATACCGAGTTCCAGATGAAGATAGCTCTTTCTTCAGATTTCATGACTGAGTTAAGCAGAAGTAGTCCATTCGTGCTAAATCTACTTCATATAAAATGAGAACATGACCTAAATATGCAGACAGACAGAGAAGGAAAGCCTTCAAAGAATGCCTGATAGGTGAACTACAAGTGAGCGGTGGGAATGGTGGTTCTCAGTAGTGCAGGGCATATAACCAAACCTCATCAAAGAAGTAAAAATACTCTTGCCCTTGCTTACTTCTGATGTATCTCCCATTCTGTAATATCTCATCGAAGTCCTGATTGATATTTCCAAGCAGAAGACTGAAGTTGAATGAACATAGAGGAATAGGTTCCTGTTAAATACTTTGCATAGGGAGTTGATGGATTTTGGGGGTTTTATATATGTAATACTTTTTTAGGTGTAATTAAAAATATCCTAATTAGCCTTAAAATGTGTTTTAAAAGTTTGCAGTACATGAGTTTGGGATTTAGAGTCCATCCTTGAAACATTCTATGTTCAGGATCAGAAACGAGTCAAATTTTATAGAAGCTTTTCTGTGCTTTGGTAGATTTCCACAACTTTTTTTACCTTCTTTTTTTTCCTTTCATCTGCTTTGAGTGTTTTTTGCTACATCTCCAGCCAGATTTGGCAGGCCTCTGGGGAATAATCACTATCTGTACAGTTCAGATCTGTCCTTCATCTTAAGTTATCTGTTCTCTGTTATTCAAAACATGGAGCACTCTGTGAAGAGGAATTCCATTCAAAAAGTCTCCTTGTGTAGCACAGTTTGTCCCACCTACAAAACCAACTATTTTTAGCTGCTGTGGTACACATTTGGGGACTTGATCTGTGACCTGTGGCTCCAGAGCAGTATGTGGGTTATGAGTCTTCTTAGAACCTTTCAAGTTGCCCTAAATCATAGAAGAATGGAAAAGGTCAAAGTAAGACCTCCAGAGAGAGCGGAATGTGTTGTCTTCTCTGCATCATCACCTATCCAGGATTGTTGCTTATCCATAGTGAAGGCTTGAGAATCCAAGACACATCAGTTTTAGGTATGGAAGGATTTGTGGTGTTCTTTAACTTATTTTTCTGTACAAGGTGAGCTTAAAAGGTGAGATAGGTCAATATATGTCAAAGGCTTCCTGTGTTCTGCTCTCCAATATGCTTTACAGCCATGTATTGAATATTGGGTGTCTGTGCACAGCAGTTGCAGGTAACATTCATCCCTGTGTTTCTAACTGATGAACTTTGGGGAACTCTGTAATACACAATTACTTTAGACCTCAACTGAAATCATTCACCTACCTATAGAGGTCATTTCCCTGTGGCATACAGAACTTCCAACTGAAACAGGCTCTTTTCTTCTCTGTCCTGCTTTCTGTGTTGTGTGAGTGTAGTGTAGGCAGGAGTCCATCCCAATTTCTGTGGGACCACACACTAGGCAGGGATAGCTGCAGAACTTAAATTCCCATTGCATCTTTGAAACCCTTTTCTGCTCTTACGGAGAAGGAAATACAAATACTTCTCTGGAGACATAATCTAGCCTAGATTGTAGGGTTTCAGTTTGTAGTGAGGTCAGTTCCCTGCTATCGCTGCCACAGATTTCCCCTCTGAATTTGATGAATCCTTTAGGTTTTTTTCTATGCTTGTCTTCCCCTCAATGAAATAGGATAACAGCGTGTGTGGTACTGGGTCGGCAGAGTACAGAAGGATGCTGTCAAACACTTGGATTTGATATTAGCAAAGGTGGATGAAAGAGACTGTCCAGCAGAGATTCTAGGGGTGGGTTTTTTCCTCTCTTTTTGATCTTACAGCAATTTTGCAAGCTACTGGCATGAAATAACTAACACTTTTTTTGTTTTGTTTTGTTTTGTTAATCAAAGATAATCTCTAAGAAGAGGATTGTTTCTCCTCTTTTTTAGCTAGTTAAGAAGGATATATACCCTTCCAGAAATGGCAAGTTGCCTTAGAGCAAAAATCTTTTATTTTACTATTGTTTAAAAATCCAACAATACACTATGTTAATTTGTTCCTCTGCCACCCAGGCAATGCAAAGGAAGTCAAGAAAGAGACCACTTGGAAACCATTTGGAAAGAATTAGTTTCATGGGGATATTTTTAGCCTTTGGATATATGTTAAGAGCAAACTTAGTACTCTGTTACTCTTCTGGATCTTGAAATGAATTGTAATTCTAAGCATTGCTAAATGTATTTCTTTTACTGTTGTTTTCAGATTGGTCATGGGCTTATTACAGCAAATACTGACCAACCTTATTTCTTCAAAATAAAACCTTAGATGAACTATTGGTGAAACTATTTTGAATGCTTTCCTAGAAGTTCACTGCTTATTTGGAGAAGTTGTCTCTTTTTTTTTTTTTCTCTTTTTTTCCTCCTCTTCCTGCAGCAGCTGATAGCACTGGATTGGAATCAGCGTGAGGGTGTTTCTTCACAGTAATTGCATTATGAATGAGTATTTACTATTTGTTAAATAGTGACATGGATACCATGAAGGTGAATAGGGTAGCTTATTCTACTCATCATAGCAGATTCCTTGTTTTTGTAGCAGTTAAGTAAAATGCCAATTCATTTCTTAAAATAAATTATTTATTTAGTACTATACAGTGTAGAATTATATAAATTCTAGAGTATTCCTAAGTAGGCTGTTTTTTTGGACCTTCACAAGAATAGAGACAGTTGGGCTTGTTCATCTTGGAGAAGGGTATGGAGGGAACTTACAGTGGCCTTCCAGAACCTGAATGGTGCCTGTAAGAAAGCTGAAAACGAACTGTTCACAAGGGCATGGAGCAATAGGATGACGGTAATGGTTTTAAACTAGAAAAGTGGAGATTTAGGAAAAAATTCTTCAGTGTGAGGGCGGTGGGTCACTGAAACAGGCTGCCCAGAGAAGTGGTGGAGATATCCCTGGAGATATTCAAGGTCAGGCTTGATGGGGCTCTCAGCAACTTGATGTAGTGAAGATGTCCCTGCTCACTGCAAGGGAGTTGGACTAGATGACCTTTAAAGGTCCCTTCCAACCTAGTGCATTCTATGCTTCTATAATAGTTGTACCTGATAAAGGAACTTGTAGCTAACTAATATCATGCCTAGTTTATGTTTAAACTCAGACACCATAAATTGTTAAGAAGCTAATGATGTGTCACATAGACCATAAAAGAGAAATTATTAGAATTTTCAAATTCCTTACATGTTAATGGCATTGCAACGTTTTTCAGCTTTGGGATGTTAGTCAAGAGCTACAAAAATGGTTTGGTTTACTTCTGTGTAAAAAACAGTTCTACATAATTCCTGTGTTTTTCAAATCATGCTCATTTAATCACTGAAATACTGTAGTACATCAGCAAGCCTTAATAAAAATACTTATATATGTTTAATGACCGTATATTTTGAGTTACTACTTTTATGAGGTGTAAAGCTTATTTTCATCTTCTCTTTAGAGAGGTCATAATTAATGAAAATAGAGAGACAGCCTTGTATTTGTGAATGGACATTATAGAAACATTTTACTTCCCACTAAGTCAAATAATTTCAAGGTTATTACCATTTTCTCTGATACTCCAGAAAAATTTTATCATGTTCTAAAGTCACTTTAAGCTACTTTGGGCAAGGATAGAGAAATATTTATTGTGGTTGTTGACATTTTTTTTTATCATTCTTTGATGTGGAAAGTGGCATTAGCATTTTGTAAACATCAACTCAGTTGCAGAGGTTGTGGCCATTGTAGCTGGTGCTTGGTTGTAGTCATTGCATTTAGGCTCGAAACCAGTTAGGAGAGTCCAGAGGGGAGAGGATGAGCTAGTCTGAAGAATGTGACTGTGAGGGAAAAGTAGCAAGAATAATCTCTTGCTGTGCCTGTGAACAGGGTGTGAGGTAACAGATGAAACAGAGGTAAGGAAGGTTTTATGTGGAAAAAAATTGAAATGAAAAATTTTAATGAATAAAAGAACTAACAGTGCATGGCAAGAAATAGTGGGGGAAATCTGGAGAGTGGGAAGGAGGTGATGTGGTTCAATCTAGTCTTTTCTATGTATCTGTAGGTTAGGGACGCCTCTGTCAGTATAACATAGATGATCCTGCTATCAGGGTGTTTGCCAGGGATCACATATCTGCATGGTAGAGAACAAGGTAGAGCACATTTTGTGTGGTAATTGCTCCCACATCTCATGAGCAACTTTGGAGAGAAGGTGCCCTTAGGGATGCTTTGTTATGTAGAAGAAAGAAGATGCGAAGTTCTCACTGAATGGAAAAGGGGACACAGAACCCCCATTTTTAAAAAGGGAAAAAGGAAGACCTGAGGAACTACAGGCTGGTCAGTCTCACCTCTGTGCCTGAGGAGATCATGGAGCAGATCCTCATGGAAACTGCTCAGATACATGGGAAATAAGAAGGTGATTGGTGACAGCCTATCACTAAAGGCAAATTGTGCCTGACAAATTTGGTGGCCTTCTGTGATGGGGTTACAGCACTGGTGGATAAGGGAAAAGTGACAGATGTCATCTACCTGGATTTGTGCAAAGCGTTTGACACTGTCCCACATGACATCCTTGTCTCTAAATTGGAGAGATGTGGATTGGACAGATGGCCCACTTGGTGGAGAGTGAATTGGCTGGAAGATGACTGTGAAACAGTTGCGGTCAGCTGCTGGGTGACATTGTTCAGGGGTTGGTACTGAGACTGGCACTGTTTGTAGTCTTTGACAGCAACATAGACAGTGGGATTGAGTGCACCCTCAGCAAGTCTGCCAGCAAGACCAAGCTGTGTAGTGCAGTTGACATGCTGGAGGGAAGAGATGCCATCCAGAGGGACCTTGACAGGCTTGAAAGGTGGGCCTGTCTGCACTTCATGAAATTCAGCAAGGCCAAGTGCAAGGTCCTGCACATAGGGTAGGGCTGTCCTAAGCAAGGTTACAGGCTATGCAGAAAATGGATTGAGAGCAGCCCTGAGGAGAAGGACTTGGGAGTATTGATGCAGGTAAAGCTCAATGTGAGCCAGCAGTCTGTGCTTGCAACCCAGAAAGCCAGCCATGGCTTGGGCTGCATCACAAGGGAGGGGATTCTGCTCTATTCTGGTGAGACCGCACCTGGAATCCTGTGTCCGGCTCTGGGGCCCCCAACATAAGAAAGACGTGGAGCTGTTGGATTGAGACCAGAGGAAGCCAGGAAGATGATCAGAGGGCTGGAGCACCTCTCTTGTGAAGACAGGCTGAGAGGTTTGGGGCTTGTTCATCCTGGAGAAGAAAAGGCTCTGGAAAAACCTTAGAGCAGCTTCCAGTACCTGAAGGGCCTACAGGAAAGCTGGGGAGGGACTGTTTACAAGGGCAGGGAGTGATAAGGCAAGTGGCAATGGCTTTAAACTGAAAGAGGGTAGATTTAGATCAGGCATGAGGAAGAAATTCTTCCCTATGAGGGCAGTGAGGCCCTGGCACAGGTTGCCCAGAGAAGCTGTGGTTGCCCCTTCCCTGGCAGTGTTCAAGGCCAGGTTGGATGGGGCTTTGGGTAACCTGTTGTAGTGGAGAGGTCCCTGTCCATGGCAGGGGCTTGGAATGAGATGATGGTTGGGATCCCTTCCAACCCAAACCAGTGCGTGATTCTGTGAACCTGGTAATGTCTGTTGAGTTGTCCCTGGCACTTGGGACTAACTAAATAGTGTAAAGTGGCCAGAAGAGAAACGGGGTTTGTTCAGCAAGCCTGATGCATTAGGTAGATTGAACATCTTCACCTTCCTTTTGCCTTCTCTGTACAAGTGTGGTACATGGGTGCTACTAACTGTGAGCAGGCAGTTCTGTTTTTGTATGGTACTGAGAATCTCCTGTCATGCTAAAGTCCAGTCATTTTGTTTATTTTTAGTAGTTTATATATTTATCCATTTTTTTGGCATGTAGGTTAGTCTGTAAAAAAACTCCAACTAATAACAATCACAAATTTTGAAATCACAAGGCTTTTCTAATAATTTTTGTTAAAAACCAACACTAAACTCTTTCAATTTTTTTCTTTTTGATAAGAAAGATAGGAATATAATGTTTCACTGAGAAAATAACTGAGAAATAACAAATGCTCTTTTTTTTGAATAAAGTTTAATGTGGAAAAAGTAATAAATCTTTTGTAATTTTCATTAGATAATTTGTACCTGTTCAAATCATTCACTTACATCTGCAGTGTTTGAGTTATCTTATAATATTAGAATAGTTTTTATTAATTTCTTCAGGAGTTGAAAAACTTGCATTGTAAAAAGTATCCTTCCAAAAATCTGTTGACAGTCTAAAAGCATCTTTTATATAAGCTAGCAAAATGGTAATTCAACCTAATAACTAGGAGAACAATGACATTTTTCTGACTTTTTTAAAAAATGTAAATGAATGAGAGAATATAATAAGATTAAATAATACAGGGTTATGACATTAATGTGTGCACTGTTCGTTTGTTTGACAAGTGTTTTTGTTCTAATTATGTAAGTTCCAAATATACCAGTGAAAGCATTAGTGAAATTAGATTTCATTACAGTTCCCAGTTATTGAGTAGCTACAGTAAAGAAAACCTACTTTCCTTAGGTCCAGCTCTGCCACTGCATAGTCTGAATGGACAAGGAGTTCTGTGACAACTCCATAATAGTTCTTGAAACAATATTATCATTTCAGTATCATCTTTTCCTGGCTTGTTTACCATAAAATCATTACACTTTACTTAAGTGGCTGTCTAGGTTCTTCATAGTTTTTATCTCCTTTCTTATTTCATTTTATGTCTGTTGAAACTTTGAATCATGCTTGTTTATCTCATATGTGTTTGTTCCATGTGACTTTGAACACTGACAAGGATAGAAAGTAGTCATTTATTGACATTATTGGTAACAAAATAAATTTTGAGTAATGTTTTTGCTGTAAAGTTGAGAGCTGCTTTCCCTCAGAGAAATTGAGAGCATCCTGTGTGTACAGTGTTTTTTCCAGGATGTGTAAAACATCATCAGACTACTATTCTGCTGAGTCAGAGCATGGGAACTATTTGGGTTTGCAGTAAAGAAAGGGAGGTTGGATACTGAAACATTAGACCATCTTTTCTCCCCATAATCTAACTCTTGCTGTATTTGTTCAGCTAGGATTGTGTGTTAGCAGAGCTTCAGCATCTGTTCTCAATCTCAACTGCTGCCTGGTCCTTCTACCAATGTGCCGTGTTCTCTTGGCCTTCCTGCGAGGATCTCAGAAGGTGAGTATTGTCCTCAGAATGCAGCAGCTGAGGAGAAGGTGGCCCTGGTGTCTGTTTAGTCTAAGAATTATAGGAAAATATCTGTGGTAACCCTGCATGTTATACAGTATGTGCTTGCATGTTGCAAGTATCACTCAGCCTAGATTCATGACCCCAGACAGTTCCTTGCCTGACATTGTCTGGTCTAATTGGACCTGTTGCGAGGAAGGTTTCTTGAAGGCATTTTTGAAGGACAGGGACTTTCTGTGGAACTGCAACCAGATGAAATCACCTTCTTTCCCAATTCTGATACAAAAAGCTCATATGTCCTCTCCACTGCTCCCTGGTACAATTCAGCAGAGGAGAAAACTTAGATCTGCATGACCAGAAATGTCCTACTGGAGATAACAGAACTTTAAATAAAAATACCCAGCCTAATAAATTCATTATCATTGGAGGAAAAAAGCTTCTGGCAAATCTATGAGGACTGGTTTTTTGTACCAGTATTCAGTAACAATGGTTTAGCTGATCTGTGATTTTTCACTTGCTTTGACAGAAATAACAAATAATACTTTTGAGGTTCATCTGTGTTTTCTTGATGGTTGCAGACTGAACCTATGAGTTTTGTTCATCATGTGACAGTACCTATAAGATTTGATGCTTATAGAGGCACATATATATGCAAATATATCATTCCCTTTGGTCCTGCTCACTGAAGACGCAGTAACACCTACAAAAATTAGTGCTGGAATTCTACATTTTAAGGCCATAAGGGATATTACCTTATGTACTCTTGACATCTATATCATACAGATCCAACTAATTCCTTCATTAACACCTCAGAATTGACTCACTGACATAAGCCTGTAGCTTTTAAATTTACGTGCTGTGATTGCAAGGGTCTTATACCTAGTAAAAGCTGAAGTTGCTATTATGTTACTTCAGTGCTGTTGGTATTTTCTTTCCTTTGGTTTGTTTTAGAAGAGAGATTGCTTGAATTCTTCTCTTACTAGGTTGCCAGCAGGAAAACCAGAAGGCTGCTAGATAAAAGTAAAACTTTCCATGTGACATGTGGTGTTACAATCTGCATCTTTTCAGGTGAGATCTTACTGTGCTGAGCAGCAAGTGTGTTTGGGAAACACATTGAAGCAGTACTTTGTGGTTTTTCTTGTGCAGTACATTTGGGGGTAGTCTTGCTCTGTGCTTCCCTGCCTTAAATTGTGAATGCTTTCTCAGATGTGTTCTGGCTTTGGTTTATTTTTTCTTTTCCTTTTCTGAGCCTTTCCTTAAAATTCCAGTTTCTAAAAGGACAGGTATATGAGATCAGGTCAAACTCTGGTGTTATACCTAACCTTCGATTGTGCCTGAGAAATTTGAGTGAAGAAGCAGGACGCTACAGGCTTATATCTGCAGAAGAGGGAGCAGTGGAAGCAAATACCCTTTTCACTGAAGAGGAAATGCTCTTTGGTGGACACCTTTGAATTATTTCAGTACAGAAATGATTGCTGTAGTGTTAAAAAGGGTCTTAAAATACATACAGCTTTGTGCATAATTTACTGTGGAAAAATGATTCCTTAGTCCCTGAGGCATCTTGTGCAGGTGATGTGATTATGAGTTGGCATCTCAGTAGCCACTTTTCTTTACTTCAGGGGAACATCTACCTCTTGTTTATGGATCTCAGTTTTACCCTGTTGTTTCGTTTTTTTTACTTTAGTCTTACATGTTGCTGCTCATCTGGTGAATGCTCTTAACTTCTCTGAGAACTACAATGAAGACTTTCTGTCACTAAATGCAGCAAACTATCGTGGTGAGGTGAGCCAGCCATCCTTTTATATTTTCCTTTAAGTATATAATCTAAATATATGATTATTTGTATATCCATTTCCTTGGTAGGATCCATCCTATGATTGGTTCACTGCATGCTGATGATTTTGTGCATGGAAAACTCACCATCATGTGCACTGGTGTGGATTTTCTTTCTTTCTCAGGACAAAATGTGTCTTAAGCACTTAAAGCCAGAAGGATTCAGATCCATTGGGTTGTGAGGTGAAAAATGCTGTCTACCAGTCCTTTCAGACTGTGCCCTGTTCTGCTTCTCTACAACATGCTTTAACTTCTGGTCAGCCCTGAAGTGATCAGGCACTTGGACTAGATGGTTGTTGTAGGTCCCTTCCAACTGAAAAAGTCTGTTCTGTTTTTCTGCCTCTCTGCTCTTTCAGCGGGCCTGATTGAGACACTTCTGCAGCTGTTTTTGGAAAACAGATACTGTTTTTGGAGTATTTAGGGTATAGTACTATGTGGCATATACCGGGGATTTGAGAATAGTGAGCTTTGAGTGATTTTTGCACTTTTAAAGTGCAGTTGGAATTGCAGTATATATGCTGAGATTTTAATTAACTGGGCTGGAAGCTGACTTCTGCTTAGGAAATCACAGACTCACAGAATTGTAGGGGTTGGAAGGGACCTCCAGAGCTCATCAAGTCCAACCCCCTGCCAAAGCAGGTTCCCTAGGACAGGTTGCACAGGGAGGCGTCCAGACGGGTCTTAAATATCTCCAGAGAAGGAGACTCCACAACACTCCTGGGCATCATATACCAGTGCTCTGTCACCCTCACTGTGAAAAAGATTTTCTTGACTTCTCTCTGTGGTGCAGACCTCTTGAAAATTTACCACAGTCCTAGTTCCTCCTCTGGGTGCTTGCTTGTGCATTTGGTGTTGGAGACATGTTTGCAGATCCTAGGAGTAAGACCGTAGTCTAGGACTCTTTCTTCTTTGGGTTACAATCAAGTTCTCTCTTGTTTATATTCATTCTAGTCCCAAGTCTGCATTTCTTTTCTACCAGCTTCATTAGAAGCAATTTAGAATGACCCTATCCCAGCTGCATCCTTTCCTGGAAAAGCAGAGCTTGACTCAGCCTGGGCTCATAAGGACCAACAACCAAGGTCTTCTACTCCCTGGGTGAATGATCTAATCACCGAGCTATTCAGTGGCAGACAGACATGCCAACACCAACTATTGTGCTGAGGTTCTGGATTGAACTCAAGTGTCTGCATGTGTTAGGAGTGGTCTGATAGACTTTGTCTCATCAGGAACACTACTGGGAGCTTGCCTCAGGCAAGAACGTGCCACAGTGTGCATGGCAGGCTGTGTGAAGCAGCCTTAGGGATTTTGCAATAGAAAATAGAGATGACAACAAGTCTTAGTAACTCTAGGATCAAAACCTCACAGATCTCTATTAGTACTCTATTAGATACTCTAGGTATTAGGTACTCTATTAGTTCTTCAGTCTTTGTTCTTGAATTCCACTTAAAGCTATTTAACTGTGGTGGGCAGTCTGGATGCTACCATTGTCTTCTGTACATGGGTGTGCACATTTGGATGCAGGCAAGGTCAGGGAGAGGGACGCTTCATTTTTCTTGACCTGTATGAAAACTGCTCATGTCCACCCATTGCATTTTATTACAAGTTTAAACAAAAAATAGATTTTCTCTTCAGTGAAGAAGAGAAAACCCCACGAAGCATAGGACTCAAGGGGAATTAGGCAGTTTCCTGGAAGACTGACATGTCCCCTCTTCCTTTCACATGTGATGAAGGATACAGGAACATCTGGCCTTGTGTTATCAGTTCCTTTGTGTTCAGTCCCGCTTCACTGGGGTCCGCTGCAGTCAGTGTAGACAAAATCCTGAATCCGTTCATGCATCCGGATTTAGGGCCTGTGTATGTCATTGAGCATGTGAGCTTTATGAGCTAGTTATAACTATTGCATTATTAATACGGATATAAAATCAAATATGTTGATTCTTTTTTCCCTCCCCTGTTTTTTTCAGGACCCAAGGAAACTGCTTTTTGCTACTGGTAAGTCTCCTGCAAAACTGAATGAGAAGGTTTGCTGCTTCTCATCATCACTCTCCAGCCAAAACATTTTGATCCTGTGTTTGCATGCTCCGTTTGTCGTATCTCAGCTAGGTTGAGATGTGTTATTTGTGTTAACATAACACAACCTGGGTTTGCTTATCTGATAGTCAGGAGGGAGAAGTTACATAAGCCCTGTAGTAGGATGAGCAGCATCTTCAAAGCTGTTGTTGTACAGATGAGTCAGTGGAAAATCATCAGTTTCAAACAGAGATTCTGCATAATATTAAAACTAAATTCCTAAATGATCCAGTTTCTAGAAAAGGAAACACAACAAAAAGTGTACTTCTTGCTTCAGCTGGTTTATTTAAAGGTCAGTTTGATTCCAGAGTGATCTAAACTGCTACATGGAAATCAGACTTGAGCACTCATAAAGAATAAATAAAGACATTTTTGGTGCAGGAGTTTTGAAGGGAGCAATGTTTGGGTATGAGGGGGTAAATATAAGCCCAAGCTGTAGTGCTTCACGAGCAGGTACAGGTCATTCTGGTATCAACTCTCTTTCACCTTTATTTAGATGAAATGCAAAATTCCCCAGCTTGATGGCAAGGTCTGAGGGAATCAGTTGGACAGCAATAAATGTGTTTCTAGACCTGTCAATTCCAGTATATTTAATAGCATTATCAGTCTGTGGGGCAAGGCTTTCCAGTACCCTAAGTAATGTCTAGATGAGTTGAGAGTTGGGGAAATGAGAAGGTGAAATGATAGAAATTGAGGTATAAGTTAACTGCGAACTGGAAATAGTTGGGTAACTGGTAACAGAACAGCACCCAAGGATTATTTTTAATATCTTGGCTGTAGGAGAAGGATTTTAGGTATAGAGGCCCCATCAAATACTGTTTGGCTTCTGGGGACACTTTGAGAACTCTTTAGCTGAGCAGAGGACTTTCAAGGTGGAATTCCTTTTAACCCTCTACAGCCAGGATAATACTGCATTTTCAAACGTTTGAGTGCGCTGCAAAAAAGGAGTGTCTCTAACTCGCCTTCAATTTAAAATCACTCAGATGGCTACCCATCCTAATAATGGGTAGCTAACACTTATTATTTATCTGAAGGAGTGCCCAGACTGGGACTGAGATTTTCCTGCACTGAGAGATGTACAAATATGTGAAGAAAACCTCTTCCCAAACAGATTATAGTTAGTGGAGGAAAAGAGAGGGAGGAGGGCAATGCTAAAAATTTGCTCAAGAATTGGACAAGGTTGTGAGTGACTTCACATTTGCAGTTTGATGAAGAGAATTCAAGAATTGGATGTGGAAGGTGATCTGTAGCTTGAGTGACAGTGTAGGAAGCTGGATCAGGTGCTGAACTGCAATTGGGTTGGAAGTGTTTGTGGCAGAGATGAGATTGGTTACACGCTGCATATCAGATTAAGAAAATGAAAGAATAAATGAAGAAGGAGGCAATTGAAAGAATGCATGCTTTGTGTTTTTTTGGTTTTTCTCATTGTAACTGCTTTTAATTGTAATATTTCCATGAAGGGATGAAATTACATTTCTTACGCAGTCCATGTGAAACTTCTATTAATTGTAGGACTGGGAGGTTTTCCCTATGGTTTGTGATTTGGGATGTATCAGGTTTTGGGTATTACACTTTTCAATAAGTGGCTATTGACAGGTTTATATAAGTTAAGATTTTAAATTTTCCCTTTATTGATAAAGGGTCTAAAATCACAATTATTTGAAAATTAGCTTGTTCTTATCATTAGGATGTGATCCTGTAAAATGTCCTGGACCATTAAAATCTCTGGTTTTGCCATTTATGTCCATGAAAGCTGGTTGAGATGTTTATATTCTGACAGAAAACCAGCACTTTAGCACGGATTTAGCTTTGTGCTTGGTGATAGGTCTGACTGGCTTTATTTAAATCCAAACACATGGCTGTAAGGGTAACCAGAGATTATGCCTAAAAGCTATCATTCTTTGAGAAATAAAAGGTTTTGATATAATGCTTCGTGGATTTTAGGTTCTTAATTCTTCATTCAGATTTTTAATTCCTTGGATGGCAATCTTGAAGATACGGTGCTCAGAAAAAGAGGCAACTTTGGGATTTTTCTAATCTGTTTTTCAGCTGATGGTTTACTGTACTTCATGGGCAGATTTCAACTGTGGGATGAGATGAATTGTGCCATAGAAATACTTGTTTCTCTCCTTTGAGTTAAAAAAAGAGTCAAGGGTAGACTAGTTTTGATACAAGTCTGTATTCGAACAGATGAGTCCAGTCCTTAATGTTTTTAACCTTTCCTTCTCAAATGCTGGCTGTATATCACTCTCACAGACCTTGCTCTACAGGCAACAATTTCAAGCATGATACAATGCCATGGAGAGTAATTTTAGGCTCTTTCTCATTCCAGGATGAAATGGGTTGGCAAACAATTGAAGTGACAGCTTGCATGGAAACTGATTTGCTTGAAATTCTGTCCCTGACCAGGTTTTTAATTGTTGTGCTCAACAGAGTTTAGGGTTTAGAATAGAAGAGATACATAAAATTGTACAGTCATACAAATAGACAGGATTTGTTCTTGGTTACCTGTTCAGAGGCAAATGTCATGAGCAAATAAGTACAGGACCAAAGACTAATAGGAAATTAGTGATGCCTGGTGAAATGCAAGGAAAAGGGCAGTTTTCTCTGGGAAGGTGGGAAATAATGCAACTGCTCTGCTTTCCTGTCTGGTTTGGTACCTGAATTGTCTTCAAGAGATAAATACATGCAAGAGTTTGAATTGTGATTTTCATGTCTTATCTTCCACTCTTAAATGGTCATAGAGTATGGGTACGCCTCTTCACAGTTCAAAACTAAGTTCTCTTATGTCTCTTCTAGTTCCAGGTCTGACTGGAGTCATTATGGTGTTAGTATTATTCCTTATGTGTACAGCTTCTACATATGCTATCAGGTAAGAAGTAAGCTGATCATTATGCTGAAAAATGCCATTTGAGTAATTATATTCTCATACTGATGAGAGGGAATGAAGAGTAAATGCAATGCAAGGCAAGTATTTAAACAAGTGTCAAAAATACCAATTTTCTTCTCTTCCACCCCTTTTTTTTTATTCACTTGTTTACAGGTAAAATAGCACTGTGAATTTTGTATTCAGGAAAATTACAAAACTGATTAAATTGCCTTCAGAAAAAAAATTGTGTTCGGTTATAAATTGAGATGTTTAAACAACAGCTTTTTGTTCCTGTTCATACAGAGAAGCAGTAAAGTAAACATATGGAAAGTTCTGTCCAATGCATAAATTAAGTCCACTGGAAGTAAAGTAAGATATCTTTATCCTAGTTATTTCCACCAATTAATTGCAACAACAAACCGGAAAAAAAGAAAAGAAAAAGACAACCAGAAAACCCCAGCAGCAAAGCAAACTGAAACAGAATTGTGTTACTTAAGTAGAATTAGAACGTTGTGGGTTTTTTTAAAGACCTGCTTCTGGTTATCAGATACATTCTTCTTAAATGTCGATTATAACTTTGAAGCATCGATGCAGTATTGGCTCAGAGTAGCTGGTTTGGTCCTCCAGTGGGTTCACATTCTGCACCAATGTTATTGAACATGTATTATAATGCATTCGAGTGACCTTTCCCTTGGAGGATCTAGTCCAATCTCTTTTTAAGGCTTGGATTCTGCAATTGAAGAATATGAGCTCCACCCCTCACACTTCCTCCCACCCCCGTTCTTGATTTTTATAACCAGTCTTTGAATTCACCAGAGACTATGTAAATACATCATCTCAACTCAGTGGACGCTGAAGAATATTTTCTATTCCATATCTTCAGACACTTATGTTGCTCCAGTGATGTGAGCTAGATAACGTGGGTTTGAACTTTGAACTAATCGTTCTTTCTTGAGTAGCAATGTTACCAGGTACTGATTGACAAAAATAGTTCAACAATTGTGAACTCTTTGTGAACAAAGATGCTTCAAGGGCTGAAGCCTCTGTGGTACTGTAGGCTACTGAAGTACAGGGTAATCTGCTGCACAACATGTCAGGCATGGCTGCGCGTTGCATAGTCCACACAGCTGGCTTTACTTGCAAAAGAAAGCCAGTTTTGGGAAGATGGAAAAATGAAACAATTACTTCACTCGGCAGCACTGAGCCAGAACAAAGTCCTGTTTTCTCCAAGGCCTCAATAAATTAGAAAAAAACCCCGAAAACCAACAGCATTTATTAATGATTGGGAAACCTAGGAAAATATATGTAGTTTCAAGCATATTTTTGGAAATAATAATTTTCTATGTCATGCAACAAAGGTTTCCATCCTTCCAAGTTACATGCTTGTTATTTCCTTCAGTTACTCTGAGTGCAAGTGCCTTCCTCTCTTTCTTCCATCTAGCCAGTGGAGTCAAAGCCCTTAAGACATCATCTGCATCTCCTGTTAGTCTAGTAATAATCCCTATTTAGAAGTTTTATCCTGGCTTCTCCCTCCAGTGTATAGCTCAAGTTTGTCTGTACAGTATATTTACTGAGGAAACTAGCTTCCAGCCTGCATCTTTATGTTGCTTTTCAATCTCTTTCTCTGTGGATTCTCATGTGCCTTGTGACAGCTAAGCTCATGCTAATGTCTTAGAAAAAAGAATTGTAAGTGTTCACTGCCTACCAGAAACTGGGCTCTTTTTATAAAAAAACCCTATTATACTCTCTTGGTTTTCAGCCCTAATCCACTCTTGCACGCTGACCTCCTTCATCACTTCCTCCTTCACGTGTTCTTCCTGAAATTTTTCTGTGCTTGGTCATCCTGCAGTTTTCTTGCCTCTGCTTGTTCAGTAAACTGTGTGAATGAGTATTAGGAGGATGGGATTAGCTGCTAATGTTTTAAATTGGGAAAGCAAGTACCACTTTGAAATTTTTATAAATTTTTGCTTCATCATGGCTGAAAACTAGGTCAACATTTTTTCTTTAGTTGTTTGTAATAAGGGTAGTAAAATTATTAGAATATACAATAAATCCTGCAAATAAATGCTGGCGTTTCTGCTAACTTTCAAGTTAATGTTGTTTGGGATGATTTCCATTGAACACAATTGCTAGTGACCTTGGAAATCATATACTTAAAGGAACGTTAAAATATAGGATGCTGCCATCTCTTTATGTAACCAAATATTCCAGTCTTCAGTTTCATCTTTTAACTACCACATGCATCTTCCTTTTCAAAACTAGCTGTAACAGAGTTAAGAGTATTTATGGAAAACTCTGCTGCTCATTGTGTCCCTTTTAAGCATGGCAATTTCTCCTTACGTTTCCCAGTAAGCTAACTCTTGCAGGCTTTCACATGCAAAATTCTAGTGTTAAACTTCATATCAAATTTTCAGGACTTTGAGTTCCTAAGAAATGCATTCATTTTGTGAATAATATACATTCTAAGCCCTAAAAAGAATGTAAATAGAGTAACAAATGTTCTGAAGAACTGTAAAAAATATATATAATAAAAGCTGTAGGGCAATTATTGAGTGTATTAGAATATTGTATGTATCTGTACAACACATAATTGAAGAAGGACACAAGTAAGAAATGCATAATTATTAAAATACTGGAAAATATGTTTCATGGTAAGAGGTTCAAGGGTCTCCATACATTTAGTTTTAAAGAGGTGAAGTTGAGAGTGGTTGATTACATTTAAGGGAACTTGATACATGTGAAGAGACAGGATTTTCTGGTGGAGGTATCAGCAGGAATGCTGAAAGGAGACTAAAATGCTTAATTGAATGGAAGCTGACATTTAGATCTGTTCAGACAAGATGTGTACAGTAACGTCACCAGTAGTAGTAATTAGCTGTTGAAAACAACACATCAGAAGATGAGATTGACTTTCCATTACTGAAATTTTGCAAAATTTGTGTATTCTGAAAAAAAGCTTTTGGTATTATAGCAGTTTTGGGTCTGGGGGTAAGTTATTCTTTGTGCCTTCTCATTTTGTTTCTGCTCACCACATCATCACCTAGTCCTGTATCCAGTGGATTCCTTCAAGGGTTGGTACTGGGACCTGTACTATTCAGTATATTGCGTAATTGATGATCTGGATGAGGGAATAGAGTGCACAGTCAGCAAGTTTGCTGATGACACAAAACTGGGAGGGGTGGCTGACACCAGTTCAGCAAGACTTGGGCAGTCTGGAGAATTGGGCAGGGAGAAGCTTAATGAGATTTACCAAGGGCAAGTGGAGAGTCTTGCATCTGGGGAAGAACAACCCTAGGTACCAGTGTAGGCTGAAGACTGGGCTGTTGGGGAGAGGGACCTGGGGGTCCTGGGGGACAGCAGGATGGCCATGAGCCAGCAATGTGCCCTCATGGTTAAGAAGGCCAATGGCATCCTGAGGTGTATTAGAAGGGGTGTGGTTAGTAGGTCAAGAAAGGTCCTTGTCCCCCTCTACTCTGCCTTGGTGAGACTACCCCTGGAATCTTGTGTCCAGTTCTGGACCCCTCAGTTCAAGAAGGACATAGAACTCCTTGAAAGAGTCCAGTGCAGGGCCACCAAGATGATGGAGTGGAACAGTTTCCTTATGAGGACAGGCTGAGGGAGCTGGGCCTTTTTAGCTCAGAGGAGACTGAGGAGACCCGGTTAATATCTATAAATATGTAAAGGGTGAGAGTCAGGAGGATGGAGCCAGGCTCTTCAGTGATGGCCAGAGATAGGACAAGGGGCAATGGGTGCAAGCTGGAGCACAGGAAGTTCCATGTGAATATAAGGAGAAACTTTTTCACTGTGAGGGTGACAGAGCCCTGGGACAGACTGCTCAGAGAGGTTGTGTAGTCTCCTTCTCTGGAGACATTCAAACCCCACCTGGATGTGTTCCTGTGTGATTTAGTCTAGGTGATCCTGCTCTGGCAGGGGGTTGGACTAGATGATCTTTCCAGGTCCCTTCCAACCCCTAACATTCTGTGATCCTTTATTTTTCATCTTAATGATGATCACTCCCACAACTCCTTGCAGATACTGCTCAGTGATGGTGTGGAAGTGCCTACCAGGCTGTGGGTGGTCAGAAATGGTGTGAGCAGCCTCACAGAGGAAAAAGTGTTAGCACGGTGCTGAAAGAGGGAAGGATAAAAGGCTGAAGCAGGGGTTTCAGAGCCCCTCACTGTTGCTAGCCTCCTTAGAACCTGAAGAGTAGCTTCTAATCTATATTCTCAGAGATGAGGTTGGGTTTTATTTAATTGTTTTGGCTTATGAATGAAGGTAGGGATTTTTTTGTTGTTTTGGAAGAGGCTGTCCTGCCATGCTGTGTAGTGTGAGAGGTGTGCTTGTGCTGTGAAGTAGGGTATTTTCTTAATCATTTGGTTGCTGATTTTTGGTGACTATTTTACTCAAGAAAAAACAAATAAGCTTAATAAAAATGGTTCCGGGTGAGTATTTTCTTTGGTCTTGGTTCTTCCTACATTACCTAACAAATTACAGATGAAAATAAATCCTCACAGCGATAATGTTGTTCTTGTTCCTCCCAAGACCATCAGTCCTAGAGCCCTGCTGTATGTCTTTGTGTTACCTGCTTGCTCGAGTTCCCTTTCCTCCTGCATCTCCTTCCACTCCTTACCCTCCAAGTTTCTTTTACCATTCCTATCAGCCTTTCTGCTGCTGTCTATGCTACCCATTTGTATGTTGCTCCAATAATGACACATTAAACAGCACAGCCATGTGCTGGGGCAGGGAGAATGCAAGGAGGCCCTTGCTGTGGAGAGGTTGAGTTCTGAGGCTGGAGCCTGAAGAACTATTCTAGCTGTAAGGATCTGATAAGGGCTAAGTAGGGTGTATGAAAGCAGAAAAGTCTTCAGCAGGCTTTGTGCTTAGATTCCTTCATCTGTGTTTCTCAGCTTTTTACTTCTGTGCCTGTAGGGATACGTTCTGGGCTTTCACTATCCTACATGACTCCGTGGTATATAATGATGTCTTGTGTGCACAGGTCTGCTTTAATTAGCACTGTTTCCATCTGAGTGAAATGACATTGAAAAATGGTTTATTCTTTTCAGGGTTTCAAACTATGACATCTTCTGGTATACACACAACCTTTTCTTTGTCTTCTATATGCTGCTGATGGTGCATGTTTCTGGGTAAGTAGATGGAAAACACTGTCCCTTTTTCAGAAAGAGCAGTTCTCTTGATTACTGCCTTTCCCGAGCTCACTTGTGCTTAGTGGGCCAGCTTCTTTACAAGGTTATTTAATTTATTAATTTATATTTTTTTATTAATTAAATTTATTTAAATAGTGTTCAGACTGTAGGTTGGAGAATTGTGTGTTGCTATAGCCAGCTAGCACTGACTTCTGCGCTTTTATGTTTATTCCTTGTCCATTTTACTAGCTTCCAGTGGGAAATCAGTCAGTATTGTTTCTTTTCTGCCCACTCTTACCTTGCTGCTGAGAAGAGAATGTGAAGTAAAGCTGCTCATCTGTCTTTCCTCTCTGCCTTCTATTTTGACCCCTAAGGAGAGGGAAGGAATGGCCTTGTCCTTATTATCTCTTTCTAATTGTTATGATACAAATTTTACTAGTTTTTTTTTCTTGTGGGTATTCATGTGCCATGAAGCTGATGGTCAGGCCTGTACCTGGCACAGATGAGCCCAGCTCTACTCCAAGGTAAAGCAGCTTCCACAAGTTGTAGATGTGAAAATCTGGTCCATTAATGTCTCTGAAGTTTCCTTTATAGATGTAGGTGCAGAGATTGGTATAGGGAAAGGTATGTTTGAAGGAGGTTTATTTCTCCATGTCATCAAACATCTACTGAAACACAGGGTGGTGGAATGTCTCTGTGACACTGAGCACCACTGCTTCAAGTAAAAAGATCATTGCAGAATATGTTGTTGAACCAAACAAACACAGCTTGAGGTCTGGTGAACTGAAATAATGAGTTCAAAACAATTGATACTCCTGGATACAATTCTAGTTCTCTGTGGGTTGGGTTTTTGTTTGTTTTTGTTTGCTTGTTTTTTGTTTTGGTTTTTTTTTTTTGGTTTCCTTTATTTTTCTCCTGTGGCGTAGCTCTTGCTTGTAGCTGGGGAAGCTGGATCTAACCTGTTCTCGCCAACCTTGGGCAGGATGAATTTCTGATAAATTATGGTGACCAAGGTTCTCTAAGCTTCCTAGGCAATCTCTTCCAGTGATTGCCTTCAGAGCATTTTTCATGTCCAGTTTAATTCATCTCCTTCACTGTATGGTCCTCTGCCCATTGTCTTCCTAACCATGTTGCCACTTCATGAAGGAAGAAGTCTAATTGGAGCAGATAGCAAACCAAGGCTGCAGGGATATGCCAAGCGTTGAACAGGCATCTTCTTCTACACAGCTTCTTTACTATTGAATTGGAAAACCTTCCAGCATGAATCTAAAAAACCTGAGTGTTTGTTGAAAGTGGGAGAAGAATGAGTCATGGAGAGTGAGAGTCAGTTCAAGTTTGACACGTAAATGTAGGTACCTACATGTTTTCTAAGCTTCTGTCTCCCATTATAGTCTAATGAGTTGAAATAAATACAATCAATGGAGCCTCAAGAATGTTTTAGTTAACCTGCTGCTACATAGATTTACATTCAACTGAGCTGGATCAATTTCTGTGCTCCATTGGGGATGCTAATCAGAAGATCTGAGAATAAAGGAAGCTTAGACACCCATGTTTAGCTGCCCAAGTAACTCCTACATAGCTTGCCTTAGAGATTTGCAGACATATAGGCAGAATATGTTAGGTTTGAAGGGACCTTTGAAGGTCATCTAGTCAAACCCCCTGCAGTAAGCAGGGACATCTTCACCAGATCAGGTCACTCAGAGCCCCATCAATCCTGACCTTGAATATCTCCAGGGATGGGGCCTCTACCACCTCTCTGGGCAACCTGTTCCAGTGATCTGCCACCCTCATAGTGAAGAATTTTTTCCTAATATCCAGCCTAAATCTCCCCTTTTCTAGTTTAAAACCATTATCCCTCATCCCATTGCTTAATGCCCTTGTGAACAGTGCTTCCCCAGTTTTCTTATAGGCACATGGCCAGTTACTTGACAGAGCAAGGTGACTCCTATTGCTGGACTGCACAGGCAGACTGGGTGACAATTTAGCCTTCTGTGGAGTCTCTCCTTCTGAATATTTCCACAGAATTCCTGGATTATTGGGGTTTTTTTAACTATTATGGGTATGTTCTTACAGTATCCTCTTCAGGTTAGCTGGGCACTTCTGTATAAAGTGACGTGATTCACCTGTCATGTTACTCATTTTTTATTTCATCCCTACCCTAAAGGAGAAGAGAATCTTTTAGGGAACTAGCCTTAAAGACATCTGTTGCTCTTGTACTTGCAGTGTGACTTTCAGACATTTTAGTGGCTTAAGACTTGGTGTATCTATACATTATATTATGTTTTTAAGCCAGGGCTACCAACAACAGATAGTTTCTGTAAAAGCAGAAGCTTGATGTTTCCAGTACCAATAAAAGGAGTTACGAAACATATGAAACATTTGGAGCTCAATCGTCATCTGATCCAGAGTATGTACTACTGTGGAGTTAAGTGGGTTATGCCAGTTCACAGGAACGAGAATAAGTCACTAGATGTATCCAAGTATTCGTCTTCTAGAGGGTGGAAATTCTTAAGATTCACCTTTAGGAGACTCCTCAAGCAACTCACCTTGAATTGAGCAGTAGAACATGGATGACAAGAACAGTGTAGTCCCCTATAAAAGCACTGAGAACCATTGACATATAGCCTACCTGAAGATAGGCTTAGAGAGTTGGGCTTGTTCAGCCTGGAGAAGAGAAGGCTCCAGGGAGACCTTAGAGCAGCCTTCCAGTACTTAAAGGGGCCTACAGGAAAGTTGGAGAAGGACTATTCATCAGGACATGTAGTGACAGGGCAAGGGGTAATGGCTTTAAACTGGAGTGGAGTTTTAGATTAGATATAAGGAAGAAATTCTTTATTGTGAGGTTGATGAGGCCCTGGCACAGGTTTCCCAGAGAAGTTTTGGCCGCCCCTGGATCCCTTGACCTGGGCTAGTGGGATGTGCCCATAGCAGGGGGTTGGAACTAGATGGAACTTTAAGGTTCTTTCCAACCCAAACCAGTCTGTGATTCAATGATCATCATAAATCAGTCAAGAAACAGTGATATATATTTTTTCACTCTATCCAGAAGTGAATATTGTCTGTAGTTCGGGGATGTTGGGGCAGGGTATGCCCATGCCAATAGACAGCATGATGTGTTGTTCAGTCAGTGGGACGCTTTCATATGATTTGCCCTTTTTGTCTCTACCACTTTTGTTTGCTAAAGATGTCTGTCTCCTACTTACTGATACTCACATACTGTATTCAAGTGTTGCAGAAATAAATATGTGAGGATGTATCTTAGGCTCCTTAAGAGTTGTGTAGAACTCAACCTTTCTGGGAACAGATCTTGGGTGTGTAAGACAACTTGCCTTTCTTTGACAGCTTCAGAAATGGGAGCCATTGCAGCTGCTCTTAAGAGGCAGCTCTGTCATCCCAGTTTGCCACTCAGTTAACATGTTTGTAATAGTTTGAACAAACTTGAGATCTCTGGAAGGGATGCTTATGTTTGCAGTTCAGCTATTCATGTCTCCAGGAAAATTCTGAGTCCTCTTTTGGGATGTTCTGAGAACAGACAAGCTGTGAGAGCAGCTGGTGGGCATGCACACAAGGCTGATTGATTGAAAAAATATTGCATGTGCTGTGACTTCCAGCTAAATCCATGAGGCACCATAATATTTATGGAGCAGGGAACTAGCATAATGCTAAGGGTATCTGCCACTTTGCGAACATGTGATGACCAGCAGTGGTGCCAGATGCAAGTGATAGGCCTGATTGGGCAACAAATATATGCAGAAGCATGGGTGTAGGCACAAATATGGAAACTTCACAGGTAATTCTCCCACAGTCAGATGTGGAGTGTAGAGTGAGCAGGTTTAACTTTCAAGCCATACATCATTCACTGAACCATGTGGGGAGCTTGTTGCTAGCTGTCAGGACTGCATTTGAGTAAGGAAGACTGCCAGTAGCCTGTTGGAATCCATTTAAGTTGAGAATATTGCTGATACCCGACTTCTCTCTCTCTCTCCTTGTGAATTAAACTCTGTCGTTGCTGCTGCTGCGTGTATATTAGGGAGAGGAGTGGGGAGCATCTGTCCTTATGTTTGATTGTATACTTGAGCTTTCACCACATGGCCTCATCCTCAGAGGACACGTCTCGCCAGACTTGGTGTCAGCGTGCCTTACTTCCCACCCAGCACCGTCTTGTGCAGCTGTCATTTAGCCCTTTGTTTTTTTAAATATTCCTCATTGTGGTTTTACTGTCTGCAATTCCAGATTAGGAGGCGAGTAGTACTTCCAAGGAATTTTATTACTGTATTATCAGTTCTTCCCTGTTTTCAATGATTCATTCATGTGTTGAGATATTCCAGAGTGTCTCAGGTTTCCACTTCTTTCTTCATACATTCTAGCTACAGCTGCAAAGTTCTCACTTCATTTTACTATAAATTTAACTTTTGCTTAAAAAACAAGCATGGACCCCACAAAATAATTGGCAATAAAGGTTCCTTGGCTATCGTGCAGGACTTTATTTTTCCGTCTGTTCAACAAGCTGATACTTAAAAGAGCAAGTTCTACCACTGTGTGCAGACCTGATAAACACCAAGTAGCAGAAACATTCCTACAGTTGATGATTTCACAACTTTGTCCCCTTCAGCTACAGATTGCCAGGAAAAAAAAAAAAAAAGGCTTGCTGACTGTAGGGAGGATGAGTAAAAACAGCCTGGGTGTGATTGAACTGGAAATGTGATTATTTAGTGGTTTTTTCAAGGCTTCTGCAATATCTCCCCCTTTTCAAGCAGTATTAAGCTTGAGGCTGTTCAGTGGGGGAGTGCCAAGTGAGCTGGAAAAGTTAAACCTTGCCTCTAGTGACAGAGGGCTCTATTGTTGCAAACATCGATCTCATGGAAAGTCCTGAAAGCAAATGGAATACAAATTCTTTCAGAGGATGAGCCTTTTGACTGCTTTCTACAATCTCTCCGAATTAAGATAAGTACCTTGGCTTTGACTGTTAACTTCAGTGTCTTTGCTGTTTTTATTTGCCTGTAGGGGAGTGCTCAAGTACCAGACCAACTTAGAGGAACACCCTCCTGGTTGCTTTAACCCTAACAAAACAGTTCGAGAGAATGTGATGGTGCCAAGGGCTTTTGAAGAGACGTTTCCTGACTATACTACTGAGCCTTTCCCAGAGGACTTATCAATACCAGAACCCTTTGTACAAAATAACATTATGAGAATTTGTTCTGAGGAACCCAAGTTCCAGTCACACTTCCCAGAGGTCTGTATGATCCGACGTTTCAGGTATTACAAGCCATGCCAAGTCTTTCAGTCAGCCGTAACCACTAATTATTGCTTTTCCAGACCAGATGTTTTAATAATGGAAAATGTTATTAAAACCTTTTCAGGCATTCAAAGATTTGGTGGGGAAAAAAACAATCTGCATTAAACTTTGAACTGCATTGTGATGTGGTGCATAGAATAGGGTGGAAAAAAATCCAGATTGGCTGTAGTGTTCTTTTTTTGTATGACATGGTAAGAGATGTGTTGGTCTTGCTATAAATGTGACTTTAAACTACAGTGTAGCATTTTGGAGCAAACATTTATATAACATTCATAAGGTCCCTTTGTAAGCATTGTGTAGCAGTAGTTAATTGAAATAATCAAACTCCATTTGTTCTCTCTTTTTACTGTGCGGATGCAAGTCCTAATACTCACTTCTGGGTTTCAGTTGGTTGTGGTTTGGCTTTGTGAAGCCTGTTGTTTGCAGGCAGGCTTGTTTTATATGTGGCATGTGTAAATGAGTATGATGACAGTGGTATAGAAAAGCCTTTTTTTCCCCTGTTTTCCTTTTTTCCTTTTGTTTCTTTATGTTTTGTGGCAGCAACTTTGCCTTCATCCACATTTTTTTCTTCTGAGAAAAGATGAGCTAGGCTGTGTTGGCGAAGTAGCCTGAGGAAGTTTGGGAATACGAAGTTCACAAGTCCCACAATTCAAGGTGGTCCCATAACAGACCTCACAGGAGTTTTTATAATTGTTTTCTGCAGAACATGTATACCACTTACTAGCTGCATTGGGAACCCATTTTACTATAGAGCACGTCATTGTAATAAGAAACAGTCAATTCTACATGAAAGGCCTCCAAAAAAGCTATTTGTATTTGTATTTTGTTGTGGAAATCCTCCAGAATTACAGACATCAATGTATATCTGTCTCCATATGACCAACAGGTTATCAGACAGTCTTCTTTGGGGCTTACGATGTCTACTTCAGAGCCCTTTATGGGAAGAGAAGAGCCATGGAAACAGTGGCCACTCAGTTTTCCCCTGGCAGCTTGCAACATTATTTTAGGACTTTTTTTTTTTTTTTTTTTAAAGTGTTTTATGCACACAGCAACACCAAGGCAAAAAAACACAAACAACCCAAAAAGCCCCCACCTTAGGTCTTGTGAGCTACTGAGGTTTTTAAGGTCAGAGGTGCTTGAGGAAATGAAATACTCTGCTAGTCACAAGAGATGCGGATGTGTAGCTTCAAAAATTGGGAAGGGAGGATGGATGAGAGCCGAGGGCATTTCAGTGCCATGGCTTGAATAACTGAGCAGATGTGGAATTAGCAGTAGTTAGGTCCACCATAAGCTGTTAGTAATTGACTCTTTAGGATGGGATTTAGCTGAGCAGCAATGAAGTGTCTCCATCTGAGATAGGCACCCAGAGGCTGTGCAGAGAAATGGGCATTTCCATGCATTATTTATTTAGCATACACATCTTTCACAGGGGCAAACGAATCATGACTCAGAAGTGCCCATTCTTCTCTCTTGTGTATGACATTACGGTAGTTTTATATTGAATATAAATTCTATAGCACAAGCATCGCTTATTTCCCAGCTTTTTTCTTGTGCCTGAGATGATTAAAGTAAGGTAACAGTCAAATAATATTGCCAGACAGTGTTTTGCCATAAAGGTGAACCAGCTTTACAGTGCTCTGCTCTGTTGTATTGTGAAATACTGTGCCATTCAGTGCTGAAATCAGCTGCAATCTAACTATATAAGACCAGAGTAACATGATTGCAAATGAGGTCATTAGCATTTTGATCCTGATGAGTTTTATGATTGAAACTGTGCTTGGGGATGCCAGTTAGACTGATTAAGACTCCATAACATGCTTGGATTTCTGCACGTAGAGATGTGGATGTTACTTTGTGACCAAAACACAGTTCCACAATAGATGTGAAATGGGGTCCTGTGAGCACTCAGGTATTAGAGAATATAAAAGGAAAAGTGCTTGAGGTATCATATTTTTATTCTCCCATAGACCTGGTTTTGGATTTCTGGACCTCTGTGCCTGTACTGTATGGAAAGGCTGTACCGCTACATCCGCAGCAGTAAATCTGTCACAATAACTTCTGTGATAAGCCATCCCTCCAATGTCCTTGAAGTAAGGATGGTGAAAGATGACTTTAAAGCAAGGCCTGGTCAGGTAAGTTAATACACACCTAAAAAATAAATGCTGTTTGTGTAGCATCATATACAGGGATGATTTTTACTTTGTTTGTACTAACCCATCACTGACTGTTTTGAACTTATCTTTCCTGTCATTTTATTTTCTCCATTTGATTTTGGTTTCAGTATGTTATTCTGCACTGTCCAAGAGTGTCTGCACTGGAAAGCCATCCCTTCACGCTTACAATGGTAAGAATACAATCATTTTTTTCTCTCTGTACCTTCCCTTTTATATCTGTTGGGTAAACAAATGGTCTTCCTTGCCTTCAAGGTGAAAATTCCCTCTAGAAAAGCTCATGTTTCATTTATGAGGGTACTGATGAATATGAAATCGCATGATTATTATGTGTAGCAGTACTCAATACATATTTAATTTTCTCCACTGTTGAGAAAATAATGGGAACTCTTTTCAAAGTCTTCCATAAGTGTAAAACAATAATAAAGAGGTAAATGCAAACCATGTGATTTTGATAATTGTTTCAGACGTTTTTGTGGACCTTAACACAGAACGAGCATAAATGGTAATAAATTTTCTGTCATCTTTCCTATTCAGTGAAAAGACATTTTACAGCTGCCTTTTCTAAAGTTAGAAAAACAGCATGCTTAAAAAAGAAGCTTCTAAAATAGTATTCAGCTTTATTTTTGTATTGGGGAATATATTGATAACTTAAAGTGATTTATCAGTGAAATCATTCAAAGTGGGTGTTATTCCTACCTCAGTTCAATGGATCTAGAAGGGGAACTGGAACCCCTGGAGGCAGACTGCACTAAAGTCAGACTGTATAGAAACATATAGAAACTGCTCTTCAGGAGCAAGTAGTGCAGAGGTCTGGGAGCTGCTACCAGAAAATCAGTGTACTGCACTGGCTATGTTGTTACAAAAAGCAAAGTCTAAGGTTGACTGTTAGTGGCAGCCTCTTCCTTCCAAAGGGAGTAATTTAGGATTACCTGAAACAGGTAATCTTCTTCCAGAAAAACATGGAAATAAGTATTCATATTTGGTTAGTTTCTTTGGACTGATAATTGATGTTTTATCCCCGCTGAATTGTACCTAGTGCTTTGGAACAGCTGAGATGTTTAACATTACTTGAGATTCAGAGGACACAACCAGTTCTTGTCCAGTTCCAGCTCTTGGGTTTTGTGAGGTGTTTTTTGTTTTGTTAATTTATTCATTTATATGCTGAACTGGCAGGCAGGTACAGTCACAAGGGAACCCACATCAAATTCCATCCCAAATAAACTTTGTGTCATAAATCTGGGAGTGAATCTCACTTAAAGGAAGCTGCCTCTTTGTAGCTTGATGAAGCAATATTGGCTCTTGCATAGCTTTATTTTGTCAAAGTTTTCCTGGCTATTCACTTAACTAATAGAAAACCAAGATGCTTAGTTTTTATCTAATGTTAGCACCAGTAAGTGAATTTTTAGGGCTTTACTCTATAGTGTGTAAGGATGACTAGATATGCAATGCTGAAAAATAAATGAATTGCAGTACAGTGTTTTTCATAGAATCATAGGATGGTTTTGGTTGGAAAATACCTTCAAGATCATCGACCTTCAACCATCTGTCCAGCCCTAATAGGTCCAACACTAGACCATGTCATCAAGTACAACATCTACTCTTCTTTTAAACACATCCAGGGTCGGTGACTCAACCCCTTCCCTGGGCAGCCTGTTCCAGGCCCTGACAACTCTTTCAGTGAAAAATTTTTCCTAGTATCTAATCTTACCCTGCCCTGGCACAGCTTTGTGCCATTTCCCCTTGTCCTATCTCCTGTCACCTGGCTGAAGAGACCATCACCCACCTCTCTACAACCTCCCGTCAGGTAGTTGTAGGTGGTGATAAGGTCTCCGCTCAGCCTCCTCTTCTCCAGGCTAAACATCCCCAGCTCTCTCAGCCGCTCCTCATATGACTTACTCTCCAGCCCCTTCCCCAGCCTGGTTGCCCTTCTCTGGACTCGTTCAAGGACCTCAGTGTCCTTCTTATGGTGAGGAGCCCAGAACTGGACACAGCACTTGAGGTGCGGCCTCACCACACCTTAAAGGAGCACAATCACTTCCCTAGACCTAATGGCCATGCTATTTCTGATACAAGCAAGTAGTCTTTTCTCTGACAGAACTATTTGTTAAGCTGAAAGTTTTATACGACCTAACCCAGCAGGCCCATGTCATCAGTTTCTTTTCTGATAGATTGGAGTAGGATGTTTTACTTCTAGTCAGATTCTTTGCATGAGTTGAGGGTTTCAACCAGTATTTAAAATTACATACTATAATATTGCATGTTGCATAATCACAGAAGGGTAGGAGTTGGAAGGGACCTCTAGAGATCAAGTCCAACCCCACGACCAGAGCAGGATCACCTCTAGCAGGCTGCACAGGGCAGCATCCAGGAGGGTTTTGAGTGTCTCCAGAGATGCAGACTCCCAGCCTGTCCCAGTGTTAAGAAAGATGATTTTTGTACAAAACCATGTAGATGTAGGAGCTATGGAAAACAGTTCTCTTGTTGTGAGTCCAAGTTTTCTTAGTGAATTTAACTTATATATACACTGAAATATACAGGACAGTATCTGAATATATTTATTTATGTTGATAAATTACAGTCTGTGTAATTTTTACAGTCATGTATTAAATAAGTAACATTAGAACTAGCAATTTCCACTCAGGCACAATGCATTATATTTTAAGTATGTCATACTAGACCCCAGCGATTTCTGTTCATGCTTAATACTTTACACTTTAAAGTACAGCGATATTCTTCAAGATTGCATATATGTTTTAACCAGCACAAGATACAAAGTTACCACTGAGTTGCTGAGCTTTGTTTTTATTGCCACAGCCTATCTCAGTAGAATGCCAGCTATGCTGGAGCAGTGCACCCATTGGGTAAAGGGCTGTTTAACAGCATTGTGAGGATTTGAAATGTCTAGGTTTATGGCAGTCTCTTTGCCCTGCTCAAGCAGGGGACGGTTGTTTCCACGTGTGTTTCTAGGTAATAGGATATGCCTCGGGCTGCTGTCCTGCTTAGAAAGCTTGTTTTTATTGTCTTGCTGCTGTTTAACATGATGCCAAGGCATGTGGCTGTGCTTATAGAGTGTGCAGGGAATAGAATCGTAGAATCATAGAATGGTCTGGGTTGGAAGGGACCCCAAGGATCACATAGTTCCAACCCCCTGCCACAGGCAGGGCCACTAACCTCCAGGTCTGGATCTAGACAGTGTTGCAGAGGGCCCCATCCAACATGGCCTGGAACACCTCCAGTGACAGGGCATCCACCACCTCTCTGGGCCCCATTCCAGCACCTCACCACTCTCTCTGTAAAGAACTTCCCCCTAAGATCTCAACTAAACGTTTTCCCTCCTTTAGTTTTAATCCGTTCCCCCTTGTCCTGCCATTGTCTACCCTTTTAACAAGTTGATTCTCCTCCTGTTTCTCTGCTCCCTTCAGGGACTGGAAGGCTGCAGTGAGGTCCCCCCGCAGCTTTCTCTTCTCCAGGCTGAACAAGCTCAGCTCCCTCAGCCTCTCTTCATAGGGGATGTGCTCCAGCCCTCTAATCATTTTCGTGGCCCTCCTCTGAACTCTCTCCAACAGTTCCACATCTTTCTTTTCTTGGGGACCCCAGATCTGGACATGGTACTCCAGATGGGGCCTCACGAGGGCAGAGTAGAGAGGAAAACTTCACTTACTAATTTTTCTGCTCCCCTCTGACCTAGTTATAGTTACCAAGCATGCTGGAACACTACTGATCTTTCTTTTGTTGGATGGTGACAATCCCTGGTTATTTTTCTAGGCTGGTGTAGGTCTGCATGATGCTGGAAGCGCAGTGAAGAGATGACTGCGGCACAGCTAGGGGGAAGGCTGCAGCCTTCTTCCTGGTGCTGTGGTCCCATTTAGGCTCTATGTGATGTCCTGTCTAAGCTGATGAAACATCTCACTGTGCCTGGGATAGGCTTAAAAGACAAGAAGTGACCGGTTCAGGCATATCTTTTAAGTGAAGACTGTAAGCAAAAGCAGAAAGGAAGGGGTGAGTCAGCGTGAAGGAGTCATGCAGATAGTTTACTAGTCCCTTCCCTTTTCGAGGTTGTGTAATATTTACAGTTTAGCTCAGTCTCTTACATAACACTGGGGTGGAGAAAAACACTGGGGGTTGTGTCCAGGACCTGAACCCACTCCCCTTGCACTCTGGCAGAGCTCCCACGTGCTTCACTTGGAGCCAGAGGGTGCTCCGAATTGTAACCAAGCGAGCATAAAGACAGAAGCATTGCTCAGAAATGTGTGCAGTAGAGATTTTCTTTTTGTCAATAGAAAGTGTTCCTCCCCCTGCTGATGAAAGGCATGAGCAGAAGTCTCTGGTGCAAAATGTGCATGAGAGTTTGGAGAGGCAGAATCCATGTTGGTCCAAACTCAGATCTGCCAGTCTGGCTGCTCTGACTTGGCCCTGGTGTGAAAGGCTTCATGTCACAGAAGCATAGAATGGTTGAGACTGAAAGGGACCTCTGGAAACCATCTTGTACAACTCCCCTGCTCAAGCAGGGCCATCTAGAGCTGGTAGTCCAGGACCATGGCTTTTGAGTACCTCTGAGGACAACCTGGGCCAGTGCTTGATCACAGTAAAAAAAACATTTTCTGGTGTTCAGAGGGCCCTCCTGTGTTTCAGTTTGCACCCATTGCCTCTGGTCCTGGCACTGGGCACCACTGAAAAGAGCCTGACTGCAGTCATTTATATTCATTGATAAGGTCCCTTTAATCCTTCTCCAGGCTCAACAGTCCCAACTGTCAGCCTTTCTTCATAGCCCCTTAATAATTTCCTCCAGCCCTTTAATCATTTTCATGGCCTTTAGTTGGACCCTCCCCATTGTTGTCCATGTCTGTCTTGTAGTGATGAGCCCAGAACTGGATGCAGTGCTCCAGCTGTGACCTGACAAGTGCTGAATAAAGGGGAGGCATCTCCTCCCCTGTCCTGCTGGCATTGCCACTTGTACACCCTGGAGTTCAGGCACTGGGAAATCCCAATTTTCTCTCACAATCAATGTGTAGATAGCATTTTTAGCTCTGTTTCTGAAGCATGATTCCACCATATTTTATTTACTAGTGTGACTGTTTGAATTTGTTACACATGGGAAAGGCTGGGAACGGTAATGAAGAGTTGACTCAACATCTGGAATTCCTGCAAGTGATCTGCCAGCCAGTTCTAGGTACTTCACAGCTTGCTATGAAGACAATGACAATACTGCTATGAACTACCTTTTGTATTGTCATTGCTCCATTGTCTTTGATTTCACTTTGACAAAACGCTTTCTTTTTAACGTGTTTTACTGTGCTTCTTTCACCAGTTTCTGCACACAACTGTTAACTATGCTGTGTGTGTAACATTGAGTAACAGTGAGTAACATTTTCTGTCCTGTACTCTCTTTACTTACTTTGGTAGGGTATTATTGCATCTCACAGCTGAGTCTGGACAGAATGCAGTCAGCTTCAAGATATTTTGATCTGTACTGGGGAGAAATACTTTCTGTGAATAAATATTTTAGTTGAGGGTTTTCAAAGGGACAAATGATTTTTTGTCTGTTTCCATTCCACTCTTAAGGAGATTTGTCTTTCAGACCAAGTGCACTGTATGGTCTGGATCAGACCATCCAAAGAAACACCAGAAATCTTCTTTAATTATCTGCTTCCCAAGACTGACACTACTTTATGCCTCTGTGGAAGAAGGTGTGGAACTCCTCTGGAATGGAGTTTAAATGTCACTGTCTATGGCAATCTTTAAACACCGTGGAAAAGAAAACAATCATTGGCGGTAGTTTCAATTTCTAGTAGAGAGGATGGTCCTTCATTGCAGTTCATATACACAGAACGTTGCTTCCATTTTATTTAGTAAACAAAGTCCCAACTCTTATCAGAACTAAGAAAAAAAAATTAGATTCTCCAATTTTTAATATTTTTACTTTTTGAAAAGTGTTTGTTTCCTCTGACTTCATTATGGTTCCTTTTTATTTTAACTTCTGCAAACCAAAAGAGACTCAGGCTTTCAAGTTTCTGGTGGCATTGGCTTTCCTTCCATCCCAATCTTATGTTTTGCACTTAGTATTGAGCTCTGCCTCTTTCCAGACACTTAACCACACCACTTAAAATTTGCAGTACCATAGTACTGACCAGTTGTGCTGCGCATTTCCTTTTTTTGCTAATGAATGATGTCGGAAGTAGGTTCCTATTTAGAATATATATTAGTGTCCTACAAGATAAATCACCTGTAGTGCTGTGCTTGTGGAATTTCTTGCCTTGGCCTGAAGTAATTGGCAGTAAGCCTCATGGAAATAGCCTTGTGTTTTGCGGGTGTTAAGCGCTTCAGAAGATGTGCTGGATCCTTTCATGTGGGCTCTGCTGAATCTACCACAGAGTCCATGCAAGTCACAGACTCTCACAAGCTACAGCTTGGACAGCTTGGCTACCAAAAGACTGGTATCTATTCCCACCACCTGATAAAGCGTGGTAACCTTGTTTTAGTACTGTTGATTTGCTTGTGGCAAGAGAAGGTGGGAAACAAGCACATCACTTCATGAGACTTGTGACATATGAGATTGTGACAGACCTTGAAATTAGGAGAAGACCAAAAGGCAAATTCTTCTAAATCTGAAGATGGCTCAGATCTCAGGTTTGGTGAAAACTTCTCCACTGTAAGAAGCATCCACAGATACAAGATCAAACAATCAGTTATCTCAAACTTGTGACAGTTTTGGTTGTCACTAGCTGCTGTCATGCCTCCGTTTCCCTTTGGAACAGAAATCTGTGTTGCACAGAGACAGGAGATACTGTTCTTGTTGTGGTGTGAATTCAGAGCTCACTTAAACTGCTGGCTGAACAGCTTAAAGTTTAAAATCCTTGCTTCTCCTGCATGCAAGGAACAGTGCAAACTGTTCAAAATTGTTCCTTCAGTAGGTACCATCTCTAAAATAGAAGTACCACCTCCAAGGAGGAAAGAAATATAGTCCCAGTGTTACATGCAGTGGAGAACTGAGTCATTCAGCAAAGCTTCTTTTCATCTGCCTTTTGCAGTGACGAATATGGAGGAAGAGTATCAGGTGCTGTGGTGATTGGATTGAATCTGTTTGCAGTATCCTTTGCTGATGCTGAACTGCTGATGGAAATACTACATTTTGGTTTATGGCAAGAATATAGATCTGCTGTTTGGAATAGTAACTTATATTTTTTCCAGCTAAAATGTTGGTTCTCAAGAGACTGTCCACTTATTTGTGACAAGTATATGTATAATGAATTGTGTTTTCAGGTATTATGACATGTCACATTAACAGATAACAGGAGTATTACTTTAGCACCCAAGACATGAGACATCAGTGTTATATGCACAGTATGTGGACACTAAGACATCACCTCCACTCAACTGGAACTCTTCTTGTGCTAATCCATACTTCTGTAGTGTGAGGGTGAGAGACTTCCTGGAGACATTCAGGACAGGAGCCAAACCTTAAGTTGGCTGAATCACATTATTGCATTGACTAGAGAAGGTGCTAGAGTTAGGCCCTGGGATTTCTCCTTCAGATACTCTGAGTGCTGGAGAGGAGGGAAGCTTTAGGAGTTTCTGGGAATTAAATTCTGCACTCTTTAATTCTTGTCCAGTGAGTTCAGTGACCCAGCCACAATTCATTGAAGCCACTCAGGAAGGGCTGAGGGAGCTGAGTCTCTTTGGCTTGGAGAAGAGGAGACTGAGGGGTGACCTCATGAATGTTTATAAATATGTAAAGGATGAGAGTCAGGAGGACAGAGCCAGGCTCTTCTCAGTGATAACCAGGACAAAGAGCAACAGTGCAAGCTGGAGCATAGGAAGTTCCATGTGAATGTAAGGAGGAACTTTTTCCCTGTGAGGGTGACAGAGCACTGGGACAGGCTGCCCAGAGAGGCTGTGGAGTCTCCTTCTCTGGAGACATTCAGACCCCACCTGGATGTGTTCCTGTGTGATTTAGTCTGGTTGATCCTGCTCTGGCAGGAGGGTTGGACTAGATGATCTTTTGAGGTCCCTTCCAACTCCTAATGTTCTGTGATTCTGTGTGAAATAATCCACATTAAATTACTCAGAGATTCAGGACATCATTTTGTCGGAAGCGATGAAACAATAAATCTTAGTCCATTAGCTCAGGCTCTTCAGGCAGAGCAAAGGCAGTCCCTGATCTGTATAGATCAACCTTCACTCACTGACTTTGCATAGAGATTTCATTACCTTCTCCATCATTCTTCCTGACCCAGTGCTGTTGGTAGGATGCCCCTTCCCTCCTGCAGGTCCCCTTTAAGCATCCAGAATCCCTTTTGGAATCAATTAAAAACCCACCTGCTATTAAGAGAAAAGGCTTAATGCAAAGATGTTAATCTATGTTGTAAAAAGTTCCCTCTGTGTAGGGGCACCTCCTCTGCTCTTGTGAACAGTCCAAACTTAAATGTTTTGGTAAATGTCTTTTTACTCTACTCCTATCTGTAAAGCTGTCTAGGACCTCCTTTGTTGTTGCAAGAGATTTATATATATCCTTAGCTTGGTGTTGCCTTTTCAGGTTAATACTGTTTTATCATGGAACCTGTCCTTCAGTTTTGAATTAACACATATATGTATCCCAGGATAGTCTTCTTGGTGATAATCAGACATGGATAACTGGCTTAAGCTCTTGTTCAGCTTCCTCTGGTTAATATTTACTCTACTTACCCACTGATGGGTAGTTCCACACAGCAGAACTAACAGAGGCAGTTAGCATGGGAGTGGCACATATAAACCAAAAAATAAAACCAAAACAAAGATGCAAAAATCCCAGCCTTCAGACTCCAGGGCTTTATGAAATATTTGCCTTATTATTAGCACAAGTCATTGCTTCTTCACATCCTCCAAAGAGTTTTGGCTCTCTGTTCAGTGTCTAGATCCTAGCTCTGGTGGCAGGTAAGCAGAGATTACTCCCTGCAACAAGCAGTTTGAAACTTTCTTTGAAAGTTGATATTTTGTGCTGTGTTATGTGCTCTGACCTCCCTTACTTAAGTGCTGTATAGCAAATCTGCTTTTACGGAAGTACAAGCTGGAAGAGTCTGGTAATAAAAAGCTCCAAGCAGTTCTGCTCTTTTGCTGGCTCTCCATCCTTGTGCAGATGGTTAATTTAAAGCAGATCACATCAGGAGGGTTTGTAGTGTGACATCTTTCTTCCTTTCCTTCCATATACTGTTCTGTATGAGTAAGAAAAGATTTTTCTGCTCATATACATGGATGGTCCCATCCTTGCTGTGGCATATACAGCATGTAGCAAGTAAAGGGTACAGTATGTGTGTGCTTTCTAGTAAGTCAAAGCTGAGTTTTGAGGAAGGAAGGGGAGAAGTTTCTATATGCAAACATTCAGATCCACAGACTAAATCCAAGTATGTATTATTGAGGAAGAATATTTTTGTGTGATTAATATTCAGATCTAAATGTTATAGGATAGCAATTGCTGAACCCCAGGCAGAAAAACTCTTTGAGTACATTAATTGTCTCAGAGTAGGTAGAAGAACTGCCTGAAAGAGGTTTCTGCATGTACATAACAAATTATAGTACTGTACCTAACTGTTTCAAAGCTACTATTTACACATTTTTGTACCTTTAAGGTTTTAGATTTGTAGAATGAGTTTTCCTTGTTACATCTGGAACTCTACTGAATTCCATTTGGTATTTGGATTTAGGCATAGTGGGATTACAAATTTGTGGCCCTGACCTGTGTATTTAAATTTTGGGGCTTGATGCTTTGTCAGAAAGATGTCAGCAAATAATTATAGAATCAAGAATCATTTTTGTTGGAAAAGATCTTAAAGATCATCAAGTCCAATCATGAAGTAGGAATATGTTGAAATATTTTGGTATTTCTATCACTAGTACATGAATATAAACAATGCTGTGAGAAGCACGCTTAGTCTGGTAGATGAAAATCAGTGTTTTATAGCACCAACATTGACTCTATCCCTACATAATCCAAGGGTCATTTAAAATCAGTGAAGGTATTAACAGTTTAGCTGTGAAGTTCTGGCTCTGAGCTTCTTTTGAACAAGAAATTCGCTTTTCTCCTGTGCAAGGAGAGAAGCTGGAGATGATGGAGAAACAGATGCCCTGTACTGTAAACTTGAGAAACAAACTATCCACAACAGAAAAAGCCTGGGGACCAAATTCCTAAATACTTCATTAAAAAAAAAAAAAAAAAAATTGAGAAGTTGTTGGAAGATTGCCTGATTAAGAAGTATGTAAAGACATCAAGAGCTGAGTTCATACTGAAGATAAATACAATAAAAGGAAAATCTAGCATAACATTCTAATAAGATTTGTTAAATATCTTGTGCAAATGGTTGTGAAACTTGTCTTGGTGAGATGATTTACACAGCATTTAGGGAAATGCAGATACTGTGAAGTATCTTGCTGGCAAGCTAAAGAAGTCCCTAGAGCTTGTCTGCTCTTAATAGAAGTAGAAAATCTAGCAGCTGTTTGACAAAGAATTTTAAGTAAACCAAAAATAGAATAGATTAATATTTCAGATGCATTTAGTACTTCCTTAGACTTGTTTGTTTTGATTTGGTTTTGGGCTTAATAGTTTTGGGATCTGCATATAAACCCCAAAAAAACCCTTGACTTTCCTTTAAATTTACAAATCTGACTCTTCTGGATCAAGGGAGCATAGAAATCACCACATTTAAATTCACTAAATCTTGAGTGCTCCTTCAGCAGAGGCTTTAAACAGAAGGTCTCTCTTGTGAGCAGTTGGGTTTTATTTTTTCTGATGTTATGAAAGTGAGTTTACAATATATAGCTGGCATCTGCTGCCTTTAGCAGAGAAGTATGTTTTATCCCATCAGAGATAGTTGCTGGGTCAGATTAGGTCTGGGAAGCACAGGAGAATGCTAAAATAAAAAATAAAATAAAAAACCCCAAACACCCAAGCACAACTTTTAAGCATGAATATGATTAGCATGTGGACAATGTATTAGAAGAAATTAAGTGCCCTACCTCTTGCTGTCCTAAAAGTAAGGGCAGCTAACTGACTGGCATCTGTGCTTTAGCCTGTGAAAATAGCAGCATCTGCTGCTAGGAAGGTTTGGAGGGAGACTGCTCTTCAAGATGTTGGTGATCTGACTACGAAAGCATATCTCAGTCCTTTGGTGGTTGAACACTTCACACCACTGGGAGCCAGTTAGCACAAGTCTGGAGGTGCCCCTTGGTTCTTTTTCTCAAGGATGGTGAAGATGGAGCCTTTTGTGTCATTCAGTTTCCTTGCTGGTGCCTTTCTCAGCTCATGGCAGCGGTGCTTGGTATTGTGTCTGCATGCCCTTTGAGAGGCAGCACTGGGCAGAAACCTTGAGCGACTGCCTTTTGTTCCTTCAGGGTCAAAGGCTTGCATCCTGAGCATCCCATGAGGTTGCAGGTTAGTGGGTTCTTTTGGGGTTTTAGTTTTCTTTTTTCTCCCTACTAGCTAGAAACTTCCAGTGTATAAATTGCATGAACTCGGTGTTGCTAGGCTTGAGGCATTTTTTATTAAGTTCTAGGGAGTTGGTTTCAATGATCCTTATGAGCTCCTTCTGATATGGGACACTCTATGAAATGTAATGTGTCTGATAGGAATAAAAGGGTGGTCAGGAAGGTTTTTTGACTTTGCTTCAACACTGCAGAGGCAAAGAAATGTAGAAGTATACCTTTGTAGTGCATCTGTAGCAGCAAAAATTTATGGTGTCAGGCTACTACCAACTTACTAGAAAATGAAAGAATTTTTTTACTCTTTATTCAACAATATAGATATTATATGCAGCACTGTATGTATTTTACACATACAATTACTGGTCTATTTACAATCCTAAGACATCTGTTACAGTAAAGATATGTGTTCTTTTGTGATGAAACAAAAAATGTTTTTTACTGAAACAAACAAAAAGTTTGTTTTGAACACTGAGAGTAGTTTAACAACTGAGACTGAAGGGACTGAGGGACTGAAGTAGTAACTACAGACTCACAGGAATTAGTGGGTGTGGGTTTGTGGTTTATATTACAGAAGTCGTCAGACCCCAGTTGACCAGAATGATCCTTCTTGGCACTGTAGCTGACCAGTGATGTCTCCTGAGCATCCCACAGTGTTGTGGTGTGTTTTTTCCGCTAGTTAAGCTGCAGGTGTTTGGGGTTGTGCAACAAGGGATATAAGAGAATGGAAAGAGAAGGGGAAAAGTGTTTGGGGTATGTTTCTGCAGCTGGGCTGCTTGCAAGGTGTCAGCTCTGCAGTGGGAAGGTTCTGGCTGAAGCATTGAGTATTCAAGGCATGGTGGTCTTGCCTTGATCATCCAGACACCCTTAATACTTGAATCGTGTTCCATGGTTAGGATTTCCACACATTTGGAGATGTTCTGATGTCTGCTGATGTCTGTCAGTTAAATTAGGATAAATGTAAGGTCAAGTCTCTTAACAGGGAAAGCTTTTAGACAAAATTCAATCTATGAAGTAACACAAAACCAAAAAAATAAACACAGCCATTTCAGAGGACCTCACAGCCTTTGAGGCAGAGCTGTGTTTAAAGGAGGAACTTCTCAGATCAACTTCTTCCTTCTGAAATTTGCTTCTTGTGGGATTTATTAGGTAGAACAGGGGTGCCCAGCGTAATGGAGTTCACCTCCTATGAGTCAGACCAAAGTCTAGCTACTATTTTTTGGCTACCTTTGTATAGCATGCCTGTGTTTGTCATCACTCCTCTTCATTTTCTAATGTAAGGATGAATCATTTTAGGAATGTTTATATCAGTTCTGTATGAAACCAGACAAACCACAGCTTACTGAGCTTCCAAGGTTCACATTTTCTTGTCAGTTGATAAAGTTGAAACTGCTTTTTTCCTCTTTTTTTCTTTTTCTCTTTTTTCCTTATCCTCTACAGAAGGGAAAATAAGTTAGTTGTGTTCAGTTCTTTTCTCCCTCCCAATCCTGCCCCTTTCTCAAACATGCTGTCTTTAATGTGTTTTTCTTTCTCAGGGTTTGTCTGAGCCTAAGGGTGGGCTGATGAAATGGTGTTTGCAGTGTGGCTGGTTCACCCTGGCAGGCAGGCAGGCAGAGCCCTGCAAACAGACCAGGAGCTCAGCAGTTGCTATAGTCCCTGCCAGGATACCCACACATCTAGATTAGGATCATATCACGCCTTTTTCCCCAAGGCGGAAGCTTTTTTGAAGGAGTTTCCCTTTATTTATGCAAACCACAATAAGGTCTTTAGTTCCCAAAATCAAGCTAAGATGAGATTACAGATCTTTGCAACTTTGGGCACTATTCAGGTCATCTACTACAGCACCAAACAGAGAAGTTGGGTGTACACTGAGGGGCATCAGCTTGAAAGCAGTATCTCCACAGGAGCTTGTAAGAAGCTTTATTTGCAGAGCCACGTGGGGGTAAACAACCTGGGGATCCCTTTCATCTCCTCTTTTCTGATAATAGATATTCTGCAGTGTTAATGCTGATGTGTGCATCAGCGCTTCTGTGACAGTGGTGTAAGCAAAACCTAACATCTCTCTAAACAATCTCCACAATTTTATGGTAGAAATGTACAGAGGAACTGAAAATTTTGGGGATTTAAAACTCTCTTCACGTTTTGGTGCTGTTGACCTACACCAAATCCCTGCACCCCCAAGGTCTAAAAGGTGTGTTTTACAATATTTCAATATGGTAAAATTCAATTTCAGTATTCATTATTTCAGTAAGGTTTGTCTGGCTTCTAGTTCTGGGCAGGATTCCTGACTTGGAGTTGATTCCAGAGATGGTAAATAGATATTCTAAGCTGTAAACAGAGATGCTGATAAAACAGTTTTCATTTGCTGTGTGTTGTACTCTCAGATACACAGATTTCTGCACTGCTCACTGACCCCAGTAGGTAGGGTTTTTTTTTGTTTTACACCAATATAAAGTGGGTGTAAAGTATTACAGCTATATTCACAGAATCACAAGGTTGGAAAAGACCTTTAAGATCATCAAGTCCAACCATTCCTGTCCTATGCTAAACCATATCCTTAAGTACCTCATCTACCTGTCTTTTAAACACATCCAGGGTCAGTGACTCAACCCCCTCCCTGGGCAGCCTGTTCCAGGCCCTGACAACTTTTCAGTGAAGAAATTTTTCCTAACATCTAATCTGCCCCTGCCCTGGCACAGCTTTGTGCCATTTCCCCTTGTCCTATCTCCTGTCACCTGGCTGAAGAGACCATCACCCACCTCTCTACTACCTCCATTCAGGTAGTTGTAGGTGGTGATAAGGTCTCTCCTCAGCCTCCTCTTCTCCAGGCTGAACATTCCCACTTTTAATCTAACAGTAATTAGTTCACTCACTTTGTGTTGCTATAGAAGCAAGGCATAGAGGACAACTGAGAATCATGCCCACAGTGTAAAACTGATAAATAAAATGCATTTCATGTGAGTATTAATCTAGTAGTGCATTAAACATTAATTGAATTATTAAGATTATTAAAAATTATATATATTTTATCTCAGCTTAGAGATAAATAGTAGAGCTACAGCTGCTGGTGAGTGTAAGCAATTTGATGGTCCATAAAAATAAATTTCACCAGGGATTGTTGCAAATTCCCCAAGTGATAATTTGCATTTGTATTTCAAGTTAGCTTGGCAAAAAAAAAAAAAAAAAAAAAGGGAGAAAAAGGTCTATGGAAAGGTGTTTTTTCATCAAGATATAGAATAATCCATATTTCATAAGTTTTATCTACATATAAACTCAATGTTTGGAATGTGAAAAGCCATACAAAAATAAAATAGGCATTATAAACTTTGCTCACAGGTGATTAACAGCTCTGAGGAAATTACCAACTTTCCAATGCGAAGAGCATAGTTTAGTTTCTCTGGGGGTGTAAATCCAGGGGTGTACTGAATTTAACAGAATTCCTTTTGGTTTTCAGTTGTTTTTGGAGGATGGCCAAATGCTGGCAGAGAACCAGATTGGCTTGGATGATCCTACTTGTAAAATCTTTCACATTTTAAAGATACACGTAGCTTGAAGTTAGAATAAGGTTAACGTATCTGCCGTGGTTTGTTTCTCTATCATAGCATATTAATCAAATGAGTGTGGGAAATGGGGTTCATTTAACTCTTTAAAAGGTGGAAAGAACTTCTGAAAAACTTACGGCTTGTGACCTCTTGTTTAACAGCATCTAATGCCCCTTCGCATTGCAAACTATTCAAGTTAGTGGTTTACTTGTTTGGAAAATACTGCTTACCCTGTGCAGCACTGCAGGCTTGGGGCAGAGTGGCTGGACAGCTGTCAGGTGGAGGAGGACCTGGGGGTGTTGGTTGGCTGCTGACTGAATATGAGCCAGCAGTGTGCCCAGGTGGCCAAGAAGGCCAAAGGCATCTTGGCTTGTATCAGAAATAGTGTGGCCAGCAGGTCTAGGGAAGTGATTGTGCCCCTGTACCTGGCATTGGTGAGGCCGCACCTCGAGTGCTGTGTCCAGTTCTGGGTTCCTCACCATAAGAAGGACATTGAGGTCCTCAAGTGTGTCCAGAGAAGGGCAACCAGGCTGGTGAAGCGGCTGGAGGGCAAATCCTCTGAGGAGCGGCTGAGGGAGCTGAGGCTGAGGGGAGACCTTGTCATTGCCTATAATTATCTGAAAGGAGGTTGTAGAGAGGTGGGAGATGGTCTCTTCAGCCAAGTAATATGTGATAGAACACGGGAAAATGGCACTAAGCTTCAGCAGGGTGGATTCAGATTAGATGTTAGGAAAAAGTTCTTCACTGAAAGAGTTGTGGGGATGTGGAACAGGCTGCCCAGGGCAGTGGTTGAGTCACCGTCCCTGGATGTGTTTAAAAGACAGGTAGATGAGGTACTTAGGGATATGTTTTAGTAGTGAACAGGTATGGTTGGACTCGATCTTAAAGGTCTTTTCCAACCTAGTCATTCCGTGATTCTATGATGTAAAGAAAGGTGGGTCCCTGGAAGAAGGGAACTGTCTCTGTGGTGCTCGGTGACAGGATGAGGGGCAACGGGCACAAGCAAGAACACAGGAAGTTCCATCTCCATATGAGAAAAAACTTCTTTACTGTGAGGGTGACAGAGCACTGGGACAGGTGGCCCAGAGAGCTTGTGGAGTTCTCCTTCTCTGGAGAGATTCCAGACCCATTGTGACACTGTCCTGAGCAATGTGATCCTAGATAATTATTCTCTAGCAGGGGGGTTTGGTGAGATGGTCTCCAGAGGTAACTTCCAACCTATGAATCTGTGAAAAGAAACTAAGACAAAGATTTTTTTGTTGTTCTTTTTCCAGGTTGGCTAATCTTTGGAGTTTTCTCATGGGCAGTGTACTGGTAAATAAAAAAATAAGGGGCTGCCTGCAGCTCTTGCCATAGTACAGTTAATAGTCAATGGATTGTTTCTTAGGGCTCCCAGATTAACAGGAGGAGGGAGATATACCAGTACTATTTGCCAAAAATGTTTTAAAACTATTTTAATAGGTTTTGTTCACAGCAGCAGAGAGGACATGATGCATTGCTGAGGCCACTTTGATATGCCTTTCTTTGACCAAGGCTCCTGTGCTTGTTCTCTCGATTTCCAGTTCAGGAGGGTGCTTCAGTTGGTGATTGTCCCAGCAGAACATAAATAGATGTCAGTTTAAATGTGTGTATGAGCTGAGTGTATAAGGATCTTGAAGCAGTGTTTAGCTGTTCATTCTTTTAAAGATGAGATAATGGCAAATGAAAAGTAAAATCGGTGATCAGACATACAGATACATAAGTGGACAAGAGCATCGTAATTCACAAGATTTTTGACACTGTTTCTCATAAAATCATCACAGAGAAGTTGATGAAGTGGGGAGTAGATAAATAGGCAGGGAGGTAGGTAAAAAACTGTCTGGACTCCTAGACTGAAAGGATTGTGATCACTCATACAAAGACCTGTTAAAGGCTAGTCAGTAGTGATGTACCTCAAGGGTCAGTACTGGTATGCAAATAATACAAAACTGGGAAGAGTGGTTGATACAGTAGGTGCTTGTGCTGCCATTTGAGGGACCTGGAGAGGCTGGAAAAATAGGCTGACCATAACCTCATGAAGGTCATGAAAGGGAGTTGTCAAATCTTGTCTCTGATGAGGAATAACCACATGTACTAGTGCATGATGGGAACTGACTGGCTGGAAAGCAGGTCAGTAGAGAATGACCAGAATGTCCTGATGGACACCGGGTTGACAATGAAGAGGGACATGGACATATTTGAGGACAAAGGGTCACAAAGATAGTTAAGGAACTGGAGCATCTCTTATGAGGAGAGACTGAGAGAGCTGGAACCAGCAAAGGAGTGAAGAGCCAGACTCTTTTTGTGGCATCCAGTGACAGGACAACACAAACTGAATGACAAAAGCTTCCATCTCAACAGAAGGAAAAACAACCAAACCAAACAATTTTTTTCTGTGAGGCTGACCCAGATTGTCAGAGAGGCTGTGGAGTCTCCATCCTTGGAGACGTTCAAAGTGCAGTTGGACACTGTCCTGGGCCACCTGCTCTCACAGAGTCTGTTTGAGCAGGAGGATTGAAGTAGCCAGTCTCAAGAGGTGCTTGTGATTGTGTGATTTCATGAAGGAGGTTAAATATATGAGAGGATATTTTCATTACACTTCATTACACATGCCCAGTCATCTGTTAGTAACACAGGAAAGTGTACCCACTTTCATGGTTAACCTTCTGAAGAACTGAATATTTTCTTAAACTTCTGCAACATATACCCTTATACCCTAACAGTCTGCAAAAAGCTACAATTTGGAGAATTAATTGTGTTTACAGAGATGAAAGGGAGAAAATAAGTGTTCCATGCAGTAAAAACATAAACACAATTTTCAAAGTTAAAATTGCAGGTCTATAGGAAAGTCTTAAGTCAGAAGAGGCCGCTGGAGATTGTCTGGTTTGGCCTTCTGGTGCAAGGGCCACAGATTATATTATTCAGGGACCTGTGAAGCTGAATTAACAAGAGAAATCGCACCATTTTTCCGGCTATCTATTCCATCATGAATAACTTTTTTTTTTTTTTATGTACCCAGAAGAAATTTCCCCTGAAGGAACATGTGCCCCTGGTCTCTTGTCCTTTCATCATGCACAGTGATGAAGAGACCACCTTTATCTTCTCTGCAGTGGTTTTTCAGGAAGACAGTGATTCCCCCAAGCCTTCTCTTTTGTGGGTTACAAAATCAAATTCTCTTTTTTGACCTCTCTTTTTATGTCAGGTTCTCCAACCCTTTCATTGTCTTTGTGGCCTTCTGGTGGACCACCTACAATCTTTCTCTCTCCTGAACTGGGAGAAATTCATCCCACGTAGCCCAGATGGGCATGTTTCTTCTGGTAAGATTTAGCAGCACAAAAAGTTTTTTCCAGAACTCTCTGAGGAACTCTCATACCCAGTTATCAGTATCAAAATGGGCTTCCTAAGGTCTAAAGAAATAAATCTCTTTTTTTATTGGATAATTTTTCAAAGTAGTGCAGAAAGAATTAGTCACAAGGGTAATGTAAAGAATAACAGGTTTGAACTTATTCTGGCCAGGGACAAGGGCTGTTCTGTCATTAACTTTAATGGAAGGAGGGAATGATGGACAATTTTATAGTAGATGTGCTGAACTGGGACTGTGTATAGTTGGACTAAGAAAATCACTCAGCCTCCTGTGCAACACAGAAAAGCCTGGGACAGCCTAGACTGAAGAATAAATTCTGCTAAAGGCTCTTAGATAAGCTCCCAGGAGAACAGATCTTTTTGCTGTCAGTACACAACTTTCTAGCAGAGAAGCTGCTTGCTTACTTGTACGTGGAGAATTGGTCTTGATATTTTTGTTGGAACATGTTGTAACTGGCCACTGCAAATACTGGCCTCATTGGGTGAGGTTTGCCTGCATCCCATCCTTGATGCCATTTGTTTGAGGGCTAAGACTTGCTGAAATAATTCGGACCCTAAGTTGCTGTTCTAAATTTTTATAGGAAAACTTTAGAGATGACAAGGAATTAAATATGAGTCTGTTTAGTAATCAGTGCTCTTAACAAGAATGCTCTTCACCTTCTGGAAAATGGAATGACTAGCCAGAGTATTATATTCCCTGTTCTACTTGTGCCAAGATGTAGAGAATACTAAAACTTTATCTGTGTCTGCTGCTAAATAAGGAACTGATAGGAACTGATCCTCAGCCCTGAGGCCTGTGGCTTCCCACCATGCAACAGATTGTCTTGGGAATGGAAATGATGATGGTTCAAAACAGAGCCAAAAAATATCCTCACAAACATGATGAATGATTATTTGGTGCTTGGATTCACTACTTGGGCCTCTTGTATTTATAATATAGAAGTATTCTTTGAATTTAAGCCCTTTCCTCAAAATTCACTTTAGTGTGTAGCAGCAGTAGAAAGAGAGAGGAGTGACATCAATCACTAACAGGTTCTAAGAAAGGAATCAAAACTTAGTAGTAATATCTTCTTTCAAATTTAAACCAATGATGTGGGCTTAGAGAAGGAAATGGATGAGTCTTTTCATGAGAAGTAGTTACTTGTCCTGTTTACATGTGAAATCATTTGTTGTACGTGCAAAAGCTGGTACACACAGTGCATCTGAAATCTGTATGTGACAAGTAACAAAACAGATGTGACTCTTTAGACCTTTGACATGGCTTGACTGTAGGTTTTTAGTTACTGTGGTGTGGATAAGGCTGAATAATATAATTCCTCTGTTGATAGTCACAAGTAAGTAGTCCTGGGGTGAGGGCATAGGTGCAGAGAATGGTGGTTACAGTAATTTTTATGATGTGCCACGCAATCTGCTGGTTTTCATTTGTAAATTCAAAGCTCTTTGAATCACAGAATTTATGGGGTAGTGAAGGGACCTTGAAGCATCTAGTCCAGCTCCCCCGCCAGAGCTTTTAGGAACCAGAAGTCTATTAATCATTTTGATACAGAAGTGACGGGACAGTTCCTGATTTTGAGTGTCAATAGTAGATGGAGTATTTCTGTACTGTCGTATCCTCAGTTGGTATTACTACTGAGTAATGCTTAGTGAAGTGGCTGTCCCAAACCATACCCCCAGATAAGCCTGTCCCAAATTTCTCTGTGACCAGAAGAAAAGGTTAAGGCTTTTTAAAAGTGAAGACCTAGCTATGCTTGGCTTCCTGAACTCTACTGATTCATGACTTGCTTTTTGAAGGCTATAGGTGCATATGTGTCTGCTCAGGAATGACCTATTTACACCAGGTTCTGTCTTAACAACTGTGCTTTTAATGCATTTTGTTATTTCCTTGTTACTCGGGAGCAGTCTTTAAATATATTTAATATTTTTAGTGCCCTACAGATACCAAAGCAACGTTTGGGGTCCACCTTAAAGTAGTAGGAGACTGGACAGGTATGTAGAAAACCAATTCCTTTTCAGAGCCAAATACCTTTACTTGAACTGTTACCCCTTTCTGGCTTCAGCATGATCGCACCTCGGTTGTGGTGTATTCTCACTAGAGACCGTTTGAGCTTGCTCTCCCAGAGTTGTCTTTATTATATCCCTGCGTTATTCAGATGTACATTTCTTAAAATATAACATATTTCTGACTACTAACAGATCTTCTGGCTGCAATGTAGTAATTTCCAGCCTTCCTCCGTTTCTGCCTCTTTTCCTTACGTTTCGGTTCCCTGTGGGCCCTGTGCGGTGCCGTGCCTCTGTGCATAGTAGGGTCTGCAGGAACGCCGAAATGTGCAGCTCCCAGATAAGCGGATTTTTATGCCACCAGTTTGGATGGCTGCCCTGTTAATTAACGCCTGTGGTACGCTGAGATTACAGGCTGCTTTCATGTTCTTCCATGCTCTTCCATTGCTCTTTTAATCTCCTCCAGACCAGGGGTGTAAGCCAGGATTCCCCGCGGAGGAGAATGGTAATTTGCCGCTCCCTGTGACAGTTGTATACTCAAGTGATGGTTGTCATTATTCCTTGGTGACAGACTTTCTTTTTGCACAGCATAACGTTTCCTTGTAAGGAGAACAAATACACAACACCATCTTGTTCGCTTCTTACCAAGAAATGTTTTCCGTGTTAATTTCTATCAGCTTGTGTGTTTATGGAACTGACTCAAATGAGTCTGTTGCCCTAGAAGGGATTAGACCAATTCAGGAAGAGTAAGTCCATAAATATCTCTTGAATTTTCTTGTTTTGGCTGAGTACTTGGCTGTGGAAGTCACTGAAACTTTCATAGGCAAAGATTGGGAGGGCAGTGCCATCTGCACCTATAATCACCCTGATTTTCTGTTCTTCGTTGAAGTATAGGATGTTGGCCATGCAGAGGCAGATTCTGGGCCTAATTAGCCTCTTGTCTGCCCCAGTATGATGGCTCTTTTATTGTTAAGCATCATTCCTACCTGGGAGAGGATGCTAGGCTATTGGGACAAGTAGAGGGGAGAAGTGCTAGCTAAATGAGTTTTCCAAAAGAAGTGTCACCTTTGAAGTTTCTGGTTGCCTCTGTGGCATGAATCGCTCTCTATTAGCATTTAAACATTATTATCCCAACTCAGCATCTATATTCTCCATTGAGAGGTAGAACTGTATGAGATTCAGGACACTGTCATATAACAGAGACCATTTGTGGTATTACTTTTGCTAACAGGGATATCTCTCCTGGGGTCAAACACACTGTCGAGCAGCAGGCGGTTTGTCCAACCCTTCATGCTGCATCTGTACCATGGATCCCTGTTCTCACTCGGTCCCTTAAGCCCTGTGACAATTAATGGGCTCTAATCCGCTGACTGTTTGAGGAAGGGTTATTATATTTGCTGTGTTTCTTATCTTTTTTTAAGCATGCTCTAATGGCCACTTCTGCAGACAGGATATTGGGCTGGAGGAGTTTTTACGCGACATACTGTCATTCAAGCTCTTCTCGTGACCGGTTCTCTCAGCCTTTATCCTATTTATTAAAATTCTCTTTTGTAGGACATTTTCACAGTCCTGACAGTTTATGTCTGACACCAAAGACAGTTAACAATTTACTTCAGAGAACTCAATTACAAGCTTAAATTAAAAGGATGCAAGGAGCTGAAAACCTGCCCTTCCCAGCAGCAGATTTGGATAAAGGCACAACATTCCTTGCCATTATGTAGGCAGCATCATTCTTCAGATAAATTTCCAATAGAAATCTGACCTCTTTCATTTCTCATCTGTGTTTCAGTAGTATTATTAACTATTTTGCTTAGCTTTCATGTTCATCACAGAAAGCACAGGCACTCTTACTACTATAAGATGCTTTTGGATACCTGTGTAGTGCATACTTTCACCTGGCTCCCTCTGTAGATCTGTGGCCTGTGTATCTGTCCAGTTTAGGATGAGGAGATCCAGGCCATAAGCACATCTTTTTCTCTTAATTCATTGTATATAAGGAAGAACTTTTTCACTGTGAGGGTGACAGAGCCCTGGGACAGGCTGCCCAGAGAGTTTCCTTCTCTGGAGACATTCAGACCCTGCCTGGATGCATTCCTGTGTGGTTTAGTCTAGGTGATCCTGCTTTGGCAGGGGGATTGGACTCGATGATCTTTCAAGGTCCCTTCCAACTCTTAACATTCTGTGATTCTGTGATTTGGGTAAAAGCAGCCTAGATACATGCATTGCCACCTTAGAGGTAGGTAGTTAATTGACAATTAGTTGTGATTTTTCCCATGCAAAGGTTCCTAACGTGATTTTTGTGGTGGGTTCATCCAAACTGGAGGCCAGGTGCCCCCCAAAGCTGCTCCAATCCTGTCCTCCTCAGATGAGCAGGAGAGAGAAGATGTAAGGAAAGGCTCATGGTTTGAGATAAGGACAGGGAGAGATCACTCACCAGTTACCATCATGGGCAAAACAGACTTGACTTAAAAAATAATAATCTAGTTTATTACCAATCATATCGGAGTAGAGAAATGAGAAAAAAATCTTAAACCACCTCCCCCACCCCTCCCTTCTTCCCAGGCTTAACTCTGCTCCCCACTTCTCTCCCTCTTCATCCCAGCAGCAGAGGGGGATGGGGAATGGGGGTTTGTCACACCTTGTCTCTGCTGCTCCTTCCTCCTCATGGGGAGGACTCCTCATACCCTTTCCCTGCGCCAGCCTGGGGTCCCTTCCACAGGAGACAGTCCTCCATGAACTTCTCCAATGTGAGTCCTTCCCACGGGCTGCAGTTCTTCATGAACTGCTCCAGTGTGGGTCCCTTCCACACAGTGCAGACTTTCAGGACTGCTGCAGTCCAGGTCCCTCTGTCAGACATGGGGGAAGCTTCTGTCATCTTCACACAGAAGCCACCTCTGTAGCTGCTCCTCTCCCCACCTCCTCTCCAACCTTGCCATGCAAACCCAGTACATTTTTTCATCTTTTGCCATGTGCACTGGGTATTGTGAGCAGCAGCACAGCTATTTTACATCTCCTAAAGAACAGTTTTGTAATTACTATCCTTGTGCGGACGTAACTACTTAAGGCAGGACTTTTTGTATCTAGGAAGTGTTTTGTGGCAATTTGGTGGCTTGTACTGCAGCTGTAATTATTTTGTCAATTTACAGAACTGATACCTGTTGTTGTAGACCACAGCTCAGTGAGCCTGTCAGGACTTAGACACCCAAATTCTGATGGTTTTGCAGTGGCTGGTCTATGGTAACTGAAAACATGAAGGCCTGCAGTTTGGGTTAGCCCTGCGGCTCAGAGCAAAGTCAGCATATTGTCCTCTGCAGATGAGCTGGTGGATGGCAACTTCAAACCTGACACCGACACTGAAGTCCCTGCAGTGGCTCATGAACAGATCAGAGCTGTGAGGTCCATGGGTTACCTGATAAGCTAACACTGTGTAGTAACCTTCCTTCTAAACACCTGTTTTGTTCGGCTTTTCTCTTACCTATGGTGACCTATTTCTCCTTCAGCTTTGAAAAAATTGTTGGCTTAGTATTTACAGAAAGGTGTTTTGAAAGTTTCTGGTTTTGTTGGGTTTTTTTTTGGTCTCACTTACTGTCTAGTTTGTCCTCAGTGTTGTCATTTATCAACCTTATGCTTCTTTCGTCCTTGCTGCTGCCTCAAGTATTACTGCTTGTTTAGCTGTAAAGCTGACATTTCATCTGGCACCTCCAGAGGGAAAAAGAGAGGCCGCAGGCCATGCCTCATGTCCAACCACTTGACAGCAGTGAAAAAACCCCATGGCAGTGTATCAAGACAATGTATCTCATTCACCAGACAAACTTCAGGGTGCAAGACAGAAAGTGTTATTGATAATGCCGAAATAACAGACTTCTCAAGCCACGTGGCATGTTGTTGTGTGGAACAAATATGCAGCACTCAGAGGTCTTAAGGCGAGCTGCATGCCTTATGGCAATAAAATACTGCTGCTGTCAGGTTGCGATGTGCTGCTGGTGATGTGAGACCATGTTTAAAATGCTGCCGCTATTCTGCACTCTACAAAAATGTTTGTCATGTGGGGATGTCATCATGCTGTGTAGCAGCGTATGATCCTAGAGATGTTCACAGGGCCTGTCCAGCATTCTGAGCAGCATAGTATTTATTGTGGGGGTGCCACAGGAGCACTTTTAATACCGCCCGTTTAGTCTGAGACTTCTGTCCTATACTTAAGCAAATACCATGGCAACAGGAGGTGTTGGTGTATGTGGGAACTGTGTGGCTAGAGACAGAGTTGACAGGTCATGGGGTACCAATCTGCATCACCGTAGTAAACTCTAGTTCTCATCAGGAAATATGTATCTTTGCTTAATTCTGCCTGCTAGGGTTGATATACATGGGCACTAGGTCATTTAGGTACCGACTGCTCGGATTTGAATCTGATAAAGCATGGTGGGAATTTTTGTTACGTATTGCCATAGTCCTTTTTTGTAAAGTCCAGATCCAGAGCAGGAATTTCCAGGTGGAAAAAAAACCAAACCCTTTTTTTCAATTGAAGCCAATAATTTTTCAGAACATGGCACATGTATGAAAGCATAGATCTCATTTAACTTCATATGGACTGAAACCCAAGACAGCAAAGAGTACACACACAAAATTACTTATTTTTAAACAGACAGAAACTTTAAGGAAGTGGTTTGGGATTTTGGAGGCTGATTAAGAGTGTTGGCATGCTCATCAGAAACATTCCTTTTGAGGGACTCTGAAAGAAGAAAGATCTAAACTTGCTGGGCTGGGAGGGTTTGTCAAATTGTTCAGGAGTATCTCTGTGACCTTGTTAAGCCCTTGCATCTACTGGTGTAGAGAATGCCTGAAGTATCCCAAGGCTCACTCTGCATGGCTGTGCTTAGCTGGAATTTATCAGTGAGCGTAGGAGCTAGCAGGGAAGCAATATTTTATTTTCAGTAACCCCAGGGACAGTTTTAGAGATATTGAAGTAGTGGATCATTCAGTCAGTATCTACTGTATTCGTAGTAGATCTTGATTCAGACTGGAGGAATGTGTGAAGTGGAAGATGACAAGAAGGAATAATAAGACTACTGAGTCTTCCCTCAGGATAGAACATGGTTGTCCCAGGATCACTATAACTGCTTCTGAGTTTCTTTTAAAAAATCTAAGTCACTGGTGGTCAACTCTTGTGCTGTTACCTCAAGCCGTGTTTGATTTGGGTTTTTTTCATTCCATGGTAACACGTATTTTGTGGCATTTAGTTATTCCATGAGATTTCTTGCAGTGTGGAAAGGTGTTCATGAGGTTGTACTGTTGGTTGTCCCAGCAAAATCAGTATGTGGCTTTGGAAGCAGAAGACAGAGGTGGGATAGGTGTTATTTTCCTGTGAGATTTTGTGACTATTGATTCTTATATTGTCAGTGAATCTTACTCAAGACTTCTGAGGAAGATGTAAGAATTGAGTGCTTAAAAGGTTTAACTGTGTTTCTTTTTATGTAATTTGAAATTAGTAATAAAAGTAATACGTTACTGGGAGGTATAAATGCCTTAACAATATAATTAGCCGAAGTGTGCCATAAGAAATACTAGGTTTATTCCTCATTGCCACTAAAGCTTATTAATTATATTTATGACTGCAAACAAGCTGAATAAAAGGCAGGATTTAAGAGAATGGAGAAAATGGAGACCAGATTCAGTTTACTGTCTCAATGCTGAAATCTGGCTCAGTGCTTTTCTCTGATTAAAGAACTAGTACTGAAGGTGAACATATCAGAATTTTTGGCTCCAGCCCTGGATTATTTTACATTAGTAAACTCCAGCTGACTTAGTACCAAAACCAGCATAACTTGAGTCAACTCTGATTTGAACAGTTAATGAGTTTTACCTCTACAGGGAACAAAGATTTTTTTGGTGAGAAAGTTGCCTTGGAGTAATTTTCCCCTTATGTTACTTGTAAAATTCCACCTTTTTGCATCTCGCACACTCTTTTTAGTCAAGTAATGCTTATAGAAAATTACATGTCCGAATGATGTATGTTACTTTTATCCTTCAGTATAATATGCATAGGATGTGGATGTTGCTGTAGTAAAGAACTGATCCAAGGATATAAAGTTGCAAGTTTCCTTGCCGTGCCTCAGATGTTCTGAGCACCCTTATAAACTGCATGAATGAAACCTGTGGAGTACAGAAACATGTAGCAGCTGATGGGGACCTAAATGTAATGAAAAAAGACAAAAAGCTACTCTCTACTTTGAAAATAGAGTCACAAGATAAGCAATCTTTGGGACATGTATTTGAATGGACTGACAGGCAAATTTCTGGTTTTCTAACCACTATTTGTATGATGATAGAATCATAGACTGCATTAGAAGGGAAGGGACCTTTAGAGGTCATCTAGTCCTGCCCCCCTGTAGTAAGCAGGGACACCTTTAATTAGATCAGGTTGGTCAGAGCTTCATCAAGCCTGACCTTGAATATCTCCAGGAGTGAGGCCTCCGCCACCTCTCTGGGCAACCTGTTCCAGTCTTTCACCACCCTCATGATGCTTTTGCCTATTTAAAGAGGCAAAGTTGCTGTTCTGGAATTGTCCATGTTTCACCACTTTTATGTTAATCTTTGCCTAGGGTTGCTTAGGGCAGTCTTTTTCTTGTGGGAGCTTCTGTGCAGAGGTACACAGCTGGTTCAAGCAATGAACATATGAAGTCTGGCTGGAGTTCTCTGATTTCTTTGTTTGAGCACATTTAACAAGCTGAGATCTTTAATGGTTTCTAGAAAAAAGTGAGAGTTCATAGCAAAATGCCGGCTCTTCATGTATGCCTGCAGTCCCCTCAGGACAATAGTGAACTCTCCTACATGCCACTCATGGTTTGCTGAAGATTCCCTACCAAAACATCTTCTTGTTTTGTTCTCAGTTCATTGAAACTTCTCCCTCAGGGGCAGAAGAAAAGAGCAGACCCACTTCATACTTAGAATTCTGAGTTCCTATGGTTTAACTAACATTTACAAGTTAAACTGTCTTAAAAGTAGATTTTAAAAGGTTTCTTTCTGGGATCCTTTTCTAACAGATTGTAAAGATGCTGTGGTTGATTAGGGAAAATGTATTTCAAATGGAACATAAAAAAGAATAGGAAAAACTTCTGTTGGAACTGCTGATATTTATAAACTTTATGATCAGAAGGGACAGATATTTTATGTGCCCACAACTCCTGCATGATATTTTAGAATTTCTTATAAGAATTTCTGTGTAGAAGTTAAGCTTAAACCAAAACCTGGGGTTGAAGTAATCGTCAGATTTTTCAGCTTCAACCTTTGGATAGCCATTGGGCTCTTTCTGTGCAGCTCGTGAAGATGAATCTTGACTTTGTGATGATGTAATCTTTTACTGTTATTTCCTGTTTGGAAACTCCCACAACATTGCCAATGTTATCATGACCAAATAACATGGTCATATAATATTTTCCTCATGTTTACACATCAGGTATTTTACAGCTCCCTTTTGGCATGATATTGCTGTTAAGTGTTGCCAGTACAATCCATTTTTTTAACATGAAGGCATCCTTTTGTCAGTGTCAGTCCACTACCTTAATTTGTAATTAAACCTCTATTTACTGCATCCAGCTCTGGGGTCCCCTGTACAGGAAAGACATGGAGCTGTTAGAGCAAGTCCAGAGGAGACCATGAAGATGATCAGAGGGCTGGAGCACCCCTCCTATGAAGACAGGCTGAGAGAATTGGGCTTGTTCATCCTGGAGAAGAGAAGACTCTGGGATGACCTAAGTATGGCCTACCAATACTACAGGAAAGTGGGAGAGGGGCTGTTCACCAGGGAGTGTAGCAATAGGACAAGAGGCAATGGCTTCAAGCTGAAAGAGGGAAGGTTTAGATGAGATATTAGAGGGAAAGGGATTCTTCCTTGTGAGGACGGTGAGGCCTTGGCACAGGTTGCCCAGAGAGGCTGTGGAAGCCCCATCCCTGGAAGTGCTTAATGGCAGGTTGAAGGCCAGGTTGGATGGGGCTTTGGGCAACTTGGCCTAGTGTGAAGGTGTCCCTGCCCATGGCGGGGGGGGTGGAACTAGATGGTCTTTGAGGTTCTTTCCAACCCAAAGCATTCTGTGATTCTATGTTTCTTCTATCAGATTCTGAAATTTCAAAAGGCGGCGAGGCAGAAATGCCTCAAACACCATATTTATGGCAAGGTGAATTGATTGCTAGTGTGTTGGAATTTTGAGATGAATTTGAAATGGGGGTTGCTATGTACCGAATGTGCCATTTCTTAGCAAGACAAATGACTCTATTATCTCAGTATTAGCTGAAGCACGGTGAGGAGAAACCGTAGGAGGGAATTCATAGGCTGGAAATCACGTTCCAAAATGTGAATGGGATTGCAGCCTGGCTCGTTGTGGTACACGGAGCAGAGTCTGCCGCGTCAGTCATGAATGGCACTTTGGTATGAAGTGCAGCAGCTGATGGGCAGGGTACAGCGTGTATTTTGTTTCACTGACACTATAACCCAGATCTCTGCAGCTCTGGCATGCTCTCGCTCTTCCTCTTTTTCTTTATTTTTTGCTCAGAATGGGGCTAAAGCGACAGAGATTGTTTCAAAAGGCTATCGTGATACTTCTTATTTATATGGTTTGTACACATTTGTAGTGGATTAGACCAAAGTACACTGTAACGAAATAATACTCTGTGAGAGGCAAATTTTATAGGGAGAGGTAATATCTTTTATTAGATCAGCTGAAACAGCCAGAAAAAACAGGCATGCAGTGCTTTCAGCAGGTCTGACAGAGGGAAAGCAATGTCAAAGCAGAGAGCAGGGAATACAATAATGTTCCTTATTACTTTTTAAAGCATTTTTTTCTTGAGAAATATGAGTGATAAAATTGCTTAATAAATGAATAGAAGATGTGTGTCCCCCATTTAAAAAAAAAAAAAAAAAGTGATTTACCTTTTCCATGAGATACCATTTTTTTCTCAAAACATTTATATGGTCAAAAATAGTCTGAAAGCCAAAAATATCACTTGTAAATTCTCTCCTCACTGCCTCTTAGGATTTGTATGTCTCCAGAGTTCTTTATAATCTCTTGGCTGGGTTCCTGGTTTAGGGTATATTTGCTGTAATGTGCCATGGTCTCACTCTCTCCTGGAAAGCACTTGCATCGTGGCAGATACAGTCTGGCTGACAGCTCTAACTGGGAAAAGAGATGTGCACATGAGAAAAGTCCATGGTGGCTTGCATGACGTGCTGTATTTTATTTATATATACATACATACGTGCCACCACACATCCCTCAACTTGAAGCATTTGGGTATAATTTTTACAGATTTTTTTTTCCCTCTTAAAATCTCCTTATCCTATCAAAACAACATTTTGATTGAAAATGTTTGACCATCTGTAGAGAGTAAAATTTGGACAATGCTTTGTGAATAGTATCGCTGTGTTGAAAGGACCCTGTTCTGTATGTAGAAGCTGATAAAACCTGAGGGAAGGGTATGAAGCTGCAACAGGGGTGGTTTAGGTGAGGTGTTAGGAAGAGGTTCTGTACTGAGAAGGGGGGTCAGGCACTGGAACAGACTCCCCAGGGAAGTGGTCACAGCACTGAGCTTGTCTGAGTTGAAGAAGATGATGCCCTCAGTCCCATGCTCAAACTTGGCTGTCCCTGTGTGGAGCCAGGAGTTGGACTCGATGATCCTTATGGGTCCCTTCCAACCCAGGAGATTCTGTGGTTCTGTTATACAGAGTGAATAAACTGCTTAGCTTTGTGACTCACCCGGAACTAGAAAATTTTAAGTTATGCTATAGTAAATATCACTATCATGAGTAAGAGAGGATGCTTCTTTGCAGGGAAAAAGGTCTGTGCATCTAAATGGGCATATTTGTGTGTTTATGCATGTTGCACAAGGCGGGACTCAGCGCAGGGTGGCATTTACCAAGGGTCATTGACACGTTTTTTCAGGGTTGAAATTTTGTCCAGTTCTGTGATTATTGGCTATTTTGAATTTTGCTGAAATGGCTTCTGTGGTGATTTTACAGTACTGTGGATGATAACTATCACACCTACAGCCTCCAGGAAGCCTCCTCTCACTCTGTGAAATAAAAATAAATCAGTGGGCAGTTTGTTCTCTTCATTGTGATAAGCAGTTTTAAGGACTATCTCTTCCCATGAATTTAACACATTCTCTTATTCATTAAGCATTCCATAAGTGCTGTTTCCTTAAGGAAAATGCCACAGACACCCACGCAGATTTTCAAAGCTGAAGCTGTGATGGTTTGCTGTGCTTTTCCAAGAGGCTGGTGCCAGCCTGACGGCACAGGGCTTTCCCTCAAGGATTTTACTTACACTGTGTGAGCTGAGTGTCTCTTGAATTTAGCTGTAACTAAATTGGTTTAAAAGAGGCAAAATGTATAATTAAAGGAAGACATATTTATGATTTCTGTTATTTGATGTTTACATTTTTTAATTGCTTGAGGGGATTATGTTAATTGTGTCCTGTCATTAACAAGCATGGCAAACAAAATTTTCTTAGTTCAGTTTCCAAATAAAGCAGCATTTCATTAATAAAAAAAAATGTTTAGAAAAAAAGTTGCTATAATACTCTTCCATACTTCTTGACACCAGCATGTGCTGTTTCTGCTTGGGGAGTTTTTTTTATCATTTCTGTGCCATCTTGTGTTGCTAGATTTGTGACAGTACATTGATGCATTGCTATATGCCAGCTCGTGACTGGGAACGGAAAGAATCAAAAGATAGGTATCTAATGACAGCTTCCAGATATATAATTGGCAAAATAACTCTGTCAGAAAAGTACATGCAAACCATTTCTTTTAAATGATGTGGGAGGAATTGTGTGATATAAATCACATTAAGCCACTGGTTCTTTGTTCTACAAAATAGTTATTGAAGTGGTATTACGTAGTAACATTTTCAAGCTTTCTCTTCCTCTCAAGGATAGTGGCAATGCTTTTTCTCTTGATTTTAGTAGTAACAGAATTTCTGTTATGTAAATACAGAGAAGGTGGTGTTACCTGAGAGGTTGGAGCACCTCTCCTGTGTAGATAGGCTGAGAGAGTTGGGCTTGTTCAGCCTGGAGAAGAGAAGGCTCCAGAGAGATCTTATAGCACCTTCCAGTACCTGAAGGGGCTACAGGAAAGATGGAGAGGGGCTGTTTGCAAGGGCAGGAGGTGAAAGGACAAGGGATAATGACTTTAAACTAAAAGAGAGTAGATACACATGAAATACTAGGAAGAAATTCTTCCCTGTGAGGGTGGTGAGGCCCTGGCACAGGTTGCCCAGAGAAGCTGTGGCTGCCCCTGGATTCCTGGCAGTGTTCAGGGCCAGGTTGGATGAAGCTTGGGCAGCATGGTCTAGTGGATGGTGTCCCTGCCCATGGCAAGTGGTTTGGAACTAGATGGGCTTTGAGGCCCCTTCCAACCCAAAACCATTGTGTCTGTTTAGTATTTCATTACATTCATAACATAGTGGTAGTTGAAGGATGGAGATGACAATCTGGTAGAAAATCCTGCAGCGTATTTTAAGGAGAGCTATTGCTAAGTGAATAAATATATGTATTTAAAGAAATTATTAATTGAGAGTAAATGAAAGCTACCCAGACTAGGTTATATATAGTAGCTTATATTCAGGAAGTGGTCTGGTTTAAGTTCTCAGGAACAACTTATCTAATTCAGATATAAAAAGAAATAACAGAATTGGTCACAGCAGGGTGGAATTTAACCAGTTCTTGATATACTTGTGTATTTTATGTTTATCACCTATCCAAAAAAAAAAAAAAAAAGAAAAGTAGTATCTAATGACTCATTTAATTTGCCAGTCATTCAAATTATTTCCTGCTAAGGTTTTGATATTGCCCTTTGAGAGATGTTATAAGAAATGGAGCCTCAGATACGATTATATCTCTGGAAAAAATGTGCATTTTTGGATGGATCATCCCCAGCTGTCTAGCAAAATTTATATAGAAAATAGGATCCAACTGAGCTCTGATCACTTTATCCTGTGTTATACATCAGTGCAACTAGTGCTTGGAGTGCTTTTAGAGAAGAACTTGTATGTGTTCTCTGTAAGACACAGACAGCTGAAAACACAGGAGAAATTATTTTTATTTATAGAGTCCCTAATACCCTATTTCTTCTTTTGTTTCTTATTTGGAGACTTGTTGCTGTTATTTCCAGCCTTTTATTTTAGCTAAGTGGTTGGCTGCACAGGCTTTTCTCCCACAGGGTGTATATCAGCACTGTTTTGTCTGAGCCCTGTTCACTAAGTATTTTGGCATATTTCAGCTTTTCCTCTGGCCTTCTGCACAGACCCTGCAAACAACTTAGTGCCTTCAATATAGGTATTCATGTAACAATGTGAGAAAGTAAAAGTTATACTTAATGACCTTACAAACAGCCTTGGTGATAGCAACATCATGCATATAAAATGCAGTCTGAGCAGCTTTACATAGCTCCTTATGCTGCACAGGCAAAGGTTCATTAGATCTTGAATCCAAGTCTCATGGCATCATAGAACCTGTTAGGTTGGAAGGGGCCTTTAAAGGCCATCTAGTCCGACCCCTCTGCAGTAAGCAGGGACGTCTTCACTAGATCAGGTTGCTCACAGCTTCATCAAGCCTGACCTTGAATGTCTCCAGGGATTGGGCCTCCACCACCTCTCTGGGCAGTCTGTTCCAGTGTCTCACCACCCTCAGAGTAAAAACTCCTTCCTAATGTCTAATATAAACCTAGCCTGCTCAAGTTTAAAACCATTGCCCCATGTCCTATCACTACATGTCCTTACAAAAGTCCTTCCCCAACTTTCTTTTAGGTCCCCTTCTGGTACTGGAAGGTTCCTCTAAGGTCTCTCCAACCCTTCTCCAGGCAGAACAAGCCCAACTCTCTCAGTCTGTCTTCATAGGAGAGGTGTATCAGTCCTCTGATCTTCCTTGTAACCCCCTCTGGACCTGCTCCCAAGGTCTATGTCCTTCTTGTGCTGAGGGCTCCAAAGCTGTACACAGTACTTGAGGTGAGGTCTCACCAGAGTAGATGGACAGAAACACCTCTCTTGATCTGCTGGCCATACTTCTTGTGATGCAGCCCAGGATGTGATTGGCTTTCTGGGCTGCAAGTGCACATTGTTGGCTTGTGTACAGCTTTTTGTCCATCATTTGCACCAAGTCCTTCCTCAGGGCTGCTCTCATCATCCCTCAGCCTGTACTGTTCTCTCCAAAATTACTGTCCTATCTGCTTTTACTTGGGAGGGAGTAAAGCAGATGGATCCAGGCTCTTCTGAGTGGTGACCAAAGACAGGACAAGAGGCAATAGGTGTAGATTTAAATACAGGAAATTTTGTTAAAGTGTAAGAAAAAAGACTTTCTACTTGGAGAGTGGTCAGGCACAGCAACAGCTTGCTCCGTGAGATTGTGGAGTCTTCATCTGTGTAGATAAGTGAAAACTCAGTTGAACATGGCTGTGAACAACCTACTCTTGTTGACCCCATTCAGAGCATGGGGATTGGACTAGGTGATCCCCAGAGAGCTCTTCCATTCTCAACTATTCAGAGATTCTGCAGTGTTATGATACAGTAATTTATTTGCATGTTTGAGTGTACCAGTGAAACCGTGTCTCTATTATTAAGAGTGTGAAATGATCCCATGCTTATGGTCTAAACTGAAACCAAATACAAAGAGACAAAATCCCACAAATGAGTTTCCAGTGACCAGTGGTGGTTTTGTTAGAATACAGAACTTTTGTCTTGGATGGGGTTAACACTATTATTTTTGTGCCTGCCATTTAAATATGTTTAGTGAAAAGTTCTTGTGGCTTGTTCACATGTGTAAAATATATTGCACTTATGAACCTATTTATAGACCTGGCTAAAAATACCAGTGCATGTATGCATTTGGGTACATACTGATGTTTGATATATTTGGTGACAAAGTAAGGCACATGGCTGGAGATGATGTGACCATGACAGACCAAGAATAACACTTTGGAGTCATGGTAATTATTTCCATGAAAGCATCAGCAGAGTTCTCAGCAGCAACAAAGAGAAAAATCACTAGAAGGGTAGAGAATAAAGCAGAAGAGGTCACTGTGCAGTTTCTGTGGTGCTCTCAGCACTTGACGCCTGTGTGCAGGCCTGGTCCTCATCTCTGACAGGATGCTGGACAGTGTTCAGGAAGAAATGACAAAGATGATCAAAAGCATGGAAGGGCTTCTAAACATAGGACAGCTGAGTATGCAGAAGCTCTTTAGCCTGGAAAGGATATAAATTAAGGGAATATAGCAGTGGTCTACAAAATCATGTATAGTACTGCAAGAGTGAGTGGGCAGACCTGGACGCTTCATGGTTTCTGCCAGTATGAGAACTTTAGGCAAACAGATACAGTCAGCAAGACTGCTTCGGACCAAACTGCTTGTCAGAGGACGGACAGATTAAGAGGTTTACATGCAGGGCTGGGCAGTGCTTTAAGAAGTCAGGGCACTTCTTACTAGACAAACTGTTTTAGGCTCAGGACATCTGCTGAAATAGAAATGGTTGGAGGCTGGGAAAATGCCAGCAAGAGGGTCTGCTTCCATAGGTGCAGCATGTGAAGTGAGATATTTGGGGGTCAGAGGACTCAATCCAGCCTGACAAATGGCGCCTTTCTGGGCTTTGTAGAGGCACACCCTCTGTAGCTCTGCAGTGCTGGATAGTATTGCAGTATTCACACAGCTGAATAGTAGCTCCATTTCAGCCATAAAATCCCACGTAGCTTTTGAAAGGTTGGGCTTTCTCTGGTTTCTGTATCAGATTACCAGTTATAAAGGAAGAACCAGTTGCATCCTCCCCTTGCATAATTTGAGGGGTTTGGGGTTTTTTTTGGTGAATGTTAGGACTTTTTAGATCAAGTGTCACAACTTTACCTTTAAACCAAAAATGGATATATACCAATGCCTCGTAATTTCTTCCAAAGTGTTGTGAAAGAGGAAAATGCATCACAAGCGAAGAAAATGGTAGTTGATCTTCCCTTCAGTGTCCCATACAGCCAAGTACGGCCCTTCATGGCCAAAGGCAGCAGTTTTAGAACTCAGTGCTTAAAAAATCCACATAAATAACATTTTCTTCAGAGCATATATGTGCAAGGATATTTTTTAAAGTTAAAGTTACCATTTGGTGTTGTTTCCAAACCTTGTTTTAACTGCTGCACTTTGTAAGTGTCGAGTTTTGGAAAAGAAGAGTTCCTTCTGTCATGGCAGAAACAGTCTTCAGTAAATACCTCTCAGGAAAAAAAAAGTTCCTTGATTAAGACATTGATTTTGAATTCCAGCAGTCTAGCTGCTCCCCAGCTCTGCCAGGGAGTTGCTGTGTAACAACAGAAGGAATTCTAACTCTTGAGCATCAGGGCTGCTGAACTTTGGTGTTATGCCCACCTTTCTTCACTGGCTGCATAGGGATCCTCAAACTGGCAGTATGGCTAACAGGCAGTCTGGGTCACTGTTTTATCAAGTTAGACGTGCAGCCTGAATATGGTCCTCAGCATCTCTCCTTCCCTGTGTTGAAACAAAACATAATGCTTTTTACTTCCCGTTGCTCATCTGCAAACCTTTAAAGGCACCTTGTTCAAGGAATTGCCTTTTAGGGTTACTTTGTTGGCTGATAGATTGGCATATACACATAAATCATGCAGTATATGTGATTGCAGTGTGAAGGAGGGAGGTCTAGTTGAATATAAATCTGTCCAAGCTAATTTTGCCATAGTTGGTGGAGCATTTTAAAAACATAAGGAAGCACCTAGAGTCCCAGTGGGGAAAGGATGTGCTGATGCCAGAATCAGGGAGGGACAATGATTTCCAGCTGCTGAGAATGCAGCTAGAGAAAGAGAAGGTACTGACTACTTTTTAGGAAACAAATGTGGGTTAGGAGGGAAAGCAGGGTGTACAGAGGCTTTCTTTGAAGAAAGGACAGCTCTGCAGGCCCAGAGTGACTGGAAGGTTCACTGCTGACCTGTGTAATGACCAGTTCGTTTCCTTATTTTTCTTTTTACTTAAACTCCTGCAAAAGGAAATGTTGAACAGAAGGGTGATCGCTGTTTATTTACCTGGAGAAAATGAAGAGACCAGTTTACTTTTTGTAAAAGTTTCTCTCTATATGTCCCTGAAATAAATATAAACAGCAAGAGTTTTTAATGTCCTTCTCAATTTTCTGAGTTTTTACTAGCTGTGTAAATGGTGGGCTCTAATTAGTCTTTCAAATGACTGATCAGGAGGGAAGAAAATGGTGCTGCAAAACCAGGAGAATTAAACTCCTTGAGGCTTAATGGACTCAAGAACATGCATGTTCAAACTGTTCAAAAAGCCTATATCTTTGTATCAGCAAAATATGTATGTTTTAAAGGACTCTCAAGGCTTATGATGTAATAATTTTTGAACTTTAGGCTCATCAACATTATCTCATTATTTTGGTTCCTCCCTTTTAATCTGATGGAAGATATTTGTAGCACTGCTTCTTCAGGAAGAGAGAAACTGTACTTCCTTAACTTAAAAAAACTTGGGCTATTAATGAGCCACAGATCAAACTAAAATATTAGACATTTCAGTTTTTATGCCATCTCATTGCTCATCATAGTTTTATAGCCCATAACTGGCAAAGACTTCCTCCTAAATGCTTTTTCTTTTTACAAGGCACTTAGGAACCACTTATGACAGCATTTTCAAATTTACAGAGTTTGAAAACACGTCAGATTAGTGTGTCTCAAATACCCGTTGCAATTTAAAGAAAGCTGATTTAATTTTTAATTTGTTTTTCAAATGATTGCAAGGTGCCGAGGAGCGAGCAATTAATGACACAGAAGGTGCTCCAGACCAGTCTGTGTTTTGTATAGAACCAGTCAGATTTTTAATTACAGGGCTTGTGAGTGTCCATGTAGTGAAATATGGACCTGAGATGTGTGTCTCAATGAATGCAGAAGGGCTGCAGGTAATTACAGTAAAATGATTGTGAAATATCCAAACTCATGAGTGACTCTATGGATAGGCCTTTTGGTAGACAGCAAGGCTTTGGGACCAGAGTGCCCTGTACTTTATAACTGATGATGCTATTCTGATCTCCCATTCTCTGGTTGCTTTCTAATCACATTTCTGTTTATTCTTACAAATTGTGATTTTAAAAATAATCCATAAAACTCATATTAAAAAATCTTTATCCTATTAAAAGCAATTACCATTAGTTTTACAGTGTTCTTAACTGAGTCAATTAGATGCAATTCAACCTGTTTTTATTAGAGGTTCAGAGTGGTCCGAAGCTGCTGGGTAAAACATGCTTAGGGTAAACAAAACAGTAATATCTCAGACTTAGTTATATACTGCTATGGCCTCATATGTACAGACCCATCAGACTCTGAAAGAGCAGGAATTTGATTTCTCAAGACCCTTGGAACTCAGAGAGTTTAGTTGAGAGGAACCAAATGAGATTCAACAAGGACAAGCATGGGGTCCTGCACCTGGGGAGGAATAACCCGGTACAGGTCAGGGGTTGACCTGCTGGGAAGCAGCACTGTGGAGAAAGAGCTGGGAGTCCTGCTGGACAAGAAGATCTCCATGAGCCAGAAATGTGCCCTCATGGCCAAAAAGGCCAATGGTATCCTGGGGTACATTAAGGATACTGTGGCCAACAGGTTGAGGGAGATTCTTCTCCCCCTCTACTCTGCCCTGGTAAGGCCACATCTGTGTTACGGCATCTAGTTCTGGGTTCCCCAAATTCAAGAAGGACAGGGAACTACTGGAGAGAGTCCAGTGGAGGACTACAAAGATGATTAGGGGACCAGAGCATCTCTCTTATGAGGAAAGGCTGAGAAAGCTGGGTCTGTTTAGCCTGGAGAAGACTGAGAGGAGATCTGATCAATGCTTATAAATATCTGAAGGGGGAGTGTCTAGAGGATGGGGTCAGAATCACTTCAGTGGTGCCCAGTGACAGGACAAAGGGGCAACAGGCACAAACTGGAACACAGAAATAAATAGGAAGAAAAAAGTCCACACTTCTGAGTGTGACACAGCACTGGCATAGGCTGCCTAGAGTGATTGTGAAGTCTCTTTCTCTGGAGAGATTCAAAACCCACCTGCCTGCATGTGATCCTCAGGTTGGACTTGATGATCTCTTGAGGTCCCTTCCAACCCCTACGATTCTGTGATTTTGTGATTCTGTGCAGCCTGCTCGAGGTGATCCTGCTTCTTCTGGACTAGAACTCCAGAGGTCCCTTCCAGCGCCTAAGATTCTATGATTCTGTACTTGATCTGGAAAACCGCAGTGTGTGACATTTGACATATTGTTTTGGCATCCTCTTCAAAGTGCTAAAACAGTAAGAGCTTAAGGGGGCGGCAGCATCAGAAAACAAGGCCTGCGCTCCCTGTGCCATGGTACCTCTTTCAACAGTGTATGAATAATGCACAAGGATCTTCTATACAATTATTTTGCTCTGCTTTGAGAGCACCAGATATTAAAATGCTATGTTAAAATTTCCTTTTTGTCTCTCAAGCTCTCTAGTAGTGTATCCTTCACCAGTTTGAGTGAGCTTCGGGCATGCATGCACATGCTCTTCCTCACATTTTTCTGGCACTTTCATTTAGTCGTTATACTGAGCACAACCCCATTATTACTCAATAACAACAGTGACCTGTATGTGTTTTAAGGGGGAAATCTCCCTTGATATGCATACCTCTATCATTGTAAATTGGTAATTGGTTTGTCAGAACAGATGGTGTAAAGATGTTAGTGGGTATTTATACTGAGAGTCCACTGACTGACTTGCGTGAGCTGGGAGGGGGAGGGAGGAACAAAGGGTGACAGAGAGGGAAGAAGAGTCAGATGAGAGGGAAGACAGGTTTATGTGAGTGGACATGTTAAATCTATAAAGCCATCTATGACAAATATTCTCTTATCCTTTGTCATCTACAACCTTCTCGCTTTAGGAGGACAGGACCCAGAATTGTTATTCCAATCCCCTAGTCATCACCAGTAACTGTGCTACACGTTTAGCTAAACATACATGTTCTCAGTGAGACTGCCTAAATTTAACTGATGACTTCTCACTGATCAAGGAATTGGAGGGAACCATATGCTTAAAATGAAAGCCAGGGAAAAGTGGAGACACTCAGCATGTGAGAAGGAGAAGTCTGAACGTAAGACGTGACTATACAAGCATTCGTGTGGTCTGTGAGAACTTCATCCTGGGAGTAGACTTGTGGGAGAGCCAGTGAGACACTGGCAGCTGTTTCACACTCAGCAGACTGACAAAACAATCAATGGCATAATTGATCTCAGAATAATGTAAAAAATCACTGGGAGACCAGCTAGTACAGCAAATTGCAGGGATAGAATGAGGGACAGAGAAGATAATTGCAGATTTTCAGAATTAAGCCTTTTAAAACTTGGCTAAGTAAATGTTATTTGTGTTTTATTAACATACCAGAGCAAGACCTATACAAAAAGCATCGTATTTTAGATACTAAGCTGTAAGAGGTGCTGGAAAAGACTTGATTTTGGGAGATGTCTCTCTAAAATGATCCATGTAATGATAAGATTGTTTGTGACTTGAGATCACCACCCTGGTGAGACCACACTTGGAATATTGTGTCCTGTTCTGGGCCCCTCAGTTCAAGGACATAGAACTCCTTGAAAGAGTTCAGCACAGGGCCACCAAGATGATGAAGGATGTGGAACAACTTCCTTATGAATAAGGACAGGCTGAAGGAGCTGGGCCTCTTTAGCTTCGAGAAGAGGAGACTGAGGGGTGACCTTATTAATGTTTATAGACATGTAATTATAAATATTATAATTAAAATTTATATGTAATATTTATTACATTAAAATTTATATGTAATAAGTATGTAAAGTGCGAGTGTCAGGAGGACAGAGCCAGGCTCTTCTCAGTGATGGCCAGAGATAGGACAAGGGGCAATGGGTACAAGCTGGAACATAGGAAGTTCCATGTGAATATAAGAAAAAACTTTTTCACTGTGAGGGTGACAGAGCACCGTGACAGACTACCCAGAGAGGTTGTGGAGTCTCCTTCTCTGGAAACATTCAAACCCACCTGGATGCATTCCTGTGTGATTTACTCTTGGTGATTCTTCTCTGGCTGGGGTGAGGTTGGACTGAGTGATCTTTCAAGGTCCCTTCCAACTCTTAACATTCTGTGATTCTGTGATTCTTGGTTTGGTTCTGTCGTGGTCCAGCACCAGCTGGCAGCTCAGCACCATGGGGCTGCTTGCTCACTGCCATCCCCACGGAGGAAGGATGGAGAGAAGAATAGGGAGACAAAGGCAAACCGTGTGGGTTGGGATGAGGACAGTTTACTGGGACAGCACAGGGAGAGGAACAACAACAGGACTTACAACAGAATATACAAAACTGGTGATACACAGTGTAATTTCTCACTGGCAGCTGTACAACTCAGCCCAGTCCCAAGGCACATGTCCTGGAGCCATGCCATCTGTCCCCCATAAGCCCCCTGTTATACTGAGCATGATGTCATGGTATGGAATACCATGGGTTTGGGTCACTTGTCCTGGCTGAGTCCCCTCCCAACTTCTGGTGAACATTAAACCTATTCTAAGCAAACCCAGGACAGGTTCTACTGATCAAGCAGTGATTGCAAATCAAAATAATGTAAAAATGCTCAAATGATTAGTTTCATCTGTTCTTAGGTTCTGCATTTTTTGTTGTAGTGTAAATTAGAAGAAAATATTAGTCTTTTTTTTTAAAAAAAAATCCTCTCCTTGGAAAGCAATACTGTGATTTTATTTTCTTAATGGAAAAGCTTTCTCATGTCAAAAATCAGGCTTCTGATACTCACTTTTGTAAGAGCACCAAAATTACTTGTGCTCTGTAAGTAGCTGCCAAAGCTCTCATCACCTCTCTCATCACCTTGCTGGAAAGTCCTTAAAGGCAATAGTGTCATTTGCACAAGTATGACTTGTGCTGTGCACACATACATGTCATATGAGAATATTATAGACCTGAAGGGTGAAGCATGTACATAATTTTCCTGTGGGACAAATTAATCCTAAAGGCTTCTGTTCAGTTTGCCATTTCTCTTAAGAGGATTTACGGGATGTGGAGGCTACATGTGCTGGAGGAGTCATAGGATGCATGTGAGATGAGGTGGAACACTACCATATAGCATGTTGTCATGGAAAAATGAGTAAAGTCATATGGTGAAAATACATCTGCCTGGGAAATTTGCCATAGTGTGGGGAAAAAACCCACACAAAAGTTGACATTAACTAAAACAAGATCCAGTAGTGAAGCTGTTTGGGCCAATTTCAGATGCCATAACTTGGCTGCTTTCACTTCAGTACAGGCCAACCCTGTCACATTACTATTCAAAATATCTTCAAGATCACGGCTTGTTGGATTGAGTCCTGGGATGCATCAGGTGGCCTGGATCAATGGGAAAGGGCAGCAGTAGGGTCACGGAGTAGCGGTTAGAGATGGAATATGGCTGACTGCCTGTGTGCTGTCCTTCTCAGACAGAACAATGCAGTGGGACAGACATGCACTCTCCCTGAGATGTGTTCTTTTGCAAGGTCTGCCAAACCAGCCTCACTCACTTATATGTAATGTAGTTTCTCGCAGTATAGATCTGAAGACAAGCATGTTTCCCCATGCTTTGCACTGCTGTTACACCTGTTTGTAGGCCCTAAAAACAAATAAACAGAATACCCCAAAGATAACACTGAGTGCGCCCTCAGCAAGTCTGCCGATGACACCAAGTTGTACGGTGCAGTCAACATGCTGGAGGGAAGGGATGCCATACAGAGACGTCCTTGACAGGCTTGAGAGGTAGGACCACACAGAACTCATGAAAGTCAACAAGGCCAAGTGCAACATCCTACACACAGGTCAGCACAATCCCAAGTATAACTATAAGATGGGCAGAGACTGGATTGAGAGCAGCCCTGATGAGAAGGACTTGGGGGTGTTGGTGGGTGAGAACCAACATGATCTGGCAATGTACACTTGCAGCCCAGAAAGCCAACTGTGTCCTGGGCTGCATGAAAAGCAGCATGAGCAGCAGATCCAGAGAGGTGATTTTGCCCCTCACTTTGCTTCTCACCAGAAGTCCTGCATCCAGCTCTGGAGTTCCCAGTACAAGAAAGACATGGAGCTGCTGGAGTGAGTCCAGAGGAGGCCACAAAGATGGCCTGAGGCCTGGAACACCTGTGCTCTGAAGACATGCTAAGAGAGTTGTGCTTGTTCATCCTGGAGAAGAGAAGGCTCTGGGAAGATCTTATAGCAGCCTTCCAGTACCTGAAGAGGCCTACAGGAAAGACTGAGAAGGACTGTTAATAAAGGAGTGTAGTGATAGGACAAGGGCTAATGGGTTTAAACTGAAGCAGCGTAGATTTAAATCAGATATTAGGAAGAAATTCTTTACTATGAAGGTGGTGAGACCCTGGCACAGGGTGCCCAGAGGAGCTGTGGCTGCCCTTGAATCCCTGGCAGTGTTCGAGGCCAGGTTGCATGGGGCTTTGGGCAACCTGGGCTAGTAGAGGTTATTCTTGCCCATGTCAGGGGGTTGGAACTAGATGGGCTTTGAGGTTCCTTCCAACCCAAACCACTCTGTGATTGTATAACAAATCCTTAGTCACTGTGACACATGCCGTGTTCTGGAGGTGAGAACCCTGAAGTCATGGAGAGAAGTGCTATCATTCAGTGTTTGCCATTGAAAACTTTGTCTCATTCTGCCACCAGCTACACACAAAGGCTGTTGTTCATTCAATGCCTTTTTATAAAGGGTTCCAGTAGCTTGAGTTGCATTGGGAGGTTCCCAATGGTCGCATCCACAGGGTGGTGGTCAATGGCTCCAAGTCCATATGGAAGACACTGACAAGCGATCAACCTCTGGGGTCTGTGCTGGGACCAGTGCTGTTTAATACCTTTATTAATGATACCAACAATGGGATTGAGTGCACCCTTAGCAAGCTTGCTGATGACACCAAGCTGAGTGGTGATGTTAATGTGCCAGACAGATGGGATACCATCCAGAGGGACCTGGACAGGCTGGAGAAGTAGGCCCAGATCAACCTCATGAGGTTCAACAAAGCCAAGTGCAGGGTCCTGCACCTGGGTCAGGACAATCTCTGTTATCCATACAGGTTAGGAGATGATGTGCTGGAAAGCAGCCCTGAGGAAAAGGACTTGGGAATATTCATGGATGAGAAACTGGACATGAGCCACCAAAGTGCATCTGCAGCCCAGAAGGCCAACCACATCTTGGGCTGCATCAAAAGAAGTGTGGCCAGCAGATAGAGAGAGGGGATTCTGCCCCTCTACTCTGCTCTGGTGAGACTGCATCCAGCTTTGGAGCCCTCCACACAAGGAGAGCATGGGCCTGTTGGAACGTGTCCAGAGGAGGGTCACAAAAATGATCAAAGGGCTGGATCACCTCTCCTATGAAGACAGGCTGAGAGAGTTTGGCTTGTTCAGCCTGGAGAAGAGAAGGGTCTGTGAGGACCTTTTAGCAGCCTTCCAGTGTCTGAAGGTGCCTGTAAGAAAGCTGGGGAAGAACTCTTCCGAGGGCATAGAGCTATAGCACAAGGGGTAACAGTTTTAAACTAGAAATGGGGAGATTTAGGTTGGATATTATGAAAAAATTCTTCACTATGAGGGTGGTGAATCACTGGCCCAGGTTGCCCAGGAAGATAGTGGAGGCCCCGTCCCTGGAGACATTCAAGGTCAGGCTTAATGGGGCTCTGAGCAACCTGATTTAGTGAAGATGTCCCTGCTCACTGCAGGGGTCTTGGACTAGATGACCTTTGAAAGCCCCTTCCAGCCTTACATATTCTATGATTCTGTGATTCCCAAGGTGGGGTTGAAGTTAATATACTCACAGAGTTGTGAGGTTTTCACCAGTGAAAGCTTCCTGATGCCTTTCAGTTCTTGTGGCATTTGAAGATCATAGCATATCATCTTCAAGGATGGCAGGTCATGCCCACATACAGCATATTGCCATGTACCAGAAGACCAGAAAAAAAAGACAGGGAAAAAGGCGAATTGCTGCATCTTCTTAAAAAATCAGGAAGAGATCAGGAAGTAGGTGTAGCTTTTTTGTCAAGACAATGAGAAGGCTGTTCCCTGAAAGAAGCACATGGAGTTTCACTTCCGTCTTTACAGCATTGTATTTATTGGTTTAGACCACATCCAGCCTCTGTCCCTGTTCTGTACAGGGAAAGCTAAGTTACATTGTGAGGATACAGCAAGAATTTCCTAGGTACAAGGGCTTGATTGTTTCAAAGTGGAATCTGAATAAATGAATGAGGATACTAAGTATCAGTCCTTGTTTCTTCACTGGCAGATCCTGATTTAATCTCTGAGATGTTTGCAGTGTATCTTAGCCATCTGGTGAAAGACAAGATCAGGGCATCTGTGACAACTGACCTTTAACAAGAGAGTTTTTCTTCTCAATTTACTATGGTTTCTTCAATGTATTTTGAAGTACATTGAAGTACATAATGAAGTATAGCTTTGGGTTTGGTTGGGTTTGGCTTTTTTTCCATTTTAGAGGCTGCATTGCAGAATAGTATCCAGATTAATAGAGTTTAGTTATGATAACATAGCAGTTCATAAAACTGATTAAGAAAACCATCATATACTACTAACCTGTAAGAACTAAGAAAACGGCCATAGTTCATTTTTGGAGCTGGAAAATTCAGATTTTTTTCTCTACTGATTTTCTGTCCTTTGATTTCCTTATCTGTAAACCCAGTGTTAGAAGATATTTTGAGAAACAGGGATAGAAGCAGAGGGAGGACTCACTTATCCACAGGTTCAGTTCCCATAAGGAAAAACTTGCATGGAAAAGATAGTTGTTTTGGAGAAATACATAGTACAGCTACAACATAGACTGCAAACTGTGGTTTAACAAATGAAGGATAAAACCTGTAGGTGAAGACTTCAAGCTAATTATAAGTTGTTTCAGGAAGAGTAGGAAATGTGAAGGTAGGAAAGACATCACCAGTGACTTAAAGTTTCTGTGCCACTGGAGGGCTAGTTACAATAAATTTGCAGGTGATGAAAGGAAAGAAGGAAACAGAGCATGTCCCATGCTATAGAGAGCTACAGGGTATGATAAGGGAATTTGACTTGGGTGGGAAATTCTCTTCTATCCAAGTCTGGCTATCAATCATGTGAATTTTGAGGAGGTTCTCATCTTCCAGAAACTGAGCAATTGGTACTGATAGAAGCTTCTATAGATCCTGCTTATGTTTTGTGTCTAGCTACTTCTAGAGAAAAACATCAAAGGCAGCTACAGCAATCCATAGCTACCCCGGTGAAGCTAAGGGACGAAAACTTTACCTGATGCAGATGATCATATGATGCAGTTTTTAAAATAAATAATAGTGAACCAAGAGCAATCCAGTCTTTCAACCGTCCTTCAAAATGCCAATGAATCAGTTATGCAAGGACTTACACCACAATTTCATCTATCTTTTTTTAGACTGCTGTAATCCTTGAGTGACTTCTTAGTTGCTCCTCCTTTCTGTTTAGACTAAGCTCTTCAAGGCAGGGACTGTTTATGGCTGTCTGTTCATTGTACTCAGAAGACCTGTATAGAGACCTCAGAAACTTGTAAGCACTGCTAGCATTCAATATTGTTTGAAAAAAGAGATAATTTAAAATAGTAGTGTAAGGTTTTACAGGAAACAGTGATTTCTAGTCTTAGCAGCGGTTTTGCGTGAATATATATTTATATTGTATTCTCTATAAACTTAGCTTTGTGCTCTGGTAAATAATACTGGAGAAGAGAATTCACTGAAATTACTGCTTGCTTACTTGTGGCCTGAACTTACAATGCAGAGTCACAGTCTGGGTTTGTTTTTTTTTCTTTTATTCTTTTTCTCTTTGTCCTGACAGAAAGATTTCGGGATTTACTCCTTCTACATTCAAATCAAGATACAGAGATTCTGCCCATCTTTCAGCAGAGGCGCTATCCCAAGTAAGTAAGATGGTCTTCTTGGGAGAAATAAAATCTTTACCTATTTCCAGTGAGGGAGAGTGAAGCATTTATAGCACTGTACATGCTTTTGGTGTGAAGTCCTACAGCAGAGCTGTCAGGGAGCCACACTTAGCTTTGCAGCCTTTCAGTGGTGTCAGGGAGAAGCAGACGTGCTTTGCAAGCACGCCCAGCTGTCAGCGGGGAGGTGGTGGCGGAGTGCGGACACGTAAGTTGCCTGGATCAGTGTCTGGTGGAGCTTTGTTTCACTTGACACTGTGTTGACATGGGCAGATGTTTTGTTGGGCTAATCCCCACGCTTGTCTTGCAGGATTCCATCGTTTATGGTGACAGAATCCCTTGGATTTTAACAGGCTCCCCTCTGGAAGCCTGCAAGCACTAGAAAACACACGCTTTTCTGCCCTTTTTAGGGATGTATTTATAGGCAAACCAAAAGAGTAGTGTTTAGGAGGTCTTGCATCTATTGAGTATCCCAGACAAAACCTTGTCTTCTCTCAAGTGGCATACCAGAATGAAACACTAAAATCTCCTTGTTGTAATACTGGTTAAGAGAAACAGTCACTTTCAGCTAAATCTTGGAAAGAAATGGTGAAAGGGAAAGAAGAAAAAGAGAGTCATCATGATAATCATGACCACAGTGAACAGTGAAAGACGGCTAGTGTGGGACAGACAGAGGGATGAGAAGGAAGAAAGAATATCTGAAGCAAATCCAGCAATCATAACAAATATGAGTAAAGTTATTTATTAGATTCTGGTTGTTAGCAGGTTCCTGGAATACATAAGAAGCCAGTGGAGCTAAGTCTTAGATACAGCTCTTAAAATCCAGTATTTTTTTTAAAAAGCTAGCAAATAGAAAGACTGAATGCTCAAAAACCAGTCACCCCTTCACTGTGAATATTCAATAAAAGCATTTAAGACTGAAATCCTGAATCTGAGAATGGTGAAATGTTGCCTTGACTTCAAGGGGCACAGGTTATTATCCCCCTGAATTTATTATTTGCATTATACATTGTCACTGTTTTACTGGCATACTGTGCAGGTACAGTATACAGTGGGAGACAACTGATGTTGATGGACTTGCCTGTCTGTTTTGCTAGGACTTCCTTTGTCCTCACCCTTTGTAGCACTGGAACAGCAGCTACTTTTCCACAGTCGTTGAATATTTGCTTGGCTTAGATGTTTTCACTTATGGTATGGACACTGTCAGACTGTTTTGAGAAGCTAGTCCTTCTTCAAAGAACAAACTTCCCTCTATTTAAGTAATTCCTGAGGAGTCAGATTTCCCATTTTACATTAAATTTATTTCTAGCATTCTTGGCAAGTAATGTCTACTACCAGTGGTACTCACTGTCAGATTTCTGGGTGAATGAGTGCCTGTTTTCTTCTGTTTAACAGAAACTTCAGCTCTTTGAAAATTATGCAACAACTAGCCATTACAATGGAGTATGGATTGCAATTTGGAGTAGTAGTGGCCTTGTATCACAAAATGATACATGTTTTCAGCATGGCAGGATTGACTGATCCCTCTAATATTTGAAACCAGCCAGTCTTTTCACCTAATTGAAGGAGAGGTTTTGCATTCTGAGCAGCTGAGGAGGCTGGGGATGTTTAGCCTGGAGGAGGCTGAGGGGAGACCTTATCACCCCCGATGACTACCTGACAGGAGGTTTTAGAGAGGTGAGTGATGGTCTCTTCAGCCAGGTGACAGGAGATAGGACAAGGGGAAATGGCACAAAGCTGTGCCAGGGCAGGGTCAGATTAGATGTTGGGAAAAAAATTTTCACTGAAAGAATTGTCAGGACCTGGAACAGACTGCCCAGAGAGGTGGTGGAGTCACTGTCCCTGGATGTGTTTAAAAGATGGGTAGATGAGGTACTTAGGGATATGGTTTAGCATAGGACAGGAATGGTTGAACTTGATCTTAAAGGTCTTTTCTGACCTTGTGATTCTGTGATTTGTACTTAAAAGTTTTCTGTTAATAGCATTGTTAATTGGTGAAAATCTATTCTTGTTTGCAGAAATGTTTCATTTATTATAACCTGGATACATGGTTTAGTGGTGGATTTGTCAGTGCTAGGTTAATGCTTGGACTCGGTAATCTTAAAGGCCTTTTCTAACCTAAATGATTCTATGATTCTATGATTCTATAGTTAGAAGGTGGTTGAAGGCTGTTGACAAGTCCTGATTTCCCTAGGGGTTGTCTTTCAAGTGAAATACTTGTGTTCAAGGAGGTGGAAAACCTGTTAATCTTTGTAATATATTGTATCTTATTTCCATGCCAATTTTTTCCCTTCCCTATGCTCGTTTTCATTGAAAGGTCAGTTAACAGAAATGAAGATAATGAATAGACAGATATCACAAATCAGTTTTCCTTCATTAAGTTTAGCTGAGCAGTGGCTCCTTGTGCTACATAAGGATCTGAGTAGTAAGGTCATTTTAATGAGATGTTGTCATGGGGGACAAGCTGGAACTTGTAATGCTTAAGGAAATCTTAAGAATATGGAAAGTTAAAAATAGAGTAATTTTAGTAATGACTTCGCAGAATATCTTGGCTAAGCAGGGATTAGTAGGTAGGAAGGACAAAAGTTTGCATATATTTGAGACACATATCAAGTGGAGGGAGATTAGAAAGGAAGATGTCCAGCATCTCTCAGGGCAGTCAGTCGTAGTAATAAATATTAAAGGCTAAATGAGCAAGCTGTAATCCATCGCTTTTTGAAACACAGAAACCTTGATGTTCTGGCTTGAACTATGTTGCTATACGTTTGTTATAATAAGACCTGAACTCCTTCCTGTGGAGTATCAGGGTAATTTTGAGTATGTGCTTGTTCTCAGAGAAGATGTCTGTATGCTGGAATGGCTGGAAGGATTCGTCAAGAATATGTATGCAAATTGTTATGGGTTTCCTGGGGTAAATGTGTCAAAGAATGCATTCCAGGTCGATGCAGGGAGAAATGCAGAATATTTTCATGGTCCTTGCATTTACCTGAGTTTATTCTACTGATCTTGCCTTGGCTGAGGAGCAAATACCTAATCTGAGACGTGAAGGAAATTATAGAAAGGCCTGAGTTTACAAAGGTTCAGGCTTGTAAAGCCACATGGAAGATCACGGTATTCCTCGACTTATCAGTGTGTGTCCACAAATAGTGTCGAATCATGGGCACCAGTTCTAATCATGGCCTGTGGGCTGAGACACAGCACTGTGCCAGCACATGAGTACAGCATCCATCCAGTCAGCCCAACCTGCTGCATGTGTCCTCTCACTTTTCTTTACAAGCTTGAAGAGCAGAATGAGTTTGGCTTTATCTTACACTTCACTCACATGACGATGTACCTGTGTCTTGGAAAAATTGTAGTTATTGGGGAAGGACTGTGGAAGTATGTTCTCCCATAAATTTCTACAGTGGAACTTCCTAAGGAAACATATGGCACTGTGTGTAGTCACAGGTGTCTGAACTAGCTGACCAGTCTAACTGAGGTCAGTCTTTTTGATACTGCAAGTGATTGTCAGAGTGTGAAGTGTGTGGCTCAGAAATCAGATATCACTAGACCCCCCTCATCCATCTCAGGTGGACACCCATCCGTCCATCTATCCATCCATCCATAAAACTGTTTTGAGAAGATCTGTCTCCGAGCTGACCTGAAGCCATCACCGTGTCTGTGAGGATTTGCACACCTGAAACTAAGAATAAACCTGCAGCTGCGGGCAGCCAAATGGGTTGGGGTGCATAGCAGCCTCCAAGTGTACCCAGGTGGGTAGAGCCTCTGCACTGCAAACCAAGTCACAGACATACTTGCAGCTTGTTCTTTCTCCCCCTGACTCCATGAACATGCTGAAGTCACCGAGGTAAATTATGCCCACGTGATCGGGCCTGTCAACAAACTAAACTTGCTGCAGTGAGTCTTATCCTGACTCATTACTTTGACAATGAGTGTTAGGGCTCCTATATCTCGTAAAGAAATTTTGAGTTTCACCTTTAGCACATTTCTGTAGGAGCTTTTCTCATGTTGGTACCAAGCTCATACTGTCCTTGGTTGCCCACTTCGCTGATGATGTTCCTACCATTTTATCATGCAGATTTACTCATAAAATGCAACAACTGTTGAAGTGCTGACACAGGCTACAGAGGATTGCTTCTGAAGAAGACACTACTCTGTTCAGCAGTTGGGCTGTAGGGTCCAGTGTGTGACAGGGTGTTTTTTTCTCCATTTGGCCAGGGTCTTTTGGACTTTTTCTGCTGACTGCGTTCCGCTTCTGGCCATCTGTATTATTTGTGCAAGGGAAGGTTGAACAATTGCCTTGGAATACCAGAGAGAAGTACGTCCTGTAGTGGGGTCTGATAGTGTTAAAAAAAGAAAGCAAATCCCAAAAGCACAGAATGATAAAAGAAGGAATAAAACAAGTGTGAGAGTGAGGAATTAGGTTGGTGGGTAAAAAAGGCAGTAGAGAAGCTGACTGCACTTGAGAGGGATGCACAAGTAATCCTAATGGGGTTACAGCTTGTTAGCAAATTTCCCTGTATACAAATGAGTTGAGCTGTACTTCAAGATACTGCTGAAATCCTCAAATATATATGTGACGTTGTTAGATGGATTATTTGCTTCTCCCCACCCCCCACCCCCCTTCAGAAGTATTTGCAGTCTTCATTCTTATCTTCTGTGGGTTTGGTGTAAAAGTTCTTGGATGATTCACAGATTTTAAGAACAGAAGGAGCTGTTATGTTCCAGCTAATTTGAGTCCCTGCTAAACATAAGCCATAGAGCATTACCTGATAATCCTTGCAGCAAGCTTGCGGTACCACTGGAGCATGAATTTAGAAAGACATCCAGTCTTTAAATTGAGATGTTAAAAACCAGAAAATTCACAAACCATTGGAATCATAGAATTGTCTTGGTTGGAAGGGACCCTTTAGATGATCAAGTCCAACCATCACCCTAACCTGCCAACCACCACTAAACAGCATCCCTCAGTACTACACATCTGGGATGGAGACTCCACCACTACCTTATCTGGGAAGAAATCTTTCCTAATATCCAATCTAAACCTCCCCTGGCGTAACTTGATGCCATTTCCTCTTGTCCTGTCACTTGTCACTAGGGAGAAAAGGTCAGCCCCTGCCTCTCCATAACCTTTCAGGTAGTTGTGAAGCACAATTAGGTTTACTCTCAACCTCCTCCAGACTAAACACCCCCAATTCTCTCAGCCACTTCTCATAACATTTATTGTCCAGCTGATCCATTAGATCAGCTTATTTCAATTGTTAATTACTGCAGGAATGTTTAACATTGATTTCTTTAGTTTCAAGTTCCAGTCTCTGCTATCTCACCATACCATTTTCTGCTAAACAAGAAAGTCCTCTACCATCTGAAATGACAAGAGTTTGGAGGTCATTAAAAAACTTACTGTTCTCTTGGACAAATTAAATAAATAAAACTTTCTCTCAGGGTAAGGCTTATCTGAAAGGTCTCATTCTAATAACTCATTTTTTCTTTTTAATTTTTTCCAAAGTTTTTTTTAAAAAAACACCCCAAATAGGAAAAAATACAACCACCAAAGACAAAACACCAAAACAACAACCCCCCCCAAACAAACAAACAAACAAACAAAACAGCAAGTCATGGGCAGGAATTAAGAAAGTATTTTGGTGACTCTTTTCATAATGTACATACAGAGAAATAACAGCACCTCTTTGGAGTCAAGCAGGGAGGCAATATAAATTGAACATTGTCTTATTTTTAAATGGAGTAACAAAGTCTTGAACTTAGGAGAAAAATAAATGAACTTAGAACCTAGCAGATATCATGAAATAGCAGAGTATTCCAAGTACATTTGTTTCCCATTAGTCATAAAGTTACAAACCTTTCTTTAGCATGTTTTCTTAGTAAATTATGGTAGTCTTTTTGCGTATGCATGGAACTCCTGGTCATTTTACTGTGACAAAAAACTAAAAAATACAGGATCTTGATTTTTATATATATGTGTGTGTCTTCAAATACATATTTTTGAAGGTCATTTTTAAAAGCTGCTGAAAGTTTCAGCTCAAACAAAGCCAAATGGTGTTATTTGATTCTTATCATGGAGTAGTCTAGACAAATAGGCGGCAGAAAGTTAGTGCCCTAAACCATTGTGCCATCTGGTTTCCTATTGCTACTCATTTTAATGATAATAGATCTGTAATGGATCCAGGCCAGTTTACTACAGCTTGAGAGCCAATCCAAGAAACTGATAATATTTCATAAATAATACCTCTGTTAACAAAAACTTGTATCTTATTTGTAACTGTTGGGAGAACAGAACAGTTTTCTTTTTGAGGAACATAATTTGTGTTCAAATGTTAATGTAGAGAAAGTAGTGAATTGTGAATTCTGGAAGTAAGGATTCCCACACAGTGCATCCGCTGAGATTTTCCCTGAATTCCAGAAGAAAGCACACACCAGAGCAGCTAGCAGGGTCATAGCCCAGAAACCCAGTTCAGTTTACATTAGAAACAAAGACAACATCTTCACTGGTGTTCAACAGGGGGAAAAATCATGACCTATGTGTTTGTCAGTCTTCATTGTAAAGGCCAGGAAACCTTTAACTTTAAAAAGAGGTGGAGAACTTCAATGGAGTTATTTTCTATAAAAGGCTTTCTATGAAGTGCTTTACAAAAGATGTTCTCTTGTTACAGAGAAGAAACTGAGGCACAAGTCTCTGATGTGAGTTACCGGTGACACCTAGGAGTGACTCTCCTGGGGACAAGGCCAGAAATAGAAATTAGGTCTTCTACAGTCCTTTCAACTCTGTGCAATTGTCTCTCTCATCTAAAATAGCATCTATCCTGTTTTCCACTGCAAAAACACGTGGCCTGCCCGTGTTGCTGAAATCAGATGGGAAAGTGCCAAACGAGGGAGCCTTTCAGAAGTGCCCACACAGGCACTTTAAATGCTTTGTGTAGCATTGCACATTAAGCATGAAAATTACTGGGTTTGAAGTGCTCCTAGGTTTATTTCAAAATGCAGACAAGAAGCTGTCTCCCCAGCAGCACCAAGCCCCAAGAACAACCTGAGTCTCAAAGAATTTTGATTACTTGATAAAAAAGAAGTGATACCTGCTTGAGGAATCAACATTTAAAAGAAACCAAAGCTGTTTATGGAGAAGAATGTTTATAGTGGTTTTTAGTTGTTTGGGATTTTGTCTCTATTTTTCTTCTTCCTTTTGTTTTGAATGTGGTATCAGATTACCCTATAGAGTTTGCAGAAGAGTTCAGGGTTAAATTCCATGATGTAAAACTTCGACTAAAAGTAAATGGCATTTTCCTGTCATTTGGGTTTTTTTACCAAACTGTAAAAACAACAGTGGCAATGGGTAAAGGCTGGTAGCTATTTATGAAAAAAACAGAAGTCATGTTGCAGGAGTAATCATGTCCCTAAAAATGCAAATATTGGATCTAGATTTTGTTGAAACCATAATGAAAATGGGAAGAAAGAGTATAACAGCATGTTTGGGCTCATATCCTACAAAAACCTGTGTGGACACATCCACATAATATCAAAGAAGGCCAAGTCAATATCTTGAAATATTTACGACTGCCCATTAAACTCAAATGGGATCATAAATTCCTCAAGACAGAGGCTATATTTGTTTAGAGTATCAGTGCAATGCCCCAGTTACTTCTAGTACAAAATAAAGACACTTTTGTTCTGTTTCCAAAGACCTTGAGTTCCGGTACCAACACCACAGAGTGAACTGGGCCCCTTAAAGTTGATAGGAGTTTTGCTGCTAACTTCAGCGAGGCGCAGACCCGAGACATAAAACAGTTTGAAGAAACAAGTACAAGTCTTTGAGATATAGAGAGATGTGGGGGAAAAAACCTATATCCAGTCCAGTTGCAGTAAAATGTGGGGACAAAACCCATGTCCTGAGAGATTTGTGCAGCAACGTGCATGCAGAATTGAAGCTCTGGGTACATACATATTCCGTGTGAAGTATCAGGCAGTCTCGGCCGTGGGTTTAACTAGGCGCTGTTTATGTAGCACAGTTGCGGCTCATTCGCAGTCATGAACCGTTTCATACAAAACATTGCAATACTCCCCATTGAAAAGGGCAAAGGGATGAATAAATGTAAAAGATTTCTCAACGTCTCAAAATGTTTGAAAGATTAAATCATTGCTCTGTTCGAAGGGAATGGTATCAGTTCAAACATTACGGCTTCTTTTCATCCTGGTATTTGGGAGCAGGAGCGTGGTTCTTGATAAAGCCTGTCGATTTAATTGATACATACCTGTCTACTTCTGAGCAGCAGTGTGAGACTGTGGGAAATTACCTGCCACGAGGTGCCTTGAAGGGTGTTTTTTTTTTTTAAACAGCTCAAACACGATTTCTAGTAGCTTGATAAAGAAGTTGTTAGTGAAGTTCTTTGATTCATTATGCAAGAGAGAGTTACAGTGATCCCTACTGGCCTTATATCCAGTTTTAACATTGTAAAAATAATGATTTGTATTAGTTTAAAAAATAGTTTCACAATTACCATAGTTACGGAAATCCAAACACCAGGCTCTTGAAAAGGAAAAGCAAGTGCTGAAGAGTTGTGGTTGTTAATAGTAGTGACTTCCTGCTTGATTCTATGGATAAAAGGGAACAGCATCATTCATTCTCTCCTGTACGCCTACCTGCACATTAGCAATTTAATTTCTTGCCCCGTGCTTTCAGTGTGGGACCCTAGAGGCTGTTTTCTTTCATAGAACCTATTAAAGGAGGCAGTATCTTTAGTTGGTGTTTTATTAGTGAGTTGTGGTGAAAAAAGGAGAGAAGGAAGATTCCAGCTAGAATAAAGGAGAAAATGGACAATATTATACCCCTGATTATGTGAAAGAAACTGGGAGAGAAAAAGGAATTGCCTACCAAGTCTTTCTTCATATTTCATGTAAGACATATAGAACCTATATTTCCTGTTCTTTAAGGAGGGCAGAAGTCTACCAACATTCATGGCTCTCTGGCCATTCCCCAAACAAGGTCTGAGGAAGCAGGGAAACTATTCGCTGAATGCCTGAGCTGTACCCCAAGTCCCTCTTCATGCCAGAAAACCCCATGCACTGCTGCTTCCCTTGGGGTAAAAGCAAGTAAATGTTCTGTGTAAGAGCAGAGAGGATCACAAACCTTCAAGCCAAATGAGACAGTTAAGGTTTTATACTTTGGCATAAAATGGACAAGGATGACTTGTTCTCAGCAGGGCCTGAGCCTACATTGCAGTTCTATCAAGCTTTCAGTAGGGTGGAGTGGTTCAATTATGAGTGCCAGGGTATTTAGTTTATCTGAGGGAGACACTTCATATTTCTTTTTCACGCAACAAGTTGGGATTTAAGCTCTTGGTGACAGTCAGGGACAACAAAAGGTCCGTGTTGATCTAACAGCCGTCCTGTCTCTTCTGAGAAGTGGATAAGAGATCTGGGCTGTCAGAATTGAGCATCCCCAAGTAAACGTGTATGTCAACCACATTTTGTGGAGGAAGATGTCTCAGCATCTAGGCTAGAATGTAGCTCAGAAGTAGCTAACAAGTCTGAAAAACTGATAGTGGTATAAATCCCTCCCATCCTATAGTACATATGTTATTGCAGCTGTTAATTATCATCAATCATGGGGATGAGAGTTGGCTACTGGGAGATTGTACCCAGTGGCCCATGCCTAGCCCCAAGGAGACGTCTTTTATGACCACATCAAGTGGCTTTTAAGAATCACAAGTACTTTTGAACAGTCAGAATGCTAGCAGATGACAAACAGCAATGGCCCATGATATTAGCTGCCAAATCCTTTCTGAGTGTTGCTTGATGAGCTTGCTGTGGCTATTGATGAGCAGAATTGGGGATAGAAGTTGATAAGACCTAACACAAAAGCTGTTTGACTAAAAGGTATGTACTGAGTTGTGGGATTGAGAAAGTAAATCGGGTGGTATTCAGAGTGCCTGGCTTTTGTTTTTTAATATAAGAATTTTGTAAGTTACAGATTTGTTGGAAAATTACTATTCTAAGCCCTAAAATGAGGCACAACCTGTCTTGAGCGAGGTGACTAGCAATGCTCTTCCTTGGTATCATGAATGTAGTGACATTTTTCTCTCCCCAAAGCAATGACAGAAGCTATGTTACAGGCACCTACCAGAAAGAAAAGATAGTAAAATCATTTGCTTTACAGCCTAATAGCTTTCACGTAACACTTTGCTTTATGACTTAATTATCCATTGCTGTCAAGGTATCTTTGTAATACAAGGTTTAAATTAAGTTTGTGTGCAGTTGAAAGTCATTTTGAATAAAACACTGCAAGGAATGTTCCTCGTTCCTCTTGGAGCTTGTCTAAGGCAAAATTGTTCCATGCTCCCAAAAAATGCATGTGAGCGGGGTCAGTCCTCCTACCCCAAATCCGCATGACCAGTATGGAAACAGGAACCTATACTACAGCCTATACATTTGTCAGTATAAATGTTCTCTGTATTCTCTATTCTCTTTCTGGTTCAAAAAGTCCTCTAAAAAAAAATACTTGAAAAGTGCCTAACAAAAGCCGAATGCCTGAGCACGTCTGAGAACTGGGACCTTGCTTTCCTTTGCATTGAAATGTTACCTAAGAGTATTACAGCTTTGTATTTCCCTTCATTGTGTACTATGTCTTTAAGGCATAACACGGTTCTTTAGATACATCACTGTCAGTGATTTCTAATATTGGAATGTTTAAGGTATACCTAATTCCTCTTTGAGGCAAATCAGCACAAAAGATTTAATTTCTTTATTATATTGATTTCCCTCTGCTATCCCGATTCTGAAGACTCTTAAAATAGATTAAATTGTCATTGTTTTAATAGATAGATAGATTAAGCTTCCTAAACAATATATGAAATGCAGGCATTTATTTCCAGTGTTTTCTCCATAATAAAAGTATTTGCATCCCCTCTCAAAAGATTCTTCCCCTTTACTCCACTCCTGTAAGACCCCACCTGGAGTACTGTGTCCAGTTCTGGAGTTGCCAAGCTGTTGGAACGGGTCCAGAGGAGGCCACAAAGATGATTAGAGGGCTGGAGCACCTCTCCTATGAAGACAGGCTGAGAGCATTGGGCTTGTTCAGCCTGGAGAAGAGAAGGCTCTGTTCGTGGAGACATAATTACAGACTGCCAATACTTAAAGGAGTCCTACAGGAAAGTGGGAGAGGGGCTGTTCATCAGGGACTGCAGTGATAGGACAAGGAGTAATGGCTCAAGTTGAAAGAGGGTATGTTCAGATTAGATGTTAGGAAGAAATTCTTTACTATGAAGGTGGTGAGGCACTGGAACAGGTTGCCCAGTGAGGTAGTGGATGCCCCATCCCTGGAAGTGTTTTAACTCCAGGTTGAATGGGGCTTTGGGCAACCTGATCTAGTAGAAGGTGTCCCTACCCATGGCAGGGGGTTTGGAATAAAATCTTTGAGGTTCTTTCCAACCCAAAGCATTCTATATTTCTGTGTATTTTCAATTCGGATGAGGCAGATCACGTAGATGTAATGCTATTTTGACACTTTGTTCAAGCTGGTATAAGATAAAATCTGTCAGAGTTGTGAACAGAAGTCAGGCTTTCCATAATTTTTTAGTATAACCTGAAAGGAAGACCAGAAACCACCAAAATCCATCAGTTGGGTGATACAGTAGTCAATTCACTGGCTGTGCCAGTGTTTCTGAGTGCAAGGGCACTGTTCTGAAGGATCACAGCTGATCTGGAGAGTTGTTGTTTACCTATTTCAATTATCTTCCAGTGAAATGCCATACTGCTTTCTCTCCAGAAAGAACAAACCTTTTATGAAGGACAATCATTCCATGCCAAACTCTCCATTGGACCAATTTTTTTTTAACAAGAGGACATAAGCACTTATGTCAAACTGGTGAACTGAAGGAAAATATCTCTGAGTTTGTTTTCTGAATGATTTGGAAGGGAGCAGTGATGCAGAATATTGTGTAGTCTGATTGGTAGAAGGAGGGAGGGAGGGAGAGAAAAAGAGCAGGGAGGAAGAAAAGGCGGATGTAGCTTCCCATTTTGTGCACAGTCTACACATTACATGGAGAAGAATACCTTAATTCAAAAGAACAGGTTTACCTTATGGGTTCAGCAGAGCAAAATAACACAAGCTTGTTCAGCTGCATTGTAATGAGAGCCTCTGGGCACTGCTCTTCCCTGACAGGCAAGTGATGCTGGTATTGACAGACAGCTTGAGCTCCTTCTGTCTCCTCTTAGGGAGGAGGGTTTAGGAAATGTCTTACTAAGTTATTGTGGATTGCTATGTCCTGAGGAGAAAACAGGCTGTGAGTTTGGCTTCTCCAAGGCTTATTTCACCCGTGGTGCCATTAGTAAGCACTTCATCTAATTTCAACCCCTAACTGCAGCAGAAGGACTGTCCCTCAGGAATCAGCCCCTACTTTCATCTTTTACAGTCAGCACAGGGAGCACTTCTGAGGTGGGAAACTTTTCTAGCTTTCACTGCTCCACCTGCAGCAGCACTTTGCTGTTTGACTGCATTTGTGTGTGCATGCCTCTATCTGCATTTTGCTTTCATGTTATTAGATGGCAGTAACTAGCTGCACAGTGGTTGATGGTTAACCTTTCTTATCTCTTGGTACAGTTAAGGAATTCACTTTAAGTGATTGCAGCAAACAGTGGTTATCAAAATTTGAGCTTGGTCTCTCAAGTACTTTGATAGCAAAATAGAGCAGGTTGGCTACAAGCAGCTTTAAAGAGCACAACTGGAGCTTAAGAAATCCATTTATCTCTGCATTGGCTATGCCAGCTCTACATGGTAGGATGAACCCCCCTCACTGGATTAACTTTGTTGTTAGTTATTTGTCACTGCACTCAGATTGTGACATGAGAGAATAGCATCTGTATGGTGGGTTGAACCAGGCTGGAGGCCAGGTACCTTTTTTATTTTAAAAAAAAAAAGAAAAAGGGTGTCTTGATTTTGCTGAGTCTGGGGGTCTGTTTTTCTCTGCACTTAAGGATCAAAGTTCAAGGCACTGCACCATAAAACTTCTTCATAGGAAAAAAGATATCAAAAGTGCTTCTAAATCATGTATGCTTTTATTATCACTGGGTCACTGGTGTTAAAAAAAACCCTGTGCAGTCAAGTATGAGTGCTGTCATATACGGTTTACCAAACTGATGAAATAGAATTAACAGGGAAATAACAGGGCTGGTGCCTTTATCCACAGTCATCGTCATCTTTCCTTTAATTTGTTAGACTTGGCAAGACTTCTCCAATGAGATACGAAGCTATCGCTTATGCTTTTTTAAACTGTGTATTAGTCAGGTCTGCAGATAAAAGCCATCAGTTACACAGAGTAAACCATGATCCAGTGTATTTCTAGAAACACTCCTTTGTGTAATGTTGTCCTTCCTTTCCTTTTATTCACTCTTTAAGGACTGTGATCCATGTATTGATGGTGTTTCTGACCACCATTACAGATGCATCTGTGGGCCTCGTGGCCTTTTAATGAATCCGTTTTTGCAATGCTTTTCTCTGTTTGAGAAATATAATTATTCCCATGTAACGACAGATGCTCTCACATGTTGTTGCACTGACTTGCCCAAGGAGAGAGGGGATGACAGATAGCAGGTTGGATCCCAGCACAGCACGTGCACTACTGCATTCATCCTTCCTCCTGGTGCTCTTTGTAAACCCCACTACAGTGGGGAAAACACCTTGAGCACTTCCACAGTATATTTGGCAGTAATAACACATGGTGGTGTTTAGCAAATGGTTGATGACTGAAATCACTAGGAAAAACAAAACCACAATTTTCAGAAAGGATGAACCAGAGAGTATTCCTCGTCGGTCCAGTTTTTACTTTACAGTTTGTTTAAATCCAGTTATTAAGGGAACAGAAAGAAAGTAGATGGTGTGTGGAACACCTAAACCACTGATCGCAGCTGATGGATACAGAGCGAGCTCTTGAAAATAGTGAGGTTTGGTAGATACACAAAATTTAGAGAACTGGGATTTCATCTGTCATGTGTTCCCTGTATCCTGGTGTGTTTGCTTGCAAATGTAAGTACCACAATAAGAAAATAGTAAAATGTAAGCTAGGTATATATATGGAAACATACATATGTGTATATATGTATTGTATGTGCATATATATATATGCTCTGTGCAGTGGATACCTGCTTGGCAATATGGCTTTCAGGCCTCCAGAGTTAAATTCTGGTATTACAGAAATCAGTGGTATTTTTGCCATTTTATTTGTCCTGGAATCAGATTGTTGTTTTTGGTGGTTTTTTTTTTTTTTTTTCCATAGAGAATTTAGCAGAGTATTGTCTAAATATAGGACAGTGTATTAAAAATAAACAATCAAACAAATAAATAAATAAAGTCAGTGCTGACCAGTAATAAAGAGCAAATATTTCTTCAATAGACAGTTTTAAAAGGGATGAGGTATCAAATATGCAGCAGTTCATCTTGGAACTTGTTCTTTTCAGTAACAAGGAGGCAGATGTAAACAGCAAGTTAATTAAATCCTTGAATGATATTGGATTGGGAAGGGTAGTATATTTCAGAGCAGTTGGATTGAAATTTCTTAGTGATATGGCAAATTTTAAGAGGTGGGTGAAAGAAAAAGGACATGAGTTGGAATAGCAGAAATATCAGACAGTTCACACAAGATCAATTATTATCATCAACAATGACATGGATCTGGGGGAGAAGTGTTAGGACTTAATGCTTTATAGCAGCCTTTTGTGTGCATTTATCAGAGTGTTATAGCTGTTAAGTTAATCATTCCCAATATTATAGAGGGGTCTGAGAAGGTATTGCTACCTGGTTTCACCAAAAGGAGAGGAGCAAATGACACTGGATCAGCGTGAGGGAGATGGGATTAAAAGGCAGAGCTTCTTTGCCTCTCTGACCAATCAAAACTGACATTTGATGTTGGACCTGGGGCACAGTCCTGTGATCTGCATTTCGCAATGACAACAAACATGATGGGGATCAGCTTGGCCAGTGTGGAGCTGCAGGACACTGATTTTCTGCAAGAAGTCCCATGAGCCGAACTTACTGTGTCTCTCTAGAGTGATGAGACCAGTGCCACACAGTGTGTTTTCTCTGTATATTTGCAGAGCAACTTCAGGATATTTGGTCAATAGGGACTGGTATTGGTCCTACAGGAAGAGCCCCTTCAGCTTAAATTGTGACTCTGCCAGATCTATTTTGCTGGGATGTCCAGCCTTTGTTCTCTCCAGTGCCTTACACTAACACCTTGCCTTACAGCAGTGTCTCAAACCCAGTGGGCTGGAACCCTCAGGATACTTCTGAAAAATAAGGATAGGAAGGGTTATGAGAGGAATTACATATCTGAAGTACTTAAACAGTACTCCCTTCTCTGTGTCTCTCTCACCAAGTCACTTGCTCATTTCTCTTGTTTGGGTTCACTTGTTCTGTCACAGCTTCTTAAAACTCAGAGAGATGTAAAAACTAAAGACTCCCTCTGTTATTCTGGATACTCTTACAGGATGTAGAAAGGTAAGAATTTGAAGAAATTTGAAAATTCTAGGAATGAAAAATTCTGTTTTGAGCAACTGAAGGGGCTGGAGTGCTGTATAGGGGCATCTTTGTATGTCTACAAAGGTAATAATAATTACACCATCACCTACGAATAGTGATGCTGTTATATAGAGCCTTGGCAGGACTGAAATGGAAACCCTGCAGACAAAATGGTTCGTCCACTCTAAAAACCCAGAAATAAGAAGTTGGAGCATATTCAGGGAAAAATGATGGAAGAGGTCAAGATGGATTAAGCTCACCTATGATGTAATGCAGGGTTTTCTCTGGTAGCTTGATAAGCTTCATCCTGTGGATCTATATGCAGACTCATGTATAAGCTTAAGTTCAATTCAGAAATTAATTCTCCAACTTGAATGATCTCATCCTTAATCTGCCATTTTACTGCAACTATGTATGGTTTACTCTAGTGTTTGGCAGGTGTTCTTTCTTTCCATTTTGGCCTTGCCAATTTTCTGTATCCCTTTCCAGATAAGAGACTGTCTGCCTAAGGAAATGAACTTGCCTGACCATCACGGGACATCTGGAAGCCATTTGAAATTGCCTTTTCATTATCTTGTATATGTCACTCCTCAACTGTCTGAGCAATTTTTAGAGAATTTCTTTCTAGACTTCCTGGAAACTAAGTCCAAGCAAAGATATTTTACAAACTCCCAGACCAGTAACTATTTGCTTCATGAAGCTGCCCTAGAGGGAACTTAGTCCTATAGGCATATTTGCTGTCCTGTATAAGATGTGAGGCTCATGAAGAGCATCTTGCTTTAAAGGAGGTGTAGCAGTCAGAGATGTTTCATTCCAAAGAGAGTTTTCCAGAGAAGAGATGGGCTTGACTGCACTAAGTCACTTTGCTTTCCCAAATGCACTCCTTAAGAGTCAGCAATGAGACATGGCACTCTAATCAGCTTTTTCTCTCCTCTCCTTTTGTTTCTGCAAATACCTAGCTGGGATTTCCATTTGTCTTCCTTGGTATTTGGCAGCTGGTGCCAACTTTTCTTTCCCCAGCCCTAAGGTGTATTAGAACTTGACTGTGAAAGCCTACTTGCAGCGTGAACGTCTAGTTAGAGTGGTCATTGTCTCCCTCCTAGTCTACTCATAAAAAAATATGTATTTTGACCTTTGGTATAATATGCTCCCCCTCCCCCCAAGTGTATTTGTAAGTGCAAAGCAGCTGCCAGGGGCTGAGGACTACTACACATCCCACTGCTGTTTGTACTAACTGTCAGGCTTTCCTGAATTCTGGACTCCCAAGTTGACTTTTTACTGAACTTGAAAATACCTGTGTTAGACCTCTAGCATTGGTTAATAAGTTGCACAGATACGCTCCAGTTGCTTCAGCTATCCCATAGGACCCTGAGGTACTGATGCTACAGGTATTTCCACTAGCATGGGGACATGGGATATCCTGTCTTGATTAGTATGATTTGCCAAGTGAGGCAGAAGGCTCAGTGCTAGTATCAGCACCGCGTTTGAGAAGGACGCGTGGCAACTCTGAGATGGCCACCAAAGGGAATAGTATAGACAAGAAAAAGCTTCCTGTAAAGGCAGAAATAAATAAAAATTAAAATATGGAAGTGAACTACTCTAAAGCAGAAATGCCATTTGCCATGAGGTGGACAGGTAGCCACTCTGCCAGCGAATGCGCTGTGGAGATACATGGCCAACACTCTCAATGTACTTGTCGTTGCTGATCTGTAGCACCTTATTGCTTAATGAGGTAACAAGCTAAATTTTCAAAAGGTGAGTTACAACAGGTGTTACAGTTGTTAAAAGTACTCTTCTTTGACTTTCTTCACTGAGGCAGAATTGCTAGGAAACGAGTTTACAGAGAAGCAAGGCACTTCACAAAATAGATACTGTAATTGGTAAGGAAATAAGTAGAAAATTGGATTTCTTGTTACAGTAAAATTAAATCATGTGTGATCTTTAATCAAAGGAATACATTTTAGAAATATTTCATAAAAATGAATGCACAAAGGCTGCCATGGAGAAGAATTAATAAAACATTAATTAATAATATTGACCCCAGAAAGTGCGTATGCTTTCAGAGAACAAAGTTGTCTGAATGCATAATTATACTTGACTGTAGTTCTCATGGTATTTTTACAGACTTTTTTCATTAAGTGAATGGTCCAAACTGTTGTTTCTCTCCTCTGATAGCACTAAGAAATAAGAAATATGGGCTCTCTGTAAATACTTTAGGCAATATTTAGACCGTGTAGTTCAGTTCTGAGGAAAATTATCTTGGCCTGAGAGATTGCCTTCAGGTTGCTGTAGGACTCCTGAACAGGAAAGAGCCCTGCTCACAGGGGTGTCTGCCAGTTGTACAAATCTTTTTTTCTGTTGTTTCCAGTGGAAGTTCTGTCTCTACACTTTTTAAAATTTTCATTCATAGCTTGCTTGTATTTTTCCTCCCCCATCCTCCACACTTCTTTGCTACAAGCCCCTCTCCCCATAGGTAGTTGTACAACTTTTACTGCTGTAGTGTTCCAGCCTACTCCAGTGGGATCTTCATGAACCCACAGTGGGTCACCGTGTCTCATACAAAACGATGGGTTTTAGAGAAGGAGCCTTATCTATGAAAATGCAGTTGCCTGCTCAGCTTTTCTGCTTTCTTGCCCTTGTCATCATGCCTTCAACATATTTTCTCTTGCTAAGGATGATGTGGAAGTGGAAATTCACCTTCAGTCATCCCTGGGACCTTGAAAGTATAATAATCTGAAGAGCAGGTGATTTTGCTTTGTTTTGCCCAGCCAGAGAGAAATAAGTGGAACTCGGATGCAGTAAAAACAATGACTTTTCTAGAATTTTTAAAATAATGATAACTTGGCATGTTTCTATGAGAGGAAAATCTGATGCTAATTGATTTTATGGGGTTTTGAGCCATCAGCATTGTTATAATTGGATGTGTCACCAGCTGGTAAAGGAAGCAACTTCTGTAGAAGGGAGAAGGAAACTTCTACAAACTCTGGTACTTATTGTAAGAATATATTTGATTTTGAAGGGTAAATATACAAATAATCAGAAAATAGACTGTTGAAAAAAGAGAGAATGCCTAATGAAATCTGAATTGGAAACATAACACTTTGCAATCTAGCGCAAAATAGTATATAAAGTTAATTGAACACACTGGGTTTTGCAAGCTTACATGTCTAAGGAGCTGCTGTTTTCTTTAATGAAAACATCATCCTTTACAGTGTCAGGAGACCACATGGGAAACTCTCATCTCACATGCCAAATGCCACATTTTGTTAGACTTTTAAACTTTGAAAGCCATTGTAGTTTTGAAATCCATATAAACCAAGGATGATGTGCTTTGTTCAGTGGTGGTTCTTCACCTGTAAAAGGCTGTCAGGAATCACACTCCTTCTGGAAAAAGTGTCAGAGTGTACACTCATTAACTGAGGTTTAAATAATGACATGAAGTGTCATATGTTGACTTCAAAAGATGAAGTGGCTGTCCTGATTTTTGCTGCAGAAAAATAGTTTAAAATCTTCAATAGGAGTAAGTGCAGCTTCTGTGAAAAATAAAAATCATGTAATTTGTTGCAGCTAGGTTTTTATTGAAAACTGTGTATTGAGCCTTGGATTCCAAAGTGGTCTGGAACACTTCTCTACTCAGTTTGCTTTTTGCAAGCCTACCATATGAAAGGTTGCCTTTGATATAAGTTTCAGATTTGGATGGTTTCCAGTAATTCTTTATTCATCAGCATTATCCTAGCACCCTGAAGAACCAGTCATGCATCAGGAAGCCAACCTCATACACACAATCACACAGCACAGGGACTGTCCTGACCAAACCAACTTAAATTAAAAGAACAGGAGATAATAGATGGATCAAATAAGACAGCAAAATTCAGGGAATTGGTGAGACGGTACTGGGCCAGAATATAACTGAGCAACAGTGAGCACACTGGCAGCCTAAGTACTGTCAGCTTCTGGTTTGTTGTTTTTTTCAGATATTAGAGGGAAAAGGAGTCTTAAAAAGGAATTTGAAGGGAGATAATGAAGTAGCTCTGCAGATGTTTACAGGGATTTCTTCCCAGGCATGAAGGGCAGTGTGGGAGGAACATGAAGGCACTTGTTTGAATATTTATAGTGTGGGGGTGGAGGCTTGTGTTGTGGTTTATCAGAGGGAGGTGATGGCATCTTTCTGGTGCATGAGAATTAAAGAAGCAGAAGAGCCTAAGAGGAGTGTTGCAGCCATCAGGCAGTTGGTTCCTTGGAGTTCTGAGGCTGTATCCATCATGGATACATATGGTTTTAGTAGGACAAGTTACAATGAAGAATGAGTGTGGGGGAAGGGTTGTTTACTGTTTTGATTTTGGAGAACTTGATCCAAAACCCAGTGAAGTCAGTGACTTGGGCTTTTCATAGGATGTCATGGAAGGGATTCAGTGCCAGCTAGAGATGTCTAAATGTAGGTGGCTGTGTGTGAGCTAGGTACCGAAGTCCTGTTTTCTCAGTGGAGATACAGATCTTTGGATTCTTCAGGCTAGGTGTCTAATGCCACTTCAGTTCTTCTTGGCCTTCAGCTGTTCCAGAGAGACAGCAATCTCTACAGTCCTGTTAATTGAGTCAGTACAGTCTGTAGACATAGAGGGCAATTCATCACATCCTGAAACTCTCTCTAAGCTACATTAACTGTATTGACTGCATCTCTTGACTGTATCAGGGACTTAATCAGTTTACTCACACAAAGACACCTACACATGGGTCTCAGTAACAAACTGCTCCAAGGATATAAAATCTCATACTGCTGGGTGAAATCCTTATTCTGTTGACATCAGTAAGAGATTTGCCACAAACTGCAGTCAGACTAGGACTTCATTTTCTGTGCTCTATGCAGTATTTCTTATCCAATCGTTTTGCAAATGCTGATACTTCTTTAATTAAAATTTCCTACAAGCTCTTGAATTAACTCCCCTACCCATCTGTTATTCCACTAATATCCCTGATAATGTCTCACAGTAGCTCCCAAAGAGCCTAGGAAAAAAGCTGCAGTATAATATCAGCATTTACAGTTGGTTAGTGAAGTACAAGATAAGCATTAAACTTTTGTAAGGGCACCTACACCCTGCAGTATAACGTGGCACTGAGGTCCAAGTCTGACAGAGATGTGGGCGGGTGTCTCCACACATCACTGTGCGGTTCCTTAAGGACAATAGAAACTTGGGTCTCCAAAGCTGTACAGCTGCCTGCATCCCTGAGACAGCATCCCTTAGTGTAGGGACAGCATTCCTCAGTGTAGGGACAGTGTCCCATAGTGTAGGGGCAGCCCCATGTTAGTGCAGTTGCATTGCCCAGCACTGGAACAAGTTGTCTTGGTGCTTGCTGGAAAATTTCTCTACCACTGTACTGCAGAACATAAGTGTGCTTTAAATAGAAAATATGCTCACCACCTATCTGTAAGATGCTTTTTAATAATGTGCTCTCTGGTATTTTTTTTGTGACAGGTTCTACTTTAAGGAACGCTTTTTTTTTTTCCCCATTTGTGGGCTAAGAAATTGTGCCAGAATAACTGAGAGCAGCACTCCTAAGACTAGAAATGAGTACATGTGAAAAGAACAACTTGTTATAAGTTAGCCTGAAGGGGGAATTTCTAAACTTTTAGTAAAATTCAATTCCCTTCCTTCACGTTAATTAAATTAAAGCTGGGGGGTATAGAAGAGCGTCTCATCGTCATCTGATATATCTGGGGCACAACTCAAGAAACAAAAAGTCATTTACCCCCCTTGGCTTGTCTGTCTTTTTATTGAGATTTCATTTACAATAATGAACTGCTTTTATGCAAAAAACTTTTCAGCGCTACCAAATGAAAGGAGGGACATGTTGACAGGAAGTGAAAGTTGCACAATCTCTGCAAAAGTCCATGACTGAATTGCTTCTCTGTTCATCACAGCCCTGATACAGCATCAGGAGGTTTCTTTCTTCCGCTGACTTGAATGAAAGAAGGATCAGTTCCTAATTGGCCACTTTTGTCGAGGCATCAAAACTTCTTTTAGTTATAAATTATCTCCGTAATGCAATTAAAGAGTGCATGTTTATGACATCCAACAAAATATTCCAGGGAGATGATGTTATCCCTGGAATCAGCCTTTTGGGCTATCTTGTGGAGTGGGTTGATGCAGTAGCAATATTTCTCCAGCTTTTCTCCCATTTCTCACACTTGGAAGCGGTGACTTCTGGCTGTTCTGTGCTGGGCCACATGCAAGCACAGCAGGAGGCTTTTGGCTCCTCTTACTGAATTTGCTGTCCTGACAACTGCTCCTTACCGCCTCAGAGAAAGATCCAGTGGGCAATAGAAATAGCAGGCCAGATGGGGCAGGGGCTAATGTGCCGCAAACTGGAGCAATCTGACCAAAATGCATATTTAATTAAAGACTGTTTCTTGAATTTCTGGCGTGGAATTATGCACTGCCCTTGACTGGTTTGCAGTGACCAGATCTAGTTTTGCATGTTTCAACTCCTGCTCATGTCAGTGGTATTCAGCAGCACTCAGTCTTTCCAGGAATTGCTTAATCCCTTTAGAGATCAGATTTACAAGCATGCTTCAGATAGTCCTCAGTATGTTGTGGCTTAACCAATATGGAGTACAAGGTGCTTACCAAGCCATTCTATCAGTCCCCTTCTCAGTAGGACCAGTAGGGGAGAAAAGGAAAAGAAAAAAAAAAACAACCAACAACCCCAAACTCATGGGTTAAGACAAAGACAGTTTAATACAAGGAGAAAAAAAAAAAAGGCTGTGTACAAAAAGAAAGAAAAAGCAAAAAGGAGGGGAGTGATGGAGCAGCTTTGGGGGGCACCTGGCTTCCAGCAGTTCTGCTGAGTGGCACCCCTACAGTGTATGACTATTGTCACATCCACTGTGGTCATTTCTGGAAAAATCTGCTCTGCTACTTTGCTTTTTCTTTGTTTGCTCATGTTTTCTCCCAAAAATGTTGCCTGTAAGTTTGTATGTCCAAGTAAACGTTAGTGCTACTTGTTCAAAATGCAAGGAATTTCCTTCAGGTCTGGGTTTATGGCCTTCATACCTTCAGGAGCTGTTCTCTAGGTTTTACTAGCAAGATAGGATCCTAACATATGTAGAAGAGGCATGCCAGGAATTACAGTGGACTTCAGTTGCTGGTCTTCATTATCCAGTATTGTTTGGGTTTTTTTCTTTTTGCCCTCCACTTATATCCAAAAATTGGATCTCTGTTAAGATATGTATTTGAGACCTATGACATTTGTGGACTTACCTCAAAATGGACCAGATTCCTTTCAAAGTAATAAGCCACTTCTCTACATATGTCCCCTGTTACCTACTTAAAAAGAGACGCTCCTTTACCCCCTCAGTGAAATCATGGTGAAGTGCTTAGGAGATCTCTTACAGCAGCTCCTGCTGCACTTTGCACCAGCAGTGGTATCCTTTCATTAGTGGAAAATAAACCCTTGTTAAGTGAATGGGGTATAATGATTTAATGATAACATACTTGAATTTCTGTTTCTGTTGTATGCACATGTCCAGTTAAATTTTTCTTGGCCCCATTGTGCAAAAGAATTTATCTGTCCTAACTAAGGAGAATAGTGGGGTTTTTTAATATTCTCATCATGCTGGTAGTAGCATCCTTGATACTGAAAAGCTGTGAAATTATTTTCTCCAAGAGAACATTCTTAGAATACTGCAGTGACTTCAGAATATAAAGACAGAAATTAGAATATGCATATTTAGGTTGCAGTTTTATTAATAATGAATATCAGTGAGTGTGATGGGTTGACCCAGGCTGGAGGCCAGGTGCCCCCCAAAGCCACTTTATCACTGTCCTCCTCAGCTGGGCAGGGAAGAGAAGATAAAATGAAAGGGTTGTGGGCCAAAATAAGGACAGGGAGACATCACTCACCAATTGTCAGGCAAAACAGACTCAAAAAAATAATCTAATTTATTACCAAGTAAAACAGAGTAGAGCAATGAGAAATGAGAGCAAATCTCAAAAATGCCTTTTTTATGGGCCCCTGGGCAACCTTGTGTAGATCCGGCCTGAGGTTGGTGACCCTGCCTGTGGCAGGGGGCTTGGAGCTCTATGATCCTTAGGGTCCCTTCCAACCCATGCCATTCTATGATTCTATGATTCTTTCCCTCCCATCCCTTCTTTATTCCCAGGCTTTACTTCACTCACAATTTATCTACCTCCTACCCCCAAGGGAACAGGGAATGGGGACTGAGTTCAATTCATCACCTGTTGTCACTGCTGCTCCTTCCTCCTCAGGGGAGGACTCCTCACACTCTTCCCCTGCTCCACCTGGGGTCCCTCCAGGAAATTCCCCAACTAGAGTCACCCCCATGGGCTGCAGTTATTCATGAACTGCTCCAGTGTGGGCCCCTTCCATGAGGTCTCAAGTCCTGCGATCAAACCTGCTAGTGTGGGCTCTTCTCTCCATGGGGCTGCAGGACCTACTAAGAGCCTTCTTCAGCATGGACTTCCTATGGGACCACAGCCTCCTTGGAGCGTATCCACTTGCTCTAGTGTGGGCTCCTCCACAGCCTGCAGGTAGATGTCTGTTCCACCATCATCCTCCATGGGCCTCACCCTGCCTCACCATCGTCTTCTGCAGGGACTGCGGAGGAATCTCTGCTCCAGTGCCTGGAGCACCTCCTTCCCCTCCTTCTTCACTGACCTTGGTGTCTGCAAGGTTTCTCACATCTTCTCAGTCCTCTCTCTGGCTGCAAAAGATGTCAGCAATAGCAGAGGTCCTGAAGACATTTCCTAGAAAGGACCATATTGGCCAAGGACACACAGATGAGACGTTGTCTCAACTGGTAAGATGCCAAGATTCAGACCACAAAACAGAAAGAAATGTGATCGGAGTGAGATACTAAGTTGTGGCTCAGATCCAGTCCTCAAAAGAGAAAAATAGGGTGAAGGTTGGAAGGCTTTGTCTGGAAAAAGACACATCTCTACTGCCTTTAATTCTCTGCCTGATGTTACGAAGAAGAAGCTTATGCCCTTTTGTTAGATGTAAATTATGCCTAGCTTAGTTGTGTAATAGTACCATTATGTGTGTTTATGAAACTAATACATTTGGAGATTTTTTTTTTGTGGACTCAGGCCAAAGGTTGATCTCAGTCAGCCTCTCTGTGAGCAAATATCTAGTTACTGAGCTACTGAACACAGTGCTGGTCCCACAAAATTGTTCACCAGTTAACTAAAATGCAGTGATCCGCTCATACACAGAATGGACCCTGACTAAATGTACTGTTCAAGTTCTCTTCATAATAGTTTGTAATGGTGAATCTATTGCTGAAGTTAAGGTATGCAGTTGGTATTCCAGGGACTATGTGAATCTTACTAGAAAAATTACAGCCCATATATTTTCAGCTGTCTATGAATGACCTTGATAAGACTTTCATCAGTGTAGGAAAAGTTTGGAGATAAAACCATCAAAAATGCTTAAGACCCCATTCTTAAATGACTTTCTGTCAGTCCCTGAAATATTCAGAATGGATTGGAAATGGAACTCAGTATTCTAAATGATCTTCAAAAGCAGATAGACAAAACTTTTTGGTGAGGCATGAGCCAAAGGGGTGCAACACACTGACTTTCCTTCTCTTCACGTATCCTGTATGACTGGAGTAGATCACATTTCTGATGGCCTGAGAGTGGAGTAAACGGAAGTTAATTTGTTCTTCTTGTGCACTGCAGGATAGGTATGTGTCACATATTCGTCATTTTCTTGAGGCCCTTGGAAATTTTTTTTAACCCTTTGTCCATCTCAACTGTTTCTGATGTTCAAGAGATGAACCTCCTTGGCCAGTCTAGCCAAAGTCTTTTTTAATTCCTGTGTTTGACCCACCAAGTTGCTACCGTTTCCAGTGCAGCACTTTCTTTGCCCTCTAATACCAGACACAAAGTGAAGTCATAATGTAGTCACTTCCACTTGTTTGATTCAAAAATAGCTTGTCTAATCATGGAGTGTGCCAAGAGATTTTTATGTAACAGTTTTTCATACCACCTGTACAGTTTTTATCTCCTTTCCAGGAAAAAGATCTTCACATTTTGCATCCTAAGACTAATATAAAATTAAATTTAATTCCAGTATGTTTTTCTTTTCCTCTTTCAGATTTTAACAGCTTTCTCTGAAAGTGTTCTTTTTTTTTTCTTTTTCTGCAGACTGTATGTGGATGGACCTTTTGGAAGTCCCTTTGAGGAATCCTTGAACTATGAGGTCAGCCTGTGTGTGGCTGGAGGTATTGGAGTTACACCGTTTGCATCAATACTCAACACACTGCTGTAAGTGAGCTTAAGCCTTTTAAAGCCTTTCCCTCCGCCCCAAATTTACCATAGTAGTGCATGTTAGAAAGACTTTAAGAGTATTAAAAAAATTCAATTAACAAAACATGAGTGATTCACAGAATCATAGAATGGTTTGGGGTGGAAGGGACCTTAAAGATCATCAAATTCCAACCCCTCTGCCATGGGCAGGGACAGTTCTCACTAGACCAGGCTGCTCAAGGCCCCATCCAACCTGGCCTTGAACACCTCCAGGGAAGGGGCAGCCACCACCTCCCTGGGCAACCAGGGATCTACCACTAGTGATCTACCATCCTCATAGTGAAGAACTTCTTCCTAATATCCAATCTAAATCTACCCTCTTCCAATTTAAAACCATTCCTCCTTGTCCTATCACTCCATGCCCTTCTAAAAAGTCCCTCCCCATCTTTCTTGTAAGCCACCTTTAGTTACTGAAATGTCACTCTTAAGATCTCCCTGGAGCCTTCTCTTCTCCAGGCTGAACAAGCCCCAACTCTCTCAGCCTGTCTTCATAGGAGAGGCACTCCCACCCTCTGATCATCTTTCTGGCTGTCCTCTGGACGCATTCCAGCAGGTCCATGTCCTTCTTATGTTGAGGACTCCAGAACTGGACACAGTACTCGAGGTGGGGTCTCAGGAGAGCAGAGTAGATGGGCAGAATCACCTCCCTCAACCTGCTTGTGATGCAGCCCAGGATACAGTTGGCCTTCTGGTCTGCAAGCATGCATTGTCAGCTCATGTCAAGCTTCTTGTCTATCAGCATCCCTAAGTCCTTCTCTGCAGGGCTGATCTCTATCACATCATCTCCCAGCCTGTATTGATAATGAGGATTGCCCCAACCCATGTGCAGGACCTTGCACTTGGCCTTGTTGAACCCCATTCCTGGGAGAGAGGTAGGAGAGTCTGCAGAAGAGCATAAATCATCTCATATAGGCTTTGTAACACAAGGAGTTGTGGTGGGAGTTGTGGCAGAGTTGTGGCAGAGCTGGGACAGTGTCACTGGCTTTTATATCCCGCTGTCAGCTTAGCCTATGATTAATATAAACATAGCCCTTCAGGTAGACTTGTTCTTTTAGACCCTGCCTAGATGGACTATGATAGTGAGTTTTTGAGAGTCAAGAAGTTGTGACAGTCTTTCTCCTGGAAATGCAGGCCAGCTCGCCTGGTCTGTTTGACTTCTGTAAATGTGTAAGCTTAAGGTTTTAAAGGAAAGGGAACAACTTGGATTCAGGTAGTGTTTGGATGTTTAACTCCATTTGAAAGGTTTAAATTGTAGGTATGCCTTTTTATTTGCTTTTTTTTTTCTTCTTTCGCTTTCTTCTTCTTCTTCTTTTTTTAAAAAAAATTATAGCCTTTGACATTGTCTTCAGACAGAACCTCACCTCTTATTTCTGCGTCCCATTGGCAACATGGTTCCTACCAAATTGTGTGCTGTGTGAAATAGGCTTGCTTTTATAATTGCTATTGATTTTTTTATTGTGGGTTGAGGGTTTATTTTTTTTGCTAAAGTATTGCAAAGAGCACCACTCACAGGTTAAGCACCTCTGTTTCATAGGCACAGTGTAAAGAGACAATCAAAGCAGCAAGCCTTCCTTAAAGTGTTGAAAGGCTAGCTGGCTTTGGAAGGGTTTTATGATAGGCATCCAAAGCATTTGTTCTAAGATGAACGTGCTGATGGCCTGAGCTCCAAAGTGAGGTTAAAGCCTGGAATTTAGATGCTGCACACATTCTTCTGGCCTTGATCAGGGCTAGAGCTGCCAGTGCTGAGCACTTCAGAAAATTGTCAGCCCCACCTGTCTCATAGTGCTGCAATCCTCAAAGACCAACTTGGCCTCCTTCATTTTCTTTTCCTGAAGGAATGTGAAACACAGGTACATTTTTACTGAAAGCCTGGACCCCAGGTGGATAAGATGGCTATTTTCCTTGTGATAGATTATCCTTGGCAGTGCTTAGAAAAAATGTTACAGATCATAATGGTGGGCCAGCAGCAGGTAATGTTTGCCTCTACCACTGTGCTATCAGAGGCCATAGAAACTTGCCTAGATATTGTCATAGAAGGTTAGTGTCCAAAAGCTTTTTGCATATCCATTTATTTGGATAAAGTCATATATTGGCTTCCCAACAGCCAATCCCACAACCTGCCTTTGTACCCAACCTTCCCCTTGGGCCCTGTACAATATACAAGGGAATTGTTCTGTGATTTTGGGGGAGAATTGCAGCTTTAGCCTGCTTTCCTTCTCAGTATTTAACCATCCACAAAGCATTGAATGAGTGGGTGATCTGCCTGTTGTCTTTGCCCTGGCTTAGAAGCAGAAATTAGCAGATAGGAACATGAAAGTGCTTCACGATGCCAGTGCTGCGGAGCAGTCCTGTTGTGTCAAGGACAAAACAGATCCAAAGCCTGTCGTCGTAGTCATTTGTTTCCCACTCAATTGTGTGCGTGTTGTATGTACATAATTTAATTGCTGGTCCTGCCCTTTCCTCTGTTTAACCATTGAATGCTATGCCCTGTTTTTTAAGAAAATAACTTACATTAAGGAAAGGTAGTGGCTCTCTTGCAGAAGGTTCTGTAAATATAATAGCTGTTCTTATGGGCATAAGACAGAAATGCACAAGAAACGTTATCTATGTGTGGACTTGGTTGTAATGGGGGATATCACCTGTCTTGCATAATATATACTGCTGGAGGTAGACCTAGGCATATGTACCTGAGGTGCTATTTTAAATCTATTTTTGACTTCACAGAATTACGTAATCACAGAATCACAAGGTTGGAAAAGACCTTTAAGATCATCAAGTCCAAATGTTCCTGTCCTATGCTAAACCATATCCCTGAGTATCTCATCTACCCATCTTTAAACACATCCAGGGTCGGTGACTCAACCCCCTCCCTGGGCAGCCTGTTCCAGGCCCTGACAACTCTTTCAGTGAAAATTTTTTCCTAACATCTAATCTGACCCTGCCCTGGTGCAGCTTTGTGCCATTTCCCCTTGTCCTATCTCCTGTCACCTGGCTGAAGAGACCATCACCCACCTCTCTACAACCTCCTGTCAGATAATTGTAGGTGGTGATAAGGTCTCCCCTCAGCCTTCTCTTCTCCAGGCTAAACATCCCCAGCTCCCTCACCTGTTCCTCATATGATTTGCTCTCCAGCCCCTTCACCAGGGGACTGCAAAGTCTTGCAGTCCAAACCTCTTCATCTGGCTGCAAGGTTTCATCCCCAAGAGCAGTGTTTTGTTAGTGAGACACAGGAGTTCAATACAAAAGGCCTTGCATTTTTCTCTTCTTTTATCCCTTTTTACGGCAAGAGGTGCTTATTTTCCTTGCCTACTGCTCATAGTTATCCTGCCACATCTGATCAGATTGTGGCCATTCCTATGGGCTTGTCTTAGTATAGGCAGTCAGAAAAAAAAGGATGGAGGAAATCCTTCTTGGTGGGTCAACAGTTCACAAATAAAAAATCTGAAGTCAGGACTTAAAAGACAGTGTACTCTCCAGTTTTACAGCACTTTTTTTTCTCTGGGGGTTGTTTACACAGAAGGTGAGTTCTCAGCCCTGACAAGCTGCTTGAGAATGTCTCCATCCTTGCTCCTCAGACTTACAGTGGAGGTTAGGGGTATGGTGAGGCAAGACAGTGGTTAGAACTCTATTCTGCAATACCCTTGATGGATATGCCAGCAACCCTAGAGATTGAAATAATGCACAGTGGGTATGGTGAAATGTATCATGAAACTTTTCTACTAGGGTTGGCTCTGGGAGTAGCATTTGAAGTTGACAGGCCTTTTCTATCTGAAAGGTATTTTAGGAGGAAAAGGAGGAAACAAGCTATGCACTGGCTATTTCAGTAATCAGAACAACAGTAAACAGCACTGGCCAGCTAAGAACACACTTCCTAGATATTTGTGCTTTGTTTGCTCTCATTCATCATCAAGATATTTTCACTTCTGTTTTCTGTCCCAGTTCTTTCTAATCCTTCCTTTGTGCTATATTTGTGTTTTATTTGCATTAAAAATCTGACGCAAGTCCTGTTTTTCTAAATGCAATGCTAGAATCTGCCCGTGACTGCACTTTCCTCACCAGCATTTTCTGAGGACTGCAATATATCACACAGTTCCCTAACACAATGGAGCACTGATTTGATTTAGTCTTTGTGATTTTGCTAGGGTATTAATTATAATCAACCAGAGCCTTTCACATATAAAGGCAGAATTAAGTCCTGACATTATTGCATTTGTCAATATTTTTCTCTCATAGATCGCTTTGTAAACCTAATAAAGAATTGACATAATACACTTGAACTCAGAATGTCCGATTTGCTTTGAAATAAAAGTTTGATGATGATGCATGAATCCATATTTGCAGCCCAAATCATCTCTATAGCTGACAACTTCCTAATTCAGAAACAGTATCTGTGAAGGGTGTTAGCTCTGTGCTGGAGATTTAATATTCTCAGGATCATCCTAATGAGTTGCGTTGGCCATTTCAGTGTCTGATGTGTCATAGGATGAAGAACAACTTAGCTGTTGGCTTCTAATGGAAATTCACATTTCTACTAATGAATATAAAGCATGTTAATTAATGTTTCCTTTTTAAATGACAATTTTTAATTACGCAAGCATTTTATTTTTAAGTGACGGCTGGAAATGCTACAAGCTCAGAAGACTCTACTTCATTTGGGTCTGCAGGGACATTGAATCTTTCCGCTGGTTTGCAGATCTGCTCTGTATGCTGCATAACAAGGTAATGGGTGTTTCTTGGAGGGATGCTGACAACTTAATAAGCACAGGGTATGTCCACACCACATCATAACTGGCATGTGACAGAGAAAGGCAGCCTTGCTTGAAGCAAGCAACCTTCAGCAGTACCTCTGCTTCCGCTACCTGACCCAGACTCCTTTTTGAGCTTGCAGCTGCACAAACCACTCTCTGGTATTTCATTGCAGAGTGTTGCTATCCACCAGTAGTCTGTACACTTGTCTGTGAAATTTATGAGATGGAAGAAGAACGTGCAGTTTGGGGAACCTGAGTCGCCTTTAGCCATTTGGCTAGTAGACAGCTTGAGAAGGGAGAGGAACTTACAATTTCAGGTCGATTTTAAGAGCAGTGTAGCTTCCTAAAATACCATTTTGTATGCAGCACGATGCACAACATTCTGGAGTACACAGAGGTGTGCTATCCAAGTGTCTCTTCTTCATTAAACAGATTACTTCACTGATGCTGAAACCCACATCATTCAGGACAGTAGGCAGAAGTGACTTTACACTTACATTAAGAGAAGGGATATTATTTCACTAGCTGTTTTTATCATCTTCCCAGCTTTGGCAGGAGAATCGACCAGACTATATAAATATCCAGCTGTACCTCAGTCAAACAGATGGAATACAGGTATGTGGCTAAAAGCTGTTTATAAACCTAACTAGACCTTGGGGTAGTAGACAATGCAAACTGTCAGTCAGAGGCAAAAGGGAATTACTGCAGATGGTAAAAGCAGGAAATGAGGTCATAAACTCAAATGACTGATTCATTACTAGGGCAAGAGAGCAAGTCCATCCCCACAGCATTACGAGAATCTAGACAAGTAGCCTTAACTTGATTAGATGTGGGCACAAATCCATATCTTCCTTTTCTAGGAAAGAGGTTCTTCCAGGCCAGGCCCCAGATCAGACAGTTGGCTGTGTTTGATGGGAAATATGCTTCATTTCTGGGCTAAGAATCAGAATATAATAAGTCTAGGACCTTGCAAGCTCAAATCCTCTTTTCAGATTAATATTTTGAGAGAAAATAGCTATTTTTAAAAGTATTTTTTAATTTTTTTTGCATCAAATATAGACATAAGTTAGAGATTTCCTGATGTGTGAAACTGGAAATTACACTGAACTGTCAATTGTCATGTATTACCAACCCCAAAGCTGTGCTAATTCCCCAATTCTTGGCATCTCCCATAGCTATTTACACTGACTGTCTTCATTTTGCATTAGTTAGCACACGAGCCTAAGCCTGATTCTTTACCCCACTGCATCTGGAAGCTTGTACCTAATTGATGAACTTGGTGTCTAAGTGCTAGGTTAAAATTAAAACCCAAAGAGAACTTTGTTGCAGTGACAAGGCAAGGCAGTAATAATAGACAATTTAAAGCAAGTTTTCTAATTCTGTGTATCAAGCAGCTATTGAATTTATTGAAGTCAACTTTAAGTCTTTCTTCAAGGTCGCTTTTGTTTTGTGGCTGTTGAACAAAGCTGGCATGAACCATACCTCATGATTTCTCAAGGGAGAGTTAAACTCAACTCTCCATTGCTACACAGCTTATGTGTTCACTGATGTTAGTCCAAAGTGCTGGCTGCTCCCAAAACTGGGGCACTTTCCCTTCATGCTCCTTTTGCTCAGAAGTAACATGCCTCTGTGACAACAGGGACCCAAGCTCATCCTTCAACAGATACCTCCTCTTGAATGCAAAAGGCCAATGGAGGATGAGGCTCAGTGCTTGCTCTGGTACAAGCAACGTTTCAGGTCTTTCAGCAGTGAATGTGGGAACCTAGATGAGATGAAACTTCTCTCTGCCTTCCTGTCTGATCAGGACAGAGAACCAGAGAAAGGGAATGCCCTGCAATTGAAGGGTATTTGACCTTATCGAAATTCTGGTGAGTTAGCACTGCTAGAATGGGTTGGGATCCATCCAGGGAGCAGTTTTGGCTGCTTTCTGCTGTTACAGCAGCTCAGAACAGCTGGCAAGCTACTCTCAGGGAGAAATGTAAAATTTGCCTTGTTACTTTTTCAGGCCTAGTCATCTTAATAGCTACTTGTACAGAGTGAAGAAAAAGGGCTTCAGACAGAAATATGATTTTTGCATAAGCGGTGTTTCTTCCAACTTAGCATTAAAAGCCAATGAGGGAGTGAATAATAGGAGTGTGGTTATTGTTTTATGGCTTAAATAAATTGGTTTAAAAGTAATGGGGAGATTAATGAGCAGCTGCATGAGGAACAATGTATAACGAACACCAAGGAGAGCCATCGGTGGAGGTATCAGTGCATGAAATGGCTTCAGTTTTAATCACAACTGCCTGATACTTGTGCTCAGTTTTACACCTCTGCCATACGGTAAAGTCAGCCAATGTCAGAAATGGGAGCCCTGGGTGATGTGAGGCAATTTGCAAATCAGGCAGAATGGATTTTTTTGTTTGTTTCTTGCAGAAAATAATTGGTGAAAAATATCAGGCTTTAAACTCAAGGCTTTTGATTGGACGACCCCGGTGGAAACTCCTTTTTGATGAAATCGCAAAGTGTAACAGGCGGTGAGTACCAGTCTGCTGAAAGGATGCCACAGTTTGAAGGGTGGAGATATTACCTCTTCCCAGCTATATTGGTATGGAAATATTTCTGCATTTTATCTCAGAGTGTAATGTTTAAGCTACTGATGTGGAGATTAGCTGATGTTGTGCTGTGAGGGATAGCCTGTACAAACAGAAACTTCTTTTCTTCTTTTTTTTTTTAACACTCAGAACAGTTCATCTTTTCATGCAGCTGGGATGTTCAGCGGCCCAGAAAATGAAAGTAATAGATTTCCATCTCACTGCTCAGAGATTACATATGTTTTTGTTCATGGCAATATCTCACTTGCAATATATCCTGGTTTTATATATAAAGTTACATTTTTTAAGATGGTTGACTTCTGCTATAATTTTCATGATTTATAGTGCTGCTTTATAAACAGAATGCACAAGGAAGAATCTGATTGCCCTGCATTGTTTTTATTCAGAGGATATATTGTCTTTGGATATTCCTGGCACTTTGTATTCTTTGTTAAGACCTGGCAATGCCTTCTTACTATGCTAGGCAAGCATTACGGTTAAAAACAAGACAGTTGTAAACCAGAGAAGACATGCAATTAGACTGGGGAATGTCTTTGTCCCAATCAGACTTTGTTGGTTGAGTGTTTTACCTGCCCCTCCCCCCCGCAGTTTAATGCCTCAGAACTGGATCTGGTAGAAAGGATTATGTGAATGTTCTCTGATCCACTTCTGGCAAAGTCAGCAACATGACCACCCTCACTAGCTGTTCATAGTAATCTGTGTGCGCCAGGTTCGGAGGTGCTCTCACGGTCACCTGCAGAACATTCTCTCAAGAAATTTGTGTTTGGTTTCATTGAACGTCTGCCCGTGGCTTATTGACTCATCTGAGGCTGGATATGACTAGAGGACACTGATCTTTGGCTCTTGAGAAATACTCAGTGCCAGTATGTTTCACTACTGGCAGTCATCACATAAAGGGTAAGAGGCTGATGTGTGGCTGAGGGTGGCCCTTGTGTTGAGTCATGAGTTTCAGAAAGGACCCTTTTGTTTTCTAAACATCTCAGAGAGGAGTCTAGGTACAGCTAGGTTCAGTCCTAGTCCAAGACTCGATTTATGTCTAAAACTGTATATATAAAACCACATATCAGAAGCGTTGTTGCCTGTCAGAGCCCCCGAAGGACTTTTACTGAAACAGTTTCATAGAGTTGAGACTAACAGGAAGTTTATTAAATGACAGATACAAAAAAGGATCGCTGTTGATAAATGCACTTACTGCAGTAGCAGTAATACATCACTGTGATTATAACTAAAATGCTAGCAAAATACTTTCCCAGGTATTCTCACCAAAAGGATGAAATCATAAGTGCTTACTTAGAAGGGAAGGCGTCCCTGTCTTGGATGGAGGAGAAGGAGCACAGCCCATTGACTGCCTCTTCAGGGTCTTCGATTTCTTCTTCCCCCAGTTCTTGGGGTAACTTCCTCAACACCCTTTATACCCTAATCTTAGCCATTCCCTCCCAGGGGTGACATATAACATGACTTGGGTGGAGAGTTGAGTACTATAGTCATATATGTTTAGCATGTACTGCTTTTGGCTTATTAGCATATTTATGGGTGTCAACTTTAATATTAACACTGCAGTTAATGAAGCAAACAATCTCACTCTGGGCACTGTAACCTTCAATATTCTGTGTTTATTCTGCAGTTTATACCCAAAAAAAGGTCGTCCTGCTGCTGTAAGGCTCCTACCTTCAGCTGCTTCTCCTGCAACCATTGGGGATCTCCATCTACAATATTTGCATAGGTGATAAGCAGGCACCTGTGGTTTGAACCCTTTAGGTGCAATTCCCACAGCAGCATAAGCTGCTGACAGTGTGTATCTTGAGTTCAGGACCTTGAGGTTCTTGTAGACAGGGCCTCTTGCCCAGATGCCCCAAAGGCTGCTGCAGAAGGACATCCCTAGTAGGATTCTCACACTGGTCAAACGTGTATCACTTGTAGAAGGTCTTTGTTGCAAAGTATCATGGGAAAGAAAGGGAAATAGAGAGGTCAAAGGAACAAGCTGACTCTCTGGCTCAGACTCCTCTGCATAGAGGATCACTGACCTTTTATGCTCCGTTCTAATGTCTTTTTTGTTGAACTGTGTGAATCCAGTTCTAAAATATTAAATTGATGAGGTTTCTGCCAATTTCTCGCTAGGCAGTAAGTGCACATAATAGAGATGAAGCTATTCGTGGTAGTCATACTTGCTTTTTCTTTTGTGCTTTCCATCACATTACTCCTAATGAGACTTGAAGTACCATTTCCTCTGCATTTCCACATGAGACCTTTAAATTGTGCCACCATTTCTAAACAAGGTATCTTTTAGTACCTAAATAAGGTTCTGAGTCTTTTGAATATCCCACAGTTACTAAGATTCAGGCTTCCCCACCCTTTGGCACCCCTTTATCAGGGTTTATAGATAAAGGTCTATATCTATAAACAGAGTTACATATTACATGATAGACAGTAGTGCAACCTGTAACTCAGCAATCCCACAGAAATGTCACTGTTACAGAATGTGTAAGGTTGGAAGGGACCTTTAAAGGCCATCTAGTCCAACTCCCCTGCAGTGAGCAGGGACATCTTCACTAGATCAAGTAGGTCAGAGCCCATCAAGCCTGACCTTGAATATCTCCAGGGGTGGGGCCTCCACTATCTCTCTGGGCAACCTGTTCCAGTGATCTGCCACCCTCATAGTGAAGAATTTTTTCCTAATATCCAGCCTAAATCTCCCCTTTTCTAGTTTAAAACCATTACCCCTCATCCTGTGGTATGTGGATGCTCTCCTTGTGTTCCTGGATGAGACAGGAGCTTCCATTTTTCTCTACAGTCCAATTTCCTGGTCTTCCACTAACTTTATTTCAGTTCTTATTTCTCAGTAACTTTCCACCTAAACAACCACGCTGCAATATGGAGACAAAAAAAAAACCCAAAAAACAACCCACAAAACCAACCCAAAACAAAATACCCAAAAAGCTCAAAGCAAAGCAGGGCAACAGAGTTGTTTCCAACATCTGGTGCCAGTGTTCAGGCTTTCTCATGTATTTGGAATCATCCCCTTGGGCTTGTTTATGGGCAGCCAAGATATTTTCCACTTTTTGTCTTGTGATTTTAGTAAAAACTGCACATAAATAAACATGCAGCTGGCAAACTTCTCATCGGTTTAGATATCTGATTGGTTTGTGGTTTGTGTATTGTTGCTGTTTGGGTCCCAAATAAGCAAAGTGCGTTTGTAAGTGAGCTTTGCCAGACCTTCAGAATGTGACATAGGACAACCCAGCATCAGGTTCCCGATTCTTTCTTCTGGACTAATAGGAGCGGACGCATGCCATCTACTGTTGGTATTTTATATGACACCCGCAGTCCCAAGGATGTGGACTGGGACGGTTTATATAATAAATTACTGGTGTTGTTTTTCATGCTCTGTCTTTGAGAACGGAGAAGCAACCTTGTTTCTGTTCAGTTGTCTCCTGGATGAAAAGCTTCTACCATGCCTTGGCTGCCATGCTGTCTCAATTCTGCTCAGGTCAAATGGACACGTGCTTTTTGACAGATGGAGACTGACCTAGATAAAGACATGAACATCTGTAGGAGAGAAAGGCATGGAACACCATGATACATTTCTCATGCACTGTAAAGGAGAAACCTCTCTCTAGGAATGAATGTGGGATTTAAAACTGGAACATTTGGAGTCCTGACTCTGCTCTCTCTAGGTAGTGCAATGTTTCACCTCTCCCTCACCTCCCGCTGTTCATAAAATGGCTGTAAGACTATGTGCTGACCTCCTCATCCCATAGGAACACTGAGGAGTTACTTGCTTGGTGCTCTGAATGAGTAAAATCCAGTATTAATGTTTATAATTATTACAAAGAATGGCCTGTGACACACGTACCCTAGTAGTAAATGTGTCAGTAGTACTGATTGGATTTTCAGACATTATGCCTTGGCAATACCTAAATGCCTGTTCTCAGCTTCACAAGATGAAAGGTGAGCCATTGACCTAAGCAAGAGAGATGCAGTGACACCCCATCAGCTCAGCATAGTAGTGTGCTGCTCCATGCAGTGGCTGCTTTCAGCTGCCTGCCTTCTCACGTCACAGCAACCAGGCAGGAGCCAAGCAAGGCGGGGAGGAAGGTATCTGCAAGCTGGGAAGTGGGGGGTGTAGGTGAGGAAAGACGTGGGCTGTGAACTGTGGGATGTAAGTGGTCCAGAATAGATGCTGATGGTAGGGAAATCTATACCAGGAAGGAACTTTGAGAGCCTTTGACTCACTGCACAAGGCAGAGCAGTTTTGGGCAGCCGGGTTTTGGGAAACCTTGTTAGGTCTCTTGTGTGACCTTAGAAAGTTCATTTAGCCTTCCTGTGATTCTGTTTCCTAGCCAAAAATTCTCTGTACCTTGGAAGGATGCTGCTGGGATGAGAATACATTGGCAGTATATGCTTCTTAGACATGCCTGTGCTTTGGGGGCTAGATATATATGTGGAATGAAAAGGAGAGAGACAAATGAACACGTTGGGTTTTATTTATCAGTTGTCTGTACTAATTAGACTAATAAAAAACCCAACAACATTAATTCTGTCAATTAAATGCATGGTAGAAGACTGATTATTGCTGGTGGTTCATGTAGCATTTTTCTCCACTGCACAGACAGTGTTCAGGTTCTGCAAGTGCCAAGGAATTTTACTTGAGAGCATCAAGTAATAGCATTCTCATTATTTCTGCAAATCCAGCCACCAACACAACACCCCTTACCATTAAAAAGACTTCTGCCACAACAGGAAAGTTTAATAGATACACGCAAGGGTGGGAAAAACACAAGTTATTGTTGTGGTTTAACCCTGGCCAACTCACTGCCTGCCCCAATGGGATGAGGGAGAGAATCAGAAGAATAAAAGTGAGAAAACTCATGGGTTGAGATAAAGACGGTTTAATAGGTAAAGCAAAAGCCACCCACCAGCGAAACAAACCAAGGAATTAATTCCTCACTCCCCATGGGCAGGGAGGTTGTCAGCCAGATCCAGGAAAGCAGGGCTCCATCACACCTAACAGTGACTTGGGAAGACAAACACCATCACTCCAAATGCCGCCTCCTGCTTCCTCCTTCTTCATCCAGCTCTGTATGCTGATCATGATGTCATATGGTATGGGATATCCCTTCAGTCAGTTGGGGTCAGCTGTCCCAGCTGTGTCCCCTCCCACCCTCCTGCGCACCCCCAGCCCACTCACTGAAAAGACCTCAGCTCTGTGCAAGCACTCCTCAGCAGTAACTAAAACATCCCTGTGTTATCAACACTGGTTTCTAGCACAAAACCAAACCACAACGCCACAGCCCCACTGTGAAGAAAATGAACGTTATCCCAGCCAAAACCAGCACACTTAGGAATATTTGCTATGGGTTGATGGGAGAGGTGGTTTAATTGAAGGCAATTAATGTCAGTGTTCTGAGATGGCTGTGCAAGGACACTGTTGCAGCTACCAGCGTGACGTTGTGATCCTTTCTGATATTTGGGTCCTCAGTTGTGTGGTGCCAGTGCTGCTGTGCACAGGTACAGTGTGTACCTGCAGTGCTGCCTGAGCTGCTGCCTGACATTTGCCACACACACTTGACAGTATGCATCAGAGATTTCTTATATGCGTTAATTTCCTCCTCTCACCAAACTCATACCTGGGCAGCTTTGAACTGCGCATTTGATTATCCTGCTTGTGCTGAGATGTTTTATATTAAATCACTACTGCATAAAATCCTGAAGCAGTCTCAAGCAGAACTCAAGTCTCCACCCTCTTGGTGAGTGCCGTAGATCACAACAGTTAGAGCCATGTCCCACCTTCTGTGCTCACTCTCTCTCCATCCCACTAAATCTTTAAGATCTCTCTCTGTAGTGGCACAATTTCATCAGGGAGATGAGGAAGTTTGATTTTCATGATACAGAAGAGAAAGCAGCACATCCTCTTTCCTTGCTCCTTCCTTTCCCTTCTTCTCATCTTTCAAAAAAAGGGATGATGAATATCATGAGCACCTCAGTCCCACTATTGAGGATGTGCCATGTTCTGATGCTGGCTCCTGTTCTGAGCCCTCAGGTTCTGTGTGACTGTGTCTGACTTAAAACTTGTGTTTATGGTGACCAGAGATCAGAACACCCTTTTTGGTGGAGGGGCATGAAAGTCAGGTCAGGTTAACTAATGAACCCAAGCTGATAGCTGTGGGTGACGAACAAGGATCGTATTTGGTGTTTGGCTTCTTGTAAGGCTTTCTGATATGGCTGCTGCAGGAAAGATTGCATGCTAATGTGAAACTAAAGCAGTAAAGTTATTCTGCTGCTGCCAGAAATAATCATGGGTTAGTAGTGCTCTGTTTTCATTAGTGTAGCAAATCACTGTTAGTGACTAGATCTCCTGCCGGTGTAAATCACGAGTTACACTAATGAAGTCGTTACAGTGAGGCACATTTTTAACAAGAAAAAAGTGATTAATCATGGAAAAAATTGGAGTGGGAAGTAGTAATTTTTCATCACTTGGTGTGTTGAGACTAAGATGAGGTACTGTTTTCTAGGGGTTGTTGTAGTCAAATAAAAAAGTGGTAGGACTTGCAAGGAAACTTAGATCTTCTGGCTTTAGTAAGACTAACCAGGTAATCTAGGGAGCTGTTCTCACCTTAAAATCTGTACATAGTTGGCTTATGTGTAACACAGGGAGGCCAGAGTCCAGTTCTGTCTGTTGTTAGAAGTTACTATCCTCAATGTCATAACTTCTTTCCTTTTTTTTTCTTTTTTACAGCAAGACCATTGGAGTTTTCTGTTGTGGACCAAACAAAATCTCTAAGATACTTCATAAACTGAGCAACAGCAGCAACTCTTATGGGACAAGGTTTGAGTATAATAAAGAATCCTTCAGCTGAAAGTCTGTTGGACTAGCAAGACTCTCTAGAAGATAAAAGTGCAATGTTTTTTGCTTGTACAACTCAAAAGTTCATCTGTGGTTTAAACAGACAGAAATGTACCAAAGAATAGCACAGATTTTCTTATTTATGATTATTTAAGACTTTGGAAATTGATGGATGCAGCAGTATACCAACAAATAATAAGTGCTTATGCTCAAAGCCAAATGCGCTCACACAGTATTTGTGTCAGTGATGATTCTTCGGAGCTGTTTCTGTTAATTAAAAAGCACAGAAGCTGGGGACAGACACAGTTGCTTTAAAAGCTGATGAAAGAAGAATCTGTGGAATGTTTGAACTTCTTCCACTTCAGTCCTCTGAAGCTGGATCAGTAAACCAAACCCCAGACTAATCCAAATGACAAAATATTGTGCATTACGAGGACCTATTGCTTTTGTTGGTATACAGATCTCATGGCTTTGGGGTGGAAACACTCCATATTAAAAATTTATACATTGCAGAATTGGGATTCTGCATTTAAAATACAGTGTTACTCGTGCTAGTCTATTTCTGTAATGGATGTGAATATTCCCACTCTGAATGGAGGAGAGGGCAGAGTATGGGGAAAGATGTAAGGTAACCTATGGGAAAGTGAGCATAACTGTGTAGTACCTGTGGGCAGGCTCCGCCGTCATGTAAATCACAGGCTTTTGACAAGCAAACAGCTCTACGTGGAGAACTCTTTTATCTTGCATCGATTCAGTGTTCAGTAAGTTTGCAAAGTAAGTGTGATTTATGCAGCCAGAAGGATGGAGCAAGAAAAGTGATTAACAGGAGAAGACAGGATATGATGTTTTATTACACCACACACTCAGCATGGAAGTTGTGCTCATTCTGCACTCACATGCCCTGAATGTCAAATACTTAAAGCATTCAAATGATCTTTCTGATTATTTTACAATGCAGGAGGTTGAAATCAAATTTTAGAGATTCCCCAGTATGTTTGGTTGACTGTGATCCTTTTGAGTACCTTCCCTGGAGTTACACTTGATTGCACTGATGTCACCAAAAGCAGGATCAGGACAGATCTACAGCAGAGTAACAAAAAAGCCCTTGTTACTGTGGCACTTTGCATCATGTGTGGAGACTGAAACCTTGTAGGAGCTGCAGAATTGTTTCACTATGTCCCAAAGGGGAGGATCTGAAACATCCAAATTTAAGCTCTCCTTTCCTTCCTCCCCACAGCCATTTTCCAGTCTGCTCGTAGTTGCCATGGCAGGACAAGAGGTTGAAACAGGCACTTCAGAAACTTCTTTCTGAGGAGCAACTTTTTTTTCCTCCATCCAATAGCCAATCCAACTTCCTTTATTTCTTCTTTACCCCCTTTACGTTATTTTGCTGAGGCCATTTAAGCAGCCATCAGACACTTTACTGGTATAAATATGCATCCTTCTGGTGCATCTTAATAGGGGAGCATCACTTTACACATGCTGAAATCCTGGCCCTTAATATCCCACGACAACCTGTAGTGTTTGCAGCACACACAGCTGTAAGATAGCTCCGCATGTCTCATGCCTGTGGTTCACCTGTAACTAGTATTTGATTTAGTTTCCATCTTTCCCAGTGAAGACCTTTGTTATTTTAGCAGGAAAGACATAATTTTCATTTGACAGCACAAGCTCTGTACAGAGTTCTACAAGTACCGGTGTTCAGAGGGAAGCGTTTTTCTAGTAGGTGTTGTACAGGCATGTTGTACGTGTAACCAGTGAAAATGAGTTTGGACTTTGCCTTGGCACCTTCTCCTCAGGAGCTGACCTCAGTTGCAGCAGGGTGGAGGTGCAGCAGTGAAGCCTTATGGGACATGTTCCTCAGAGTCTGGTTTCCGTCTCTGGCTTTGCCTGATTCGGAATTTAGTGGGGGAAGGAAAGAGCCAGAGATGGACTTAATCCAACTGATGAGAATTCTCGGAGTAGCCTAGAGAGGAGCTAGAGTAGCCATTATTTTCCCATTGCATCTTATTCATCCATCACTGTAAAACAGGAGGTATGCAGAAAAGGATTACATCCCTTTTAATCATGAAGATTAATTTCTAATGCTGCCTGTGTGGGTTTTATAATAAGCATAACACTGATGGCAAAATGCATAGATATGGACATATTGCCAGTACTGCAGGCTTCTGTGCTGGCTGGCAGTTAGCAGGGAGCATGAGTGAAATCACTGCTGCATCTAACACCCACAACCGGATGGTGATCTTTCTCCTCTTGTTTTAGGATCTAATATCTAATGGTTTTTAAATAAGGTTTGGAGTCATCTACTTACGATGTTGTTTGTGGTTTCGTGTCTCCTCTCTGGTGGATATTGGTTCCATTACTGTATAATGAGCAGCTAGTTTTGTAGTTAGCTCTGTGCTAAAACAGATTACATTTTCTGGCTTAGGTCTTCTATAGGTAGCACTTTAAAATTATAATACCAGTACTGTACTCTTGTTCTGCATTGTAGTGGGAGCTGACGCTGAGTGCACGCATGTGAAATGCCTGTTGTTAATTCTGCAGCGCTGCCAGAGCAAGACACGGGCAAAGCCACGCTGTCCCTCCTCTTTCTGCCTTTGCCCTGCACCAACCTCAGCTGACCCACTTGTACAACAGACTCAGAACCATCTACCTTTCCCAGGTGTTGCGAGGCTTAATTCATGTTTTGGGATCACTTCAGTGCACCTGCAGTGAAAAGGTCTGCCTAATTGCTATGGATCTCTATCTGTGCTTTACTTTGTGCAAACCTTTGTGATATGGGTAATTGTGAGACCGGGTGAGGGTAAGTTTGGGAACAGGGTAAAAGCTTCAATTCCTTTTCTCCATTTCCTTGAGCTATGCTCTTTAGAGGGGTGAAAAGTTTAAGGGTTAGTGACTGTGACTTGACTTTGGAAGTGGCAAGTGTTACTGATAAACACGGTCTTTCTACGGGCTGCATTGACCTTGCTGCTTCTGAGCGTGCACCTCCAGCTTGCAAAAACTGAGCCAAACCCTCTTAAACTCCATAGCTTTTTTATCTGTGAGCCAGGCATACATGAAAATATAACTCTGTGCCAGGCACATCAGTGAAGGCTGACAGCCCTTACAGATCAACTGGATTTATGTAATTCAATGTCTCTTTATGCTTTAAACTGAGTTCTGTGAGTCTGCTGACAGGGGGAGGATCACAGAATCACAGAACATTAGGGGTTGGAAGGAACCTTGAAAGATCATCTAGTCCAATGCCCCTGCCAGAGCAGGATCACCTAGACTAAATCACACAGGAACGCATCCAGGTGGGGTTTGAATGTCTCCAGAGAAGGAGACTCCACAACCTCTCTGGGCAGTATGTCCTAGGGCTCCGTCACCCTCACAGTGAAAAGGTTTCTCCTTATATTCACATGGAACTTCCTGTGCTCCAGCTTGCACCCGTTGCCCCTTGTCCTATCACTGGTCATCACTGAGAAGAGCCTGGCTCCGTCCTCCTGACTCTCACCCTTTACATATTTATAGACATTAATAAGGTCACCCCTCAGCCTCCTCCAAGCTAAAGAGGCCCAGCTCCCTCAGACTGTCTCATAAGGATCCCACCATGTATTCTGCCACTTCTCACTGCAGGCTCCTCAGTGTTTGCTCAACAGGATCTTTGTGGTTTATTCATCGTACGTGTTTTGGGACTTTTCCTTAAAACTGAAGAGTTTTCGTGCTGTGGTGGAAAACAAGCCCTTTCTTGTGGACTCAATGGGAGTCCAGCCATCTTGGACAGCAGTGTGAGCCTTGTGGCTTTACACAGCAAGCAGCTGGACTCACTAGATTTACCCAAGCAATTCTACTCCTGTAGCACGGAGATGTGAGCCCTGATGGAGCCTGGGAAGGCCTGATGAGAAGTCATCTCTTTGTCTCCAGAGTCTGCAGGACAGCCTGTCCCTCTATGGAGATTATTCCAGCCCTGAATTTGGAGCAACACGTCTTTATTTCAGCATATGGTCCTAATAGCACATGAGTTCTTCCTTGGTCCTTTTACTGCTCTTCTAGGAGACAGAACTGAAAGGAGTATGAGAGATCACAACATACAACCTTGAATGTGGGCTGGGGAGACACCAGTGTGTACCACAGACGCTCAGTCAATGACTGCGCTGCTTAAAGTAGAAAAATTAAGCCAAATCCATTTTTCTGCAAAACGCTGATCGTTCTGCCACAAAAGACTAAAGCACAGTTGCTCCTGCCCACACAAGCCTGATGGGAAGATGTATGAAAGCACTGCGCAGACTCAGCTTTCCCCCGCGCCGTGCTGCACGCACACCGCACCCCGAAGGCAGGCTTTCCCCCTCAGCACTGAAGCCCCGTCGCTTCCCTTGGTTGCAGATCTGTACCTGCCTTGTTAGCAGATGTGCTTTAACAAGTGAGAGAGGTATATGCTACATATGCTTGCATCCATGCACAGGGTCTGACATAAGCACAGCTCAGTACCAGCAAGTGTGGAGACATCCCTTTGCTTCTAATGCTTGTAGAACATGGGTAAGAAAGTAACAAAGGGGAAAAGTAATGGCTTGGTAAGAAATAAGCTTTTAGAACAGCTGGCTAAGAGAAAAGTCTCTACTCCACACTAACACACTGGGTTGCAGTTTCAAGCGACAAGATGTTGCTTAGAGAAGCAGGCAAGAGGCTAACTAGTCATTGTCTATAGTAGTTCAAGCCCTGTTAAGTCAGAGAAGAGACACTGTTAGCAAAACACAATGTTTACTTACTTAAAAAATAAAAGGGCTTCTAGGGAGATTAATTTTCATTTCAGCCTGGCAGTTATTTCACAGACATGCCAATGTGATTTAAGACAAGCTGGATCTGATCTTCTCTGGATTATGCACCTGGTTTGTCTGCAGATTTCCCACCCCTCACACACACAACCATTTTTTACTGTTTTAACAAAGCAGACTTATCTCTGGTGATTGGGGTTTGCATTGTCTCTGCTGCTGTTGCACTTCATTAAGACCACTGTAGTAATACAGTGATGAAGTGCGTGGAGCTGAAATGAGACTCTTTATTCCCACAAAGGGCCTAATATTTTAGTGTCTGTACGGAGTGTAGTAAATCTCAGGAACTCTGGAATTTCCTTTGTAGGTACAGTAGATAAATTGCCTGTCATCTTTTAGGATTGAACCCTGAGTCCTGTACTGGGCTGACATGTATAATGAAAGCTCTGACACAAACATTTTGAGCAACAAATGCTGCTCTTTAGATGGCTGGATGAGTATTTGTGAAGATTTAATGTCCTACTAGTTGTACCACCTATGTTGTAAGGGGGGCTGGGAGTAGTTTTTGTATGGTAGAATGCTGTGCACATACTGAGAGTATGAACATTTCCAGACTTGCAGTGGATGCTCAAGGTTTGCCATGCCCGAACGGTTATGTTTCCTAGAAGGATCGTATTTGTAAGAGACAGCTTCTGGAACCATACCAACAGCAGTGGATCTGTCTCACTGTTACAGGGGCATGGAGAGAAAGCTGGAGAAAGCCCTCCATCCCAGTTGTAGATTGCCTCTTAACAGAACCCTTAGCTTTCTGAGGATGTCAGCCCTTGCAGAAAACATGTATGTACTGTCTCTTCATCTGGACAAAGCCTGTCCAGCCTACAGTCCAAAATCTGCACTCTCTTCCTAATGATCTGTACCATTAAACCAGGAGGGGGAAGCCAAGAGTCGCTCCTGAAGCTTCAGGTAAACTCTCAATTGAGCAGTAAACCAAGGAGGGTAGGAGAGCGTGATGAATGCCAGAAATTAACAGGATGTAATATTTCAAACCGGTGAGCAAAGGTTGAGACATCTCTCCCAGCTCCTCAACTCTCAAAATTCCAAGCAAGCCCCATTGTCTGGATGTAAATTCCGTCTCCTTGGGGTTTTAGACCTAATATATGTGAAGACATCACCTTTCTTTGTACAACTCAGTGCTAAAGCACAGAATAAAATCAGGATATTTTAGTAAACACCTTGCAAATAAATTTGTTTGAAATAGAGGCATCATTGACTCTTTTGAGGAAATCTGTTTCTAAAAGCATCTGTTTTGCATCTTCAGGGTTGGGAAAGGCTCTATCTGTTATCTCTCTCACCAAAACTGCCGAGCACCGCGCTCAGTGCTCACTCTAAGTAGCTTTGACAGTTGACTAAATAAATTCTGTGTTCATTGCTGCTGACCCTAGGTAAGGACAGCCTTGAGGATGAGAAGCGGCGTTACATAAATGTCTAGTGTACATAGCAACACTGAGAAGAGAGACACTACTGCATTGCTTCTGGTGCACCAGTCGCACATTAAAATTCTGTCATTGCAAGGTCACGCTGCTCATCTCACACTCTGCAACCCTAGGGAAGAAATGGGGATGAGAGGTGGGGGAGGAATAGCAAAAACTTCCTCCGTGTGCTGTAACCAGGAATGTATTCATCGACAACGGGGCATTTCTTTTGCTTTTAAAAGAGCATGTCATTTCTTTTTCAGGGATAACAGTTTATCTCCTAGTGCTGTGTAGTGGTGTTTGCGTGTTAGAAATGTAACACAGTGATAACGGGTTCCTTCTGAATTGAATAAATAATGCCTCTGAGCTGCCTTCTCCATTTAATAATCAGGAGAAATGCAAAATACCAGAGAGCATATTGAGTGGACCGTGTCCTGAGCTGCACTCAGTGCAGCCTGGTTAGGTATGCTGCACAGAAGGTCTACAAGCTGCTGGGAAGAGGCAAGGTTTAAGGCGAGGAGGAAAACAACAGTTTAAGGGGAAGCACAGCGGTGACACATGAGCTGTAGTCAGAAGCAGGCCATGTCACAACAGAGGCCTTCCCGTCTTTGAACAGTGCTGAGTCAGAGCCTATCCTAAAGGTACACTTTGGCACCAGGGAACATGGAACATCCAGTCTGCAGTGTGAAATGAAAGCAGGTTTCAGTGCAGCTGGGTGAGCTGCCTGTGTGTGCTTTCTAACTTGGAGCTCAGACCTGTCATGTCCGAGGTGAGTTGTGTAGATGATAAGCTGGTCTGACTCCTGAGTGCAGTCTCAGTTGTGTGGTTAGCTGAGGGTTTGGACATCTTTGTATTTCTGTAGCTTTGTAGAAGCCCGTTGTTCAGGGACTGGGGACGGGGCATGTTACTGTACCTCGTTAGGTATGAGATGCTTGGAAGCGTGTACTGTCCAGAACAGATGTGGATGGTGAATGCCAGCTTCCAGTGATGACAATATATCCTGAACATATTTGTACTAGTGTTCATGAGGAATAAATTGCAAAATCTCTGCGGAAAAGATACAAGTGATGTGTTTTTCCTTTATTGTGTCAGAACAACATAAATAACTCTTAAAATATTTGATAAGGATGTGAAGATTAGGCTATGGCATTATTCTTTTTGATGGCTTTAAGTACTTGTAACTGTTTGATACACAATTTCTGAGAAAAACAAAATGTCCCCAGGCAGAGCTTAAAATCATGGCTGAGATACAACTTGGCAAAGGGTCTCTCTCAACCTAGTAGTGAAGTATCATGTCTGTGGGAGCTGGATGCATTGGTGCTTTCATTAATCTCAGTCTCCTCCCTTTGTGTGGAAGATTAGTGGGAGCTGGGCTTTCAGATCTGTCTCTTCCTCTCTGCATAACCTCAGCCTTTATCCAGAGATGAACTCTAACCTTCGCATCACTGGAAACAGCCTCATCCATGTGTCACATAGTCCTGCTTTTGTGCTCTTCCTCTCTCTCTCTCCATAGCACATGTTGTGACAGGAGGCTTCCCTTAAGCCAAGAAAACACCACTCTGGAATGCAGAGGTCTTCAGGTTTAATCATACCATAAGTTAGGCTTTATAGAGCTCCTCGTATACACAGTCCAGTGGGGGTATTGTAGTTGCTTTGATTAGCTTTAGGAAGGTGATGGGTTGCAGCACCCCAGTCTTGGAAATGATTTGTAGAATGAGAGATGGGGCAGTGTCAACAAGGACAGCTGTGTAGAAAATTGGGAAAACTCATCATAGCAAAGATTATGTCATCTTCTGAATGAAAATCAGGGATTTGTTTTTTGTGGACCTCACTGAAACTAAGTCATGTTTCTGCTTTCTCACGTAGGCATTTCAGGACAACGGGCAGTGATGGAAAGGGTTGTTTTTTTCAATTACATTCTCTATTTCCATACAGCCCCTAGTTTATCAACTGCATATCAATTCCTCCTTTCACTGATTAAATATTTTCTCGCTTGGTTTCTTAGCTTCAGGGAGCTTGAGAGCTCATTGTTTATAAAGGGAAAGAAGAAGTATTGTGCTGTTAAGCAGACAACTCCCAACACATATGTTCTGCTCTGCATCTTTGAGAAGGAGGCACTGATGCTGCTGGGCTGCAGAAGGGCAAAGCTTTCATTGAGATTCAGATGCAACCAAGACCCTCTTCCAGGATTCATATTTGATGAAGTTCTGGGCTTATTAATTAGCTTTTTTTTTGGGACAAGTATCCTTAGCCCATATGTGTCAGGTTGTGAAACCCTTAATCCCATCGAGTTTTTTCTCTCCTTGTATTTCTTCTAATCACTTGCAAGAGCAAATTTGATGAAGCACATTTGGGTAAGAAATCGTTGTCTTGATCTGTGATACTTGAGCAGAAAAGTAATAATTGTGATATTTTTTCCTCAAAATGATATCCAAAAAAGATATTTTGACTGGGTCAGTGCATCAGTTCCATATGCATATGGTTGTTTGGGTTTTTTTCACATTCTCTGGTTTGACACTGAAACTGGGGGGAGTGCTACTGTGCTTTTTGTCATCAGATCCAGAGACATACTCTTCCCCTTGAGAGTACAGAATAGCCTTAAACAGGACTCGGTGGGCATGGGCCAGTCCCCAGCACGTGGCAGTGATTTGTGTCTCTGGAATTCCCGGGGAGACAAAGCACTTTTTCAAAATATTTTACTAGTTTTTCAGGATTCTGGACTAAGTAAGGTGTTATATAACACACCTCTGAGACCAAGGACGACAACTCTAAGAGCAAATAAATCAGCATTGTGACCACTACAGTAATACAATGAACAGTTATAACAAATTGTGTTTAACACTCTCTGGTAAGATCTGTCATTATCTCAACGCTTTGGTCCTTACGTTGGTCACCAAAAAGGACTCTCAGGGTTTAACCCTTGCCAGGAACTTAGCACCACACTCTGTGTGTGTGTGTGTGTGTGTGTGTGTGTGTACACACTGGGATGGGGAAGAGATATGGGGGATGGGGAGAGTTACAACTATTGTGTTGAGATAAAGACAGTTTAACAGGAAAGAAAAGGAAAGGGAAATAAATGGAAAAAAAAAAAAAGGTAATAGAATATACAAACCAAGTGATGCACAGTGCAATTGCTCACCATCCAGTGACCAATGCCCAGGCTGTTCCTGAGCAGCAGCAATTGCCCCCTAAGAATACTCCCCCAGGTTGGTTTGGTATTTTTGCTCAGCATGAAGTCATTTCCTATGGAATATCCAACTGGTCAGTTTGGGTCAGCTGTCCCCTTTGTGTCCTGGCTGTGTCCCCTCCCAGCTTCTTGTGCACCCTCAGCCTCCTTGCTGGTGGGGCAGTATGAGAAGCTGAAAAGTCTTTGACTTGCTGTAAACACTGCTCAGCAGCAATTAAAATCATCCGTGTGTTATCACTGTTATTCTCATATTGAATCCAAAACACAAAACTGCACCACCTACAAGGAGGAAAATTATCTATCCCAGCTGAAAGCAAAGAAAACACCACACCCCCCATAAACATCTTTTTACTAGGCAAATGTTAACGTGTCCAAAACATGTCTGTTTTTAAAATAATTCTTCCAAGATGTTTTAAGGAGAGCAGAAACAACTTGTAAAAACTGTTATTTTCTAGTGGCAAAGCATTCTTTCAATGTTATTTTCTAGTGGCAAAGCAAACTTCAATGGTGAAAAGTACTGTTCAAACTAAGCAATGCTACCACAGTGTGAGTTTTGACTCTAGTCTACACTTGCATCTGAACCTTCAAGGTAGTATCTGCAGTGGATCTAGACTTGGGTTGCTCCATACATTGAGCCCAAAGGCTGAGCCAGCTGCGGAGGCTCAGTGGACTTCTGAGCACATGCCAGCCCTTCCATGAGAGAGCTGCATCCTGAGGACAGGGAGGTCATTAGGCATTTACCCTTCTTTAGCCACAGTCTATGATATCTCACAATGTTTTCTGAGGTGACAAAGATATAGAGTTGGGAATTCTCTTGGAAAAGAAAAAGACAAGTCATCCATTTTTAATGTTTCTATGGATGGCTATTTGGGGCCCAGAAGCCGTGTGAGGGTTTGATACAGCAAGTGTCCAAGAACTGGGCACACTCTTGTAAGTGTGAGTAGCCTGAGAAGACCTTGGCCTGTGATCCTACTAGTAAAAGGTCTTCTTTAAACCAGAGTGCTGTACAGACAGAAAATAACTGATCAAAATCCAATTGCAGGAAGGAAGATACAGACCTCAGATGAAATTGTTGCCATCCCGAAAATTTAGAAAAAGCAATAAACTAAGGTCAACTTTCCAATTTCTATTTTAAGAAATAAGTCTTGGCATTAGTTATCTCCATTAACATGTATATGATAGAAGAAATGACTACTCTATAGTTCTAGGTTGTGACTTTTTCACTAAGGACCACATTCTTCCCTCACTTGCTCCTGTCCCAGAATGAAAGAGGCCAGAAGACTTGTTTTGAATTTCCAGTTCTGTAATTATATATTTTTTTCCTCACTAGAGCTGAAATAAAAAAATAATGTATTAAAAAGGAAGGCAGCATTTACTTTTTTCTCTATATACAATGTGCAAGATAGCAGTTTTTGGAAAACACTGGCATAAACGTCCACAATTTTGAGTACTCAATGTTCTTTTCAGAGATGCCTGTTTACATTAATGTAATTTCAATCTGTTCCTACGTTTTTATAGATCAGGATGTGGTACAGTTCTTTGACGAGAAATGTCTGCTTGGTTTCCAAGAGGAACAGAAAGCAAAAGTTGTCCTGAACTTTCATTTTTATTTTCTTGCCCCCAGGCTTTACTGTAAGAAGGAGCATAGTACTTAGTGGGTTTCTACTCTTGTCATACTCTTGTCATATGAAACAGCCCATTTTGTAGCTTCAGCTTGCTGCCCCCCAGCAGAGCAGAGGAGCTATGTTTCACTGGCTGGAAGGATTTAAATAGGTCACTATTACAGTTGCGTGCCTCGTAAATCTTCAAAGAGTAAGCAATTAGCTTTGACTCTGATAATTCCCATCAGATGAAGAAAAGATTTTACCAGCTAGATATATAATAAGGCAGAGCTAGTAAATTGATAAAACCCCCCAAAACTTTGGGGTTTTCATTTGGGGTTTTCCATTCTTTTTCCTGAGTCCTTTGAGGAGGTTTTTTCCCTGCTCTTTTTCATGTGCAGAATTTATTTTCCTGTAGTGTCCCTTTCTTAATTATAGTGTTGCGAGAGTAGGTGCAAACCATTGGCTAAAAAAAGAATTGGATAGGAAGGAGTCCAGGGATCTACCACATCCCCATACAGTTTTCTTATAAACCAGTCACTCTGCTTAGGATTTTCAAAGTAACATGAAGAATTCAGGTTTTGATAGCTAAATGCATTAAGCTTCATTCTGGAATCCCATGTCATTTTTGCCTACCTGCAAAATAGGGACAGTTATACCTGAAAAATGTTTTAAGGATTTGCCTGGCATATAGTTTTTAATTTCAAACTTATTTAGTTAAATTGCAAAATCCTTGTTGTAGTATGGAAAGGATGCTTCCTTCCAAAAGCACGAGGCTGAGTTAGCCATTTTATCTTGATGGCAATACTGAGAAGTGAAATACTTTGCTGCTGAGTTCTGTTGCTATTCAGATGTTATTTTGCATTCTTTTATATTAGCAGGATGCCCTAACGTGAGTGTATGTCTCTTATTGTATTTGACAGAGCACCATACATTTATTCATCATGTAATTATGGCACTGTACTCTCAAGGTATTTACTTTACAGGAAGCTTCATGACTTTGGAATAAACAACCATTCCAAGACTGAAAAAACCATGGTTGAGTTGCTGTTTGTGACCTGGTTTTAATTAATGACACACTGCTTTAATCATGGAAGCATTGTGGATGTGCATATGCGCGTATGTATTACTGTTGGCAGGGGAGGCTGTGATTTCACTGCTTAAACAGGCTGTAATGCTGTTTGAGCTGCCCTGTACTAGCTCAAACATTCACACAGGATTGGCAGATGCACTGCAGGAAACCCAGGATCCTCTGGAACAACAGCAGGAAGGAGGGGTAGGAAAACAGAAGGAAGCCAGGTAGGATAACCGAGCTACAAAAATTGTAACAGACACCCAGAGTGATTTTCTGACTTTAAATGTTTGGCACATGCTCACTTTATATGCCTTCTCTTCAAAATTTCTGACAAATCCAGATCATTCAAAATGAAGGACTATGCCAAATATTTTTTTTTAATGTCTTTGACTATGAGACCATCTCAGCAGCAGAATAAATGTATCTCATACTCGTACAGAGTCATCCTGCCACTGGAACGTGGAACATCAGTCTGTCCTCTGCACTTCGGGAGTTTTATTTAGAGCACAGTGGTAACAAAACACAGCACCTGCCTGGCCCTAACCCACCAAAACCAACGATGAACAAAATTCCTTCCAATCTCAGAAGTCTGTAGAAATCCTTCCTGCTTAAGATGAGCACTTGAAATCCTGACTTAGTGAAACAAAATCTGGGCATTTCCTTCAGTTTACTCAGCCTGGTAAAGCCTTTCAGAGCATGCTTCACCTGCAGTACCTGCTCAGGCCATGCTGCGTTTGGTAGGTCTTAATGGCAAGCCGGTATTTTACTGTGTGTCTGTCTTCAAGACACTGCTGATCCTGATGCGAATCCGAAACAACTGTTTTACAACTCACAGGCCACTTCCCAGTAATGTGGTTAGAGGTGTTTCTGGAGTGTTGCAGAATGAAGCATCCATTTGATCTTTCTGCAAGACAAATGTCCTGGTAGACGTCCATCTATTCATTTCTGCAGTTGGCAGGGTTGTGGGGTTTAGGGTTGTTTGTTGTTTTTTTTTCTTAGGAAAATTACATGTGGAATGAGGATTAATACATGTGTTCAGATTTCTCTGATTTTTTTTCAGAAGTGCTGTCAAAAGTTCTGGGTAATTATTTGGTTTTTAGAAATAAGAAGACACAAACTGCATATATTAATCACAGAGTTGTATTTTTTGCTTTTTCATTCCAGAGTGGCATTTTGATATAATGATGGCAAAAGGTACCATCAATCCAGGATGAGGAATTTAACTGCGGGAAGATGAAAAATAATTTTTAAAAAATCCTGTATATTTCTTCTCATTTATTTTTAGTGATTAGGTTAAAAACATGCACAGAAAGTTAATGTCTCCACTTCAGAAAATTACTGAGCTATGGAAATGTGAAATGTGTTTATTTATATTTAACACAGGGTCAGTGACATGCTGGGCAGAGCTTTCAGAGGGAAAAAAAGTTGTATTTTCAAAAATTATAATGGTGTCTTTCATTAAGAATATCCTCTCCCACTCACTTTCCCTGGCCAAGTAACAGGGTTTGGCGAAACGTGTTTTGGCTCATGAGCTTTGATTTTCTGTATGATACTTGGAGAGGTTTTTATGGGAAATGATTTCACAAATGCATTTTATCAAGAGGGAAATCTTGTTCATACAAGGAGAATAGTGGAAAGGAAGCATGAGGGGGATTTGTTTGGGCAAATCCAGCTACAAATACTGAAGCAAATAAATTCTACTTCCATTGGGCAGCAAGAAAAGTATTGAGGTCTGCTGTTTTCCTAGCAGCAAAGCTGTGCTTCCTCCTCCCCACTTCAGCACTGGATAGGCATCATTGATCATGATGAATTCTGGTTAACAAGGTGAGCAGAAGGGTGGGCAATGGCAGACAAAGACTGCTTCCCCTAATAGATGAGCCTTGCTTCAGAGAAAAACAGCAGCCGTGGGCTGAACAGCAGCAGCTGTCTGCCTGCTCTAGGCACCAGCCTCTCATGAATCTCAGTTATTCAATGAACCAAATCTCCTAAGTAAATGAACACCTTTCCCACATGATCAGTGGGGAGATGTAAAAGCCTCTGGAGACCTCCAGGGTGATCTGATTCGCCTGATTTGGAATTTTGTGTTTTATCATAAAAAATCTGTTTCAAAAGCTCCTTTTCCCCTCTATTGATGCTGTAGGGAACATACTTACTTGGAGAACACAGCACGTTATGGGCCACAACTGCTGGCTCCCCTGTCCTAGAATATGTCTGCAGGAGAACCACCTGAAAAAGCAGTGTATGTTACAAAACTCAGGTCATCTGAGGAGTACTCATAGGCGGTTCCTTACCTGTTCCTGATTCTGCATTGGTGGGTAAAAGGAATAGGTACCCCATAGCTGCTCCCACCAGCCTCCTAAAAGCTGGGGAGCAGCTGCACAATCTAGTTAGAGCCTTGTTCACTGCAAGGAACCTCAAGCTTAGCCGTAAATGTGCCCTGAAGCACATTGGAGCCATATGGATGTTACAGGAGGGCTGAAGAGTGGCACATTGAAATAATTTCTAATCAACACAACTTGGAACTGTTTCTTCAGAAAACCCATCAACATTTATGTATGCAAGATGACTTAAAATAATCTGCACTTCTCATCCATTCCCCTTTTCCAACTCCTCGCAAATTTAATTCTCATTAATTTAATGGCTCTATGATTTATCATTGCTCTTTCTGGTGTCTTCTTTAGCATATGCATAAGCATCAGACTGAGCTCAGTAACAGTGCACTTCCTAATCTGAAATTGTGCATTGTGGACTGAAGACTGATGGTCTGAATAACGAACAACTTGTCCTGTCTCCTGCTGCAAAACTGTTGTTCTGCTTTTCCTGAAAGTTAATTTCGTTAGCCCGAAGTTTCCAATCTCACTATAGATTAATTTTCAAAATGAGCCTTCCTGTAACTTTTTGCAGTAGTATGTCTCCTTGTAGGAGAATGTCACCATAATTATGATGACTGCAGTAATTCCCCAATCTGTCATCTGTATCTAGACCTCCAAACACCATTTCTGAAGAGACAGCCTCCCTTCAGACATCCCTGGTAGTGCTCTGAAGTGCCATGGCTCCTAGGATGAGGCAAGAAGCCACAATTTTTTTAAGTCTTGGTATCTTGACCTGTGGATTTAAGCGTGTTTGCTCCACTGAAAGGGAGAAGTCTTTCTGACTGGAAGTGATCTGATTTTTGAAAGTGACAAGCACCTTTTCTGGTAGCAGTAGGGAAGACAGAAATGCCTCATTTTCATTTAGGCTCTTACATGAGAGCTGTCAAGAGCTTAATTCTCCCTGAATGTTAATAGGAGCTTGATGCTTTGAAAGTCAACCCTCTGGATTAAATAATTGGGACCACAGGCTATGGAATAAAATGACTAAAATAAATTTGAAAGTAGCAGCTCTGTGTAAAAGTGGATGTGGAGCCTAAATTCTCTGGTGGTCTGTATTTTCCGTGGTCACTGTGGCATTGACAAGATCAAAGTTAAAACAAATTGCTGCTGTTCTGACTTGACAAATCATATATTCATTTGCTCTCAATATAAATGTCTGTAATGTCATTGTAATGAAAGAGGAGCAGGAAGAATCCTTCTAGGGCTTGTCTACACATGTATACACAGCCTGTTGTACAACTTTTACTACTACAATGCGAATGCAGTTATATAGCACCTCTCTGTTGCCATGAGTACATATATTTTGCTATCAGCTAATGGCTGTAGTTCCGTCATTCTGAGATGTGTGTTGTGGTTCGAATAAAATAAATTTTAAAATCACATTTTCTCATAATTACAGCAATAAATAGTTCTGTATACCGATACTGCCATGATCTTGGTCATTTTGTATTTTTCCATCTATCTAACCATATATAAATATATATTTATGGTGGTTTATATATATGGTTATTATATATATAGTTATATATATATCATTCTATACAGCCAGGTCATCTGACAATGAAATCAGTCGACAGTAAATTTAGCAGAGCACCATTTAATGGACCAGTATTTTCCACTCTGCCAATCTCCCAGTAAATTTATGAGAAGACAGTCCAGGCCTTCAGGCTTTTATTAGCAGATCTTCCTGACACATTCAGCTCTGCGACAAAATATCCAGCACATGTTTGTCATGTTCTTGTCTTTACATGAGGGGGTCATGTGCAAAGAGCTTAAGCTTTTAGCACGTACCCCAGAAATACATTTTCTTCTGTGATGCGTGTGGACTGTTTATTTGCAGTATCTTGCACAAGGGAATGAAGGTGAGTAATGACATTACTCTTGCAAAAAACCTCATCCGCATCAGTCACCAGTGGAGAAAAACCAGAATCTGATTACAAGAAGGGTTGTATTGGTATGCAGAGCAAGGAAAGCCTGGTGCATGCCTCTGCTCTAAGAGTTAAAAGGCTCTGCAGACTACTCTCCTTTATTTGTATTTATGGCACTGTTGTCAGAAGTGCTCAGAAAGATGTACAGCAGTTTGAAAATGTAGAGCAATGAAATTGTCGTGCTGAAATTTTTCAAGAAACAAATCAAACCAGAAACTTTTTAACATTGTTATGATTGCAGAGAATGTGTGAAAATCTGCCCACAACATGCAATCGGCCTGAAAATGCCTTGTTTGCTTATTACTGCCTGAGCGTGTTTCTTTTACTGGAAAACAATGAGGGAAAGCAGGGAGGTGTTTTTATACATCAGGTACCAGTGGTGACAGTGACATCCCTGCCGGCTGTTTTGCACTATCTTAATGATCCCAGCCTCAATAACGTGGGAGAAATCCCACAGATGAGGCCTCCAGAATTTCTTCCCGAGAGAGAAACCAGTGCACTGTGGGGTGATAGGAGAGGGAAGTCATATAAGCCTGCATCGATTTGCATGAAGGGAGATGATCTGAAGTGCCAGACCACAGTTAAGGTCCAGAATTAACGTTTATTGCTAAGTTCTTGTTTCAGAAGGGGGCTTGTCTGTATGCAGGGAAAAAACCCATTTCTCCACATACTTTACTAATCCAGCAGATTTCCAGAACTCTGTCACCATGTGAATTAGGCATGCCAAGCGCCTTGGGGAGAAGGAGGTAGCAGGCAGACTCCTGGGGAAATGTCCCTATATAAAATGGGGCAGCAGAAAGCCTAATGGATGCAAGATGGATGTGCAGAAATAAGTTGGTTTTCTATAGTTATAATAGCTACTTCATATCTAATTCAGAGCTTATTACAAAAAATTACAGTAAAAGGCCATTTTTAATGACAAGGTCTCATTGCTGCCAATTTTCAGCTCACTATGGAGACTGATTCAAAATGACTTGCATCCCTACACACATGTGTATACACAGATGGTGAATTACAGATTTAACTCAATGGAGAGAACAGGTGCTAAAAATACAAATTTGGGGAAAATGTGGGAGGGAAAACAAAATGAAACAGACTGACAGCTGCTCATTGTCCTGCCTTGACTAAATGAGCCTCTTAAAAGTCCAGGGGAGAAAGAACAGATGAGAAAACAGAAGACATCACAGAGGTAACGGTGTCCTGCAAAGGCCAGAGACATACAATACTAAGGACATTACAATGTACCAGGTATCCTGCAGAAGATTTCTCAACATCAGCCATAGAGTATTTCATTGTGTGAAGCAACATGGTGCTGATACTGCAAATGTACCCCTGGATGCTGAAGCCAGTGGGATCCTCATCTAACAAGTACTATATAAGTATCTGTATTGTAAGGGTGGTGACACACTGATTGCCCAGAGAAGCTGTGACTGCCCCTGGATCCCTGGCAGTGTTCAAGCCCAGGTTGGATGGGGGTTTGGGCACCCTGGGCTAGTGGAAGGTGTCCCTGCCCATTGCAGGGAGTTGGAACTAGATGGGCTTTGGGGTCCCTTCCAACCCAAACCGTTCTGTGATTCCACAAGTATTTTTAGATAAGCCTAACTTCAATGCCCACTGTGTCCATGGTCTACACACACAGGATCTAGAGTTTTATGGTACCAAGTACTATAATGCCCCATTTTTTTTAATTGATCCTGTCAGAATGAACTCCCCAAGTCTAAACCACCTACTTAATGCCAATGGGACGCTTCTTGTTTCAAATCACCATGGCCAGAGAGAGGAAAAGGTAAAGACAGGGTTGTGTTTAAGCACTGCCCACTCTGATTTGGATTACATGGCATTGTATTATTCCCTATTAAAAAAAAATCCAAAACACCACCACAGGATCTCCAGCTGCCATCTTAAGGAAATTTCTCTCATGAAATGAAGTTCTTCAACATTTAACTGGTATTTGTCTAAGCACAGAAGTGAGCACAACCCTGAACATGACTCTGAGAAGGAAAACGATGTGCCATTGCATTTGTAACATTGAGGAGAACTGGCATGTGTTGCTTGTATCAATTTTGTCCTAGTTAGAAAGATTAATGTATACTGTACTATTTATTTCCTGCCACAGATCACATTGACTGTTTGAAACAGGGCTACTGTGTCCTTTGTTCTCTCTCAAAACAGACATGATGGCCAGGTCATATGGTGAGTAGGAATTAAAGGGAAAAAGTGCTTGGGGGTACGCCTACAAGCATAAAGGGGATGGATACACATTCCCTTTCATCAGTTATAGCTAGGCTGAGGTTTCTGTGATGAAACTTCTGGGGATAAGAACCGGCTGTAAATTCTCTGCTGAAGAAAAGGGAAAGGAAAAAGCTTGTCTGGGAACTGGTAGATGTTCTGAGAAGACCTTAAGAGTCTTTCACTAACAAATCACAAGATTTGGTCACAGGGTGTGAATTATGCGTTCCATGCTTTTGGGGAAGAAGGGATGATCAAGAGCTGGCAAAAGTAGGATGTAGAAGCTTGATGAGCCAACACTTCACTTTCATCCTTCCACAGATGATGCATTGTCATGGCCAAGGCAGGGAAGCCCGGGGAGCACTGGTGAAGATCGGTGGAGAAGACACTAACAGATAAGTTGAATCAGAATGGAACTGTTGGATGTCCTTTGTACATTTGGTAAAAATGGCCTTCACCAATGTGAAAAGGAGCAGAACTAGTGAAATACCCATGGAATATTGCAAAGACTGAGATAAAGCTGCTTAATATAGTTAGGATTATTCTATCAGAACAACTGTTCAGAGGACAATATCACTTTACTAACATGAATTATTTTGCAAAAAGGCATTGTTTTCAACAAATTTCCAGTGAAACACGGGAGATGTCTTCTTGGCACATTCTAACACCAGTACTGGGGACCCCAAAAACAGACCGGCTTCAGACTGCCATAGGAGATACCCCCCTGCCTAGGAAGCTGCTGGCAACTTGAGGGATTTCCACTTTCCCTCCATAGACTAGAAGAGTCTTTGTATCTCCACTCCACTGTGACAGCCATTGTGTGCTTGCAGCTCTCCCCCTGCCCAGTAGAGCTGAGTGAGAGCAGGGAGCCCAGGATTCACAGGCATTCATGCAACTTAGGCTTCTGTGAACAGTTATGGATTAAAAAGCACCTTTTTGTTCTTCTATGTCCCCAAATATTTCCTTTTAATGTTTCAAATTTGTTCAGAATAAGAACATTTGCAGAATTAAGAATTACATAATAATTTAAAATATTTTAGTCAAACCATGATAATTGAGCACAAGCAGCAAGATTTTCAGAAGAATCACTAAGTAAAAAGTGATGGGTTTTGGGTTTTTTCACTGCATGCCTACCAGAGGATTTTTCCTCCCATTTTAACTAGTTTAAGTATTCCAGAGAAAGTAAACCAAGTTAGTAGATGTACAATTTGAATGGAGTCCTCAAATAGAGTGCATAAAAGAAGTTGGTATTTATCTGATTTTAAAATCAATCAACATTTTTTGAAGTAAAATTTTAAATATGGATGGTTGTCTTCTTCCACTAGCATTTATTTCTACCAGTAGAACATTTTGGGTTATATAAACCAAAAATGACTGAATTGACCACTTGAAATATTATCATAATATAATTCCTTATGCTTATGCCCCAGTGCCAGGAAGCATTTAAAATCTAGTGCACTGTGTTCAATTTTACTTCTTTCTAAAAGTGCTGGAGAGCATTCATCTACTAGTATCTCAGATGATCAGTCAGAAGCCACAGGACTAGAGACAGCTCATTTGGATTTAAGAATGAAATCTTTTATGTGGAAGAACAGCTTCATTCAGCAAAAGACCCGCACTTTGCTGAGCCACAGGAGATGTTAGCCCATGTCTTCCTTAATCAGGGCAGTGGAGCAGATCAGCAGGCACCTGTCAGTCTCTTAGCTCCTGGGAATGGGATATGGTTGGATTTGAAGGTGTAGATGTTTACATTTCCTTCTATTGCTAGTGGAATACACTGGTACTTTTATTCCCACCTTCCATTTTGCCCTTTTTTGTGACTCACTATTCAGTCAAGGATAGTTGTGAGACTGCTAATGTCTTTGTGTGCTCCTTGAAAGTGATATTTCCACAGCAGGAGATGGGTATTAACATTTTGATATGAAAAAACATAAACTCTGAAATTCTGTAGAAACATCTGCTCTAGGTGGACCCTTCCCAAGGACATAAAAGCCCTTAACTGCTTTGTGTCTCCTCTGATGTGTAAAGACGCATAATTTCTGTAGTTCACAGGACAATTCCAGTGCAATTGACCTGAAATGGAAATGAATTCACTGGAGTGTTGGCTAGTTGAAAATGATCATCAAAATAATGCCTCTCAGTGCTCCACGACGATGTTTACTGGAGGCAGTGGTGAGAGAAGACAGCTCATCTGAGAGGTCCTGTGGCATTTGTAACTAGGAAAGAGCACTCAAACCAATGGTTAAAGTACATGTTTCCCCCATTTTCAGATGATGAAGTGTTAGCCCTTCCTTCCCACTCACCATCCCTCCCTCAATTTTCTCATAGTCCCCCTGAATCTTCCTGTGGTCCTTTCAGTCTTCAAGGTGCCCTTGTCTGCAGTTCCCAAAATCTATCACTTTAACCACAAGACTATTCTGAATACCTGGAATAAACCCAGATGGCAGCATCACCATCAGTCGAGTAGGTTTTTCCAGCAGCAGAGCCATGGCCCCTGCCCTGTTCTGTTCATTTTTTAAAAGACAGATGTGTGATGGGAATCTTCTGAACTAGACTAACATTATAGATCATTTTGGGACAGCTTACGCTTTTGGCTGGAGATAAACTTTGGAAATATCAAAAACTGGTTGCAGTCACCAAAAAAGGATGGAATCTTTTCTGTTAAGGCTTGTCATGCCATTAGATACCCTGTGTATTTGGTTTTTGTGGCAAGCTTTGGTGTCAGGGACCTACAGGCATGGCTTCTATGAGAAGATGCCAGAAGTTTCCCCCATGTCCAATAGAGCCAATGCTCAAGATCATGGTGAGGCAGGCTGTCCCCCTGCAGCCCATGGAGGATGATGGTGGAGCAAATATCCACCTTCAGCCTGTGGACGACACCATGCCAGAGCAGGTAGATGTACCCACAGGAAACTGTGACCCCTGCAAGACTGTGCTTGAGCAGGCTCCTCGGCCAGACCTGCAGTCTATGGAGAGAGGAGCCCAAGATGAAGCAGTTCATGAACTACCGCCTGTGGGAAGGACTTATGGTGGAGAAATTAATGGAGCATCATCTCCTGTGGGAGGGACCCCCAGCTGAAGCAGGGGCAGAGCGTGAGGAGTCCTTCCCCTGAGGAGGAAGGAGCAGCAGAGACAAGGTGTGATGAACTGACCCCAACCCCCATTCTCCATCCCCCTGTGCTGCTGAGGGGAGGAGGGAGAGAAATGGGGAGTGGAGTTGAGCCCAGGAAGAAAGGAGAGGTGGAGGGAGGTGTTTGAATATTTGGTGTTATTTCTCATTATTCTGATTTGATTGGTAATAAATAAGTTTTCCCTGAGTCGAGTCTGGTTTTCCCATGACAGAAATTAGTGAATGATCTCTCCCTGTCTTTATCTTGACCCACGAGCCTTTTGTTATATTTTCTCTCCCCACTGCCCATCTGAGGAGGACAGTGATAGAGCAGCTTTAGGGAGCACCTGGCCTCCAGCCTGGGTGCATCCACAACACATGTTTTTGTTATGTTTGGGTTACCTGTATAGAGTATATGCTTACTGAGCAACCAAAATTTAACCATGGTATGAGCAATCTTTAAGTCAAACTGAACAGAGGTGGACATGATGAAACCAGGTTTCATCTCCTAAAACCTTTCAGCTCCCCAGATGAATTCCAGACAGTGTAGAAGGTGGCTAACTGGAGCATTTGAGACAAGTGAGAAGGTGATTTCTGAGAGTCCGCTTACTGCTGCTGACGGCAGTCCATCAAAGACAAACAGGACATTATGGGAGCTGGAGGGAAAACATTTCTATCCTAGAAGAAATATGTGTCTATGGGTCATTCACTCTGCTCCAAGGCATCACGTATTTTTCTCACTAAACTAAAAGGCTCTTTCTGCTCTTACATTAAAACACAAAGTGAATGTCACACTGATGGTGCTGTCAGGCACCTCTCACTAAATCCATGCACCAATCACATGGATTTATTGGGCTCTGGGATTGGAGCCTACAAATTTAAAAGAGAAAATAAAAGAGCAGATAGTTGTACATAAAGCTTCCAACACATGAGCTAACCTGGTTTCATACGAGCATTATTTAATCAAGCATAGGAAATACATGATGTTATGGTGTTCTTTGGGTGGCATGGTAACCTATGTTGGATCTGGGAGATTTTTGTAGGGGTCAGTCCAATAAGATACTATGATGTTGGAGGTTACAAGAGGCTTGAGGAGCAAGACTGCCTATCCAGGACACCTCAACAACATATTTGTAAACACAAATCAAACACTGCACACTTGATTAGCACCTTAGTAATATCACTGAGTTACTGGAGGCCTCTAGAAATTGGACTGGTAAGATACATTGTTGTAATCTTCACTTTCTATGAGCAAGGGTTGGACCTCTGAAGAAGTTCCTCTTCTTTTCTTCCGGCAGACCACCATGAGCCCTGTGAGCAGAGCAGTAACTATGCCTCCAATCACAGCTGCTCCAACCAACCAACCCCAGATCTGACGGGCTTGCTCAAGGTAGGGTGTTAAAAACTCCTGGAAAGAATCAAGTGCTGGAAAAACAAACAAACAAACATTATACTGTCAGTTTATAAAGGTTATATAATAGATAATACTGGAAGGCTCATTGAAAAAAAGAAACTACATTGGTGGAAACTGTTTGATGGTCACAAATAGTTTTAAAAAAAATAAATCTCTTCAGCCCTTATAGTCACTTTCTCAATCTTCATACTAAAGGAAGAAACAGAATTCACTGTCTCAGTGCTCTTTATGATTTTATACAAAACAGTAAGACTATAACCCAAGAAGTTTGATACAGTATGTTCAAAGGTCCTGCTGGCTCAGTGTTCTGTTGGCATCAACAGAGCAGCTAGAAAGAGTTTAAGAACAGGTCAAGCCTATTATGATCTTTTCAGAAAATACTTAACCAGCTTCCAACAATTTGCAGCTCAGGGATTTCCTGAACCAGATGTGGTGTCACTGTATATAATAGTTATTAGAGGATTTTTTTTTCCTTCTGTCAGCTTTTCTAGCTGCTCTTTGAACTTTTATCACAACTTCTTGCAGCAAGGAGATCCTTGCCTTAACTATAAGTTGGGTAACAGAATAAAACTTTCCTTTAACCTGCTTGTTTCATTTGGTAGTCCTTATGTAGGGAGAGACAGTACACAATTACTCTCTGGAGACTCACAAAAACATCTTCAAGAATTGGAGCCCTCTTTCTTTGGTGAATCCAGGGCAGCTTTTCACCAGTTAGATAATTAACTGCCTTCTTGCTTTGTGTTATAAATGTGTGTGTTTCTCGTTTTCTTGCTATGGCCCAATGAGTTAAACCCTGCCATACAGGGCTCTCACTTCATGGTAGTGGTTGGAAACTGACCTCTTCATAATGCACTCCACAACCTGTTGCCTTGAATTTGAGAAATCGGAATACGTGTCTCCTTCTCAAGGAAGATCTGGAATCCACTTCTCCCAATTAGTAGCTGTAATTACTAGCTATTAAGGGGGAAAAAACACCTCTCTGTGAAACATCTCTGGTACCCTCTATAGAGTTTATTTTTTAATAATATTCATCCGCCTACTTGTCATCTTGAATTTTCACTGGTGTCCAGAAAAGTATTCCCATATATCTTCTTTGATCATGGTTCTTCTGATGCTGTAACATGCACTGCAAAAACTGTTTTTGGCTTGGAGCACCTTTATGATTAAATTTTCCTTGTCACTGGATGCCTGAATCGCTTCCTGAGATGTAATTATAATTTAGGCTAAGTTTAGGCTGATTATAGTTTATTTTTTCCTACAACTCAGCTTAACTTTGGGGAATGTTTTCCAAATAATCCAACTTGGCATTTTGACTTTGTATTTCAAGAGTCTGCATGTTCAACCTTCTGCTTCTCATTAGATATATAAATGCTAAGAATTAGACATAAAAAAGGTTCTTGATGTTTCAGACTGAACTCGACCAACCTCTGGATATGAGGTACATTATCTATTCAGTCCTTCATTTCTCATCTGTCAAATGAGGGCAGTACCACTCACTGAATCCTTTGTATTGTGAATATAAATTAATATCTCTGCAGGACTCAGCTGCTGTAGCGATCACCATCACATAAAGTGTTAGAGGAAACATCTTCAGGATAGCATTTTAAAAGTGTTCAATAAATCACACATTAGGCTACATGCTGCTTAACTAAGAGAAGGAAAAAAAGGAGTAGAAAGAAGGAGTAGGCAAAATCACCTTGTGTCTCTGTGATTCTGTGAAAGGATTGGACATATGCTTCTTCATGAATGCTGTCTATGCTATGTAGTTAATGAGTTGAGGGTCTGGGGAGACGTAATGGTAGAGTTGGAGGGTGTGTTATGGCTATACAAACCATAATGCTGGCATTTCTTAACTGTGTGCTTGACTTTGCAACTCTAATGTACTTTAACTCAACTTTTCTGCCTTTATTTTGCAAATAAGTCTAAATTAGAAACAATCTGGCTGTTTAAACCGGTGAATGAATACGATAAAAGAAAATCGGTACGTACCAGGAACTTTATACTGTTTTAATATTATGGAAAAAGATAACTATCACAAAGTTATCTTGCAGAATTTATCTGGGGTATGGAGGTTTTCAAAGAGGTGTCTTAAACTTGTACTTTATTCTTAACCATCTCTTTCCTTCATCAAAACTAGTTGAAGGTCTGAGCTATCTTCTTCCCAGTAAAACATAACATGACTTTGAAATGATAAGGCCCTTTTGGAGGAAGGGATTAATCTACTGTATTATAGCTTTATAACAAGTCAAGCATGCCCTTCTCTTGCTTTCAGCCTCTGTCTGTACATTTTCTGTAATTAGCTCAAAGTCAAAAGCCACCTCCTGGCATCTACTGCCTGTTTCCTTTTGCCACACAAAAAGTGTTTGGCATTGCTATCATAAGGTTCCCATAACAACTGTTGGGTGTCAGAGGATGGAGCACCCCAGGACACCCTATAATCTGTTCATCTCTAACTCTAACAACAGTAAACCTATGACTGAACTGGCTGCTCAGCCAAGATTATGCAAACTCAGATTTCAATATTCCATTACCATAATTCTTTAATCTCTAACTGTGAAAGGCCCAAAAAGTGCAATAACTGTGTTTTCTGATGACTACCTGAGAAAAATGTCAAGGGAGTGGTAGTGGGGACAATGACACATAGCTGCTTTGTGGGAGACATTAGCCAATGGTCTTAGCATTCAACACTTGACATACTCTTTCTACTCAAGGAAAGTGTTAGCTGTAGGTAACAGCAACAAATCATTTCTTACTCTAAATACATCACATCATTCTTTTTTAATGTAATTGAAAAAACCAAGCAGTCCATTTTGTGTGGGTTGCTGAATGTCTTTGAGAGGATAGGCAACCACAGCAGTACAATTTTAAGGTGAAACAATGAGTAACAAGGTGGACTTTGCATGATGATTGAAGAAGAAATGTGCTGTGGCAAGTCTATTACTTGGCATTTTGAGTTCTTCCTTCTGTAGTAGCGTCAAACTACATTATTGATATAATGGATCCCAGGGATTAAAACCAAACCTTTACTTTCTTTTTTTTTTTTTTAAGAATATTTGTATAATTAAGATATTACTTTTATTTAAACTAAAGAATGGCCAAGTTTTTCCAGGGTTAGTTCCACAAATTAGAAATAAAAACTCTGGGCAGCCAAGAAATAATTTTTATATCATTTTTCTATTGCCATATGCTCCATCAATATGTGTGCAGTATTGCTATTCCATTTGACAAACATTTCTACTCCTAACATGGGTAGTTAATGCGCATTAGGTTTTACAGGAAACCTTGAAGCAGCACAAGCATCTTTTTATTTTAAGCTGGCAAATTTTTTCTTATCCTGGTGAGCAAGTTCTTTCTGTTTGGTTTCTGCCATCTCTTGTGTTTGCATGGTTCACTGATTGTGTCCCTCTGGGTGGTCAAAGGAAATACCAGTGAGACTTTCACAATCAAAACTAGGAAGATGAGCTGGGACAGAACCAAGTTAGGGAGTCCCTCAGTCTGTCTTAAGGCTGGATGACTTGTCTTTGCCATGATGGAAAGTTCACAGCTCCCACAAACTTCATCAGTCTTCTCATTATTACAGGTTGGAAAGTCTTCTGCTATGTTGCCTATTGACAACAATGACAGAAAGTCTGGAAAATTACAGGTTGGAGAGTCTTCTGCTATGTTGCCTACTGACAACAATAACAAAAGTCTGGAAAAGACTGTCAGCCATAGTCCACTGTCTTTGGGCTGCAAGATATGCTGTGCAATGGGTGGTACACGGTTGCTTGTTTATGGTGGAGCTACAGTATTTATTGGTGTAAATTCAAGCTGCTCCCTTTCAGTTCTGCCTTCAGCCCAAGGTGGGTAAGTCAGGAAGCTATGATCTACAATTCATCATATGGCTGTTTACAGAATCAGTGAGAATCAAACCATTTCTCCATGGATGACAATAGTTTTATAATTCACTTTTTCAGTGCTGAAATGATTAGTGTTTTCTCTGTCTGTAACATTGCTGAGGAGTCCTGCCCACACCCTGGCAATGATGGCACATTCACAGAGAGGATTAATGGCAAAAATCAATTGATTTGCTCTGAACGTCAAAGATCATTATATGTTATTAGTTAAGGTGTCCAAAAATTGCAACTGATGGTTAGATTCTTGGGTTTATAGTGGGGCAACTGCCTGCTTTTCCAAAAAGGAAATATTAATCACCAGGCTACACGTGTCATGGTCAGCAAATTGTTCCCACTGAGAGAGAGAGATTTTCTAGGGGAAAGTCAGTGTTCTATCTAGAGGTTTATCTGTTCTCTAGCAGAGAAAGAAAAAAATAGAAAAGACTTAGTCCAGGCCCTGAAATCTAAGTGCTTGGAATAGCTCTTGCCTCATAAAATTGTTTTGACAGCTATTGCTAGGTGGTGCCGTTAGTCTTCCAAATCTTTTTTATTGATGCTAACAAATGCTCATTTTCAGTAAGCTGTGCGGGCTCTGGTACTTTTACAGTTCACAGTTCTCATGTGAGGGAGAGCTGGGCGTCTGCTATGATTCTGCTCAGATCAGCTCTGCAGTAACTAGGCTCTGACATGTGTCTTTGATTCCTGAGGGATGGATTTCCACGCACACTGTTTGTGACCACTTCTGCTTCAGGGCTGTCACATGTATAAAAATAAATGAAGCTGCAATTAAAATAACCACATACTGTCACACACTGATTTGCTTTTCAGGGGAAAGCAGGGCTCCAGGCATCAGATTTTTTCTCCAGGGAACAGCAACAATATAATTTAGCATTAAAATGCCATTTTGGCATTGGATTCTTTCCAAGTTTTATTTCTTGTAACCAGCCTCATCATGCTCTGAGTAGTCCTGCTTCATCTCTACCAGGTTGGTGGTGCTGTAACTCAGAACTGCTGCCCTTGATGCTTTCCTCCAGCTGCTTCCTTTAAAGCCAACAAGACCTGGTTTATGTGTTCATCCTTTATTCTGTCTTGTCCTCTTCCTCTGCCTTTCCTCTTCCTCCACCTTTCCTCTTCCTCCTCATTTGGAAGATCTAGAGAATTGCTGCCTCTTCTAAACACCCAGATTTTCACTACTATGATTTTTTTTTCCCTTTGTAACCTTTTTCCTATTTCACAGAATCAGTAGGTTAGAAAAGACCTTTGAGATCACTGAGTCCAACCATTCCTGTCCAATGCTAAACCATATCTCTAAGTACCTCATCTAACCATCTTTTAAACACATCCAGGGATGATGACTCAATTTCAATTTATCCAGTAACTCATGGCTGCTAGTCACAGACTTTCTCTTCTCCTCTGAGGAGCTCTCAGGGCAGACCAGGAAGCTTTTCTGCTTCAGCTCCTCTACCAAGAAGTTCCTGTTTACTCCTATGTTTCTCTGAACAGGAATCCAACCTTTCTGTCTGGAGAAAACTCTAGGTTAAATGCTTGAGTACTGACAAAAGTCTATATCTGCATGTCGAGAGTCGAGCCATTTGTAACTAGTTCTTCCCTTCAGATAAGGAATACCTTAAGCACTCTTCTCAGTGAGATTAACAAGGGGTTAAGTGACATTTGAGGATTATCTGGGCTTTCTAAATGAGGTTGAACTTAACTCTTTCTGTTGGTCTTTCAAAATAATTAAGGAACTACTTTCCTTACCTCTGTGTTAAAAATGTGTAGAATTTAATAAGAATTTAATTTTCCGTGATGGTGTTCTCCGCAGGAAAAGGGAAGACACCAGGAGGCAACAGAAGTGAATTGCTAATAATAAACAGCTTACCATTTTCTTCCTTTTGCAGAACTAATTCAGGACTTGGTATTTCTGAAAGCAGTGGCATTTGGCACATTTTTTTAGTGAGATGATTCTAAGAATAATGTGGGTTTAGGAAACTAGTGGCTTTAATTAAAACTATGTATAAATATTTTTGTTCTTGATCAAGAATTGAACTATGGCAGTGTGAGTAAAAAGGCAAAAACACTACCAATGAGACCAAAATAATAATTTTGAGATTACATGTTGGGGGAAATACTGACTTCATAGAATCATAGAATCATAGGGGTTGGAAGGGACCTCCAGAGATCATCGGGTCCAACTTCCCTGCCAAAGCAGCTCCCTAGGACATTTCACTGAGACAGGCATCCAGACGGGTCTTGAATATCTCCAGAGAAGGAGACTCCACCACCTCCCTGGGCAGCCTGTCCCAGGGCTCTGTCACCCTCACTGGGAAAAAGTTTTTCCGCATGTTTGTGTGGAACTTCCTATGCTCCAACTTGCAGCCGTTGCCCCTTGTCCTGTCTCCACAGACACTGAAAAGGGGCTGGCCATTTCTTCTTGCATCCCATACTGTCTATGGGTTGTAATACTAAAACAGCCTTAGCAGCTATGCAGGAGAGTTGTACTTTCCTTTCATTGCACATAAAATAGTCAATAAGAAGACTGTGAATGAAGCCAGATTTTACTTGAGAAGTGAACAAACAAGCTAAATGCATGATTGGACATTTTATCAAGTATGCAGGAAACGTACACCCCCATTAATAAGCAAACTCTGTCAGGAAAACAGGGATTTCCTGAGAATTGATGTTGTTTTGATAAAGATAAAAAGCTAGTGAATGCTAGCATTGGTAAAATGTCCCTGGTGCTTTTGCTGTATAGCTACTGGACTTTTAGCTCTTGATTGCCTTTTAACTGAAGAGCTGCATTCACAGAAAGTTTTCTGCCTCAGACAGGAAAGCTTTTTGCAGTGTTCAACGTAGGAGATGTGTTGGAAAATTCCAATGGCCCAGTTTTGTAAGAGGTTGGGCCAAAGTATCTGACCAATACACAGTACCAGGCAACATTGTATTTTTAACAGGATTTACCTGTACTACTCTATGAATGCCACAACTCTGAGCATGAGACCTGGCATCCCCAGCAGCAACTGCCCCAAAGGCCTCTGTCCTCCATGTGTCTGAGGATGGCCAAAAGGCCCTACTGAAAGCTACCTCTGAACAGCAATGCATATCAAAACCATCACTAAAAAGAGAAAAAAAATCATTCTATTAAATTAAATGAGCATTACGAATGATTCAGTTTCATTCTGTATGAGTAACCATAAGGCAAGAACAAAGTAAATGGATCACTGCTTTAAGTGCTGCACAGATCTTGTGTTGGCCTTTTGGTACCAAGGTGAATTTTGCTCTGAATCTTTTAGAGATCAGATTACATTTGTAAATCAGAGAGCCTTGCATCTTCCCTCCTTTAAATTATGACCAGAATTTGGAAAATCCCACAGGTTCCCATATGTATTTCAAAGTAACAGCTGAGTTGAACAAATGACAGAGATGAAATCCAGAACTTTTTCTCCCCAGTTCTAACCGTGAGATGATAATTTGGATCAGATTCTGCTCTTATATTGGCTAGGATAGACAGCATTAATGGTAGTAACTGATTCTTGGTTGGAACTTTTCTTACATGTCGGCACTACATTAGATCAGAAACATTTTAAACAAGTAGGTAAAAATTTGGATAATCAGGAAAATATCTGAAATAGAAGGATTTTAAAGTGTCTTCTCATTTTACAGACATCCCAGGTTATAGGCAACAATCTTGACATTTACCCAAAATAATAACATTACCTGGTTCTTGCAGATACTCATAATCATATCCCAGCTCTCTTGAGGATTTAAAAAATTCTCCATTTCGGTAAAGGGGGATAAAGGGGACCATGTAATTTTCTCGATTGTGCCCAATGGGTGCGTTGGCAGCTGGGTAAACTTCTAGCATGGGTCTGTGTCTTCTTAACCATCGCTCAAAAATGCTGTAAAAGAAAAAGCATGGTAGTGGTGGACATAGGCAGAAATTTTCTTCTTGAAGATTAAAAAAGAAGCATTAAAGACTTTTTTTTTGTGAACCCTGAGTACAGAGCGGCATGCAATCAGTTGTGTTTGCATGTGTTTAATGCTTTCCAAATCATTTGGCTTTAGCTACTTCAGTGCTGAGTTCCTATCTAGCCTACAAAAAGAAAAGGCCTGCAGAGAGGATGAATATGCTTTTAAATTCCACAAATGAAATGCATTGTCTCACTGCAATTTCTGCTAGTCACACGGTTGTGAAGGTCAGAGAAAAGTATTAAAGACCTTAGTCCTTCCTCCTTGCCATCACAAACATTTATGGCTGGTTTTGGATGGTTTTGTTGCCAGCTTCTCAGTCCTGTTCCCCTTTGATTATTTTGTCTCCACTGTTACCAAGTGTTTTCATGCTTGTATTAAAGTATGGCTACACCATGGTTGGTTTAACATCACCAAGGAGGTGAAAATGTCTGAGGAAGGAGGAATAAATTACATGAGTCAAAAAACTTGATAAAACTAGACAGTTATCAGAAGTCTTTCTCTAGCCATAGCTTCTTCACTGACCTTGGTCTCTGCATAGATGTTTTGCATATTGTCACTCCTCTCTCTTGGCTGCCATCAAATGTTTTTTTCTCGCTTCTTAGCTATGTTATCCCTGAGGTGCTACCACTGCCACTGATGGGCTCAGCCCCAGACAGCAGCAGGTCCTTCTTGGGGCTGGCTGGAACTGGCTCCATCCAACATGGGAGCATCTTCTCACAGAAGCCACCCTTGCAGCCTCCTACCAAATCCTTGGCGCATAAACCCAATTGAAGCTGTTACCCACACCTGTGCCTTCAACTGCCCCTGTTCATTTTTATCTGCCAAACTTTCTCCATCAGCTGTCTATAAGTTCAGGGCTGTACACCTGTTCTTTAACTTGGAGGCAGAAGGCTCAAACACTGTAATATGGGAAGAATTTGTATTGACATTTTCACGTCCACTACTGGATGTGTTTTGAAAACAAAATTAAGAATGCCTCAAGACATTCTCAGGTTTCTTCCCTTTGGTCTGCTCAACTCTTCACTTTGTTCCAGTCCTCAGATCCTTTCCCTGATTCCCTGCTGTTTACATGGTGACCTTGACTTTTCAGTAGACACCTGGATGTGACAGATTGGAATAGGAGAGGTGGGAAGATGCTCCAAAGGGAGCAGTTACAGGTGTCTTATATGTGAAGAAAGAGGACCCCATGCCTGATTAGAAGATATGGTAGGAGGTAAAGCCAGAACTTTGTTTCTTTTTTTTAGGATCAAAAGATTTAACAGATGAAACATACATGTTCATACACCTTGCCAACCCCTAACAATGCAGATATTACTTTTTATTAGAATCTTCATTTATGGCTCTCATCTTCCGTTAATTTCATCAGCTCTGTCTAGAAAAACTCTTGTCAGAATAATAATGTTCAGTTGAATCTTTCAGATGGATAAATTTAAACAATGATATCAAGTCTTCAGCTGCAGTTATCATAAGAAAGTTTGAACAGAAACTGTAATCAGATTACATCTTTGAAGGACAGCATAGAGAAATTCAGTAATCATTAAAAAGGCACAGAATATAAAGGAAACTGGGGCATTAGTTTACCTCTGGGGAGCAGGGGTAGGGGTATTGCACTCCCACCCTTTTTCTGTCTGGTTTTTCCCTCCTGTCTTGGGCAAGGCATCCTATCAATGCCTTGTTTTCCTAGCAGTTGTAGATGGTAGCTGAGACAGCCCTTCTCTGCAGCATAGCACTGTTGCCTGTTAGGGTTTTAAGAGTCACACTTTCTATTACTCCCTTTAGAATAACTGGCCCTGTGCATGTATCTTAATTTTGTGGAGAGGGGTGGTTTGGAGGTTTTTTTGACATTTTGAAAGATTAGGATCATATTCTGCCTGGTAGTAAAGCAATTGGCTGAAGTTACGTTTATTCTTTCCTCTTAAAGGCTTAGTTACCAGCTTAGAATATGCTCAATTGGAAGGGACACACAAGGATCTTCAAGTCCAACTCCTGGCTCTACACAGGGCTGACAAGTCAGAGCATGGGACTGAGCACGGCATCCAGATGCTTCTTGAAATCAAGCTCAGTGCTGGGACCCCTTCCCTGGGGAGCCTGTTCCAGTGCCCTCAGGGAAGTGGTCACAGCATTGGCCTTGACCAAGTTCAAGAAACATCCTTTCCTTCTCTTAAAAGCAACCATGCTGTAAGCTATTTCCTTTTGGTACCTTGAAAATATATACTTGCTTACTGAGCTTTTCTCAGTAGCTGCAAACTTGGAAGAGCTTAGGGCTGCAAAATTAAAGTTACATGCAGAGAGAGAAAACGCCGATGCAGTTATCTGGTCCCTTTGTGGAATGACAGAGTTTCTGGTAGAAAAGCTAGGTTTGCAGCATAGCAGCAGACCTGAACTCCCTAGAGTTTTTGGTTATCTTGGCAAACCACTGCTGATAAGTTCTTTTTCATATGAACCTCTGCATTCACCCCTGGGCCTGAGAACTTAACAATGCAGGACTATGAATTAAATGATACCTGAAGGGCCATTTTATTCCACTTTTCCTGCCTTGCTTGACATAATGAGACAAAAGGTAACAAAAAGACAGCTAAAGAAGCAGATCAGGGCTCTGTGATATCCAAACTCCGTATTTCATCCTTGCAAAAAAAAGTATTGGGCAGAAGTTCAGTGAGAGAAGAATCTGCCTGACTCCAGTAGCAGTCTGATTGGTTACTTTTTTTCATCAGCATGTAGAAAAAAAGGGCAAGTAGATAAATAGTAATATGTATAGGTAGGAGTGATATTTTCCAGGCACGGAGGCTTTTTTAGCGCTGCAATACCAGCTAGACTGGCGTCATTTGGGAGATGTTGGCAGTGCTGAAGAGAGCAGATGGGATGTGAGCATGGTGGGGAAGACAAGGCGGGATAAAGGAAAGAAGATAAAAGCTATTCATAAGTGATTGGGAATTTTATTCAGGGAATGGAAATGGCGGGGAGTGTGGGGCAGGGAGGAACTCAATCTGGGATGTAGCAGGAATAAACCATAAATCCTCCAGGGTGACAGCTCTTACCTAGAGAGTCATAGGCAATCAGGTCTTAAGAAATAGAAATTTAAAATATGGAAATGAACTAACTGAAATGAAGATCAGTCTCCTGATAACCCTAACAACCTGTGTATTTCTCCAGCGGCAAATGAAAGTGACTTGGAAGAGGTAGCTTTTATTTAAAGGCTTTGGACAAATTAAAAAGTAATTCTATCTAGATTAGAGCAAAGACATTTTCTGCCTAGAAAGCATCTTCCTTTGCTTGAAGAAATCAAAGTGGCCAAATTTTCTGTCCTAAATAAAAGGTTAAGGAAGCAAAAGGGATAGGAGAATAATTTGAATTTTGCCCTGTCTCATATTTAGAGCACAAAGAGGCTCAGTCTCTCTCTATTGCATTTCCGAAGTAGGAATTATTTTGTAGTGGGTGTATTATTAAAGTAAATATTGAAGGTTTTAGAATTACTAGATTATGGTGATCAACAGTCAATGCAAAGATCATTTTTATAGTAAGAAACAGCATGCTAATATTGTAGAATGGGGTGGAATTTAGACTCGTTCAGGCTAATATAAGGCTCAGTGTTTGTATTTAAACATTCCGATCTAGTAGGGCCATGATAAATTCACTGTAGGTTAAACTCTCTGTTTCAGTCAGCAGCTATATGATTGATGTAAAAATAGCTAAGGGAGGTTATCTTGTCAGAAAGATTCCCAAAAAGTCCTAAAGGCAAAGAATATTCTTCCTGCATATTAGAGAAATTTTGGAGAGTGTTTGAGTACCCATTTTGCTTTAGAGAAAATAGTCACAGAGTAAAAATTACTTGTCAAAGTTCACACTAGACATGCTGTGGTGGAGTGGAACCTTAGCTATGGGTCCACTTTGTGCTTACCAGACTATGATACCTCCTGAAACCAAGTTGTATCATTGCAAAGCATGGACTCTCAATCTTACTTGTTTGCTTTGGATCTGTATACAGATCTCTCTAACTGTTAATGACCTTAATACTTGTGTGTAGCACTGATACGTCTAAAAAGCTGGTATGTGGTAAAAAGTAATAAAGACTTCCACCTGCTATGTTGATGTTTTGGTAGTTTAAATTTTCATTCAAGGGAAATAAACTTGTGTGGTAAGGTGCTTTTACAGAGAAAATTAAAGTCATCTATAAAAGACATGGATATATCACTTCCATTTACTTGCATATAAATAGACCTGGATATTTTCCTTCTGCTCCATACGTACAAGATCATACAAAGTGAAATGAAATGAGTTTTACTGGAAAATTAATTTTCAAAAAATAAATTGGTTTAAAGAGTGGGGGAAAATAAGATTGATTTCAGGCTGATTAAAAAAGGTCCACCAATATATATTTCTGAATTCATATTATTCTATGAATAATATATGCAATGGGATTATAGCTAATGAAAGGATGAGTCTAGAAATAAATGGCTTTATGTTGCCAGTGGGAAATATCAAGCACAGTGTAAGAGCACTACTGTATATAGTCTGGATAACTTCATGCTGTTCCAGATAATGTTGTGTGCTCTGAAAAAAGATGCTGCTTACAGGGAAGAAATTGCTAAACCTAGAAAAAGGAAAGTAAAACAATGCGAGTGTGCCTTTTCTTTATAATTTTGAAAAGTGTTTCTCCTAAGAGCCATTTCCCAACAGCGTGCCTCCACAGTCATGAGCAGAGCTACACTTGACCAACCGCTGTGTAGGAGGACACACCAGACCTCAAATATCTGTTATTAAGGATTTCCTTGTATTGAACTACCGCAGAGACACTGACACATAGTGTACACCTAACTGGCCCATCAGGAAGATTTTCTAGGAGAAGTTCAATCTGGCGCGTTTTACCTTGTAATTAAGGACAGCAGGAGAGGGAAAGAGGGAAGAAGAGGGTTCAGTACTTCTATATGAATTCCTCTGCCATGCAACCTGCAACACATATGCCACTGCAGGTGTCCCCTTGCTGAAGGGTCATGGTCAGTCTAGGTCTGTATCGCTACAGAGAGCACAGTCCTGCTTTTGTCATGATTTCCTGTTCTCACTTTCCTTATAAATGTTTGCACAGCCATGCCATAACCAAGATTAAGGAATTGATTTGATTTAAAGCCAAGCATCTAATTTATTTTCATGTCTTCTGGGATAGCTGAGGTGAGATAAAGTCAGATACGATTCATTATGCTTTTGCATGATGGCCAGTTCCAGCACAAGGGAGGAACAGAGGTGAGCACGTCTGGGTAGGATGAACTGATAAATCACAAAATCACAGAATGTAAGAGGCTAGAAGGGTTCTCAAAAGATCATCTAGTCCAACCCCTCCCCACCAGAGCAGGATCACCTAGATTAGGTCACACAAGAACATGTCCAGGTGGGGTTTGAATGTCTCCAGAGAAGAAGACTTCACAACCTCTCTGGGCAGTCTGTTCCAGCGCTCCATCATCCTCACAGTGAAAAAGTTTCTCCTTATGTTCCCATGGAACTTCCTCTGCTCCAGCTTGCACCTGTTGCCCCTTGTTCTATCATTGGACATCACTGAGAAAAGCCTGGCTCCATCTTCCTGATGCTCACCCTTTACATATTTACAGACATTGATGAGGTCACCCCTCAGTTTCCTCCAAGCTAAAGAGACCACGCTCCCTCTTCTCATAAGGAAGATGTTCTACTCCCTTAATCATCTTAGTGGCCCTGTGCTGGACTCTTTCAAGGAGTCCTATGTCCTTCTTGAATGGAGGAGCCCAGAACTGTACACAATATTCCAGATGCAGTCTCACCAGGGCAGAGTAGAGAGGGATGAGATCCTCTCTTGACCTACTAACCACCCCCTTCTAATACACTCCAGGATGCCATTGGCCTTCTTGAGCAGTGAACAGCACTGTTTCTTCTTAACCTGTGTGCCATGCTAAGATGACTTAAAGTAGCAATAAAGCTGTGCCCTTTGTTTCTCGTACCCTGATAAATCCATGCCTCAGCTAAGCCTGCATACAGACAGCACTAACAGTTCATCTGCTAGAGTGCATCTTTGAAGCCACTAATAACTTTATCACATTCAAATATGAAGCTGTGTCAATAGTTATGCCAGGCTTGACACCGAAACTTTCATTCCTCATCTGCAGTTGTGAGACTGAGGCTAGATCAGGCTGACTATGACAGAAGGAAGGCAGAACATTGTTACTTGGAGCTCATTTATGCAATTTATTTCAGTATCATGAGATCTGACATGTTGTAAGGGAAATCTGGCAAGCAACATGTATTTGCGTTTGGAAAGAAAGGGAAAAGGAAACAAATTGAGGAAACTGAAATGCCAGTCCAAGGACTGTGATTACATCGTAGTCATCATTTTAAAAGTTGGCACAATACAGCTGGTATTACAAAGTCACCTCAGGAAATTCCCATCCCAAGCATTTGGGAGAAACATCAGTGCCTCAGTCCTGGAAGAGCTGCTGATGCTGAGGTTGTAAAGTCAAGGTACTGTACTGTTTGCCAATGTATGCGGTTATATTGCAGTGGGGTTTTTTTGTTGGTTTATTTTTTGGTTTTTTTTTTCCTTTCTTTTTGTTTTAAGTCAGCTAAAGACACTACAGGGACTGTCATGTTGTAAACAAATGGCACGGGTCATAATGCAAGTATCTGATTAGAAATTAAGATGCTGCTCTCAATTATTGTGAGAAACCCATCCAAGGCCTCTCTCTGCAGTCATGTCTCCTCCACTGTTGAATCACTGCTGAGGACTGCCATGGATTCTGGTACTCAGTGTCCAGTTCCAGCTGCTGGGGAACATCCATTCCAAGCTTCAGCATGCGGCAAGTGTCAGTCGGCACAAGGCCTCCTCCACAAACCCTTGCAGTATCACTGTCAAGTGACTTCTGTGCCACTCTCTGGACCTGCTGCTGGAGAGCCCTGTTTGTGCATGAGTACATCTGAGTGTCTGCCTGTCAGTGAGGTAACTGGGAAACCAGGGGGAAGTTAATGGGTGGACTGCATGCCTAGGGCCAGTTTCTGGGGAATACAGACTGTGTATGTCTATTTCTCTCTCTCCCGATATATATATACATATATATATATGTATGAATATTTATATATTTGTAAGTATACATTCCCATAACAGGCTTCCATCCTGGTCAGATGAAGAGTGCAAGAGGACGAGGCTGTTGATGCTGTTGGAATTTGTCTGTGTGCTCCCTTTTTTTGTGTTGATCTGTGTAGTTAGTCAACCGCATATGCATATATACAGTTATTGTGCATATATGTGTATTTGGAACATAGGCTCAGCACCGTTACTGCTTAGACCTAAGAATATGGATCTGGGGTAGCCATACCGTTGTTGGGCTACCAGATTTGGCAACTCCTAACACTTTAAACACAGACTTGCATGAATCAGACCCCAGTGGAGCCCTTCCTTCACATAATGTGCTTCTGATTATTTTCTTGTATCGTATATTCCCATGTAGATTAATTATATGTCTCTGAAATATGAGTATTCATTTTAGGAAAGGTCTGGACTACTTTGTTGTTTGCCTTTAATTCACCTTCTTTTTTTGTGGATCACAGTGACTACCTGCAACACTGAGGAGCACTTTACTATCTAGACAGATTGTCCCTAACTGCAATTTGCCTTCTAATGGACCATTCTCTGGATAATAATAAATTGCACGATTTTGACACCTTTCTACCCATTACAAACTATTACCAGAGCTGGGACACCGTGTGCCCACCTGAGCATCTTAGCACTGCTCAACTTCACCATCCCACTACAAGCAACTGTATTTCCTTCCAACTCCTTTGTTCTCATCTATGGCACTGCACAAACCGGGTGCTTCAAAAGTATCAGACAGAGGAACCACAAGGGGTGGAGACAGTAAAGGTGTAGTCCCATGCACCCAGCCCATCTAAGAGACAACCAATGCCACTTTATTTTCTCAGGTCTAACTTTATTGAAAGTTTCAAGGTTACTGCAGCTGCTGGGGTTAGGAGATATTTTTAATATTCCCTTTAACAATGTGATTCAGAGCAGTTGTCCCCTTTCTATTTAAACTGCTCTCAACACTTCTGTAGGATTAGGGGAAAAGAAAGTCTTCAGCCTTTCCAGCTGAAACTGTTCCTCTTTACATCAAAAAATTAAAGTATCTGTGGCTTTTTGGAGAAGACATAGTTGGATCTCTCATTGATCTCTCATTGATACTTAACATGCTCACTTGGGTGGAGAGGTCTACACACCTTCCACTCATTGCTCTAATGTACTAATCATGTAGTACACCAAGTCTTTCATGTCTAGAACAAAAATGGTGGCAGCTCCTCCAACCTCAGCTTTTTCTTAAGCTGCTCATGCAGCTGAGTCCTGAAGATGATTCAGTTCTAACAATCCTAAGCAGACATCACTGCAAGTGGTGTAGGACCAAGGGCTGTTCCTGTCTCGAAAGGAGCTGCTGTACTCCTGGATTTCTACTCCCCCTCTTGACAGAAAATCTGTATAGCTGCTTGCAGCCTTGACCCCATTGTGTGTAAGTCTGGGGCACAGATCCCTATTATGAAGTTGAACCCACTTTCCAAATCAATGAACCTCACTGAAACTTTCTTGTTTTCTGCCTTCTCAGAAAATTGAGTAGCGTGAACCAGCAAGTGCTGTGCCCAGCACATGTCTGATCTGTTCCTGATGGTTTACAACAGAAAGAGCTTTATTCTTACTGGAGAAGGAGATGATGGATAAGCTGAGCGCCACACATTCCTTGTGACACTGAAGGGAGGAGCTGAGTGTTGGAAGTGGTGTAGGAATCTGTGCAGAGGAATATGAGTAGTCTATTGTAGGACTAGGTAATGACTTGTTGTAACCCAATCACTGACAAAGCAAGCTAACCCCTGGAAAGAAATTATGTGTTCAGGTGAGTCTTAGCTGGGCTGAGATTTGGTCAGATATCTGATCTAAACTCTCTCCTGCTTCTTAGTCAATCCAGCCTCTGTTTTACAGCAATGAAAGTCAGCAAAAATTCTTCCTAGGTGCAGGAGAGAAATCCTTGTTCCTTAAAATAGTTGTCATTATATGTATTGTTTCACTCTTTGTTGTCAAACCAGGTCAATTTTTGGCAAAAAATATATTTGTTTCTCATTCAGATTTAGATCTTCAATGCTGTCCAACACGGCAACATCTAAGGTGTATATCATACATGACAGTGTGTCCTTCATGCTTTGCAAATAAGGCAATACAAATGCAACCATGTGTTGTGTGAAAAAAAAGAAGTGAACATTTGCTGGAGTGTGTATCCTGCATTAACTTTCTCAGGTTCATCTTTGCCATGGTTTGCAGCAGAAAAATATCACTTGAAGTAAGAGATACTACAAATGCCAGCTGCTCCAAAGTTTAATAACTAGTTTCCTCTGAAGAGAAAGATAACAAGCAGATTAAAATGGACTGCTGTGGAGGTAGCTGGACTGACTCTATGTAACCCACTCCTGTGCTCTGTAATTCAGTTCTTCTGAGACTGAGAGATTGTCATTATTGAGGTTCACAAGGGCATGTAATATATAAATCACATCTATGGTAGCAAAGTGATAATTTCTTTTGATGAATAGAAGGTAGTTATACGTGGGTGAGAAAAGTACCATGTTTTCCTGTGATTTTTTACAATTTGAACAATTACAGCAGCTATTATTGCAGAAGTGCTGCAGGAAGGAAATTCAATGCTATGCTAGCTGTCTGCATCAAAGCTTGTCTTGATAGCTGTGTCACAGAGAGAGCTTTCTCCTCCTCCAGCGTTAAAAGAATAGGTGAAGACTAACCACATGGCTCTTGCCAAGTTTCAGGGCAAAGTAACCTTTCCTTTAAAAACCCACTAATCGCTTGCATAATATGCAGTGTACAAAGTGATCCATTCTATAACTGCGTTGGCTGAACTAAAATCTTGCACTATGAGTGATATGAAACAGGCACTTTAAATGGGACCATTTGAACCAAACCTCCTATATTACTGATTTTTAAGAGCAGAATGGATCATTACAAACCTCTATGCTGAATAATGCCATGGCAAGCAAGATTGCCAACTACTGTGTTTCACACAGAATCCAGAAGCCGTTTGGTTAACCTTCCTCTTGCTGTTCCACTAAAGCAAGGTGGATCAACACCCCTATCAGTTTTATATATGCTTAATTGAAAAAAAAAGAACATTTATCTCCAGAACTTGCTCCTTTCTTCTTATTTCTCCCTGTCTTTGATTCTGTATGATCTATCTGTGGATTTCCAAAGGACTTATTTGACAGTGTGGGTTGCTTTAGTCGCATACGTAACTTGCAGTGTTACGTATAGACTCAGCTCATGTCTGTCTAATGGGCAAAGCAAGGATGTCTTCTGGAGGAGGGTGGCTCTACACCTATACTCCTTTGCTTTTGCTTTTGGTCACTGCCATGGTACAGGTTAGGAGGACCTGTACTTTGGTCCTCCAAGGCAGCTCCTGCATTCCTTTGGGTGCTTTGCAAATGCAGTGACTCCCCAGCCTTACTGAAATAGATGTTACAGTCCAGATTCAATATCTCAGTGTATGATTTGCACTTCAGGTCCAGACATGGGAAGAGATACTGGGGAGATACTGGGGAGCTGTGTTTCTCAGCAACACCCCAAGCTTCCCACTTACACTCTGTTTCCCATGGATATATTTGTGTGGTATTTTGCAGTAGATGTGAACTCACTCTACCCACATACTGAGCCCACTATGAGTGAGTCAGTTCCATCAAGCAAGCTGCATAGCTCTGGTTAAAAACCCTGAGAGGTTAACAGGGAGGTTAGCAGCTCCAGTTCGGTGACAACCAAAGTCCTAGTAACAGAAGGAGCGTGTGTGCCCCCCTGCTATCCCCTCAGGGAAGCAATATCTAAATGAGCCCTTTCCTGTTTAAATGTCAATTTTCTGTGACTAAGTTTACCACCCCTTCTGTACTGATATGCTCTGTGCCTTGCACTTGCCATAGGAGTTTGTGTGTGCTGATAAAGCTTGTGACCAAAGACACTCCTGGCCCACCCTCATGAGAAATGCTCTGCCAGAGAGCAGTTTACTTTTTCTGCGATATCCCTCCTGGTAAAACAGAGCTGGTTTCTGTGGCACAGTGGCTTCCAGCACTGCAGCTGTTGGTAACAAGGTGGTTTTGTTAAGCATTTGTTAAGGAAGGTGAGAGCTCTGCTACCTTGCTGCTGTGCTGCTAAGTGTATTGTTGGGGCTGAGCTGTGCCTGCTGTGCAGGGCTCTGTTCCTGGCAGGGGCTGTCTAACATGCAAAGCAGGGGGAAGACACACATCCACCCAGGATGCATTGCACAAATGTAATTAATTCCCCTGAGGGCTTTGGAGGCGGGGAGATAACGCTCCCAGCCTCACTCTTATTGCATACACAAGTAGCAGGTCATACAACTTAGGCATTACATGTGCTGTGGCTGTTTGTATTATAGTAATTTATGGACTCAAGTTTAAATGAACCCTCCATGCCAGGTGTCGTGCAGAGGTAAAAAGAAGTATTTTGAGAGGATTCATTCAATCAAAAGACCATTTGCAGCCAAGCAGGTCAGTATCCTTATTAGTGTTTATAAATATGTAAAGGCCAAGAGTCAGGAGGACAGAGCCAGGCTCTTCTCAGTGATGGCCAGAGATAGGACAAGGGGCAATGGGTGCAAGCTGGAGCACAGAAAGTTCCATGTGAATATAAGGAGAAACTTTTCCACTGTGAGGATGATGGAGCCCTGGGACAGGCTGCCCAGAGAGGTTGTGCTGTCTTCTTTTCTGGAGACACTCAAAGCCTGCCTGGATGCGTTCCTGTGTGATTTAGTCTGGGTGATCCTGCTCTGGCAGAGGGGTTGGACTAGATGATCTTTTGAGGTCCCTTCCAACTCCTAATGTTTTGTGATTCTCTGATTCTTTGACTACAGTCTCTGCCAAGTGTAAGTTGGGCTTAGAGGCAGAGGTTGGCTTGTAGCTGGAGAAGAACAGGGCTTAGCCCTGGATGCGTGCTTCCTCAAAGGAATAAACTCTGCTAACTGGGGCTCTGATGCCGGTCCACATATTAGCAGGCAGTTAAGGTATGAGTAGTGATCAGCTCCAACACTGACACTTTCATTACCCCAGCTTTCAGGGGACAAGGTAGCTCCCAAGGACAGAAGGACTAAGGTATAAGGTAATGTCCTGCACAGAGTTCCTCACTATTCATAGTCCTCCAGATAATGAGGTTTATGGCGGTTCCTTTGGACATTGTGCTACTACCAAGCATTCCCCACATTTAAGTTCTTCTCCAGCTGTCCTTGGCTTCCTGCTGCTTTCCCTTTCTGCTCCCAAAAAGCTTTTTCCCTTTTATCCATTTTCCATGCATTCAGCATATGCATACATTCCCACTGAACATGGCGCATCTCTTCCCTCCTGTCTTTGCTGCATGATGAACATGGTTCAATATCTTGTGCAAGGGTACTCTATAATCCAGATTTAATTCCAAAAGACAGCCAAATGATTATGGACACAGATCTGACTAAGAAATGACTATCACACCCACCAGATTCCACAAGATTTAACTAAGCTGCCAGGTATCAAAAGATATATTGGCAAGATGCAGAAGATTTTCCAAGGTAAGGTGGAATTTGGGAGCATTAGGGGCTGCCCCTTTACACACGCTCGCCTGTTCTGTTCTGAAAATGGTGCAAAACACCCCAAGGGAGGGAGCAAATCCTGGGTCCTTTGCTCATAAAAGCTGTACTAGTGCACCCCTGGGCACAGCAGTAGCTAAGTGATGCTCATGCTTTCACTGAGGGGAAGGACTTTAACCATGTGTCACCTTCATGCCAGGGACAATTATGGAGATGACCTTACCACGTTCCTGGCCTTTCTACAGACACCTGGGAGGATACAGTGCTGGACACAGACTAAGATCCTGAGCTGAGAGGATGCAGGAGTGCTGAGGGTTTATTGTTAGTGTGGGAGGTCGTGTATTTCTAATGGCAGCCTCTTGACCTGCCTTTGCTGAGCAGGTTTCATGCAGCTCCAAGCCATAGTTCACTCAGCTCCAGAAAAATACGACTTTTAGGCTGTTTCATTTTTTGCAACATACCTCAGAAAGCAATAAGACTCTTGCTGTGCCCATATCAAGGGAGAAAATTAATGGTATGCTTAGTGTTTAATGCGGTGGCTTCTTCATTTTACACTCCTGTATTATTAGCTGATATATCATTGTATTGCAATCTCCATCTCAGCTATGCTTAAGTCACTTGTTTTCGTGTCTCTAAGTTTCCATACACTAAATGGGGACAATACTTCCTTGGCCTTATGCTTTCTCTGTGTTGTCTCTCACTGGAGACCATTCAAGGTAAGGAATAAATCTTATTTCATATATAAAACAGGCCTGGAAACCTAGTGTTGCCTTACAAGAATTTCTAATGATACTTTTTGAATGCTTTCACTCCAAATGTTCCAAATTCTTGAAGCAAATAGTTTTTAACTCCTAAAAAATTTTCTTGTTTCCTGTCAACATTTCAAAACAAGAGAATAACTTGGTTTTTCTCATGACATTTTTTGGTTTAAAAAAACCTGAGATAACATTTAAGAGAAAATGTAAATGTTCTGTTTCAAAAACAGAGTAAAAATAAGAAGCTTTTATTTTGACATATCTTGAAAGTGAAAATAAAATTTCCTCTTGTTAAAGTATTTTCCATCCAAATCACTTTTGACATAATGCTAACTTTTTTTGAAGTGAAAGGAGAAGGCTCTGACATGAAAATGTGTATGTTGAGTCCATAGGGACAGAAAATGTCCCTGAAGTTGGCTTAGGGAATGGGATGTTACTGGCATGCAAATCAGGATGTGTAGACTTGAGGCTGTAATATGGTTTTGAGCAGGTTGTTCCATACATGTTTTTCAGTTTAACAATTTACTGATAAGCAATGCAATAAGGAACATTCTATTGTTAGATCCTCCAATGAGCCAGAGTCTGGCATTTCCTAAAGCTCCAGCCTGCCACTGAAGCAGAAGGGGTTATTTTAGCATCCTGCAGAGGAGTCTGTGGCAGCTGATGTTGCTGAACAGCATGGAGACATTTGCCTTGATTAGGCAGAATTTGCAGCATTTTCATTGGGCTCTGAAGCTGATGTGTAGGAGAATTTTCTCCTGCACCCGTTTGGAAGCGTGCATGGATGTAAGGGGCTATAAATGAGTGCCTCCATTTCCTACATGACCTTGTGCTTGACTTGGATTACAAAGCATGTGTGCACACACACATACACACACCCACACCCATACGCACGCCCCCACCCACCCACCCAAAGGTTTTTTCTCTTTGATGAAAGGATTTAGTCCTGCGTGGTAACAAACAAAAGAGTAACTGAAAACAAGATCAGTAGAGGGCTGTCCAGCTGTCTCTTGTCATTACCATTTCATATGATTATAAATGTAGCAATAGCTGTCTCCTGTTGCCTTCATTGTTTTGATACCTGGGAGCCACAGTCAGAGGCTAAGGTTATGCCATGTGATGCACAGATCAGTCCCTTAATGACAGAGCATATAACGTATGCCTTGGACGAAGGACAACTGATGGATACAGACAAGACGAGGACTAGGAGTAGTGAGATCACAAGAGTGCACCAGCTAAGTGAAGGTTTCAGCTTACTCACGTCTGAGCTCTCCTGCAAGCATCATTTCAAAGGAAGAACAGGATCGAGTCTGTGGATGTATAGGGTGAATAATTCCCAACTAGGTGGAATACAGAGGGACTTCTCTGAATGCCAAACAGATTCCATGCACTTGTTGAAGGGGTGAGTTCCTCAGCAATGAATCACAGAACCACAGAATCATTACGGCTGGAAAAGACCTCCAGGATCATGTAGGCCGGCCACTCTCCTACCACCTATGTTACTAACTAAACCATGTCCCTAAGTACCTCATCCAATCACAGAATCACAGAACATTAGGAGTTGGAAGGGACCTTGAAAGATCATCTAGTCCAACCCCCCTGCCAGAGCAGGATCACCCAGACTAAATCACAGAGGAATGTGTCCAAGCAGGGTTTGAGTGTCTCCAGAGAAGGAGACTCCACAGCCTCTCTGGGCAGCCTGTCCCAGGGCTCCATCACTCTCACAGTGAAAAAGTTTCTTCTTACATTCACATGGAACTTCCTATGTTCCAGCTTGTACCCATTGCCCCTTGTCCTATCACTGGCCATCACTGAGAAGAGCCTGGCTCCGTCCTCCTGACTCTCATCTTATACATATTTATAAACATTAATAAAGTCACCCCTCAGTCTCCTCTTCTCCAAGAGAAATAGGCCTAGCTCCCATGATCTTTCCTTGAACACCTCAGGGGATGGTAACTCCACCACCTCCCTGGGAAACCTGTTCCAATGCCTAACCAATAAAGGTTGATTTGGGTATGGGCAGTGAAGGGTCTTGAAAATAGAGACCAGAAGTTTTATCTGATGTGACAGAGAGCAAAGGAATGGTAGAAGGGTATGAACAAAGAGGAACAACTGATCAGAGCATTGGGTTAATGCAATGATAGTTGTAGCACTGTTCTGAGCTGTTCAGTTACTCATGAAACCCAGAAAAAAAGGTCCTGTAATGATGGTACCACTAGAACTGTCAATCTGGGCCCATCTGTAAAAATAGTCTAACAAATGTGGATTTCAGAGATGTAAGAGACAGAAAGTTGACAACCTACTGTTTTTCTCTAGAAAAATCACTTCTAAATAGCTTGTTTTAAAATTAGGTCACCTATATTGCTGTAATAAACCCTGCCCATTACTGCACAAATTAGAAACAAGATGAGAGCAGGGGCCTTTTGCATTAGCTGCTGTTCAGGTATAAAGTAGAATGGAGATCTTTAATGGTAATTTATTTTCCCCATTGCTATTTAGTTTTTGTTTCATTTTGGGGGAAGAACTGTTGGGGTGGGATGTAGAAGTTAGGGAGAAGACAGAACAAAAATGAGAAGAAAGATTGAAGAAACATTTAAAGGGCAGAAGTGCATGAGGAATAGATGAAGATACTTTGTGAGAGACCAAAAAGTTGACAGAGAGGAAAGAGTTCCTTTTCAGACCAAAGAAAACACCCTAGTGAGCTGAAGTATGACTGTGGGCCCTTGCTTTCACTGCTTATGCAGCTGCTCCTTCCAGCTTGAGTGGGTTGACTCCTCCCTTGTTATTCCCTTGTGCTGACTGTAGAGCATATCTGAATAGCAAAGAGATTTGCAATTAAGAGAAATGCTTCACAGAGCTAAAAAAGTTCTCACTTTTGCTGAATGTATATTTTGTTGCTTTTTTTCTTTTTAAAGCCATTCAATTAACAATTAATAACTTTCACGGTGGTCACCTGCTTTTACCAAGCACTGACGCCTGATCCCTAGGTCTTCTAGCTAGCAAATAAGTAGGTAAGGAGATTGATTTATCATTGCTAAAACAACCTGTTGCCTGGGTACCTTCATAGTTCTGCATTCCTGAAAGAGAATGACCTAAGAAAGGGCAGTGCTTGTAAGTAAGCCCTTTGCCTTTCAGCCGAGAAATCTTCTCAACTGCACCTCTGCTCTGTCTATCCATCCCTCACTTTGTGCACCAGGCCTAGGTAGGAAAAGCTGGGGGGTAGCAGATGGGAGGCTGACTGTTGCTCAGTTTGGAAAGCAGCTCCTAACATTTGGCTCACACCTGTCAGCAGACTCCGTATACACTTGTTTATCCTCCTCTGTACCATATGTTTCTATGTAAAATCAGTTCCAATGATCTATTGCCTTACTTCTATCACTCCTATTATGGTCGTAACTGAGCATTTCACAGTCGTTAATACATTTACCCTGACAGGGTCCCTGGTGCGTAGGCACCTAATATCACCCACTTTACAGATGGGTTAGCTGAAGCTCAGATCAACAGCTCTTCAAAATTCTCATTGAAATCAATGGGAAGGAAACACATCTCCAGGAGATATGTGTTTGGGAGATCAAACTACGCACTCAGCTTCACCCAAGGAATTTGCAGTGGAGTGAGCAATCCCTGCTCCGGGTCCCACACGGGTGCTCAAAGTGGTGATTCTTGATTTCTGGACACAGAACTTTTCCATGCCTTTCCAAGACCCAGCAGACCTGTGGTTGCTGGTGTTCCGTCTTTTTATAACCTTTGCCAGTAAATCCCCATCTCACAACTCTCCATGTCCTCACCAAGGGCTGGAAGAGATTCTGTCCTCAACAGATTCATTAAAAAAGTTAGTTAAAAGCCCAGAGGCCCAACTTACTGATAGCAATCAGCTCAGAAGTGTTCTGCCCAAATGAGAAAAGCTGATATGGAAAAAAAAATAGTAAAAAAAAAAGCTGCTGGTGCTGTGGAGACTGTTTATCCCATTTCCTCTACTCTTTGTATTCTTGATTGCCTCTCAGAAAAGAGCTTCTTTGCAGCCCTTCAGATTTAAAGTCTATGTAGGAGAGGAACAGGGTGGGTTTTGGTTTTTTTTTAAATGTACTGTACGTACCTATCAGTCACCTACTTATTAATTATAACTAAAAGCATGATTAATCTGTCATGGATAAGGCTGCTAAGTAACTCTAGTCTTGCTAATGCATTTCTGTCACTTATACAAAAGGCAGTATTTTTATCAGTTTTTACATCCATGTATACTAAAGCCCATATATACAGCAGCTACAGAGCACTGGTATCATTCTTTCTGCCACAGATGGGATGACGTTGCATCATAGATATCTGTATTGTCCCCACAGTGCCTGTGCAGTGGTTTATTTCCTCAATACTGGTAGGATTTAATGATGTTATCTTTTGCAAAAAATTTTGCCTTCTAAAATGGGTAACAAGTACAGTTATGAAAAGTATTTCCAGGGGCTTATAATGACAGTTACTGAAATTCCTCTGTAGGAGGGGTCAGCATGAAGACCAAGGTGCTACTTAAGCCCTGCAATGAGTGGGAACTGAGAGATGCGTAGGTCTTACACAAATGTGAACGTCTACGGAAAACAATTCTTTTCATATTGCATAGTGCTTTCCCTTCTGTGTTCTTTTTCTCTGAATATTCAATTGATGTATTTTTTTAATAGCCTATATGTTGGAAAGTTAATTTCCAGGTGCCAAACTCAAAATCTGTAACCACACCTGAAACCCTTGGGCACCCATCCTGCAAAGCAGTCAATGGGTGGATATGCTAAATCACAGCTAAGCTACACTGTTTAACTTTTAAAATGTTCTGAAGAAAAGCTTTTCACAGAGGAGAATTATGAACTGACACCTCAAGAAGGCTATTTAAACCCTATAGTATTAGGAGAAGACTGGTGGATCACCCTTTGAAGGAACCACACCACTGATGCCTGAGTGACCTGCTTGGACTTAATGCCCTATTTCTGGATAGGTAAAGTATGAAGAATACAACTATTGGGCTCACTAAATGTAGAAATTAAGGAGAAAAAAAGACAACTTCATATTTGGGGTTTACACCAAATAGCTTTTTGGTTAAATACAATAAAGTTTTCTATAAGGGTTTTAGTGTTAACTACCTAAAACTTGAGGACTTCACTACAGCATGGTGTGCATATGATATAATCTGCATCCCTCCTGTGCTGCATGCCTCAGTGACCCAAATAGCAAAATTATTTTGTTTTTCTTCTGAGTAAGTCTTGCTGCAGGGTACCAGTCAATACATTTCTGAGCATACAAATTTATGAAAAAGTCCCAAAACTTTGTACAGGGCAATAATTCTTTTGCTCTGACTATTGCAGTAGGCAAGTCATGGCCAGTGCCTTTGTAGTCAGGAAGATTGGTAAGAAAATACAAACCAGAACAAGTGTTGTTTGTGTGGCTTTTACAGTCTTTCACTTTGCTAACTTTCTTTTATACGGCTTTTTAGTCATAGCAGTCTGCAGTAATGCAGTCTGTAGTACATTTTTGCAGCCATTCACATATACTACAGTGACACAGAAATTTTTAAGGTTATCATTAAAACTTGGACCGCTGTCCTGGACATAGCAATTTCACTCTTTGCTTGGAAAACCGTGCTCCACTTCCCTTTCTTATTAATAAACATGATATCCTTCTGTTTACTTTCCTTTCACTCTGCACAGCTGTGCACTTCTCTTTCATCGAGAGACAGTCACAATTTTGTTTGTCACACTGAAATAGGGTTTTTTTTCTTTTTAATTTATGAATAGCACACTCGGATTTTCCTTATGGAATAGAAATTAAAACAGCACTGACATTTAGAATGTAAAGGAGTTGCTCCAACTGATTACAGTTATGTTAAAATGAGTCACACACTTTTGGTCCATACTTCCTGACATACACATCCATATATATTAAACACTATGACATCAGTGAAGAACTATTTTTACCTTGGTAATGAAAGCTGAATACATTTGTCAACTTCTCAAATTATGTTTAATCCAGTGAGCATACAGACAAGTTAGGAAAGACGCTTGCTCTCAAATAGCAGCAAAGCTCACTTGTACATGTCTGAAAATGCTGTGCGTGCAAAGGCATGTAAAATATTTGCAGTTTTGAAATGTAGGTGAGAAGAACACTGTAAAAACATAAAATAAATTAGGTTTACTATGAAGAATTTAACTCACCTGTCAACAAACGCATGGTGCAGTACAAAGATAGGATCATTTGCAGAGCCTTGTACTTGGGACATGGAACCATTCATGTAGATGTGAAGTGCGTTATGCAAACCACTTTGAGATATATTGGATATTGCAGTCTGTGGATCAGCAAAGCCTGTATATTGAAGAGGAAATCGTATGCTGATATGACAATGCGTATAATTCTTTTTCCAGTAAGACTGAAGATCAAAGTACCTACTTTAACTTCATTTACGTTCAGCTTTTTAGACAAGGGCTTAGGGAAAACAAGTTAAGGAGTGCTAATATGTTTCAAAGGCATAGCAAAGATGAAATTAGAATAAGATAAACTAAAACTTCTGCCATGTAGCTAATGCAGTATATCAGGAAAGGTACTGCTTAATTGCTTTATATTTTTTAATTTCTTTGCCCATTGTGTCTGTCTGTGAAAAGGCAATGTAATCCCTGCAGACATCTATGTGTGTGCATTTATTTATGGTGAGAAAATGTATTCACTTAATTTTTATTTTTGATCTCTGTACTTACAGGTTTCAAAAAAAAAAATTATTATATCTCATTTATAGATCATTTAATATTGTTTGTCTCTACACAGCATGCTATTTTATTGGTGAGAGCCAACACGATGCAATGCAAGTTATAACCTGTACAAAACGGTTTGGTAAATAATCAATAATTTCCCTTGGCCAAATTTCCAGGATGAAAGTCTGTGGATTGCTGTTATTTTGGAGGGCACTTAAAATACACAGTTTGAGAAGAGGTCATAAACCTCAGCTACCAAATAGGAAATGTCATAAGATCAGATCAGTCTCTCCATTAGTTTTTATTTTGGTAGCCTATCCGTACCTGAGCTCTGATATTGGTAGCCCTTCTCAGCATCCCAGTAGTTAAGCTTCCCCCCTACTTCTAAGGACTCCTAAGTCAGTTTAACCATTGGATTCTTCGCTGGGATTTTCCAAGATATTAAAAAGCAGAAACCTACATTATCCTCCCAATCGATTTTTTAACCTCATCCAACTCCTACTATTTAAGCCCTGCTAGAAAACCTTTCATCTGCTTCTCTCTGATTTGGTTCAGAAGATATCTCATTCTCACAATTTCTATAAGCTGCGGGATGAGGAAGTATAGTGGAGACATATTAAAACATTTTTGCAATATAATAATCAACTAAAAAAGGCTGTGAACAATATGCTTGTGCTCTTTCTCAGAGTTTTTCTAATGTCACAGTTTATCAGGTCTGCAAGGTGGGGCAAAGAAGATCTTACCTTTTCTCTTTGGGCAGTGCCTCACACATTTTAAACTCTTGCTGTTATTACTTATTTGGATGAGGACCTATTCAGAATGAGGATCAGCAATATACTTTTGAGGTAAATCACACAACAGTACTGTTTCATGCTGTAACTCACTTTACAGAACAATTTGTGTCATTGCAAGCTGGATTCCTTTTGGAAGAAATCTAAAACGTGCCAACCATCAGTACGTATTCAGTTCGTGGGACTGAAGTAGAATTACTGTGAAAGAACCCCTTCCCTGTCAAATCCCTCATATATAACAAGGAAATCAGGTCCTCAGTACCTACTGTTTTTCTCTTTGGATTTGTTCCTGGTTTAGTTACACAAAATAGTAACTGAGAAGTGACTAGAGTTATCTTATGAGCACAGTCATACTCTATGAACTTGTAAACCCGAGTTATAGACTCCATTGGGACTCTGATCTTCTGTGTGAAATGAATGCATCACTTTGCCACTGATTTCCCTCACTGGGCTCTGCCTTGTCTGTTAATCTCTTTAAACAAAGGGAAAGCATCTGGCATAAAAGTATGGGTGATAGTTAGTGGGGTTACATCTGGCTGGCAGCCAGTCACTAGTAGGGTTCCCCAGGGTTCTATTTTAGGTCCAGTTCTTTTTAACATTTTCATAAACAACCTGGACTCAGGACTAGAGGGTGTCTTCAGTAAATTTGAAAATGACATCAAATTGAGAGGAACTATTGACTCCATTGAGGGTGGAGAAGCCTTGCAGAGAGACCTGGACAGATTAGAGAGCTGGGCAATCACCAACAGCATGAAGTTTAAGAAGGGCAAGTGCTGGATTCTGCAGCCTGGCTCCCCATACAGACTGGAGGATCAGGTACTGGAGGCCAGCCATGCTGAGAGGGATCTAGGAGTCTTCGTGGACAACAAGTTACCCATTAGCCAGCAGTGTTCCCAGGCAGCCAGGAGGGCCAACCATATCCTGCATGTCATTGCCAGCTGGTCCATGGATTGTCCCGCTCTACACTGCACTGGTGCGGCCTCACCTCGAGCCCATAACTCGCAGCAACTGATGGCAACAATTTTAGCCTTCATTTCTGGTGACCACAACGTGTGATCATGTGTATCAGCTGATGTAGCAATAATAGATTTCTGTGAATATTAACTGAAAATTATCTATCTGTATATCACTCTGAATCAACTCTTCCACTTAAATTCAGCCACATCATAACTGTGTTTAAGGGAAGATAAACTTCTTGCAGAGTGTAGGCAGAAGGATAGATGATTATATCAGATTTGGGATACTTCTTAAAATTTCTTAATGCATTGCAAACACTTGATCTAATAATTCATAAAATATTTATGTATAATACTCATTTTAGCTCTATTCAACTTTTCATGGAACATCTGTACACAAGCAATTTATCTTAATAATCAAAATAACAACCCCATCCATAAGTTCCCAGTTAACTGAAGGTGCATTGAATCAGTGTCAAAGGTGACATCATGTTTAACCATGCACACAAGTTGTTCTAACATCTGATATCTTGTGACAAAACCTCCATATAAACTATAAAGTGAGCAGGAATAAAACAAAAATGTGGTGTCACTTTATATTATTAGCTGGGCTTTTATTTGTTCATCTAGAACTTCGTAAAATGCTTCAGGACAATCAGTTATTCAGGATGATATACTATGAAATGAGCTAGAGACAATTAAAGAGTATGTGAAAACATGACTAAGTTTTCAGAGCAGAGAAAGATTTGCTAAGGTTGCTGCAGTAAAATCAGCCCTACAGAAAATATAAGGCAGTGAGCCTTCACTGCACTTCTACAAGTGCAGTGAGCTGAAATAGAGCTCCCTGGCTCTGGGTAGGGGGAACTCCACTTTCTGCACCTGCCTTGCTCCACAGGACAAGGGGTGATGGTTTTAAACTAGAAGAGGGTAGATTTAAGTTGGATATTAGGGAAAAGTTCTTCACTATGAGGGTGGTAGATCACAGGAACAGGTTCACAAGTGAGGTAGTGGAGGCCCCATCCCTGGATATATTCAAGGTCAGGCTTGATGGGGCTCTGAGCGATCTGATCTAGTGAAGATGTCCCTGCTCACTGCAGGGGGTTGGACAAGATGACCTTTAAAGGTCCCTTCCAACCCAATACATTCAATGACGGTATGACTCTATGACAAGCTTTCCTTTCCCATGCAATACCTGCACCTGGTCAGTCATTTTCTGAACTGATTTAGCTCACTAGCCTGTCAGTAAACCACTTTGGAGTATGGGGTGTCAGTTTCTTTACAGGCTATCAAGATACTGAGAACCACAGGTGGTACCAAAAAAGGAGGGACAGCGACTGATTATTAGATGGAGGAAACTACATAGAGAAGCAGGACTGTTCCTGATGGTAATGAGCTGTTAAATCATCTGGACAGCATAGGAACCTGGAACCTGTAGCATTCAGACATCCTTTTTAAACTGTTGTTTAATTATGGTGCATTAGAAACAGCCATTAGTGCATACATCACCGAAATGAATGCAAATTTTACCAGTGATTTTGATAAGAGAAAAATATTTTTTGTAAGAGATTGCTGAACTAATTCTACTCTTGCTCATAGCCCTGTAAATCAAAGGTCCAGTAGATCCAGTAGATTTGAAGTAACTTTTTGGAGCCAGGCCAAATTAAATCAGAAGGGGTTTTAGCCAAAGTTTATTATAGGAGAACATAATGATGCCACTCAAAATTAAGGCTGCCTGACAGTTTTTAGGATGATATATAGGTGGTTCTCATTGAACATGTAGTTGGATCATGTCCTTTAATAGAGTATTTAATGATATTAACTGTGGATTTTACAATCTAGTAATGGAGACCACAGAAGTTGGTGTATAATCAGTCAAATGCAAAGCTTTATGTATTGAAAAGTGTAGTGTTTTCCTCAGCTCCTCATTTACTACTGACTGAAGCACCATTAAGTATGCTTAGCAGAAACTACACAGAGCTCAGAGACCATTAGCAGCGTCTTTCTCATGCTAAGGACCTTGGAGCTAGACACAGCACTCCAGATGGGTCTTAAGAGAGGCCAGGATCACCTCCCTTTACCTGTTGGTTACACTGGTTTTTATATGTGGCCATCAGGACCACAACAGTGATCATCCCCCTGTATTCAACACTGGTGAGGCTGCACCTCGAGTGCTGTGTTCAGTTTTGGGCTCCTCACTACAAAAGAGACGTTGACATGCTGGAGCGTAATTGAGTCACCATCCCTGCAAGTATTTAAAAGACATAGAATCATAGAATGCTTTGGGTTGGAAGGGACCTCAAAGATCATCCAGTTCCAATCCCCCTGCCTACACCTTCCACTGTATCAGATTGCCCAAAGCCTCACCCAACCTGGCCTTAAACACTTCTCCCCACATGCAGATAGGGTGGTTAGGGTCGTGGTTTAGTGGTAGACTTGGCAGTGATAGGTTTACGGTTGGAGTCAAAGAAGTTAAGGGTCTTTTCTGACCTAATGATTCAGTGATTCTATGACTCTACATCTAAACTCCAATACCCAATGAACTTAGTCCCACCTTCACTGAGCATGAGTTTTTCTGTAATAAGGATTTAACATTTTAAAGAAGTTCGAGTCAGATTGATGCATTTATTTTAAAATAGGAATGAAGAAACAGCTAATAAGGATTTTAAGGCCATATCCAGGCTGGTTTTTGAAGTTACTGATCTTCTGGCTTATATTTGTGATTTTTTTTCCACTATTGGTGGTGAAACAGGAAATTTTTCATAGTTAAATTTTACATATTTTCTCAAGCAATATTATTACTGTAATCACTCTAGAGTGCTGCAAGATCTCCAGAATTTGGCCTAGGGGGCTGTAGTAAATGAAAGTTTGTGATTAGCTAATTTAGACCACGTCGACATGTAGGGTTTTTTCTTAAAATTAGTCTTGTAGAACTTCACTGTGGTCAGGGCTGAATAGTCCTTCTAGTTCTCTGCTAATAACCCTCAGCATCTTGACAGGATGTGTGGCATAAATTTACCCAGAGTTTGAGAGTTTGAGGTAGTTGAGGGTTGTTTGCTGTAGGCTAAACCTTTTTTAATTAGAAGTTTTCTGTTGGCAAACTTCATTTTGAGAAACCACTGGTCATTAACCATATGGATTACAGTGAAAGAACTGAGAAGAATCTTCCAGATTAAAATCTCTCATTTCAGGGGGAAAAAAAGAAAATGTCATATTAAAATGAAATTACATTTTGAAGTGTTTGATGGTTTATCCCATTATTTCATGACAGAACAGCAGTAATTATACATAATTTTGACAGGCAGTGGAATGCTATGACATGGCTTGACTTAATACCATGTGTCATGAGCTAATTAATGAATTGTGAAAGTGGTATAGTTCTAGATTTTTTTTTAAATGTTCTTTTCTCACTTTGTGCAAAACTTAGAAGACACTGATTTTCACTCAAAGTAGCCATGAGTAAAATAACCTCAAATGTGGAATTTGCTCATAAAGAAATTCTAAGGTTTTTAGCCATGTCTTATTGTTAGGCAGTAGCATTCAAAGAGTGCCACCAAAACTGAACTGCACAAAGAAACCCAACTATTTCATTTGTAGTCAGATAATCCATTTCTGATCTCACCTTCTGTTTATAAACTAGGCTGATTTTTTCAGTTCTCTTCTTGTCCAACGAAGCCAACAGTGTTCCCCAGATAGGACCATGATTTAACAAATCCTATGCAAAATAACTGCTCCCACTTCAAGTAACATATAAACTGCTTTTAACCTGTTGTTTTTCAGACAAAGCAGAAATTGGCCTGTCCCAGAGTGAGAGGGTAACCTGTTTGCTCAGTCTCAAAGAGGGGTTGTTTTATTGAATAATATTGAACTTCGCTGTTTAAGGCTGTCGTGCTTTCTTTTCAGAGAAATAATTTCTGTCTCTAAAGGAGCTTTTTCTATTAGTCAGTTTCAGCCTGCATTACTGGCATCTGCTCATAGTGACACTGATGCCTATCCCTTTGAAGGGTAAAAAGGTGGTGTCTTGGTTCCAGTGCACTCAAGCATGAAAAAGCATAAAATTATACCCTGAAGTGGATCTTCTATGTGATCAGTTTTTCTAAGTGATCACAGGTGTTGACTGTCTTGTTAGCTAAATAAGGAAGTTGACTGAAATATTTATGATCCTGTGCTGTAAAGTTAAGTGCTGAGATAATTCAGACTAAAAAAAAAAAGATATATATATATATCCTAAAAGGAAAGAAATTTTAAGATCTCAGAAAAACACTGTGTCTAATGAAATATGCTCCAGATCTATAATAATATACATAAGTGCCACATCTGGCTTACATTCAGACTCATCACCAAAAAAAAGCCCCTTCTCATGGAACATGGACACAGTTTCACTCCAGTTATCTCTGGCTCTAATGAAATTTTCTTATGGAAAGAAAGGTAATGTCACTCTGTTGACCTTTAGTGTCCCCCATATCAACTCCTGTAGATCTTCTTTAGCTAGACTATAAAATTTAGACAACAATGTAAGATCTGGCAATTGCACTGTGCATTGGACTATGAGCAAGCGTGGTGGCTTTCTTAACAGGCTTTTGTTTAGAATAGAGAGGATCTAATGTTAGGTTGTTTTAGTTTTATGGTTGCATGTCTACAGTGCATCCAAGGACATTTTTTGCTCTAGTCTTGCCCTAGAAACTGAGCTTTTCTTCAGTTTCCCAGGTTTACTCTCCGTGGATCCTAGGCCTTGCAAAAGTTGACTTGCGCTGCCAAGGAGAAAAGGAGCCACTCAGTCCCTTTTCTTCCCTTTTTCAATCACATATGAGAGATACTATGGATGCTCTCAGAGGGCTATGGAGAGTGTCAGGGAGGGGACATCTGGATGAACTGATGAAACAGTCCTCCTCTGCCCCTGCGTTGAGCTAGCTGGATGAATCCATAAACTATGCACCACTCTAACCAACATAATAGATGTTGCTTCTCTTCCTACCTAAGCTGTATTGCTTCTGAATTATATGACTTGCATACATCCTCATGAACATGTAGTTTCTTCCCCAGTCTATTGGAAGCACAGTCTAAATCACATGAAAACCATTAGGATTTGCCCTCCAGCTGCTTCACCAGCCTGGTTGCCCTTCTCTGGACTTGCTTGAGGACCTCAATGTCCTTCTTTTGTTGGGGAGCCCAGAACTGGACACAGCACTCGAGGTGCAGCCTCACCAATGCCGAGTACAGGGGCACAATCACCTCCCCAGACCTACTGGCCACACTATTTCTGATACAAGCCAAGATGCCATTGGCCTTCCTGGCTGCCTGGGCACACTGTTGACTCATATTCAGCTTGCAGTCAACCAACACCCCCAGGTCCTTCTCTGCCTGACAGCTCTCCAGCCAGTTTCCCCCAAGCCTGTAGTGCTGCATGGGGTTGTTATGTCCCATTTGCAACGCTCTACAGTTGGCCTTGTTAAACTTCATCCCACTGATCTCAGCCCATTGGTCCAGTCCAGGGTTCCTAGACAAAGAACTCTTGTGGAGGAAATTTTGGAGAGCTCTTTTCAGATGCAGAGACGTTGACATTATTCACATTAAAACATGACCCTCTATAGGTGTAGATTGGCAGATGACACTGCGATATTAACAAAGACCCGCCAAGACTGCACTCACTAGGCACAAAGGGACAGCAATAGAGAAAGCAGTTGACAGATTAATCAGATAAAACACTGATTCTGGTTTTTGAGTTAAAGTATCTTCTTCTAGGTGGTTTGAGAACTGTAGGTGCTTTCTTGATCACTGTGCAATTCTGATGAACATCATGTTCCTGATTTTTTTTCCCAAATAGCTGCTGTTATTTCCAATAGCAAAACGTACCCTTTTGTATCAAAGGAGTATACTTGATCTATGACACTATTTAGCTGTCAGTTTAGGCTTAGCATTGACAAAAAAACATGTTTTACCCTTTTTCTGCAAGTATTAGCTGAATTATTGTTATTTAATGAGCAGCTGTGATACGGAATTTTAGGCTTTGTGAGGGAGTGGTCCATTTTGACTCTGCTTCTCATGAAAACCATTTGTGACTCTGAATAGGTTCCACAGACTGTGCCTTTGCTTTTGTTTACAGTGCTAGCAGCATGATGGTAGACTCATATTTCATGACATGTTTACTTCAATTCCCTTTTTTCTACACCTCCTATTCCACCCTTTGCATCTACTCACAGACTTTATGGATAAAAATGTAAGCAAACCTCTACTCCATTATGTCACCTTTTTCTTTCCCACACTTCACATGGTTCCCCTTTTCAAAGGTAGAAAGCACAGTTATGCACAGATTACTGGCAGGATTCTCTGTGGCTTCAGGAAACAAACTCCGTATTTTTTAACTGTTATTAGACCAGAAATTATTTTATATATTTGCTTTTTTCCCTAGAGAAAGCTCTATGGCATTTCACACTGTATCAGGAGTACTACTGAACATATTAAAAGCTTTGCTTTCTTATCCTCACACTAGCTCCCATATTGCATTTTTTTGGCCTTTCAACAGATCCTTGCAAGCAAAAAACCTCTGGGATGTCAAAATTACATCATGTTTGACTCATTTGATGTATGATACTGTAGCTGTATTTATTGATAAATATATAACTTGCTATCCTTGTTTATTAACTATTTAGCAAGATTCAAAACAGGCAGATAATTAAGAATAGCTAATCCTTTTAGGAGAGGAACTTTGTTTGCTAGAAAACAGCATTCAAAACAGGCTAGATTGTTAGAAAATTAAGATAAATAAATTACTTTGGAAATTATAGTAAAGGTCATTTTTGAGCTTCAACTTAATCCCTAATCCTTAGATTTGGGGGAGAAGTCTGCAGTGGAGTTCACAGTGGCAGAATGTATACATAACATGCTGACTGGCAGCATCCTCTTTCACCCTTGCTGTCCAGCCTGCCTCTGGAAGACAGCAGATTCCAGAGCAAACCTGTAAGTCCCATGGACATGGTTTTATGATCATGTGTAAGTGAAGGAGATTATTAGATGATCTCCTTTTATGCAGTGCTACATTTCTTTGCTGTGCTTGGTGTGGGATGGATTAATAGATGGATTTAGGGTCTGATCTAGTTTACAGTTTCTGTAAATGTGGTTCGTTCTTGCCTTGCTATTCCAGAAGAAAGAAAAAGTTGGGGGTTTTGTGTTTTGTGTGTGTGTATGTGAGATGCTTTATGGAATCCAGTCAAATTGCCCTAAGTTTAAAGATGCAGCCCTTGAGAGTATCAATTTACAGATAGAAGTGGTGTAATAGAATAAAATATGTTACCTTCCAAAGTGTTTCGGAAACTGTAATTGGCCATTTTATCCATGGATCCAGATTCATACTGAGTCAGTGACAGGCAAAATTCAACTTCAGCTGAAGATGGAAGCCTCGGGGTTCTTGATTTATCATGGTTCCCGGGATTTCGCAGGATAGGCCCCTCACTTGTGGCATTGCATAAAGCCTGTTGGCTGTTGTACTCCTCTGAACGAGTACAAATTACCTGCAAAAAACGCCTTCTGTTAGTATATTTGCATTTGTAAAAAATAAATGCAGACAACAGAGGTACATTTGGTTAATATTTTTAAAGGAGCATGGAAAATGTACAATGTAATATGTTTGTTGCAAAAATATATATTCATTTTACATTTTTCTATGTGTGATTTTAATATAAGCTGGGTTCTTTCATAGCAGACACCCAGTGTCATGCTACAGTTCATATTTTGAAAAAATACATTAGTTTGTATCTGAAACTGTGCATATGGACTAAGGCATCAATTCTCATTTATGCCTTTGAAAACTCAATGAGGCTAAATTCACTGTTACCTACCAATGCAGCAGGACACAAATGGAGTTAACCTGACGCTGCAGTTGCTAATTGGAGGAATTTTGGCTTCAGAAGAGTACTCAACAGATACATAATTGCAGATTTTTTCTCCCCACACAGTAAAGGGTGAATTGTTGACTTGCAGTATGGAAAAAAATTCTGAAAATATCTGTCTGCTTTGTCAGACTAAATGGACACTTAGTTTCACTAAATGTAGTATGTATAAACTGGGAAAAGATGCCACTCTGCTTCCCAGGAATGTTGTGGAGATTAACATATATCACTAACTGAGATACTGTAGTGATGGGTATTGGGAAAGGATCTTAACAGAGAGATGGATACAGATATTAAATATTTTCAGAATGCAGTACAGTTTATATAAATGTTCTGAGTTCACAGGCAAAGTTCAGCTGCCATGGCATAACAAGTCATTATTTGTCAGATGAGCTGTAGAAGCTGAAGAAGGGACTCCTGGAAGAGCAAGGTAGATCAGTGTAACTTCAAATACTTATCTGATAATTTTGGCTGAGTTAAGCTTCTCCACATTTGCCATGGCTTCAAAGCGTCCACACAGAATGTAAGCATCATTAACATGTTGCTCAGTATCTTTTCTAGCCACAGTAACTTGTTTTTTATCTAAGGACATAGGTCTTTTGATGACCATAGACTTTTATAGTAGCTCTCACAGCATCATCCGTATGGTCAGAAAAACGATGGAAATGAGGGGAAGGACCATTTTCTTATCCTGGTACAATAAACCTACAGGGTATTAGTGAAAATACTACTAACTTTGTATTCAGGAAGTTGCCTAACATGGAGTTAGGGCAGAGGATGGAGAAAAATACAATACCACAATGACAAGCAGAAGATCAGACGAGAGGGTTTGGTGGGTGTGTATAGTGGTACAGCTGATAGGTCTACGAAAATGAAACAAAGCAACAGTGGCTCAAAACTCCCAGAAGTGGTTTTCTAACCCTTTCAGGTGAGGCTGAGGCTCTGAACCAAAACTGCTGTCTGTTGTTTTACTTCTTTTCTGAAAAATCCAGCAAAACAAAGAAAACTCCAAACCACAGGAGATACCTTCAAAATATACGATTCTATGGTTAGCAAGTAATCAATGTGAGAACTTTGTGTGGAGAAAGAACAGGTCTCATTATTGCATGAGACATCATAGGGGAGAAAACACATAACACTGAAACCTCCAGGCTTCCTTCATCCATGTGTACTTGTATTTCATGGACTGAAACAATGAATGAGAAGGTGAGGAAAAAGCAATCACATTTGCTGTGAATAGGGCGGGAGAACAAGAATCTTTCTGCTAGTGAAGTGAGTGGGAGATTCATTTCACCAGCACTGGTGGTGTACAAATTGCCAGAATGAAGTAACACTTCAGGACAACCTCTGCAGTCAATAGAGAGAGAGGCATCTCCTGAGTGTGATTCAGCCTTCCTAAGCCAGATGTCTGGTAGGTGAGATGTACTTAACTCTAGGGGTTCCTAACACTCTCCATTGTCTAAGTCAATGAAATAAAATGTTAAAAAAAAAAAATCGATTCAGAAACTGTCTCTGGATTGCAATTAACAAGAGAAGCAAAATTAAGAGTGTTCAATTTAATGCTCTGCTTCTGCATTGGGATGGGATGAATCACACCCTGGAGGGATGGATGTGCCTCTGAAGTGAGTAGAGAGAGCCAAAGGCAAGTTGTTTTGCTGCCTAACTAACTTTTGAATCAGTGAAAGATGAGATGAATCCTTTTCTAAGTGATTTGACCACAACTTCACAGAAAATGTATGACAGAGCTGGTGATATAACCTAGATTTCTTAAGAATCTGGAGTTCTTAAATGATAAGTTTCCTATGAATATGAATATAATGAATAAATTAGTTGTTGGGGTTTTTTTTTTAAAGATAAGAAAGCTTATCAGAGAAATTTATCCTTAGAGGTTGCTCTATTACCTGAAACCTGCCCTAGTCTGTTAAAACAGTGCCCTTGGAGGCTGTTGGCAGTTGTCCAGCGAAGAGTTTCATGTGCACATTCACCCTAGAAGCTCACCAAGTGTGTCAGAATTGTGCCTCTAAGAAGGACTGATGTCAGTAGCATGCCTGTAAGAAGTCTTTGAAAGATCCTCACTAAGAAAAGAGAGACAGCAACAGAGAGAGACCTACAGTTACAAAACCAAAGCTTAGGCATGGTGTTGTTTTTACGATTGCTTTGTATTACTGAGATAGTTTATTCCCATTAGAAGGAAAATATGGGGATGATTCATCCTGAGGGAGATGCTCTAGTAGTTTCTTTGTTTATAAAAATGCACAGTTCTATGTCCCTAGAAGTACATTAGTGAAGAAAGTGTGTCTTGGTTGGTGGAGCTCAACCTAATTCTGAGTTGGTATTTCACTCAGAATCTAAATACATGTGGATTTTCTGTTTAGCTCTGTTTCCTATGGAATTATCTAGGTCCATATCTTCTTCTGGCTTCTCACCCCTGCCATCTCCTATCTGTTAATCCTCTCCCCACTGCCCTGGGGATAATTCCCCTTTGGGTCCTAAAGAGGAATCACATACTACCTTCAAGACTGGCAGATATTCAGAGAGGGAATCTTTGAGCACGATATCAAATATATCTAAATGAGGGAACATTTATTCTTCATTCTGTTTATCCATTTTGGTGGGGTTTAATGCAACTGTTAATGTTACCAGGTTTATAAATTGTGAGAGAAATATTATTTATTTTTTTGCCATTTATGTCTCAGTGTAGCCCTCATTAACTGTCTGACTAGTGGAATTCATCCTAAAGAATGAATATGAAAGAAGCCAAGTCTATGAGGCATCTTGTAACTCATGATTAAGAAATGACCATGCATAAGGGGCAGGAATTAAAATGCTTGTCTGTGACCTTCTTCTATCTGTTCTGAATTAAAGATTAAAGTCTGGCCACAAAATTTGGCAGGATACTTTTCCAGAAAGGTATAATTTATGTAATATAAATTATGGGTCTATCCTGGAACTATAATTTACTATTTTATCAATCATGTGATGTGTGGCAACAGAGTGTAAAGTCAGTTAAATGATTCTGGATGCAATCTGCATAAAGTACATGCAAAATGGGTCACATCATTTCCTCCTCTTCATTCAGCTGGACTTTCTATCAGAACACATGATGTTTTTTGTTCCTTTTCAGAACATTCCTGAGCGATTTTTCTCAGCTCACTCTAGACAAAGCTTCATACTCGAACTGCACCCAATGCCTGCTCTCCTGCATGCGCAAATTCACCAGCTCAAGGGAAACCGTTAGGAAGATGCTCTGAGGAAAAGCTTATGTAAGTAGTAGGCAGAGCAAATGCCAGTAGATGGCAGTCCAGAATATGCAGCATCTCTCCCAGGCTTTGTACACCCAGCAAAAAAATTCTCCATGCACTGCAGTTGAGATCTTTAGCACAGCTCTTTGTATTGTTTCTTAGAAAACAGAGTGTAAATGAGCAGAAGTGCTGCAGCTGTCTCGCACCTTTTTGCAAATGGGAAGGCCTTTTGTCTATTACTTTGCAACTGCTTGCACAGACTAGCCCCTCTGCTTGAAGAAGTGAATTACACTACAGGAATCTCCAGGACCATTCAGTGCCCTGTCTACTAGGTTTGAATTCAAAGCTTTGGGGGGTGTGGTGACATTCTTTGCGGTTGCTTGGGGCTTATTAGATCTGCTCTCACAGGGCCATGCGATGTGGGTAGTATGGACCCAAACACTTGGAAAAAGGTGATTTCTGTGGCATTGAAATAGCTGCTCTCAAAGTGTTCTGAAGTTCCTTAGTTTGCTGGGGAAGTTTGACCACTCAAAGGGTTAATCCACACCTCTGCTGCTCTTCGAGCTGGGCCCTTGCTCTGCTTCTCTTCTGAGCTCACTGAGCAGAAGTCTGACCACATCCAGAAACTGTATCAGCATGCTTTCAGCGTGTTATGCTCCAGGTTAATATAGCTAAAAGAGCCACTTCAGACTACAGCCAGAACAACTACATGGCTTTGCTGCCTGTGGCACCCATCCCAGCTCTCCCAAGGCTGTTCTGTGGGCAATATGATCTAGGGAGCCTGCTTAGGCAGGGGGGTTGGACCCAATGATCTCTTGAGGTCCCTTCCAACCCCTATGATACTGTGATTCTGTGATCCTTGACACATCCCCATACGTCTGTTTGTCCTGCATGATGTCCAGACTCCTGAACTGGAGCCTTGGTTCCCACTATGTGGCCAAAATACATTTTGCCTGATTCATTTCCTTTCTTTGTCTTTCTCCACTTACTCTCACATGCTTGCTTGGGAACAGCATTAAAGAGCACAATCCTCATGCTGGATTTAAAATATTTGGCAATTGTAAAGAGGTTTATATTTTACTGTTTTGGCTGCATTAGGGCCTGGCATAATCTAATCCTAATTAAGTGACATCCAAAAGCCATTTAGTCACCAAACTAGGAAAGTGCAAGGAAAATAATCTGCAACAGACCAAGCTGTACTTTGGGAGCTTGTTTTTTTATAGGCAGAACTTTAAAGGGTGCTATATCTATAGCAGACCAAAAGGTTTTTAAGAGACTGTGTATATTTATATCTGCTTCTTCATTTACTTCTGAATATTAGCAGGAATGGAAAGGTAAAACAGGCAGAAGACCAAATGAAAAAAAGAAAATTTAGAAAGCAAAGCTTCAAAGAAATTCTAAGAAACATCTATGTGCAAGGATAAGGTCATTAATTATCTTTCTGACCCGTATGGCACATCCATTAACTGGAGGATCTGTGAAACTCAAGCTAAAAGGAGATGAGACAAACATGTAGTGACAGCACTGAAACCAACCCAGGGCCTTCAAGGTATTTTCTCAGCCTTCTGTAAAAGCTGGCTGAGTTTCATCTCTTTCCTCAGAGGCAGCCCAGAACTGGGGGAAACTTACACCTCAAAATAACGCTGGGCTGGAGTAGGAAGCTCTTACCAATTACTGCTGAAATATTCGTTAACACTTTCAGGTTTGGCAGGCGGTGATTCCCAGCTCTCTGTCTGTCTCCAAGTTGTACCCTTAGTGTTGCTGTCTCTATGTCTACTGCAATTCACAGGCACATCTCTCTACAGAGAGGTGGTAGGCTTCTTTTTTTTTCTGGTGAATTATTAACAATATGCAATTTTTATGAGATTCCTTAGCTATTACTTTATACACCTCTGAAGACATTTATCTTTTGTGTTCCCTACCTGACTGCTAGGCAAGCGTGGCTGTATGAGAACAGCCAAGCAACCACAGGACAGGTCCTGTGGAAGAAGGGGAGTTACTCTGAGACGACAGTGATGTAAAGGGGCTGAGGATATCCGAGCTGTGCTCCTGCCTTGCACAGATCCCGGTTCCCTCAGGCTGTGGTACCAAAGGCATGTGGAGAGTTATCTCTTTGTAACAGGAAATGTTTCAAATTTATAATTCATGTAAACTTATCATTAGGAGACCAGTCTTGATAAACTCTTATTTTATAGTTACTCGCTGGAACAGCCTGTAGCTGGCACTGAAACCCATTAAGTTGCAATAAAAACATAAAGCCATTGAGTTCATGAGATACTCAGGTGTCTGCAAGGAGATGGATGTACGACTTGGGCTGATTTAAGAATCAATAAAAGTTGGCTTCTTGTGTTTATATTTTTGAAAGTTTTCTCCAGTTTTTAAAAGTGGGCACAAAGCAGCATTTCCGATGATCCTCTCAGGCTATTCAGCTAGCAATATAGCTCCCTGACAAACCGTGCTTAGAATTAAGTAACTGTGTCTGAATGGCTGAATTTCTTCTTTCTTATGAAGTCATATTTTCAAGTAATGGATTTGAAGTACTGTCATCATTAGTTCAGGAGCATTATATCCATTTTCTATTTGTGTAACTTGTTTCCCTTTTGCAGTAGCTTTGCATTTGTCTAAGTGGTTCTGCAGGGTGATACAGAATGAAGTGCTAAGGGAAATTCTTGGTGCTTACAACAAAGAATTGGCTGCAGGCTTACACCAGCACATCTGAGAGCAGACAGCTCTCCACGTTATGCAATTACTTCTCCCAAATCACTCTTCCTTTTAGGAGAGACAAAATACAGCAGTCTGAAGTTGGTGGTATAGCCTGCTTGCCACAACAGCAAACTTAAAATAGCACTTACACTCTCCTGATTTATTTACTTCATTGTCATTGGGGGGAACCCCAAAATCTAACATTAACTACCAGCAGAAAGATTCTGGTTTTACTTGCAGAAAGCTTTTTATGCATTTCTAACTACACTAACTTCAGTTATTTCTCCAAATTAGTTCTGGTGCAGAGGAGGGCAAAAATTAATCTGCTACTATTTAAGTGAGGCATAATCATTATTTCTTTAGAAAATCCGTTATCTTGAATAATTATATAAGTGGGTAATAAACCAAAAAAAAAAAAAATCTCAAAATGTCATGGAAGATTTCCATTTCCCACAGAGCTTTCTGTTAAATTAGCATGGAATTGCAAAATTTGGTAAAGCATTAGTAGGTGTCATGCAGTCCTAATTCTGAATGCAACATTTGAATCATCACAAACAAGTAACTGAAAACACAAGAAAATCCTTCCCACCTACCCTAAAGCATCAGCTAAGCAAACAAATAAAAACACTGAAGATTTCTGATAGTCTTGCTGGTAAAAACAGAGGCAGGAATAAGAAATTTCACTTAGATGATAAATACGAGAAAAACGTGGATAGATAATTCGCTCAGTTCAGTGGCAACAGCAGCATGTTGAAGAAAAAGTAAGGCGAAAGCAAGAATTTCAGCATGTATTCATGGGTATCCATGTTGCCATAGCAACTTCTCAATGGAATAAAGTATTTTCCCTTTTCTTTAGGGATAAAAAAAAAAAAGGAGCGAGGCTGTTCTGCAAATAGGCGCCTTACCTTTTTAATTTTTTGATAAATCTATAACTATTTCCTAACATAGCAAGCATTGTTTTCCTATGCTTCTTTTGGAAAGAGACTCAAAATTCTAAAAAGGACACCATATTACAGATGTGTTATTCAAAAGGTTTCTCTTGCCCTCTTTTTATTTTGAATACTTATTAAAAAACCTAAATTCCTTCACATTTCTGGATCCTCCTCTTATTATTTTTTTCTCTTGCGGTTTAGCTACAGAGCTTGGATAATCAGCGTATTCTGCAGCAAATCTATGGCTGTTTTCCGGTTCAGGCAAAGGCTATTTTTGTTCCCTTTTGATTTTCTGGAATGAGATTCTGATCTCTTATTTTGTGCTACTTGAAGATACTGCATTGACTAAGTTATTCAATCATAAATGAGTGTTTAAATTTGGATTTAAGGCTAATAAAGAAAGACCAGTTTTTGTGGTATATTTACCCCGAAGTCACTGACTGAAAATGCAGATTTGTTCAATATCTTCCATTCCCTCTCTAAGTAAGCCAGCAAAAATATACACAGACAGAAGATGTTAAAGAGAAATAAAACTTTGAAGGTAGAGTTATTGTCATCCTGTTTTGGAAATTCTGATAAAAGTGTAACATTTACAGAAAGGGCTGAAAAATATGGAACAATCATGTATTTTCAGAGACTATTTGGAAAACTTCAACAAAGGACTTAGGTGACTTTGCATATAAACACTGACACTGAATGTGCTATAAATGCAGCACTTTTTTATTTTTGCACATGTTGAAGTTATAAATAAGTATCTGTTAAAAAAATTATTTAATTAATAAATTGTCTTTATTTTCAGAATATATTTGTGGGACCTGATCTTAAATGAGATGTTAAAAACCTGACTGTTTCTTAAATATGTTTGTGATTGCTCATAAAGTTTCTGGGTACTTATTACCAGGATGGAAAAATTTTAAATGTGTGGATATGATTAACAGTACCTTTGAAAAAAATGAGCTAAACATAACTAATTGACCCCTCCAGGTCTTTTAGAAAATTCTGCTAGCAACTTGCTGATTCCTTTGTACTACTTGACTCCTTCTATACCTTGGTTATCTTGTCCAATGTATTGTATTGATAGCTCCACTTGACACATGTAACCAGTGCAATTCTAGTTTCATTTAATCCATTTTATCACTTTTGTACAATTTTCACATAACACTTTATTCAGCTCAGTGCAGAACAGCATCAGATCCACTTCATTCTGGTAATGCAGTCTAATTAAGTTAGTAGAGTTCATTCAGTTTCATACTGTTACAAACGAGCACAGTCTTTGAAAAGGGGATGGAAATACGTGCCTGTAGCTATATCTATCGCTATGCTTATGCTAGTAAACCAAATGTGTCCAGAAAATTTCCTGGGCACTGAGGCCAAATGATATGAAATAACCAGTGTCTAGCCAGGAACTTCACATCGCCTTAGCCTCCCAAATATGCAAACACTCATGCAAAACATGCATGCAAACACTCTCCTGGAAATGGTCCCTGAAAAGTACCTTTTTGGGAGAGTGCTAGGCAATAGACACAGAACACATGCCAGAGAAAATCCTAAAATAGGTCTGTTACTGTATATGGGAATGTTTGGATTCATGGGTATATATACAGCCCATATTGTTCAGAGGACACAAATCAAAACTAAACACAGTATAACTAGCCCCGGTTAGTTGCGGTTTTGTAATGCCGGAATACCAGAAAGCTGCTGGAGCTTGTATCTCTTTCACTTTCCATTAAATCACTAAAACTGCCCAACCTTCATTTGGGCAGTTGCTGCAGAAATAAATAGAACAAAGATAGATTTACACCAACATAATCATAGACTTCAGCGCCAGAAGGGACTGTTGCTATTGTCATGATGGAATGTGTCTATGGAAGCCAATAGACCTTTGTCACTGTGTTTTAGGCAACATGGCAGTAATGAGGAAGAGATAAAAAAGTCTAGTCTGTGTTCAAACAGTGCAGTACAGTTCAGCAATATGAGGACATATCACCTATTTAAATATGTAAATTTACCTTGGTTTAATTTACAGCGCTTATAAGTGGCAGGAACATCTATTGAGTTTACTTAGGTTCTCTCAGCAACAGAAATTACTTCTTTTATATCTTGTGAACTACTGATGTGAGTTACACAGCTGGCTCTTCTGCACTCTAAAGACTTATTTTGTTTGTTTGTTTGGATATTAATTTGAAAGCTGACAAGCTTAATTGGATAGTTCTTAACTCTAGGATGGAAGAAGGCACTGGGAGAAGGGTACAGCCTCTGGAAACTCTTTGCTTCTATTTCCAACATTCAGTCATCAATAGTCTTGCAATGGTGGTGTGCTAGTAATCTGCCTCCATAAATCCTGCTTTTTCTCACCTGACTGCTTCAGCAGACCTAAGCCTGTTTAGCCTGCTAAAGACCATGTCTGGACAGAAAGGCATAACTTTCCTCCTTCCACTTCAACCTTAGATTCTTAATTAAGCTCCCTAAATCCTACAGTCAGAAAGAGAAGAGACAAGGAGACAAATGAACAAGTCTAAATGAAGATTAGGTCCACATAAAGTCTGATTTGCTCTCTGGTGGTGCCTACTTTTTCTCCAGGAATGTCTAAGGGAATGCAGCATGGCTAAACTCCCAGCTTGTGTACCTCACCTAAGCATCTAAAGTTAGAATAATTCTGGCATGATCAACCTTTCCTTTCCCCTTCTCCTTGGACTGTCCTTACCTGCCATGAAGAGAAAAACGACGCTGGGCTAAGTATATTAGGGTTGGTGGGATGTCTTCCACCCATGTATTCATCAGTGCAAACCACACAGTCCTCTGCGTCTCGCCAGTCCCAGTAGGGGATGGTGAAGTTCTCATCTCCTGTTATCTTCTGGATCTCACGTTCCCACATGAGCAGAAAGACCCGATGCCAAGGCAGAAAGCCAGGGGCTTCATGCGCAAAATCAATGTCACGCCACACATTGGACCCACCTAGGAGTGTGTCTCGAGAGGCATAATAATGCATCCAAACAAAAAGATCATACATGTTGATGTTTCTGAACATGGGATTGGAGCCGTTGTTCATCTGACTATAGGTGCCAGTAGCAATAACATAGTCCTGACTAAGGGTGTTCTTTGCCAAGTTAAGGTAGGCAAGAAACTTGTCCTTCTCACTGGTGGTGAGCTGGAAGATGTTTCTTCTCATTCTTACTCGCCTTTCGGTGCAGTTTCGTCCTGAGAAACCAAACTTGCACTCCCCGCAGTTGAATCCCATGAAGTTGCCTTCACATTTACATGTCCGGTTGAAGAATACAGATGGCCAGTCCTCTCTGTCATCCACTCCTGAGAAAGGGAACTGTGGTCCCAGGGGAGCCTGAGAGAGAAGGATGTTCTGGCAGGACCCTCTCCTGGAAAGCTCCCCACAAGGGGACCCGTCTCCATCCCAGGGGGGACAGCACTCCTTCCTCAGCAAACTCTGCGTGTTTGCACAGGCTCTGGGGAACTGCCCGGCGGATGGCTGAAGGATGACTAGCAGAAAACCCATGGCAAACAGAGACATCCTCACAGAGTAGCAGGAGAGCATTGGTGTTATGCTTCAGTGCATGGAGTGCTCTCTCTGACCCCTCCAAAGTCCTGGGTGTGAAAGAAATTCCTCTTCTCCACCAGGAATGTTTCACTGCTGACTTCTGCTATAGTGCACCCTCCAATGTCCTTCCCCATCCCTACCCTGGATGTATTTACACGCAAAATACACTTCATGGTTAATCTGATTATCACATGTTCTGGCTGAAAGCCAAGTGACTTTTTTCCCCCACCGCCTACAGGTTTCAAAATACAGGCATTTATTATAAACCTTCATCTTCTGCCTAGCACATGATTGCTTTCCTCTGGCAACTGGAGAGGAAGTAAAAATAAAATTTGGACATAGAAACAATTGTTGGCTCTTCAAATTCTTTGATTGTATGCTTCAGAGTAAATGCCCATTTAAAAAAAAGACCCAGAAGAATCTGATCAGTTAAATAAACACAGTAAACCTGAAAATGAGAAATTAAATAATTTGTGAGTAAGCTATCTATTTTTTAAAGATGAAGCAAACAAAATGTGATCAGATTAAGTGTGAACATAGGGAAAAAACAGAAAAAATGGCTTGGCTTGGCATTTTATATTTCAGCCTGAGCTGCCTTTCCTGGGCTAGCATACAGCAAAGTACCTCAACAAGTGAAGAAATCAACTTGCCAGAATGCAACAATTTTTTGTCTCCCTAGAATCCACAGTGCTTTGACAGTTAATGACACACTGAAATCTGCACCCAAATGTTCTCTGCATTTTTGTGAAGTACGCAGGTAATGCGCCAATAGATTTGCAGAAAGGAATTTCAGCAGCTATCTCTGGACCTGGGAAACAAACCGTGACTCCCGTTTTTCTCCCGTCAGGCAATTTGCAAACACGGCATCTGTATTCTTTATATGCCACTGGGCAGCCTCCAGATTGCCCACCTCTTTCTTCTTATATATTAGCCTGATCAGAGCAAAGAGAGCTGCATGGGTGGCATTAGAAGTTATGCATCCTTTGAAGCTGACCCCTGAAGCAAAGGGACAGCAGTTGTTTTACTGCTGGGTAAATTGCACATGAATAATCCACACTTTTCTTCAGTTATCACTGTTATTAGCAAAAGTGGTTTTGTTGGGTTTATTTTTTTACTGAAAGCACTGTGAATTATCTCCTTATGCTTAGGGAGACTCTCAGCAGGGCAGGAACAACGTACAGGCAAATCAAGTGAGAACTTTGCTGGGAAAGGATGCCTTTTGCTGGGATCAGCAGGTCATCACATGACTGTGCTGAGGAGCACGAGGTGCTTTAATCCTGTTGGCTTCTACGCCTCAGGTATTCCAGGAGATTATCCCCAAGTCCCACTGCCAGAGAGCCTGTGATGGGCAAGCTTGGAGTAAAACAGGCAATGGCAAAGGAGTTGCTTTTTCAAACAGTATTTCTAACCACAGGCTGATGTTTACTATTGTTTGTCCAATTCCCCTAGTTTCCATGCTAGGTTTGTAAACCAGATTTCATCAGAGAAATGTTACTCGTTTGATTTATTTTATCTTCTCTGTGTCTGGCTGTTTGGCAAATCTTTGCAATTTATTTAGCTTACTGTTCCTCTCGTGGAGGCTAGTGCAAATCTTCTACAAGTGGGAAGAGACTCATCTCTGAGGATAATGATATGGGGTTTTTTAAATTTTGACCGAAAAGCTACAGGGATTGGGAAAGGCTTGAGTTAGAGCCTCAGAGAGAACCAGAAAAGCCCTCCAATATATATTTAGGCAGACTCATACACAAAATACATTCAATACCCTATTTTTATATTTAAATGAGATTTTATGTTCAATGTTAAAAAAAATAAGAATCTGTCAGCTGTCATATGACAAGTTTCTAAAGCAGCCGGTTAACAGAGGAATCTCCTGTGCAACAGTACAAATGAGACACTCTGAATGAGGAATGTGACTGAGAAGCAGCACACGCCCTTCTTGACCTACTATTGAGCAGAGTCCTGTTTTGCATAACTGTGATTCAGATAGCTCAGAAATAAAACCTTCCATATATCAAGAGCTTTAAGCATTAAAAAGGTAAGAAAATACTTGTTCCTATTCCCATGTGTGACTGTGGAATCACCAGAACATAAGACAGTCACACCTCACATGCTGCATATGCACAAAATTCTAATCATTAAAAAGGCCTCATGAGACTTCCCATCTCTCTTGTGCATCAAGCCAGCATTCTTGATTTCCTCATTCATTGAACAAACCTGTCATATGTGCATTAATTTTGTGTGTAAGTTGAATTTCGACTTTTTGACTGAAAATGTCCCTTCCATTCTGCCAGTGGGTTAACATCATCTTGTCATATGCTCTGAGAGGTCCATTTCTCACACCTGGGTCTCTGCATTTGAGTATGCATCAAGACTTATTCATTCAAGGTATGGAAATGCTAAGTAAACCATAAGAGCACCATGGCTAAGGCACACCAATTCCTATATCCAAGAACGTGAAAGGCAGAGGTTTGTTGGTCATGTTCAACTCTACAGGATTTGAAAGCTTAAGTGATCAGGAATCATTTCACAGTTGGGTCTCTGTTATGGCTTAACCCCTGCTGGTAAATAAGCACCATGCATCCAGTCACTCCAACCTCCTCAGAGACCATGGGGAGGAAGATGGAACAAAAAACTTGTGGGTTGAGATAAAGAGTTAAATAGAAAAACAAAGGAAGGGAAAAATAATTGTAGTTAACAATAACAATAATACAAGTGAATGCACCAATGAAATTGCTCACCACAGGAGGAAGGAAAAAACCCCAAACCCTTCGACAAGAAACTAACATGGGGGTCTGCCTCATGTCCGTAGATCTTAACTCCACCCTAAAGATCAGTTAAAATATTGGTTTCAGTATAGTAGAGTGGCACAGAAATACAGTATTTAAAATCTAACTAATGTTTTCATTGCAAAGTCCTTTAGTGGTTTAGCAATGGTTATTGGAAGGTTGATGTCTTTCTGAAGGTCATGCACTGGCTTACTTAGGATCTGATTTTCAGCACTATGCTTAATGTTAACCAGACTTTGCATAGACATATAGTGTGAGTTTCTGATGTGGTTATAGACAAAGAAAATTATCAATCTACATAAAAAGCAATGACATTGGACGGGGGTTCATAGTACTTTATAAAAATAACTCTTGGTCTCTTCAGATGTGACTGACCATAATGGTGGCCAGGTGTGGTCCCTACTGACTGGAATAGAGGAAACATCACAGCCATTTTTAAAAAGGGTAGGAAGGAGGACCCTGGGAACTACCACCCTGTCAGCCTCAGCTTTGTAACTGGGAAAATCATGGAGCGGATCCTCCTAGAAACTATGCTGAGGCTCATGGATGACATGGAGGTGACTCGAGACAGCCATCATGGCTTTCTTAGGGGCAAGATCTGCCTGACCAACCTAGTTTCTTTCTACAGCGGAGTAACTGGATCAGTGGACAAGGAAAGAGATACAGATGTCATCTCTCTGGATTTCTGCAAGGCCTTTGACACAGTCCCCCACAACATCCTTCTCTCCAAGTTGGAGAGATATGGATTTGATGGGTGACTTCAGTAGATGAGGAATTGGCTGAATGGTCCCATCCAGAGTGTGGTGGTCAATGGCTTGATATCCAGATGGAAAATGGTCACAGGTGGTGTTCCTCAAGGGTCTGTACTGGGACCAGTGCTGTTTAATATCTTTATTAATGATATTGATAACACCAAAATGAGTGGTGAAGTCAATGTTCCAGAGGTATGGGTTGCCATCCAGAGGGACAGGGTATCATGGGGGGACATGGGCAGAAGTGGGCCCAGGTGAACCTCATGAGGTTCAACAAAGCCAAGTGCAGGGTCCTGTACCTGAGTCAGGACAATCCCTGTTATCAATACGGGTTAGGAGATGATGTGCTTGAAAGCAGCCCTCAGGAAACGGACTTGGGAGTACTCATGGATGAGAAGCTGAACATGAGCCACCAATGTGCATCTGCAGCCCAGAAGACCAACCACATCCTGTGCTGCATCAAAAGAAGTGTGGCCAGAAGATTGAGAGAGGGGATTCTGCCCCTCTGCTCTGGTGAGACCTCACCTGGTATATGGCGTCCAGCTTTGGAGCCCTCAACACAAGAAGGACATGGACCTGTTGGAGTTTGTCCAGCAGAGAGCCACAAAAATGATCAGAGGACTGGAGCACCTCTCTTACGAAGACAGGCTGAGAGAGTTGGGCTTGTTCATCCTGGAGAAGGCTCTGGGAGGACTTCCAGCCTTCCAGTACCTGAAAGGTTCCTGTAAGAAAGCTGGGGAAGAACTGTTCACAAGAGCATGTAGCAATAGGACAAGGGGTGATGGTTTTAAACTAGGAAAATGTAGATTTAGAGTGGATATTAGGAAAAAATTCTTCACTATGAGGGAGGTAAATCACTGGAATAGGTTGCCCAAAGACATAGTAGAGGTTCCATCCCCAGAGACATTCAAGATCAGACTTGATGGGACTCTGAGCAACCTGATATAGTGAAGATGTCCCTGCTCACTGCAGGGGGGTTGGACAAGATGACCTTTAAAGGTCCCTTCCAACCTTCTGTGATTCTATGATTCTGTAACTGGGATGATCTTCCTTTTGGAAGATATTACTGGAAATTTCAATTCTGGCATGTTGATTTTGAAGCAAACAATGTTTCAACTAATATCAGTGGCTTTTAAAAAATTGTGATAGCTGAATTACACCACAAAGAATCTATTGGTTTTGCTTGTTAACCCTTTTTAGGAATTTTGTGGGGATTTTAAGATTTAGTTGTCTATGTCAAGTGGGGAAAAATTGAAATCCGGGATGGGAAAATGGAGAATAATTTTTAATTATTTGAAAAGTATAAAACTTTGAAGAAATAAAGTCTGGATGAAAATGTTGTTGCCACTCAGTTCCAGTAGAAAGGAAAAGGTCAAGTGAAAAAGAGGAAAAAATAATTCACGGTTAGAGATGAATAAGTACAAGGACCTTTTGACAGTGAGAGAGCTCTGACAAATGGAAAGAAAAATAGTTTCTTAACCAGCCAGAAAATTCAGTCTAACAAACCAATAGGCTCAGATTGTGCTCTCTGATCCATACCTGTTACTTGCTACTCAGCATCAACATCCTCATGCACTGCATAATACACCTGGCTTCAGGTGTTTTCCTGAGCTCCTGCTGAGCTCACATTTCATGTAGTGGAAGAATAAAGCATAATTTTTTTTCTTTGCCCCATGACCCGTTTGCCAGATGAAGCTATCAGACTCCTCAGTGGTTTGCCAATGAACTAAATCCGGATCCTGGCCCCCAGGAGAAAGAAAACAGGAGTGGATGTAGGATGATTATTTTGCTGTGGTCAAAACAAGAATGAAAAATCCATCTCCTGGTTACTGATACATGGAGAGGGGAAGTTTAAGACAAGTCCTTCTTGCCACTAAGAGCCATGAAGCAGCTAGGCATCTAAGCATTACATGAGGAAGAAGAAAATATTAAATATTAAATTTCTATTTATAATAAATGTTTTTATCCTTAGGTGGAAAAAATATAATTTCTGATCAGAAAGTATAAATTTTATTAAGTTCACTTGTACTAATCAAAAGTCTTTACTAAGAAGCCGACTAGAAATTCCCACAAGCTTTTCAGCCTAAAACAAAAACTTCCTCACCTTTGTAAAGGAGGAAAACGTCAGGCTCAAAAGAGTGCTGTAAGTAACCAACTTTTAACTGGTGACCACCATACCTAATATGTAGCCCACAAAGCTGATGATCTGATAGCAGTAGCCATGAGCATATTCTAGCAATAAGTGGGATGCTGGGCCCTAATCTGGAATTCAGGATGACTCAGTAAAACTTTGCTTGTGCAGCAGTTCAAAGCACTCCTGTCACCCCAGACTCCTTAGTCTTGAACTTTTGCAGAAAGAATTCACAGGTGCAGTTGGTTTCCCAGGCTACCTTCATGTTATCATGGTTATGGAGAGCAATCGTTGTATTAGGAGATCAACCCCCTTCCTGATCCTAATATAACCTGGCCCATGCATGGATGCTCCATCCCAGTCTAAGTGTGTTAAATCAGTCAGAGAACAAATGGCCAATGTTAAGGTTTTATGGGTTTAACAGTGCATGCAAAGAGGAGAAATACTTGTTCTAGAAAAAAACATAAAGGTGTGGACAGATGATATTTGATTGGTCATGAATCCTGCTGGCACTAAGTTAATCTATCCATTTTTAAAAACATTGAACTAGCAGGTTTTACTGGATCAGGGCTTTTATTATGTGGCTGAGTTATTTTTGATCTGGGAGCCCTAGACTCAGTGCACCAGAAAATAGGTATTCAAACTGGTCTGAAAACATAGGCTAAATATTACAGGCAACATCTGGGAGTAAGACAAGTCATTGGTCTGTTGTCCGAAGCAAGGGAGAAGAGGTGCTGATGTAGTCAGAGTAATGAAAGTATAGAAACTGCAGCAAAAGACAAAAGGCAATTTTCCCCCGTTATAGACTGAAGATAATACAAAAGCAGTTACTAACCTATCAATCTACAATGTACATGATTTGAGGTCTTGCTGCAGGCAGCACAAAACTTATGTGATACCTATCAGTCTTGATGACAGGACAGCATCTAAGTGGGATGCTGAAGCAATATTTTCTATAGGTTTGTTACACTCCACTTACACTTCAGCCCTGCTTTCTGTTGTTTGCTGAAAGGCAGCCCAGTGTCTGGCTTTTGGGAGCATGCTGGGAAGAGTGGAAAATTTGGTAAGTGGGTCTGAATATTTTCCTATCAGCTTTCAGAGGAAAAGTATCATAAATTTTTTTACTGCTGTGTGGCTAATATGTGATTCTGGCCTTCATAGCAGGCTAGGGCCCACGTTTAACTAGGTAGATAATAGCATGCTGGTTCAGGAAATCCCTTTCTCATCTAACAGCTCCTTCAGGCCGAAAACACAGAAAGTTTTTTCAGCAACCTGCACATATACTATTCCTATTTTTTGCCGGGTTAATATTCTGCTTGTTTGCCAATGTGAACTGACCTGCTGAGGGGTCAGAAAAGCATTCTAACTCATGCGAAACCAGTGTTGGAAACAACTAGGGGAGAGGCAAGGCCAGTCTTTGTTATATTGCGGGTGTCTCAGACTGGCTCACCCATTTTGCAAAGCTGCATCCTTTGCCTTTTGGGCAAGTACCCCACAGCCTTGTCTCAGTCAACTGTAGAGTCTTACTCTTGTACTTAAAACCCTATAATCTTCCTTCTTTCCAATGTCCTCTGATAAACCCAACTCTCTGCAGGTTGACTGGGGGGAACCTTCCTCCTGGGCTGCCCACTGTGCTTGGCTCCTCTTCAGAAACAACAGTGTCTATGAAATGACTCCAGGCCCTTTGCATGAACTTGTCCTGCTCCATTTATCCAGCTCTGCAGATACACACAAGAAGAATAAAATCTCCCAGTAGCCGCCTGTTGGGTTTGTGTGTGTGAACACTTTGGAAAACAATTGAATAGTGTATCAAAAAGCATAAGAGTGTCATTTAACATCAAACAGGTCTTGGCAGCTCATGGTGGTAATGCAAACATGGCTTCACAGTGTCAAAAAACTAAATTTGGAAAAGGAATGAAGGATCAGTAGGGACAGGTATGTGTAAACAAACCAGCTGGGACCCTCTGAGGGTGAGGTCACCTCATATAACCTCTTCTGAGCCAAGAGCAGCTGGGCTTCCATGCCTTTGCTTGTTCATAGAAGGGGAATTTGTGCATCAGATAAGAAGTTTACAAGTATATTTTTCTCTTAATTTAAAACACACATTATTTTAGTCATAAATTCACCCTCATAATTTAATACCAAGAAGTCCTTTGAATACTCACAAATGTTGAGGTGAATGCTGTAATTGTTCTAAAGTGTTTCCCAGAGATTTACTGAGGTAAATAAAAACTTTGTGCTTGGGAAAAGATGCTAACTTTTTCATAGCTATAGAATATGTTTCAAAAGGGAAATAACCCCACCAAAAATGCAAATAAACGTGGCTAGTTCAAGTGAGGAAAATAACATACATTAGAAATTAAACCCATGCTTTGCATTCAGACTCTTTCCTTTGAATATTACCTGAACCTGCAACTTTCTCTGGGTTTGAAAAACAGTTTGGCTGGCTAGACTTTCAGATACCTTTTAAACAACGTGAATCTCTTTCAGAGAACCTCTTAAACAGCATGACTTCTATTGGCAATCAGTTCTGAACACCCGTAGCTTTTGCTTTGCCTGAGCCCCCCTTATCTTGTTCACTCTGCTAGAAGGAGCGAATCAGATAAAACCAAACTGATGGAGACTGCAATATACAGAAATTTTCCATGAGACATGGTGGGAGAAGGAAAGCTGTGGAAAGCAAACGTTCCCTAATCTCCCAGACTGCTACCTGCATATCTGCTTATTATTGCAAGATTTTCAAGCAGGGGCCTCTCATGCTGCAATAGGCAAGAGATGGCCTGGAAGTCGATCATGCCTGTGGGAGAACGATACGTGTCTTCCTTTTGCTTCCCTCCTCTGCAGAGCAGAGAATATTGTGGAGTTCTTCAGTCCCAGATCGTTGCAGGGAGAAAATGTGGATAACAAAGTAGGCAATTATAATAGCTCCGCTCACATTTCTATTAATTTAAACCTCTCTACAGCATATGAAAAATAAAGGAAAAAGACATATATTGTTTAGAATTCAAAAAATCTTATTAACCTTCCATAACTCTGACAATACTCAAAGGCCCAGCTACACAAAAGACTCAAATATTAGATGTTGTCTCTGATTTCCCCCCTTAATAATGACTATAATGAAGAATCGGATTTTTCTGAATTTTACATTCTCCGTAGAACTTCGCTAATTACTCCACAGCTAAATAAATATATAAATAAGACCTTGACATTCAATTTCACTTCAATACAAATAGTGGATAGGAAACTCAGTTTGTCACGCTGCAAACTCTGAATAAAGAACAAAATGTCTTGGTAAGACATTAAGCATCAGGGAAAATGGAGAAAAAAATCCTTCCAAAGTAATGTACAATGATTCTGATAATAGCTGACAGTTTCGAGTAACACAGAGAAGGTGAATTACAATGATTTTTTTCTCATTTTTCTCCTTATTTTTTTTCCATTAAGGTGCAGCATATTTGAAACAAGAAAAAAGATATTTTTCTTCCTACAAGTCACAGTTAACCTGCTAGATCTCTTGTGGCTGAAAGTTTTCATATGTTCAAATACAGACCAGCCAAATTCAGGAAGAAAATTTTATCAAGGCCTGTTCAGTACGAATGCACCATCTCTGGCTCTAGAAGTCTCTGAACCCTAAATTTCTTGAGGAGAGGAAATAGCTCAATAGGCTTATTCGGTTCCCAGACCCATATTGCATCCATCATGGTTGTTGTGGGGCAAGATAATGGACAACATGATCCTTTAGTTTGACCAGTCCTGCAACAAAAGCAGATTAAATATTGCTCCACATCAACCCACAGTACATTCAATGTAGATGTCACCGGGCAGATCCTGGTCTCCACAGCAGAACTGTGCAAATATTCCAACACATATGTCTGATGTTTGACACGAAGGGTCCCAGCATATTTAGAAATTAGAATGAACAAAGATTTGGGGTTTATTTTACAAAATTAAAAAGTAGGGGTGTTTTTTCAGTTTTTTGGAAATGAAAACAATCAGCTGTTTAAGAAAAAAAGATTTTGTGACCGACAAAACAAATTTCTTCAAGGTTATTCACATGTATACTGTAAACATTGTTTGTGCACTGTCTGTAAGTCCTTGGATTGTCCATGTACCTAGAAAGACACTTGAAAGAAATGAATGGCCAAGTATGTTTCTGGAAATCATTTCTTCTTCTCAACCCAGAGAATGTAAATGTACAATATAACGAAAACAGTTTGGAAAACAAGTGATGCATCAGTTCTACAGGGCACTAACTTGTTAACTAAGACAGCTTAAGGAAGATTATTTAAGATAAGGTATTTAAGACGAAATACCTTTAGTATTTCTGACATAAGTGTAGGAGATTCTTGTGACTGGAATGTTTTAATTAACCTTAAATTATCCCTAGACACAGGAGATGGACTGCACCCAAGCAATTTTATCATTAAAGTCTTTTTGTCAAACATGGTTTTGTTAAATAAACAAATGCAATAAAACTGTCAAAAGTCTTGAGGGGAAAGGCTAGTATCAGCAAGTGTGAAGGACTGACTGAGTTCTGAAAGCAGTGATTTGGCAGATCACTTGGGAGGTAGGAGAAGGAAAGCCTTCAGAGTGAGTTCCCAAAGGGAACTTTATACTCTTTCATATGTCTTTAAAAGAACACTTAAAAGTACTAAAAGTCCTCATGCTTATGTCAGAATCTTTTAGTCACCCACTTGCCTGTCTTCAGATACAACAGGCACAATGTGCCAATCTCCCTAAAAGAAACATTTACCTACATTATAAATATGCTGGTGCTATTTTGTGCATGCATGCTGGCTGGGAAGGGAAAACAAGCTGGTGCAAAGTGTTGTATGGTAAAAGGATATTGGTTTTAGTAGAAGTAGCATTTTGGTGATTTGCATTGCTGCAAAGCTGGACATTTAGAGAGATTAGGATTGAGACACCAATGACAATGAACGCCTACAGCTTTCAAACACATGGAAACTGCAGGGCAATATTGTGCATCCTGATAGCATGTGCCTGTTACCAGCATGACCAAAGATGGCTCCGTCACTAAGGAGTGATGAGAACAGCATGAGGGAAGTACTGTAAGTGGGTCATAGTGTAAAAATTACTGACAGTGTGCATATGGTTAATTTCAATTGACCCTTACACCACAAATGAACAAACAGCAATGAGGATGGAGTTGGACTTATGCCCCTTTTGTATAGATTCTTTATTCAGTAGTCTATTTTTTCAGTGGTTTATGATTATTTAGGATATGGTGCTTAACAGCTGCCTAGATGCCATGAGCTGATATCAGATTCACCCATGGAAAAGACATATAGCTCAGAAGTTCCTATAAACATTTGCCTCTAGCTTTTCTATATGGAGTGATGTCTCGAGTTTTCTAGGTCTGATATTTTGGGATCTCCCAGAACTAGAAGGAAGTGTCAGTTCTGCTCTACTTTTGGGAATGTCATCGTTTCATTGGGGTAAATCTCCTGTATTCTATTTCAGTGCTTGAAAAAGTCAGCCTTACTATTTGGGTGATTAATGTTTTTCAGAGAAGTTACTTTTATGGACGAATTTTTTTTAAAAAGATTGTATTAGGTAATTTTTTAATAGACTTATTTATGTGGGCAGGACAGAGATAATAACAAAGAAAAGATAATAACCACCAAACCGATCTGCAGGTATGCCACATTTTTAAACTGTCTTTGCGTTTGATTGCAATGTGATCAAAATATTTCTGTGTTGGTTCTGGTTGAGGTGATGTTAATTTTCTCCACCATAGACCACATAGTGCTGTGTATCAATAGCCAGCAAGAAGCCGGTAACACACTGGTGTTGTGTCTACTGCTGAGCAACACTTGCACACACCAAGGCTGTCTCTCCAACATTTGCTCCAGGTACTGGAGCCCTACTTCGTGGGAAGTAGCCAAATATCACCTGCTGATGGAAAGTAGAGAATAATCTTTTACTTTTACTTTGCTTCTGTGGGCAGCCTTTTGCTTTTGCTGTATTAAACTGCCTTTGCTTGACCCAAGAGTTTTGGGTTGTTTTTTCCATCTTATTTTTCTCCCTGTCTTGCTGAGGAGGGCAGTGGTAGAGCAAATTGGTAGACACCTGATGTCCAGCCAAGGTTAAACTGCCAGTTTCTATGTGTAACGTCTTGGACTTTGAATACTGTATGACATCTATATAAGGTATTTGGCCTGGGACTGTTTGGCCTGGAGAAGGCTCAGGGAGTATTTAATACCTGCAGGGACGGTAAAAAGAACATGGAGTCAGGGTCTTTTCAGTGGTGCCCAGTGACAGGACAGAAGCAACGGGCACAAACTGAAAGATAGGAAGGTCTCTCTGAACACCAGGAAGCACTTTTTTGCTGTGAAGGTGACAGCACTAGCACAGGTTGCCCCAGGAGCCTATGGATCCATGTTTTTTTGTGGATTCAAAAGCCATCTGGATGTTGTCCTTGGCTACTGGATGTGTATAGTGCTGCTTGAACAGAGGGTACTGGATGGGGTGGGGACACACACACCTCTGGAGATCCCTTCCAACCTCAGTTGTTCTGTGATTCTGTAATTTTGTGAAGCAGAAAATTTTAGGTTGTAAATTACCTCATCCTAAAGCAAAACAAATATCTAAAATAGTCTAAATTAAGTGCTTACTCCTTCCTATTTATTATCATGGAAGCTTAGCTTGCTCAGCTGTACAATATCTACAATGCAGACATCTAAAATTTGGTGAGATGTTGTTGACTGGACGTTTTATCTTAATTATTCAAGATTTTTATGTTTGACAGTTGATGAATTGCATCGTTATTTATTCTTTTATGTATAATCTAAACATACTGATATTGACTCATGGCTGAAAAATTGAGGGATACTTGCTGCTCTGCTGCCTGCCAATAGCAAAACAGTGCATATCACATGCAGAGCTTTATATAGCAGATGTGAGAAATGAGTAATACAAATGAATGAAACTCAAGTGGAACTCATCTGCCCTAACTTCAGTTTTCCAGACCTGAGCTAGTCACAGTGGACTTCCTTCACAGGAAACACCAGCAGCTCATGAGTGTGGTCATTTCACTCTTAAATAGACAGCCAAGATAGTTCAGTTTAATCACTTTCAGAAGGCACAAATTTATCTCTATTATTACAAAGAAAAGACAAGGTGACCAGCCCCGACTCAGACATCTGAAGCAGTGTGAGATACAAGAAAGGTGATTTTTACCCTCGTATTTAATCATGCACTGCCTCACCAGAGTAATCCTGAAATCAGCAAGGATTCCATTTGCTGCCCACCAGCATGGCACTGGTTTGTGTTCAGCGTCACTGAAACACTTTCCTTTTTCTTAAAAGCAACAGAAATAAAAACAGTCTTGACTGAATTGCTGATTGAGTTGCCAACGACATCTATCACAAAAATGAATTCACTTTTTTTTCAGCTGTACAGATCAGTTTACATTAATCATATGCAAACCATCCTTACATAGAAATAAACTAGATAAATGCTCTATTTTTTTTAATGAGAGCTGTGTCACCTATATACTTCTAAGTAATGAGAAATCAGAAGAGTCAGATTCCTGGGGTATTAGTTGTTTTGTAATCTTTAATATATTTCTGCACAACTGTCTCAAATAGAAACAATATTAAGAAATAGGGAGCCTTTACCTCCAACAGTGAACGGCATATTTTCTACAAATGGAAAGAAAAGTTCAGTGTTACCAGATATGTAAGGAAACACATGACATGGAGAGTCTTTATCCCTTTCTAGAAAAACATTACTGAAGATGTAAAGCAGAATGATTTAAAATAAAATATCCAATTTTGACTACAGGAGGCTATACATCTGTTGACTTCAGAATGCAATTACTATGGAAACAACAAACAAAGAGGGTATCTCAGAGCGTGCCAAACTGAAATTCATGTCTGGACTGATTTCAAGTCTTTTCCTTGCTGAGAACTGCAGCTGAAGGTTTTCAGACTGAATTCTATAGGAAAAACCTTTCAGCATGTGATTTTCCTTCCTCAACTTCTCCCCCTCCTTTTTGATAACAAGGCATGAAAAATATTTTTTTTTCTTAAAAGGCTAATAATTTTAAATCCCCAAATTTTTGTCTTATCTACTGGTTAAATCCTTTTTTTTTTTAATTTCAAAAAATTCCCAAATAAAAATAGCGCTGCAGAAGTATGCATCTTAGTATGTCACTTTTGTAAACAAGGGAGAGAAATGGACAGTTTTAATTGCAACGCATATGACCCTACCTCACGGTGATCTGAACTGCATGCTACAAGCACCTATTTCTTACTATTTACTGTAAAGACAGTCTGCAGCACGTTTACATCTGTGCATATAAATATATTACTAAGCATGACCATATTATTATATCACATACAGTAGGTACTTGTACAGGATAATCTTTACCTTACAGATTATGTCTCCACTGACAAACAGTCAATTTAATAAAGAATTGTGAAAGATAAAGAAAAAATCCTGTAATATTCAAAAGCTAATTAGGATATTAAATTAAGTTTGGGTTTTTATTAATCAACCTGACAGTGAATTTCAAGACTTTTATTAAAGAAAATATTTTTCCAGCAACTGGAAAGCCATGTTTAAAACTCTATTTCTGGCAGAAATAAAAATATGTCACAGAAATGTCAAATTTTGTGAAAGATAGTATTGGGATAATATAGCAAAGCTTGGAAGATATAAAATATATCACACTGTCGATAATAAAAATTATGTAAATGCAAATAAGTAATTTTCATTAAAGAATATATGAAAAAACTTGTCTAGTTCTAATTTAAAAACATTATTTCTTTTGCAAGGAGCCAAAGAGTGATTAGAACTTTTGCAAAGGATTTTGCATCTGCTATATACTTCTTGGGAATGTAGGAGAGGGAATAATAGCTGTACGGCCACTTTTAAAAACTTGGAACCATTACATTTTCAGAGATTGCTTAGTATTGCTGCAGATATTGTACGAAGATATAGGAGGGGGTTGCTGAGTACAATTCAAATGTGAGAAGAAGAAAAAGCCTCATCTGAAAATGTAGAAATATACAGAAGACTGAGGATCCTCATTCTTCATCCTACTTTCCTAAACCTACTGGTTTAGGAAAATAATAATTTCAGTTTTCTTCAGTATAGGTTACTCCTACTTTTCCCAAAGAAAAGAAATCATTAGATTTTGGGTTTACAATATTACCTGAAGACTGAATTTGCTTCTGCTTTGGAATGATCAAACCTATATTTATTAATGAAGAAATGGCTTTCTATCTTTTAAATATCTGTTTCAAAGATCTGAAGACACACAATCTGGCTTCAGAACAAATGCTCTCATGCAGAGAAAAATTCGTATGTGCAAAATATTTTATAAATTCCTAATTTTCTAATTAAAACAGCTTTATTTTGACATTTTCTTGAAATGTTTGTTTTTATGCTATAAAGGCTTTGTGTGGCCTCATGAAAAATAATAGGTGAAACTGGTTCAAAATCAAACTGCATCTGTCAGATACAATTTCTGTTGGGAGTTGGGATGCTTAAATTTAGAGACTGCATGCAGGTATCTCCATGGAGGTGTCACAGGTGAGATAGGGACTTGGTTCAGATCTCTGACAGAGAGGGCTGGAAGATATACCACTAGACAGGCTGGCACCTTCTAGACAAGGTAGCTGGAAACCTTAGGCACCTAAATTGCTTTAGATGTCATTTATCTGAGCAACTGAATAGGCTGTAGGAAACCATCTGTCGGATTTATGTCCTCAGGTGCCACCAACCATGTCAACTAGGAGAAGGATTCAGCCACTGAAGTGTAGGCCTTGAGGATATCCCAGTAGTGACCTACCTCAGAACCCAAAACCAGGCAAGTCTGCCACACCTCCCATGCTGTTTTGCCAGCCCAATGAGTTTCAAATGTCTTGTTGCATCCTAGATGTCAGCAAGTATCTATATTTAGACAAGTGCTTTCTGCCCTACAACTCCACAGCAGAGTGGAAGAAGTGTAGACATTCAGCTTCCGTGTAAGTATGTCTGTAGTGAAACCTGAACGAGGGAGACCTGCTCTGAAACAGAATGTTACTGAATAAGCTTATGGCCATTTTTATCTAAGTAATGACAAAACCAAATAATTTTTATAAATATCAAAACATAAACTCTGTATTCAAAAGGCATTTGGAAGTATATTGTGATACCAACGTAGATCAAATGTCATGTTTACTTAGTAGAGTTTAGCTGCATGAATGAGTGGTTCACAGTACAGCTTGAAGATACCTTTAAGGAAATAATGCAGACTGAATTTATTTACTTGTGTGAATTTGAAGAATTGTTGTGTGCAATAAGCGTCACCATTTGTGAACTCACATTTCCCTCTGCTCAGCCACGTCCTCCATGCTTTCAGCTTGTGCTCCACAGGAAGGCTCCCTTGGGCGAGATGAATCTACGTGCTGCTAGATCTAGCAGCATTATGTGTAAGGCACAGCACATTTAAACCTGTGCTGTATCTTTAGAGCCCTGAAAAGGAGAATTAACACATTGGGATGCCGGGGTGTTATTCTTGTTTTGACAATATTCTTATTATTTTATTCTGCTAATCTGATTTTCAAAGATTTAGACAGTGTTTTTTCATACATTAATCCCTGAAACTATGCATTGAAAGCCTGTGCTATAAATACCACATGGCTAATGCACATGCCAATGGCAGGCAAAATTTACAAGAAACAGACAAACCTTTTAATAATAATGTCATTATTTCACCCTTATAAATCTTCCAGCTGTCCCGACACTTTAATTACAAAGTGACACATTCAGTCTTAAAGTATTGTGGCCTGTGTAATAGATCATTTCACTTAATACATGTTATGGCTCTATCTACTGTAGAGGAGACATTTTACAAATCAGCTTCTCTGCTATGATGAAAAGCCAACGAGAGATTGAATATTACACCTATAAAATTCAATAAGAAATTTGACCTGAATTTATTGCAACACACATACATGCAAAATATGTAGTGTCTTCCACATCCTCCCCCTATCCAGTATACCATGCGAGCTTCTCTGGAGAGTACAGGCATGGGGAAAGAAGCAGGTGGTCAGTTCTGGAGCAATTTTACCCAAAAAGTGATAGCTTCTGAATGCTGCATATGAAAGACAAGAAGCTCCAGAAAAACCTTGCCTAGCAACTTGGAGACAGGGAACTAGGAAAAAAATCTGAGTCAGGAATACAGAATGTGTGACTTGTTTTCAGTCTAACACAGTTTTAACATAATTACAGTAAGGCAGTTTGAAAAGTGCAAGAAAAGCAGGAGGGGTAAGGCAGTTTGCTGTAAACAGTGACTTCAGAATGTCAAAGTGAAAATGAACAAATACCAGTAATTACAGGAGTAACTGTGGTCCTGGCATGGGAATTCTGGGGTCTGCCCTTCACTTAGACAAGCACAGAAATTCACCACAATGCTCATAGAGGCTGCAGACACAGTTTAGCTGTGATCCACAGCATACATCTATACCTCTTCAAATTTACCTACAGATCTCCTTATTCACCTGGTAGCCTTTGCATCTTAAAAAGCTGTTGCTGCCTTTGATCTTTGATCTTTACTTTTCTGTGTCTTTCATTACAGACCTAACACTGAAGCAACAAGGCTGCTGGCAGCTATGCTGTAGGGCTTCTCTGAAGAGTTGTTTGCAAAAATAGATGTTTTGGAGGGAGGTCAAACTGTTTTCAATGGACAGAGTCTTCCAAAGCGGTGTCTCAGATACCAGAAATGTCCTGCTTTCTTATTACTTCATCCTTGTTTTGTCTCCATCTTGTTACATTCCTTTTGCTGATTTCAGCTTTGTTATGATCGAGCTTTAAAGGCATTTGACTAAGTCAGAAATATGAATGTTGCAATTAACATTGATTGGTGTGCATTCTCCTTTACAAAGATGAAATAATTTCACAGATGTCTCAGGACACAGAATTTTTAGATGATCATTTTAACCTCAGCCTAGCAAACAGTAGTTTATAAGCTGTGGAACATTATCAGGCTGGAATAGAGCTATCCATTATTTTTCTCAAAACCAGAAGCAGCCCTCCCCACATACTGCCATTTCTTTTAGTTATTGATTCTATTAGCATACATCTTAGTTATAGTGTTAACATTGTGTGACACAAAGTGGTATCCAGAATTAATGAGCATCTCAAATCTAAGCAGTCTTGATTTTAATTTCTGGGTGGCTGATTTTTATCTTTGTGATTAATTTGTGAAATTTGAAAGGAAAAATATACAATTATGGCCTCTGTCCATCAGCTATACTTCTTGTTTCTCTATTTATTTTTCTTATTGAAAGATTCATCTTTTTATCGATAAGCCCATAAGGTTCTTCACATAAAGGAACCCATCCTGAAATCAGCTCCATATGGACAGACCATATGTGCACACTGAGTCCCACTGAAGTAAACTATGGTTAGCATTTCTTATTTCTGCTATAGTAACATGCATGTGTCCCTCACCATGGACCCTGTAGTGTCAGGCACTGTACAGACAAAAAGAAAAACTTAATCTTAGTGTGAGCAGATGGACCATCACAGTACGGGTAGGATGAATGCTGCAAATCATAATGGTGGCAGACTAGATTGTTAAACGGTACATATCAGTATTACTCTGTCAGATCTAACAAAACCATTGTATTTCTATGATTCCATTTAAAGTGCAGCCCTCTAGAACAGGTCATTCTCATTTCCTTTCTGGGTATAAATCACAAGCCATCTTTCCTGCTGTCTATGAGGTCACACATATGTGCCTTAAGATTAGAATGAGACATTATTTTGTGCTCTGGGCCTCTGTATGGAGGGAGGCAGCTGTGAAATAAGAGGTAAAATAAGCATGAACACGTAGTGCTTTAAAAATCTCATAGAAAAACTTTTTTATGATATTAGAGTTAATAATCTTTTTGCTATTATGCAATAAACATGTCTGTGTGTAAAGGCAGTGTTAAAATAACCATTTCTGTGTAAATTTATGCCTAACAATGCTTTGTAGATATTCCCCTTCAGGAAAGTCTTGTGTAATGACTCCAGAATCAAACCATAGGTTTGTTTTCCAAAAGCTACATTTTCACGGCAAATATTTACATGTAATAGACGGAAAGAAGGATGCTCAGCCACAGAACAAAGGTAAGGACATGCTTGTTACAGAGGTGGCTCTTCAGGGAGAAGGAAGATGGAGAGGCAATTGCATATACATGCTTTGTGATCTGCAAAGCTGCACAAGGTTTCACAATCATGCTTTTTGCAAGTAGGTAACAATTACATTGCAAGTTCATTGCATGAAAAACAGCACTGGTAAAAATCTGGAGACAGATGAAAAATAGCATGCAAAACCTTAAGAGTTATGATAATGCCCCATTAAACCATTAATCTAGGACTGTGGTGGATTTTCTATTATTTAAAGTCTTTAAATCATGTTTGGAAGGCTTTCAGGAAGAAATGCTCTTGCTTAATCCAAAGTTATGGGCTTTACTTACAGAATTTCTCTGTGAGAGTCTCTGACCTGTACTATGCAAGCAGTCAGGTTAGATGATCATAATGGTCCCTTCTAGCCTTAAAATCTATCAATTTATTAAGCAACCTGCTGTAATGCTGTGATGCAGAGGCAATTTACATCAAGATCTGAAGAGCACTTAAATTAATTGTTTCATTAAAATCCATTTGAATGCTTTTACATCTTGATGCACGCTGCTTCTGGGTGTATCATGGATTTTGTTAGATCTTCAGCCCCGAAGAACCTATTATGATTGCCGGGCCTGATTTGTGCATTATGCCATCCGAAACAGAGCGTTCCTGGGGAATTCATGTGGTGAGGAGCCCTGACATCACGTCTAGTGCCCGTGGGTGGTTCTCTGGGTACCACTAGGAGGTGCTTCCCAGCAGCTCCGCTCATGCTCATTACTCTTGTTGGCATCATGAGGAACGAGTTCAGTACTGTGTGGGAGCGCATTTCAGATCTTTCGTACACCTACAGCCTTATGCCAAAAATAAGATGCAATCATTTGTTTCCTAGGTGATAACTGCACTGAGCATGCTCAGTCCTCACTGCCTCTAAAATGGTGAAGTATGTTATCAGCCTTTCTTGTAGTGCTTTTGAGGCAATGTATCAAACAGCTTTTACTGCAGAACAAATGCTGTGTTGATTATGTACACATGGGGAAAAAATGTATTGAGGTTTGCATCTCGGTATTCATTCTGGGCTAAAGTAATTTTGTTCTGTTTGTTTTCTCTTTCTGTGGTAAGTGAAGGGAAAAGGGAACAAGAAATGTCATCTCTTAAATACTAGAAGGCCTTTTAGATGTTCTGTACGAATCTGTATCTGCATGAAGGTTCAGAAATTCTAGTTCCAACCTTGTTTTCTCATGCAGACATGGAAAGCTCATCAAAGCAGAATATCATCCAAGTGTGTCTCCTACCTCTAGAGTATTCAAGTGCCAAAAACCCATCCAGATATTTGCTTTACATTTATGTCCTTTGCAGGAGACAGTAAAGGTTAATATAAGTATGAACAGACTTTTCCTATTCTGCTAGATATTTTTAGTTCATTCTTTTATTTCACATATTTCAAGTCTGTGAGTTTTGAAAATAAGCAAAGAGTTCTTGAATTCTTGAAATGCTGTATTTCATTTATTAACTCTTATTTTATTTTTACTTACTATTGCTATCTAGAATTGTATTTCACAATGTAGTATTTTATTGAAAGTTTTATTAAAAAAAATTATTGTCAAATATTCTTGACTTTTGTCACATGATGTCCACTGATATGAAAGCAATTATCCTTATTGTGCATTCTACTCCAATTAAAGCAAAAAAAAAAAAAATCACCTTCTTTTTTTCCCCCCTCTAATTAATCCTAAGCATCATGGACAAGCTGATGTGATTTCAATATAAAAAGCATTTTCATACTCTTAATTTGGGAAGATGAATTTTGATGATTTAATTTATGAATGCTTTCATCTTGATTAGAAACAAGGGTCTAATTCCAGAGTTTCATGCCCTCTTGTCTAACTGGTCTTTAGGCTCAGATGAAGAATGAAGTAATCTCTACGCTATACCATTGACTGACAAGGTGAGGTGGAATTCCCAGTTCCAGAAATTGAAGATGTGCCCTTGATGTTGCTGTGGACTTTTATCTGCATTTGCAACATCAGAAGTGTGTGGTTGTGTATGTGTATGGAGAGACTTTCTCTAAGGGTCCATTTGAATGTTTTGCATTTCATATTTTAGTATTTTCTTTGTAAATTGATTTCAGTATTCTCCCTCCCCCCCAAAAAAAACCCCTCTCCCCTATGAATATCAGAAGGTTGATATGAAGTTGAGGAAAAGGTAGCCTCTAAAATATGTGGAGCTAACTATTCATCTTGTTTTTCTACTTGAATCAAAATCCTGATTATTTTATCAGGTTCAGGAGAAGGTCACACAGCAAGATGATAATCTGCAGAGCTTTCAAATGGTAGCAAAGCCATAAAACTTAATTTACATGGACAGTTGTGATATTAAAACCCCAGAGGACTGCAGTTTACAGGACTGCAACAGAGCAAAGTTCTGTGTCTTAGAGGGCATGATTTTTGAAAAGAAAACATGCTTCGTTAAAATACATTTTGATATTGCAACTTGGTATGGATTGAGTTGTAGAAACAAGGATGAATCTACATCACAAAAGCCCAAGTGAGGTAAGATGATGCCTATTGCATCGATTGATTTGGTAGTATGCTTAGGCACTATGATGAATTGTAAAGGCAAAGCCTTGAATATTTAATGACTAAGGTGATTTTTGTGATTTTCCTAATGTTACTTTAAAACTATCATTTCTTCCAAAAAACAACCTTTGAATAATTTGTTTCTGGCCACAGAAGCAATTTGTTTTCAGTCAACACGAGCAACAAACTTGTTATTTTTGGAAAGAATTTCTTGAATATGACCACAAAGAAAATATAGCAATGCACATTCTATAAATCTTCTTTAAATTAGCAAATCATTACCAAATTAACTGTATTCTCTGCAGTTGCTTCACAATCTTCCTCCACACTTAACTCCTTTTTCTTTTTTTTTTCCTTTTTTTTTCCTTTTTTTATAAATTTCTTGACTGAAATTATTAAGGGTATATTCTGGAGAATTTAGCATTCACAGATGTCATCTTGCTGCTGAAAGAACAATGTCAGCAGTATCAATCTCAAAGACAGCCTGCAAATTCTTTGGGTTCAAAATTGTAAAAAAAAATCTAGGCTGATATGTCTTGCGTAGTTGGTTCCTTCATTGTATCATCAAAGCTTTTACATCCTTTGTTTCAAAGACATTAAACTCTATGTAAGCAAAATCATATTTCTTTATTTGTAAACAAAAGAACAATATTTGTAAACAAAACACCAGTATTTCTAAAAAGCCTAAAAAACTGAAGCTCTTTATTGGGAAAATAGTAACATCACCTCAAAAGGGAATTGTCTGCTCTAACATGGTCCTAGCAGACTAATTGACCATATTGTGAGAATTTAGTTTCTCTCCATCCATTCTGATTAATAAACCAGTGGACAAAGCAATGTTTTGGGCCAAGTGTACATATGAACTTTGTATTTGTGAGTAAGAGTTGCAGGTTTCTACTCTTTTATGTTCAACACAAGATTTTATCTTTTATTTCATGTTAGTTTTCATTTTTGCTCTTTATTAAGTGGGTACCGACTCAAGACCAGTCAAGCAACCATCCATCTATTTAGGTGTTTTTCCGTATTTATTAGTGCAGGCTTTCAACATAATCTGGTTTGAACCAGGCCCATGTTGCGCTCACTCTAGTTTCACTTCAGATAAGTAGAGAACAGCAGATTACTTCCTTTCAGTTTTGCATTTTTAACAAGAAACCACCACCCTTAAGGAAAGTGTGGGAAGCAGGGAAGGCAAAAATTTGGCCTTCTCTAGAAAGATACTAGAAACATGGCGAAGTTACTGCAGTTTTTGAATATCAGCACAGTAGCTCTCTACTGTTACTCTTAGCTGGAAAAAGAGAGACTGATTTTTTCTATCAAAACACAGGTTGAGTAAGAAGGTTTTCATTGTTCCCTTAGTCATTCTTTATCCTTCTTTACCTCTACCACCTCAGAGATGATCCAAGTGCTCATCCATCAGGCCTTCTTCAGAGACAGAATTCTAACGAAATATTTTTTCCATGTGCTTCTTTTTTTCATCCTATTTAAGTCTGAAATTATCTCTCAGAACTTCTTGGGGCCACAGTGGGATTTTTCACATGGTTTCTTAAGGTCAGAATTCATATTGGGAATCTCAGTGGGGCCGCGCTGTGATAAGCGTTTCTGTCAGCTCAATCCTGTGGGAGTAGCTGCATTAGAAATATGTACAATAGGGTAGGTTTGACAAATGAATAGCGCAGAGTGTTCTTGAGCACACCATGTCTCTGAGCTGCTTTAATGCACAGCCTAATGTTTAAACACAGGAAAAGTAGAGAAGTGAACATTTAAACTTCATATTCAGAGAGTGGCTCACACTGGGGAAAAAATGGACAGTTGTTCCCCTCACTCCCCAAAAAGAAGTTTATACTAGGGTCATGACAATTACTGAACTGGACAATTTTTTAAATGCTGAGGTTCTTTTAATGAAAACCGTACCATATGTTCACCCCACTCAATTGTAAGGGTTCATAAGGTAGTTATCAGCCCCTCAACTTCTTAATCTTGCAGCCATTCATGCTCATACATTGCTGGAAATACTTTTAATACATCAGCGATGAGATTATTCAGACAGCACACTACCATGGTACAACTCTTTTGACCTTGAATGAAGAAGCCAGAAGAAGTATCAGGAAAGCCCTAAGTATAAATGTAATAAGACTGTCCAACTGTGGTTTTGTCTTAATAAGGCAGCTATAGACATCAAGTGTCATATAACATTCAGCAACCAAGCTGCTTTTATTTTAGAAGGCACTGGTAGTCAAAGGGAAAAAAAAATCTGTCTTTTTATGTAAGAAAATGTTGGCTATTACAAGAAACATGCAGTTTGACACAGCAGACTTTTGGGGTGTTTGTGTAGATAGGTTTACCTAAGGGGAAAAACAATATGTAAGTGAAGAGAACTAAATTTGGTATTTAACTATAGTTCAAACTAATTTATCTACTCATTTTCTTCATCAACCTCTTCTGTTCCTGGAATGGAGAATAAAAACCCCAAAAAACCCAACCCAAAATCCCCCACTTTCTACAAACTCAAGACGTTGCTGAGTGCTTGAAGTCATGCCAATAAAATATTGAGGTGCACCTGCTTCTTCAATGGGCGATTTGAAAACCTAGTTTGCTAGAAACTAAATTTGTGAACAATCACCATTGTCATTGTTGGGTCTCAAAAAAGTAGTCATCTTAAAAATACAAAGACTTTTGTTGTCAAGCCAGTGTTCCTATGGTAACTGCAATGATTGTTTACCTAGGAAAGTAATATTGGGTATTTATAATTAAAAGCTATATACAAAACATAGCACTGTTTTGTTACTGTTTGCCTTAGTTCTCTTTTCTTCTTTTTTTGATGTCCTACAGGAAGGGGCAGGACTGAAATTATTCTGTGTCTATGACAACTGCCACTTCTACAGGTTCTCCTTCCCAGCTGGCATTTTGCACAGAAAGAGCTATGAGCAAAGAGAAAGAGCTGGCTCCAAGTCACCTTCTGTGGTAGGTGGACTGCCAACCAGCCACGTGCTGATCTGAGTCTGTGATGCTGCTGGATCAAGGTTGTTCTGTTCTACGTATTTCCCAGCCTTTTGCCAACGTCCTTTGTTCATGGAGGGAATGGGAATTGGATCATGCTGTCAGCAGGAGGAATCAGCTGGCCAAGAGTAGCTAGAAATAACAGTGCTTCATCTGAAATACACCAGCAGAGTGACTAGTGTGTAGCATTGCAGTGATATTTTGCCACTTTAATTTGGAGGACAATGGTGTTTTTTTCAGGGTAGTCCTGAGGCTGGCTCTCCAACCAAAGGGCAGTTCTCCACAATGGGAATGAAATGGATTTTTGATAATGTTTTATACCTCTGTTGTTAATATTTCTCATTAGAGCAAGGTCTAGATCCTGGAATGAGTAAAATTCCCATGGAAGAATTGCTTTGAGAAGCAGGAACACCTCTGCCTTGTATTCACATGAATCAATCACAGCAGCACAGATCTAATCTCATTTTGGGTAGGTTCAGGGACTTCACAACATAAACAATCCCATGCCCATTCCCTCCCTGCTGTTCAGCAGAAGACACCAGTATGGGGTGTGGGCATGAGCAGGGTTGTGTTAAAATCCCAAAAGGAAGCTACCAGTTGAGTTTCACCCAGTCAATACTCTACTCTCACTGCAGAGAAAAGATAATGTATCACACAGCAGCATAATTGGAGGTTTCATTCTTTCAGCCTTCATTAGAAACACTCCCCCACTCAGATCAGAACTCGCTGAGTAGAAATAGGAGCACTAGTGTCAGGTTTTGAGTGATACGAGTGCTAAAGCACTTTCTCCAGCACAGAAAAAAACAGGCTTAGGCAGGTATGGAGTTTCCTGAGAAGCTTTGTGTTTTTAAATGTCTGCATTGTCAAGGATTTCAACAGGGAGCTCTGTCTATACCTCAATCTCTCTTTTTAATGTGTGCATGCTGATTGCATTTAACTAAGATCCTCACACATCAGTTTTGAGTCTCTTGTCGAGTGTGCTGGAATTTTTTGGTTCAAAACAGTGTTTGACATTGTGCTTGGGAAAAGTAGCTGGACATGAAATTCACTCTCTGGAAAGAGCACAGAAGGAATTAGATGGAGGACATACAAACAATTCCCTAGAGTAAATTCAACTATTTTATGTTACTCTTTTAATTCAGATGTCCTGCAAACTGCTTTCATTCTCCTATACTATTTTTTTGTGGGCAAATCTGAGGCCACCTGTATGCTACAGTCCTTCAGCCACATCTAATGTACCCCATTACTCACATAAATCTCCATAGTTTTATGTATATAATTTATGTATAATCTCCATGTGTAAGTGTTTGTTCCCCTTTTCAACTCTTTTTGCAAATGTCCTCCTCAGAGCTCTGTATTCTGTCTTCCTCTCAGGTCTTGTTCTCCATTGATATGCAGTAAGGCCAGACCAAATAAGAGCTATAGACACCTCCAGCCATGTATTTTAAATCTAAATCTAAGGTGAGAAACCTTACCCAGGGGCTACATAATGCCAAAGGAGTTTCACAGCTAGGTTCAGTTTGGGTGTTCTGAGTTTTCCCAGCTACTAAGAGCTTCCTTGCACAGAACTAGAACAGTCTTGGAAGTGTTGGGCATTTAAGTGCCTCCCTTACATTTAGGCACAGAGTCAAAAATAAGTCATAGATTCTTTAAAAGCACACTGGTATAATGTAGATAATCCAATGAGGAATAGGTGCACTTTAGAATATATGATGATAAATGAGCAGATCTTAATGCCTCTTTCTTTGTCATCTTAAACAAAATATATTAAATGAGCTGCATGCTACAAAAGACAATTTCCCTGTGTTCACTCTGAAGTCAATATGAAGTTTACATATAAATCCCTACCAAACAGACATATTATCAAGCTTTTGCATTCCTCAAGGCTTGAAGACAGTATCAACTAAGGATTCTGAGGGTAGCACCTTTATTATACCCTGGCAGGCTACCATTCTCTTTTTAAATGTGTTGTATAGAATGCTTTGCACCTTTTTATTCTCCTTCTGCATAATAGATTAGCTGTTATGATACTTGTTTGGACAGCAAGAATAACTGTCTTGAGTTCAACTATGTCAGGAACTATAAGCATGCTAGATTATTTCCACCTTGCTCCATCTCTTCCATCTTTTCCAGTTGGAGTAAATATTGCTGTATATGTAGGAGTACAAACATGTTTTTGTGGGAGTTTTTTGGTTTGTTTGTTTTTTTATGAGCATGTCTTACAGATTACTTTGCAATAAAGCAAGCACTTGGCTCATTTTGTCCAATACAATATCACCTTTTTGTCCACCTTCAGTCTTTGATTGTGCTACCTGTGTTCCACGTGATTTATTCATTCTGGAACTGAGGAGAATCCAAATTAGCATTCCCTCAACCTTGTTCTTTTCAGTCTTAAAGTGGTAGAAAAGTTATCATACTCTTTGGAGATATTGAGAGGCTTATTCATACTCTTTTAACTCCTGAAATTTTCTGTAAGCATGAGCTCCTCACAGTGCAGAGATTCAAAACATGTTCAGCCTTTCTCAGTGTGTTAGTGCTACTGCCACTTAAGTAATGAGTGGTACTGGTAGTGGGCTTATAAAATGTAGTAGTTATGTCTCCTTATTCTTGTACTGGCTCATTTATTTTTTACTCATGCTGTTGTAAACAGGTACAGGAAAACAAGGGGGGAAATTATCTACCATCAGAAGATAAGACAGTGACTAACTTTATGGGTTCTATTAAATGGTTGTGAATGATGGGATGGAAGGAGAGGGAAAAAGGAAAGGAAGGGAGAAAAGGAAAAGTGCCTTTCATATATCTGTATTTATTGGGACCCTGTTTGAAAGGTCAATGAGAGGTATTAGAAGTGTAAGTGCCACAGCCACCCCCATCCATTCTGTTTGCCTCCTTTAATCTTTTATCCAGCTGCTCCAAACATCTGGCACAGTGAACTCTGACTCTAGGCTCTGATTCATGGTGAGTCCTTGGGGATGTGCGTGTAGGAGCTGCTTTGCATCCACACAACTCTTTGTGTCCTGCTTGTGTGGGGATCATCTCCTTCATCTGCTGTGGGTCACCCACTACCCTGCCAGGGCACTGGTGTCTCTGTTGCCAAAAAGAAGTGGCTGCTTTCTGACTCCCTCATCACGCACAGTCTCTGGGGAAGGCAGAGAACTGCTGTGATGGCCCAGCAAAGAAATAACAACTACCCTCTCCCTCAATATGTCCAACATCAATTCTTTCCAGGGCCCCTGTGCACAGTAATACCTCAGTCTCACCTTTCCCTTCCAGGCATCCCCTCCTTCTTCTGATCTGTGCTCTCTCTTCAAATAACTGTCCCCTCTTTTTCTCTGTCTCCAGCCTCCTGACCTTCTAGCAATTTCACAGCCCATGGCTGATGGAAAAGACAATGTCTGAGTAGAGCATGGGTGTGGGGAGGCAGGGCAGTGACAGGAATGGAGAAGCCCCTGTTAACTATTGGGCTGCTCCTTCTCACATAACCTACCTCCATCCCTTCAACCACCAGTGAATAAGCTCTTGGAGCTGTGTAGATGGAAAAAACATTTAAAGCCACACACACATTCACAAAGCTCTCTGCTTTAAGGACTGGTCTCTGAAGAGTCTTCAGCAACTGGAGGAGCCAGGAGAGCTGGGGAAGGATGTGAAGCAGGTGCCAGCTGATGGGCTCCCAGCCAGTCCCAGGCTGGGGCTGAAGGATGATGTGAAGGAGAAAGAGGCAGGGCTCCACACCTGGTAAGGATGCATGGAATTCCTGTGCTTCACCCTTTTGGATATCAAAGACTAGTCAAGCTGATAATCTGGTGGAAGAGAGACAGCAGTGATCACAGGATCTTAGGAGCATGGAGGGAGCCATAGCAAGACCATCCCTCTTTCTCTGTTCCCCAACAACTTTATCAGAGTTACCTCAGGTGGGCAGGGATGCAGAGAAGGACAGGATGCTGGTTAGATGTGTCAACACAGTCACCCAGGGAGAGCCACATCAAGTAATGGCCAGGATTTGGGTCAATCAGTTGCTGTTTAAAAAATAATAATAATAATAAAAAAAGATAATATTTTAAGCAGCAACCCAAAGAGGGGGGAATGAGCAGAGAGTGCCAAGCTGTGGAGCAGCAGTGGAGAATGGCTGTTAATTCTTGGAAATGGATGCAGGAGCTAATCCTCCCCTGCAAATACAGCCTGGTAAATGGTCGGACCCAGCAGCCTTTTAAATGCCAGATCAGCTCTTACTTATGTGGCATTTCGCGTCATTATTTATTTATTTAAATTTTACTCTACTTATTTATTTATTTGCTAGGAATAGCCTTGAATAAAAAGATGATCTCTGTCTGGCGTTGTGTTGCAATGGTCCCTTCTTTGCTGTTGCTGCTGCAGCAGTAGGAGCTTGAGGAGGTGTTGAGTTTGCCAGGGCTCAGGCTACCTCGGAGCCCTGCCACCCTCACACGCGTATTCACACCCCCGCACCCCACGCTCAGAGCCTTCGTGCCCGGCCGTGCCCCGGGGGTCCCTGCACGCCCTGAGCGGAGGGGCAGTGCCGTGCAGCCAGCGGGAGAGGAGCGGGACGGCTGGGTGTGAATGAGAGAAGCAGCCTGGGTTTGTAGGGCTGAGGCGTGAGAGGGAGGAGGAGAGAGAGAGGCGGGTGGCGGGGGGAAGATTTGGGAGGATGTAGGGATGCCGGAGGAGAAAGTGGGCTTCGGGTGGGAAGGGTTAACCGAGGAAAGGTACATGTGTGGGGAGCAGGTAGTAAGCGGGAGCACGAGGTGCTGTGGGGTTTGTGGGAGGGCGGGGGAGCAGAAGGGCCGGGTAGGGTACCGAGCTTGTGGGCAGAAGGTAGGCAAATGAGCATCCTGCCCGTGGGTTTGCAGATACGGTCCAGGGATACTGGCTAAAGACCCAGGGGACTGGCACGGAACTGCGGTGCCTGTGGGTCCAGGGAGCCTGGGGGGCCGGAGGCGAGCGAGCTGGGCGGGAAGCGGGGGGTGACTGCAGCTGGCACCTGCCCTGGACAGGAGCCGGGGGCCTGCGCAGGCGGGGGGCAGCCCGCGGGGGAGAGTAGCAGCGGGGAGCATCCCGCCGGCCAGGCTGGCAGCTCGGGCAGCCCTTGGCAGGGGCATTGCTGCTCGTCTCGCCGTGCCCGGTGCTGTCGCCCTGCAGCCAAGGGAAGAGCCGAGGGCTGGAGAGGTCAACCAGTCTTTCCAGTGGCAAACCGTCCCTTCTTTCTGCTTGATAGCACTGTACGTGTGTGCATGTGTAAGGGGTGTGTGTGGGGGGGTCGTCGCTCTCTCATTCCCCTCTCTCCTCTTGCCAGGGAGCAGCAGGCAAAGCCCAGTGCTGGCAGACTCTTGGTTTCCTAGAGGGATCTATGCCACTTGGTGGCACTAAAAAGTTGCGCTGGAGCCCGGCGCTCTCCCGGTGCGAAGGACCCCCTCGCCTCCCAACCCGGGACCCGCAGGTGCGGCATCGGAGCGCCTGGCACACCTTGCAGTGCGGCCCCCCTGGGTGGGGAGGGCTGGAAGCCTGCGGCGGAGCCAGCTCGCTAAATGCCGCCGGGACCGCAGGGGTAAACTCTTTCCCTCGAGCCGGTTTTAAACAGACCCTCCCCGAAGCAGATATGGCTTCTTTTTTTTGCTTCTTTTTTTTTCTTTTTTTCTCCTTCGGATGATGCTGTTCTGAACCGAACTCCGCTTTCTTACTTGCTGGAGGATGGTCTTGCAGGAAGGAGGTGTCCGTTTATAGGGGGACTTTGCAACCTTCAGAGTACCTGGAGAGCTTTCCTGGCAGGGCAGAAGGCAGGGTTAGCCCCTTATAAATGCAGAGAGATTGCTGCCGTGCCTCTGTGAGGAGGGTGTTGAAGCAGGTGGGTCAAGCTGCAGCAAGTATTTAGGAAAACCAAGGCTGTGGTGTCAGAAAGCAAAGACCCATCTGTTGTTTCATTGTTTGTTTGTTTATTCCTCCTCCCCACGCCTCCCCCCCCCCCCCCCATCACAGCCCTCCCCTCTCTCCCCCCATCCCCCCTCTTAAATCCAGGGACCATTCACGCCTCTTGCAAATGAGACTTGGGCGATGCTGAGAGAACAGCGTGTTGCACGGGGTGTGTGTATGTGCATGCGTTTGCGGGGGTAGGGTACACGGTCCTCAGCATTTGCCCGTGCTCAGAAGAATACAGGATGTGCCCATAGGTGGAGGAGTGACAATGCTAGCCCAGTGAGGCTCACCTGCTGGTGATCTTTGCAGAGGCATTTGAGGATTATTCAGCTCCAGAAGGTCTGTGTGAGGAATGCTATCTCTGCTGTGGCTGAAAATAGGAGGTGCCTACCCCTACTCATCTTGATTATTTGCCACCAAAAGGACTGCTTTGCCTCGCCTGTAAGAAGAAGAAACTGCTGCTGCCGACAAGGTAATGCTGTGGGGTGGGAGAAGGGATTTATGTGCCCTGGGCTGCAGACAGAAACCCTGTAGATGCAGGAGGAACTGTTTTCCCTCCCTCCCTCCCTCCTGCTTTTGCTCTGTGCCCTGGTTGCCGGAGGACAAGCACGGCTCCTGGGGGGACAGTAAGCCAAATGGTGGGGTGGACCTCCAGGGGCTGCTGGGTCAGTATGCTGGAGGGCAGTGGGCACTGACCCCTCCCCAGGAAAAGGATATGTGTGGGGCTGGTGAGGGGGAGACTGAGTTACTGCAGTACTGGGGCTTGGTGGTGTGTGTGATATAGCCCCTCTGCTCACCAGTGGGGATTTGTCTTGCCAGGAAGGAATAAGAGAAACAGGGATGTATTTTCCAGAGACAGCCAGGCTTAGCTCAGCCATGGACTTTTCTGTGTGACCTTGGGACAAATCACTTTGGCTTTGCTTGGTGAGTCCCGTCTGTTCCTCATTTAATAATCAGAGTTAATGTCTCCGTGTACAAAAGCGATTCATTAAGGGTTGAGAGGGACAGCGATACCACTAGCCTAGCAGGAAGAGAGAGACCTAAGCACCAGTGTGTTTGCACACAGGCGCGTCTGTATGCACAGCCACTTAGTTATAGCAGCGCAGGTAGATGCGCCGGGAGTTAACCTTGTCCAATAGTTTCCTCTAAGACCCAGCGCCATGTATTTAATTTATCTGTAAAAAATGTCCTCGTGCATGGCAAATGTCACCACCGTGGCAGTGTTTACTACTGGCCGATATTTAGGTTATTTTCTAATCCACACCCCCGCCCCCCTCCCAAAACCTGCCGGGAGGGGAACGGTTGCGGCGGGCGATGCTCAGCACCAGGGACAGCGCCCGCTCCACGCCACCCTCAGCCGTCAGGCAGCTCTGTCCCGCACCCAGACGCTCCGTTGCCCCTCCAGCTCCGCTTCCATTCCTCCTCCTCCCAGTGAAGGGCTTTCTGATGACCCTAGAGGGGTGACTGGGTGCAGCGGGATGCCGGTCGTTCCTTTCTTCCAGTCTTGAGCACAAAGCAGGGGGATATTCATCTCGAAAGTGGAGTTGTGGAGGACCATCTTGAAAATAACTGCTCTGAACCACCCTGGAAGGGAAAGACGTGTGGAGGAGTTAACTGCCAGGCTCTCTTCATTCTCTGTGACTTTTTTTTTAATTACTGCATTGCTAAATATTTCTATTATATATTAATATTTTGCACATTCTCAAGTACTGTAAGTGCGTGACAGTATTTCTGCTTCATGATAGGGAATACCAGGCTTAATCATTATTTCAAAGGGTTAGAGAGTATTTTTAGGATCTTTATATAGGTTCTTTGTCATTTTATTTGTCAACATATTTATAGCTTTTTCAGTGTAGTTGTAGTACTTGAATGCCTCTGTAACACTACTCTTGTGGTTTGCTAGAAAGTGTCTTTTGGAATAGCTATTGTTTTTTCTTGATCACTTCCTCTAGACCATACAGGTTTGTTAATGTCTTGGGTTACGGCTGAGATCACACAAGAGCTGCTAGTTCCTGCATCGTATGATATAACAGGTTTTTGGTAACAGCAGCAATAAGTATATTTAGCAGACTTGCAGAAATCATGTCAAGTTTTGCTGGAAGTTAAGCACCTGTATATTAAAATCTAAATTATTTTATCAACCAGAAAGTGTTTGTGTGTGGGCATAATATGGGAAAGAACTTCTTGGGATTGGTAAGGATCTTACTGATAATTATAGCATTCTGCTTATTATATATGAAGGCATGAGATCAGCACACCAGTCTGCTGTTGGCTGTTCTGGCCAAATGGTTAAAATTCCTCTGTGCAGCTTAGTTTCCTCCTATTTCTAAGTGGAATTACGGGAAGCTGTTTCATATTCTCTCCTGTTGTATAAGGCTGTTTCCTTTGTCAAAGGGCTTGATCCAATGCCCACTGGAATTCACAGAGCCGATAATGCAATGACTAATGGCTGTTTGATCTTTTTATATTTTTTTTTTTAATGGAAAATTTAGATGCACTAGAAATTGCAAAGCAGACCATTGGACTCATATTAATGATTTTCAACTAAAGATCTGAAATTTGAGTGCATCAGGTTTTGTGTGATCAAACTGAATTACCTCCAAGGAATGGGTGTGTGGGTCCTTCTGCAAAATGAGCCTCTCTACAGCATTGGGAGACACCAGATTCCCAGAACAGAACCCAATGCTTAGGATTTGCAATGTCAATAGTCAACAGAACTGAGAAAATGCGTTCTGAAGGTACACTTTTCCCTCACATTGGTCCCCATCAAGATAAGTCAAGAAGTCTCTCTTATATAATTGTTTTTCTAAGGCACTTCCATCTTTTGCTATCCAAAGATCTTGGACATGTGATAACTGAAAGGACTGATGCTGGACCAGTAATTCAGTTGCTGCTTGCTAAGGTTTTGTCTTCTCTGATGATGAAACCTAGGTTAGTTCCTTGGGATATACAGATTTGATCCCTATCTGTATCGACCTATATTATCTCATGTCTGATGGCATTGAATTAATTGCAGTATATACTGCAAATGAGTACTTGGAAAGTATATAATGAGTAGGTAAAAGGCTGTAGGCTATACCAACGGACTAAAGTGCAATTTGTCATTAAAACCCAATGAATTTTGGGATTTTGTGATTTTTCTGATCTGAAAAATCCTTTAAGGAGATGTTAAACTTTAGATAAGTCTTATGCAGATGCTTGACCAGTAACGTTATTTATGTACTTTACACTAAGCATATTCCTAAGTGCTTTCCTGGACTGGAACATAAGTTCTCACTTCATCACAGTACTGTCCTGTGGTTCAGTAATCTGGCATTTTATTTTTGCTATTTAAATCTGCCTAAAGATTTAGAGCCTATGAACAAACAGACTGTAAATCTAAAAAATTGCTACAAAGGAGAAACCTGAAAGAAAGCGTTGCAGTTTCTCTCATTTTATTTTTTTCCCCCGTGATAGAAGATCGGCTAAATCAAAGCCTTCCCTTTGCTGTGTCTGTGTTTCGCCTGTAAGAAGCCACATAGTCAAGAGAATTGAATTGCCAAAAGCCATGTGCTTCACTCTGGGGTCACTAGTGGGCGCTGCGATAATAATGTAAGTCACAGGGGGAGAGTGTGTCATTGGTTTAAACTCAGCTACTCCTGCGGTAGTGGAAGCCCTTAAGAAGTCAGACATGCCCCGTGTCCAAACTCTCAGTCATGTCCATAGTGGAAAATCGGACCTTTGTGAACTGCTGTTCATAGTTTGGGTTTTGATCAAGATTTAATCAATGCTGTTAGGTACTAGGGCTATTTCTTTCTTTTAGGTCTGTATAGGCTGCAATGAACCTTGCATTTCAGGTTGAAATAAATAATTTGAAGAATTGCATGATGTTTCATGGAATATTACAGATGCTCATTTTCTACTCGGTTAAACCGCAACATGAAGTAGCTGGAACCCTGCCCTGAAGAAACAGCTGAGAATTTCTCCTGACAGAGACTGGCACAAAGTTTTTACTGACAGAGGGAGCAGAGATTACAGACACATGTTGAGTACTTTACCAGATCCGTGCATCTGGGTAGCCCTTAAATTTTTTTCTAGGGCAAAACCAAGCAAAGGACTGATATGCTGAATTATCTTTCTTTCTTAACTACTTCTGCAGTTGCTCCAACTGTGAAGCCCGTGCACCAGAAGACTAAGAGCAAAGTGTCTGTCATCTATTGTTGAAGTGTGTGACTTCAAGATTAATTTGTAGTTAGATCCATAGCTGAAATAAGCTAGGAACCTTGATCCATCAGTAATTAAGTGCCTGATTCCATTTTGCCTATGCTGCAGTAAATTAGCAATAACTCCCTTGACGCTGAGGAAATTGAACAGTGTGAAAAGTAAATTTGACCCTAAATGCAGTGCATGTTGATTTGCTTGTCCATCAATGAAAACAAGTAAATGCAGATAAATTAGTAATTGGGACACAATTCCCATTACTTTATGAATGCATTCAAGAGTTCACTGTCTTTGACGCTGCTGATACCTCTGTTCTCAGTCTGCTGGCTATATATAGCATGTCAAACTTCCTTTAGGGTTATCCCTAACAATTTAAGCAGTAGTTATATTTAAGCTTATGACATTTTGGTTAATTTTATTTTAGTACTCATCCTGCTTGTAATAATAAGCTTCCTGTAGTAGGAAAGAATGATAATAAAAATGTGGAATGACTAGTATGTGATTCTCTTGGGACAGAAGAGCCATAAAACTGTATATTTGAACAGTTCCCTTGGCCATCTTCTCTTCAGGAAGATGTTCTCCAGGAAATGTGTAATTAGTGTGCTTGGTCTATCAGCTCTCTGCTCAGGCATTTGGCCTAAAATGGGATGTGTTGCCTGATTACTCTCATGGCATCTTTGCATGACAACAAGTACAAATTGAAAAACAGGAAATTCAGTTTAAACACAGAAAGAGACCTTTTTACTGTGATTGTAGCCAGACACTGGAACAGGTTTCTCAGAATGGTGGTGGAATCTCCATCCTCTGAGATATTAAAAACCTGACTGGACATGAAGTTGAGAAACCTGCTTTAGTTGAAATTGCATTAAGTCGGATGGATGACCTAGATGGTGTCCTGAAGTGCAGTCCCACCTCAACCGTTCTGTGATTTATTAGGTTTATGAGGGCAAGAGTAAGCCCATGGAATCACATCCATATTATACAAACAAATCCACTGTAGTTTAGCAGGCTCGCTTAACCATGTCAATATAAATTCCAGGTTGTTTCACTGCATCATGAAAGCCCACAGAAAACATTGACTTCAGATGCTTTGGATACGAGTCTTAAGCCTAATACTATAAAACATAACCAGTTTTCTTGGCGTAATTAGTAACAGCTTTCTAAGTCCCAAGTAAATTGACTTTCAATTTAGTACAGTGTATTTAAATAAAGTTCATTAATTCTGGAACAAATACAGTCTGCATCTGGCCCCTTCTTTTCCCTTGGATGCCATGGAGTGGAAGGATTTGATTTGTTTCAGAACTCGCTTTTGTGCCATGGGAACACCCTAAGCATGAGACCTCCAATTACTATCAAACCAGAAATATAAAGGAGACCTTCAGCTTTACTTCATTTGCTACCCTGTAATTTTCATACAATCATAGAAACACAGAATTCATTGAGCTGGAAGTGACCTCAAAGATCACCCCCTTCCAAACCCCTGCCATGGGCAGGGACACCCTCCACTAGCCCCGGCTGCCCAAAGCCCCATACAACCTGGCCTTGAACCCTGCCAGAGATCCAGGGGCAGCCACAGCTTCTCAGGGCATCAGCTCCCTCACAGAGAAGAATTTAATAGAATCATAGAATATTTGGAGTTGGAAGGGACCCCTAAGGATCATCAAGTCCAACTCCTGTCTTCACACGTCAGACAACTCAGCCTATCTTCATAGCAGAGGTGCTCCAGCCCTCTGATCATCTTCCTGACGTCCTCTGGACTTGCTCCAACAGCTCCAAGTCCTTTATTTACTGAGGGCCCCATAGCTGGATGTGGGGTCTCACCAGAGCAGACCAAAGGGGCAGAATCCTCTCCCTTGACCTGCTGGTCATGCTGCTTTTGATGCAGCCTAGGTTGGCCTTCTGGGCTGCAAGAGCATGTTGCTGTCTCATGTCAAGCTTTACATCAGTCAACACTCCTTCTCCTCAGGCCTGCTCTCAATCTATTATATATCCATTTTATATATAATCTAATCTGTTTTATACTGATAGATTCAGCTGTAGACAGAGAAGAGCAAACAGCTGTTCTTTAGAGAGTGAAGATCAAAATAGGCTTGCTGCACTCTCTTACTCATATATCCTGTATGGAAACCGTTTAATCCATAGGCATAAGACCAGGAATATTATTGCTGAACTTGACTAGAAAGCTGGTTGATATGTGTTGTAGAATTAAAATGGTGGATGGGGATTGGATATTTTTGTGTGTGTCACGAGCTCACCCCAATCGTCTGAACTCCTTCTATTTGTACATATGCAGCTGCACAGGCAGCTAGGTTATAAAAAGGCATCTAATTGTATATACAGTTACAGTCAGAGGCAGAGCTGGCATTTGTCTAGATATAGTTGTGCTCTGTACATGTTGCCTTAATTTGAGAAACTCAGAATATTAAGTACCCGTGGTTTTAAATAACAGAGCACTATATATGTTCAAATCTTAATAAGTTACTAAATAATTGAAGATTTTTTTAAAGTTATAATGCATTACATTAATTGGACGTATAGGAATTTATTAGCTGAAATATTGTACAGACATATCCACCATCATTCATCCTTCGGACTGTTTGCAAATTATACAGTACCGTCTCCAGAGTCACAGAACAAACAATTCAAAGACATAAGCAGTAGTGATATTCTGTAATTAGAGACTAATTAACCTGAATTGAACTGTTGTTATTCCTCAGTGGCCAAGGGTTGCAGTATTGATAAGCTAACTCTTCACAGACTAGAAAAAACTTCTTGAAGTGTTCTACAGTTTTCTGAACCTTATTTCATTATTAACGCTTCATATTACTATAAATTAATATTACATGAACTTATTAATACTGCAATTAATATTACAAAACCATTTCTATTCAATGTTTTCTCTTTTTTAAAGATTGGGATTTCACTTGGGAATGTTCACTAAAACTATTGCATGATTTTCTCTGCGTAAATAGTTTATAATTTATAGATGTCTAGGTAGAATAATAATTAAGCAAAGCTAACCTCAAGCAGAAAACTGGTTTTAGGCTTGCTTGTCTCATAATCAGAATCAGGAATTTTCATTGTTGCACCGTGCTTTACGACCCAGCTGTAAGGGGTAAATTCAAGATTAAAATACTGCTAGATTTTGAACCTGGAAGAAATGGATGTAGACTTCCTATGACAAGGGTTTCTTGGACTTTTCAACATCTGAATTTTATTAATGATTGTTAATGGATTAGAAATGACTGGTGGGTCTGAAATGTTTGTAAAATTGTGTATTCTTTTTTTTTATTATTATTATTACCTCAAAAGATTTATGTCAGTAAAACTGACATCAGTCTCTGTCCCAGAATTTTTCATTTGTTGATAATAAAACTGGGCATGTGGCTCACTAACTAGCTCAGCATCTTCCTAGATTTAAGAGTGTGCTTAACTTTCTGTGCTCTCGGTGGATCCACTGGCCAGTGTAGAGCAATAGATGGTACTTTACTGGTCTCTGGGATCAAGACCTGGGCAAACTACTGTTTAAATGCTATATTTTAAACCCGAAGCATCCTGTTGCAAGTTCAGTGCTAGGTACAGGACCTTTTCAAGTACATTTTCAAGTTCTATTAACTGCAGACCAAGAAACTAATTCTTTGATGATTCTTTTCTTTTTTATTTTTGTCCTTCATGAATACTAAAACTGAATGCAGGTAGCATTGCAGACTATACACAAGCATAGCAGAACAAATATTTTAGGCAGTAATTCATCTGTACAATATCTATGTTGACTTCTTTCTACCAAGGAAGTTTGTATAGTTGTGCACTGTATCAGGATATATCAAATTGCTTATTGGAGATGTTTGATTTAGGGATATAAAGCCATGAAAAGAATTTAATTGCTCCACTGTTTCAAAATTATTGCTCCTCTGCTGAAATATTCACTGCTTAAAACAAATATAAATATTAATAACAATACCAGAATTCTTAATCCTAGCTTGTTTTAAAAGTTAATTTTTTTCATGTTACAGCTTGCAAAGAAAAAAAACCAGATTTATCAATTTGAAGAATCATATTCTGTGTTCCTTAGAATTTTTAAAGAACAGCTCCTTTTATCAACAGCAGTTACCTAGTGTTGTAACTGATAATATAGCACAGTCCAAGGTACATCAGTGTGACACAGACATTTGGGTTATGGAGTGTGTCTGGAAGTAAAGGGAGTTGTTTTTGAAGACATACATTGGAAATGGCAACATCTTTCTTCTTTGAAATTAATAAATGTCTGTCTTTTCTGCTTCTGAAAATATTTCCCAAAAGAGTTTTTAAACAACAGTGTCAGAGAGAAAGGTACTGATTCATATCAGAAGAAGTACAGGTCTAAGTCTGTGAGTACAACAAAGTTTTCCAACTTGAAATATGATGGAAGTAAGTGTATGTAGAGGGCAATGACAGCAGTAGGAAAAAGTGTAATTTTAAAAGAAATTACAAAGTTGATCTTATAACTATTTTTAAAGTTTGTTCTCTTATTTATTAATTTTTTTTTAAGGTTATGAGGATTATGATCACATGTGCAGCTCTGCATAACTGTCCACTGGGAGAGGATGGTGACTCCTTAAAGAATATACACAAACTCGTGGCTAACCATCAGCACAGTGCTCCTTTTATCCAAAAGTTTTGATAACTGCTTTTCATCAGCTCTCCAGGTTTGTTCCATCATGTTTTTTCTACCAGCCTAAATCATTTCCTAAAATGGTCCTTCTGCTGTTCCTTGCAATCCTGTTACTGAAGGAAGATGTTTGTGGGAACTTCAGGCTTTTGGTTTCTGCACAGGCCAATGAGAGAAGGGTGGTTGCACACATGCCTGGTGATATTATCATTGGAGCTCTATTCTCTGTCCACCACCAACCAACTGTTGACAAGGTTCATGAGAGGAAATGTGGAGAGGTAAGAGAGCAGTATGGCATTCAGAGAGTGGAGGCAATGCTACATACCCTTGACAGAATTAATTTGGACCCCACACTGTTGCCAAATATCACACTAGGATGTGAAATAAGGGACTCCTGCTGGCATTCTGCTGTGGCTCTGGAGCAGAGCATAGAGTTTATAAGGGACTCTCTAATTTCATCAGAAGAAGAGGAAGGGATGGTGAAATGTGTGGATGGATCTTCATCATCTTTCCGCTCCAAGAAACCGATTGTTGGTGTCATTGGACCTGGCTCTAGCTCAGTTGCTATCCAGGTCCAGAACTTGTTGCAGCTTTTCAATATACCTCAGATTGCTTATTCTGCCACAAGCATGGACCTAAGCGATAAAACCCTGTTCAAGTATTTTATGAGAGTTGTTCCATCCGATGCACAGCAGGCGCGGGCTATGGTGGACATCGTCAAACGCTATAACTGGACTTATGTTTCTGCTGTACATACTGAAGGTAAGAGGTTATTTTTCCATATAATATCTTTGAACTTTGATGTGGTCAAATAGTTAGATGCTGATAATTTGATGTTGTAGTGGTTTTTGCCAGTCAGTTATCAACAGTATAAACTTTTATTTTACTCAATAATAATTCCACATTCCTTATGCGTCTAAAGTAGCATCATGTTGACAATGGCTGAAAAAAAGTTTGAAATACAGTGTTGTGTGTAGTAACAAGGGCTATTTGTTGCTAAAAGTGCTTACTCTGGAGTTTCCTAAATGACTTCAATTTCATTTAGTCATCATTTAGGTATTTTTCATAATCTACTAATCAGTATATTTATGTAGAATTATAATTTTTACTATATTGGTTTCAATGGGGAATGAGAAAAGGTCTGGTGTTCCTAGTGCAGAAGAGAGCTAAATTGTTATTTGAAACTCTAGCTGAGTCAAAATGTGTTCCTGCTTTATATCCAAGACATGGATGTATGAATACTAGAAAACATGTAGTTCTGCCTAATATTTGAATGCAGGTTGTCCCAACTATCTGAGACTTAAGAACTATTTCGGTCCTTTTTATGATACTGCATGGACTATTGCAGACACTTCTTGCCCATTGGTTTCAGGAGTGGGGAAAGAAAGTCTCCTCAAATCTTTTTCACCCACTTACGTTCCATCAGGTGTCCAGAAAATCAGAACTATGTGCTAAATTGTTTTCTTCTTGTTAATCATTTGAGCCAGAGCTTAAGCTTTTTACCCAGTGTTCAGAAGAGTGTAAGATTAAAGGGAAAAACTCTGGAAAAGATTATCTGATTTCATTATTTCTGTATTGGCAGAATTGAGTGGGTTCCTCCTGCTACAAGTAACTAGAATTTCATACCACCTTAAAATCAGGTTTCACCAGCCCCTGTCTAATGACAGCACCAGTTAATGAGTTTTCTGGAAGTAGGTTCTGTGATGAATTTTAGGGTCTTACCGGGTCACCTATGTTCAAAGAGAGAAATTCAAAATGGAAGGATCAGAATATTATCTGGGAATGAAAAATTATATTAAGAGATTGAGTAGTGGTGATGGCGTTTCTGAACAGCAGCAGATGCTGCTGGCTTTATTACAATCAATAGAAAGCAGATTGTCCTTCCCACACACTGAGTATGCTTCTCTGGCAGCATTCATACTATTCAAAGCCCTTTTTGGGGTGATACTGGTCCAATGTTAGTATACTAGATCTCCTACAAATATGGAAGGAGCTTGTCCTGCAATATTTAAAAAAAATAAAAAGTTATAATTTACATGCGGATAGTTGCAGTCATGTTGCCATCACTATAACAAAAGCTGGTAGATAACTGCAGCCTCTTTTGTATGTGGATGCATGAATATATTAACAGTTTACTATAATGGTGTATAAATCACCCTACATCACATCATGTAGTGAAGGTACTTTGTGCCAGATGATGCCTTTGGCATGGCTTGGTGTGCAGCCTTCGTTTCACAAATATGTATTAATAACATTGTGGTCAAAAATAATGACACTGATGCATCACATTAGCATAATATTTTATACTGACTGCTTTTGATGACATATCTAATTTTTGCTATGAAAAACTTTTAGACCTCTGCTTATTGAGAAGGGATGCTTACATATTGTGTGTGAGTTGTCGAGATTATATCAAGGTCTTATTCTGCATAGAGTGAGACTAATTACTTTTGCCATTTCCTGTGGGCACTGTTTGGAGAAGAAGGTAACACAAGTCATGTTAATCTTATGGCAGAAGAACTTTGCACTGTGTATTGGAAAGAAGGGAATAGGGACACAAGGGTTGAAGCTGGAGAGCAGCTGTGGGCAAGACAAGAGAAGAAATTGACAGAGGAGCAGGGTGTGAAGAACGAGAAGCGTTTAATGATATCTCTAGTACAACATATGTCTACTTCTGCTGGTGTAAAATGGAAAAGACAGCTGGTATTCTATTAATACCTGAGGCCTCATGTAATTCATACATGTTTAGAGCAATGTGACTCTGGACTTCATTGAACAAACATGAAACTTGGGTTCTGGGAACCTCATGATGCTATCATCTCTTTGGTCATGATGATGACGAATATGCTTTCCAGCTAAATAACATCACACAAATGTTTTATAACACTAGAACAGATGGTATTTATAATGGGATAAAAAAATACAAACCGGTTAAGGTATTTCTTTGATATGTGACAATGTCTGACACTCCAAAGATTATGGCAGATGTTGCCCCTTCCAAGAACAAAACGATTTTTAAAGATACCACAAAATACACCTATAGATAAATGTTAAGTAAAGGAATTGAGTAAACAAGCAAAAGAGATATTCTTTATTTAGATTATTTCTATTTTTATAATTAATTTTAATATAGCGTCTGTAAAGTTGTAAACATTCTGAATATGTTCCTATACTCAGTGTCCTACATTTATAGGTATTATTTTAAAATGGGGAGAAAATACTTGGATTCCACTCCTTGCAATTTTTATCCACTTAGGATCTTGCTCTTCTGTTGAGAGAGAACCCTTTTTTCAGTGGCTCAGATAATTCTGACCATCGGCATTCATTAGCTTTAGCTAACATGATATTTGGTTTCTGAGAAGGATTTCCAAGGAGAGGGAGATTCCTCTCTTTCAAAACTGGACTGGAAGAAAAGAAGAGGCAAAAAAAAGATTGGTTATTTCATTGCTTTGATAGTTTCATCAGCAGATAAAGTTATAGATCTGCTTTTTGTCTAGTCTACGAAAAGCCTGCTGTGAAATCAGTAGCTTCTCAACAAAATGCTTCCTGTTTAAATCTTTCCTTCTGCACTTACTAATCATCTGTATCATCAGTGTATTAATATTTGGGAGGTTGATCTGAAGTTTTGTTGCTAAATCCCTATTTGAGACTTCCAGATTTAAAATGGGCAAAATTTTTGAAAGGTTCTTGTAAGCTTTACTCCTTTGATATTTAGCATCCCAGTTCAGTCTAGGTGATGCCTCTGGGTGTGCAAATAGCCACTAAGAGTATTTTTTCTTCTATAAGAATTGGAAGGCAGCAGGCACTCTTATCAGTGGAGGTATTATAATTTTAAGGATGAAGTTCTGCACTCCAACAGATAGGAAATATGAGTAACATGAGAAGGATATTTCTCATAAAGCAACAGTCATCTCCACTTACTGTAGTGTGTTGTACATACGCCAATCAGGAATTTTTGTGAGTCTTAGGTTATAATGCCCCTTGCTTGGCTTTGTCAGGATTGACATGTGCTACCGTCATCATTATCTTCCTGCACTCTCCAACTCTTACTTGAATTTAATGATTTGTGGAGCTCTACTCTCAACCAATGTGGCTGTAAATAAAAAATGTTAACCCATCATCAGGCCACTTTTTAAAAAAGCCTCAGCAGTTCTGGAATCTACGCCATTCCGTAGCCCCACAAACAGACATATTAACACTGTAGTAGGGAAGCAGGAGTGATCAGGCAAAGAGGAAAAATGTCTTTTCACTAAGGACCTAAGCACGCACTTCAGGCTTTAATTTTATGGACTTCTACAACAAACATGCAGGCTCTGCTGGAGACCATTTTATTTCAAGATTGTAAACTGATACAATTCTTTTAGCTGGCTTTACAGATGGGTTTTTTCCATCACTGTGATAGCAACAGAGCTTAAACTTTCCTTAAACTCAAACCAACTTTCACTTCTTAGACCAAGCTTGCAGACATACAGCAGGTCAGTAATGCCATCAGAAACTGACTCTGTGCCTCTCAGGCCAAATAGCTCAGCAAAGAGAAGCCGTCCAGTTTAGAACCCTTATGGCATCTTTAAGTTTGGAAAAGACCTCTAAGATCACGAAGTCTAACCATTTACTCCCTCAATTTCTCAGAGCACCTTAGGGATCATTTTTAACTCATTTAACCATTGCCCACCCATGGGGAAACTGATGAATGGGCAAGGCAGTAGAGAGGAAAATTTGTGCCTTTATCTAGATTTTGAGTAGCGATGGTTGGCATGCAGATGAGCTAGATGGGCTAGGCAGATCAAGTACCCCTGGAGTTTTGTCTCAGCCTTTTCTTGCTTAACCACTTGGCACCACAAGTAATTGGAAATGGTCAGGGAAACCAGGGAGAAGCTGGCTTTCTCCCCTAAAAGGCAAAGAACTGTCTGTTTACCTCATTTCCCATATAAAATCATTCCCTGGTCTTTTTGAAAGATCAGAGGAAAATATATACAATTTTCTTTTCCTCCATCATTGTGGTTTGAAAAAGACCATTTGAAGTCAACATGCCCCCATTGACTAGGCTGACATTCAGATCAGGCCTTCCTAGTCAGAAACAGGGCCAATCCTGAGAGTCTGCCCTAAAAATTTGCCTGGAGCCAAATGAATTAATAATGTGAAAGGCAATTGTTATTGCCATTGGAAACCATTTACTTTGCCACTCTGCACAGAGTGAAGAGGTGATGTATGCTGGAAAATACAACTGCACAAGGGTACAATCGAAACACAATAGGCCAAATTTATTGGGGGTGAAAAGGGATAAATTTCACTCAATTATGTAGAGGGCGTGATTTACTTCTGAACACAGCCATAAGAAAGAAGCCACTTTGTTAACATTTTCTTTAGACAGCTCTGCAGATAAATATTGGATCAAACTCATCCTCAAAGTCCTTTTGGTTTAATATCACTTTCCTCCATTTAAATTTATTATAAGTGAATAAAAAGAGGTGGTTTACAATAAATTTCTTAGGATGCAAGCATAATAAAAGCAGAACTTACTTTTCCTGCAGATAAGGGTTATTTCACGCATTTCCTTTCTTATTTATTCAAATGCTTCTGGTTACAAGACTATTTTTGCTTGCATCCTTTGCTACCAAGTAAAAAGCAAGATGAAAATTAGTCATAGTCTGTGAGAATAGGATGAAGAAATGAGCTAAAGTGCTGCAACAAGTCGACCTTAAACCTACTGCTTGGAAGAAATTGTACTTATATGGTGTGAAGATTTTCTTTCAGGTTCTAGATTTTTCTCGTTTAGATAAGAAAACTGAATTGTGGTCAGAAATATCATTTGTGTTTCACAAAAAAATAAATTAAAACTAGATTCATTTTATTTTAAGCTCAGGTGATATTTTTTTCATGTTTTATACAGAAAAAACCCTACATAGAAATAACATACCAAAAAAAGATAATTTCTATTCCATGAAAAAAATTTCAATTTAGAAGAAAATTATTACAGTAGAGTCCAAGAAGACACTCTCACTGAGTTACAAGGTTCAGACTGGGCCCTCCTGCTTTCTAAACTCTTTCTGAGAGAGGAGTCTAGTTGTGACTGGATAGTCTCAAACTGTAAAAAACATTTCAGACCCTTGGTTTTGCTACAGAGTTAATTTCAGCTTAAGGTGTGTGGCCCCACAAAGGGGACACCCTTGGTCATTTTCCTATGCTACTTAAGGCTTCACAGTCTACTACACAAGGTGTGCATGAGCCTGTCCACAAGACATGTGTCGACTTTTTGTCCAATCAAGCTTCTTTCCCCCATGATGATATGAGTAACATCTTTGAAATTTTATCTATGCAGTTTTATCATCCTCCTGTCTTATCTGCACCTCTGTCTTGTCTGTCTTCTGTTGACTTAAGATAAAATGTTTTCTCTCTATTTTTGAAGGTCTTTCCCTTGAATTATAGGCTTGGTCCAGTTTATCATTCTGTGCATGTGCATGACCCACAGTACTTCTTCCTCTCAAACAAGCAAAGGTTCAGCTAAAGTTCAGTTATAGCTTGTGGCCTAAGGCTTCTGCACTCCAGTCACTCATGCCAAGCAAAGCTGTTCAAGTTTCAATGCAACCTAATTTCAAGTGATCAAACAATTTATTCTAATATATAAAAATAAACTATTTAATACCCCCCAATATTTCTAAAAATCTATTTTTGAAAATTGGAGAATAATTTGTCTAAAGACTGGAGTTATTCTATTTCTGAAATGTTTCATTTTTGACCTTGGGAAATTACTAGGGGATTTTTTTATTTACTTATTTTTTAAATTACTCCTTTTTCTAAGACTTTTAATCTTGAGATTAAGATAAATCCCATTTTAGATGCTCTTAAACACATTAATTTTGTATCCAAAAAAAAAAAATATTCTCTCTCCTGAAAGAAAATATGGGAAATGCAAAACACAGTCCTGGTCCTATCCTGTGTAGGTGTTTGCTCTTTTTTTATTGAATGTTGACATCTATAACAGAGGTGGCTCCTTTTTGGGCCAAAATTCAAATATTTATCCTAGTATCACAATTGTGAAAAGTGAGCAAATACTATCTGCTGGGAATATTGAGAGAGAAAACTGAAGGAGCATCAAATGAATATTTACTTTGTTCTGCAGTGACTGACTAACCAGGCAGCTCTTCAATATTGCTGACAGGCTACTCAGGGCAGCCATACTTACAGTTTTTGTTTTCTTGAGAGAAGAGCTAGAAGATCCTCACACTTCCCATTTTAATTGGCATGCCTTGTCTACCACCAATCCTGTATATAAATTAAATATTTTTGGATATTGACAAGTGATTATCCAACAGTTCAGCAGGGGCTCATGAAGCAGGTCCCATTATTTAGTACTTGTGATGATTTGTGGTTTATCTGCATTTGTTATACTACTTATGAAACCATAGATTTTTCTTTTTTCCATGCATGTAGCTAGTGACAGGAAATTTAAGTCATGAATATGTGAAGATGTAATTTTTCCTAGATTTAAAGGTCAAAAGTGCAGTTAGTTCTCTTTGATATGAGAAAGAAAGACCCAGCACATTCTTCCATATTTCTTGATATTGTTGGAGCAAGTCCAAATGAGGACGCTGAAGATGAACTCTATCTAAAGTCCAGCCATAAAACATATCCCTAAGCACCACATCTACATGTCTTTTACATACCTCCAGGGAGGGTCACTCAACCATTTCCCTGTGCAGACTGTTACAGTGATTGACAACCATGATGGTGAAGAGATTTTTCCTAATATCCAATCTAAACCTCCCCTTGTGCAACCTGAGGCCATTCCTTCCTGTCCTATCACTTGTTACTTTGTATAAGAAGCCAGCAATCCACCTGGCTACAACCCCCTTTTAGGCAGTTGTAGAGAGCAGTAAGGTCTCCCCTCAGATGGCTTTTCACCAGGCTAAACAACCCCAGTTCCCTCGATATCTTCTCACTCTTCTCAGCAGACTTGTGCTCTAGACCCTTTACCAGCTTCATTGCCCTTCTCTGGACACAGTCCAGCACCTCAATGTCTTCAGCGTGTTAAGAGGCCCAAAACTGAGTGCTTGAGATGCAGCCTCACCAGAGCTGAGTACAGGGTGATGATCCCTGGCCTGGTCCTGCTGGCCATGCTGTTTCTGATACAAGCTGGGATGCTGTGGCCTTGTTGGCCATCTGGGCACACTGCTGGCTCACATTCATCCAGCTGTCAGCCACCATCCCCAGGTCTTTTTCTGCTGGGCAGCTTTCCAGCCACTCTTCCTTCCCAAGCTATAGTGTTGCCTGCGGTTGTTGTGACCCAAGTGCAGGATCTGACACTTAGTTGTATTGAACCCAGACATGAAAGAACACTTCCTGTATCTACAAGAGCTAACTTGTGATTTCTCTGAAAGCTAGGAAAGGCAAACAGCCTGCGTTCTTGAATCATGCATGAGATAGTGATTTTGGAGGTAAACCAAAATTATAGATTTTGCTTTAATTTAATTTTGAAGCCACTGGACAGAGAATAACACTGCATCCATTTTAGTAAAATCTGATTTCAGGGTCCTGATGATGTGGAGATATAACATGCTGTAAGGCAGAGTATTATACATAAATACATTGTATGTTTATACATTAAGGAAGTCACTGGGAATGTTATTAACTGAATGGTTACCATTGACTTTGGAAACAGAATTTTGAGACAAGCCCATTCATACATCACAGACTTGTTTTTAAACTGACATAATTTACCTCATTCTGAATAGGCCAACTGGAAAAAAAACAGCTAAGATTTCCTCTAGCTGAAGGGGTTTTGTGATCTCTTCTTTTTCTTTCCTTTCCTTTTCTTTTCTTTTCTTTTCTTTTCTTTTCTTTTCTTTTCTTTTCTTTTCTTTTCTTTTCTTTTCTTTTCTTTTCTTTTCTTTTCTTTTCTTTTCTTTTCTTTTCTTTTCTTTTCTTTTCTTTTCTTTTCTTTTCTTTTCTTTTCTTTTCTTTTCTTTTCTTTTCTTTTCTTTTCTTTTCTTTTCTTTTCTTTTCTTTTCTTTTCTTTTCTTTTCTTTTCTTTTCTTTTCTTTTCTTTTCTTTTCTTTTCTTTTCTTTTCTTTTCTTTTCTTTTCTTTTCTTTTCTTTTCTTTTCTTTTCTTTCCTTTCCTTTCCTTTCCTTTTCTTTTCTTTTCTTTTCTTTTCTTTTCTTTTCTTTTCTTTTCTTTTCTTTTCTTTTCTTTTCTTTTCTTTTCTTTTCTTTTCTTTTCTTTTCTTTTCTTTTCTTTTCTTTTCTTTTCTTTTCTTTTCTTTTCTTTTCTTTTCTTTTCTTTTCTTTTCTTTTCTTTTCTTTTCTTTTCTTTTCTTTTCTTTTCTCTTCTTTTCTTTTCTCTTCTTTTCTCTTTTCTTTTCTTTTCTTTTCTTTTCTTTTCTTTTCTTTTCTTTTCTTTTCTTTTCTTTTCTTTTCTTTTCTTTTCTTTTCTTTTTTTCTTTTCTTTTCTTTTTTTCTTTTTTTGGTTTGTTTGTTGGTTAGTTGTTTTTTTTCTGGAAGTGTTTGGTAGCATTTATGGCTGGCCAAATACATGAACCAGGTGATATATATGGAAACATTTATGTAAAATCAATTACATTTTCACAGGGCAGACAAACATTCTACAAGGAATGGCTATTACTGGAAGCACAATACATACTAGACAAGTTTGAAAGATAACAAATGTGTTGGCTGGTAAAGTAGATCACTAAATGAGTCCCACTGTCCAAATACAACTTAACTTCTAAGAACAGCAGAAAGAGGAAGAAAATTGTCTGTTACTCAATCTGTTGTGATCTAGTCAAATGGTTCATTTTTGTCTTTATCTAGCGTTTAGGTGTTGGGGTTTTTTACCATTTCTTCCAAAGCTAGATTTCTTCTACTTTCCTAGAAGACATTACAGGCATAGGATGAATACAGGTACTGTCAAAAGAAATGTGCAAAACTGTAGTGAGAGGGCTATGATCAGGATCTAGGATATAGCACTCTGCTTCCCCCTGTATCCAATAAAGGACATAGATCCTCCTCAGCCTTCCTTTTGATGCCATTGTATTTATAGAAACATTTTTAATAATCTTTTATGGCAGTAGCTGGATTAAGTCCTAGCTGGATTTTGGCCCTTCTAACCTCACAACATCCTAGTAGTCCTCCTGAGTGGCCTTCTCCTCCTTCCAAAGGTCTGTCTTTATTTCTTTCCTAAGTTACAAAGCTCTCTGTTCAGTCAGGCCATTCTTCCTCAGCAGCTTGTCTCTTACACATGGGAATGTACTGCTCCTGCACCTTTAAGATTTCCATCTTGAGGAATGTCCAGCCTTCCTGGACTCCTTTGCCCTTCAAGACTGACTCCCAAGGGACTTTGCCAAACAGTCTCTTAAATAGGTCCAAGTCTGCCCTCGGGAAGTCCAAGGAAGCAGTTCTGCCTCCCTCCTTACTTCTCCAAAAATTGAAAACTATCTTTTCATTATGGCTATGCGCAAGACAACCTTCAACCATCATATCACCCACAAGTCCTTCTCTGATTGGTAAAAGAGATTATATTTCATAGAACCACAGATTCGTTTGGTTTGAAAGGAACCGCAAATGTCGCTTAGGTTCAGCCCCTGCCCTGCACAGGGACATCCACCAGCAGACCAGGTTGCCCAGAGTCCCATCCAACCTGGCCTTGAACACTTCCAAGGATGGGGCATCCACAGCTTTTCTGATTATGTACCTTTTATTTTTAAGAGTATGTGTATTTTCTTTGCTCATTTGTGGCTAGATTGGTACTCCATTTACTTCTTCAATTTGCAGTCAGGCAGGAAATTATTTTCCATAGATCATCATACAAACTGCTGTTTCTTACCTTATTAGCAAAACAATGCCTATAAACATGTACTTTTTATTTTTCCCTTTTACAGTTATCTGCCTCCATCTTGTCATAACTCATCTTCTGCCCATCTGGTTTACTATCTCACCTTCCTCAGTTTGGTGGGACTTTTTTTCTCTTCCTACTATCCATTATTTCTGGTTATATTACCCTTTGTTTTCCCACCCCTTTTCCAGTTTGGTAATTTTTTTTTCATTCTATCTCTCCCTGGTCAAAATAAGATTATAAAACAATTAGATAATTTTATGAATGAGGTACATGATGCATGTATCTTATTCATCACTGATTTGGAAATTTCCATAACTTGTAATTTATGCAGTCATAACTATCAACCAATGCAAATTAAGCCCTCACTAAAATAAAGGCCATGAAGTTGCACACTATTTTAAACATTCATACACCTGTAGAATCCAAACTTTTTCCAGATGTCTTCTAATGTTCAGGATTTAAAGTCCATATTCTCATTTCAAAAATCTGCTTCAAACTAGACATATTAATCAGAAAGTCTTTAAAGCTTTGCATATAACAGTTGTTCAATTTGCAGATTTTGCATTTAGTGAAAAATGGGACAATTTTCATTTACAAGCAAAGACTTGAAAGTGAAAAATCAGCTGAAATTCTTCCTCTATTTCACCCTCATCAGTTTCAAAAATCTTCATCCTCGATTTCATTCTCAATTACATTGGAATAGGTTCTTGACCAAAGTATTTTTTGCACTGTAAGAGCTCAAACCCATGTTCCATCCATCTTGTCTCTCAACCAGCTTGCCTCAAAGACAGTCTGTAAGCAAGCTGAGTGAGCAGTCAGGGAGTATGCTTATATATTCTTGAGGATGTTCCCTGGCTTAGAGAAAGTATCGTTGATGGCTATGATCTCAGAGCTGAGCTGAACAGGCAGCATAGATGCATCCTGACAGCAATTGAGTGAAACTATATTTAGGCATGGAAAAGGAGCAAAAGCAAGAAGTTTGGAAAGGGATATTATACCTTGTGTTGATGGAGGAGGACCAGTGAAGTTCAGCTTCTTTCCCATTTTCATGCCATCTTTGTGGCTCAGAGGATTTTATTGCAAATTTCCAAAACAGTACAGGGAAGAAAAAATAGTAAAAATATGGAAGTGCTGCTCATTTGGTTTTATGAGGAGAAAAGAACTTAAGATTACATTTGGTAGGTAAGCATTTGCTTTACCTTTACCACACAAAAATACAGGATCCTTTTCACATTAACAGAAGCTTTCAAAAAGATTAGAATATGTGCCTAAAAATGATAATATGAGGGAGTCTATATTATCTTTCCAACACAAGCTTCTCATATGTCTTCAGTCATGGTTATATATATAACAGTCGTCTTTGGTTTTTTTCTTCTCACAGTATTGTGGGATGTGAAGTTACCTTGCTCATTTTCATGCATATGTAAGAAAGATGGGCAATTTGTCTGACCTATTTCTTTCCCTAAAGGGAAAATATGAGACTAGCTCAAATTTAAGGGGCATAAAAAATGTTGATGTCAGATCAGATGCATTCTTTCTCTGACCTGCATCTCTCCCATGAAAGACCAATGTACAGGATAATTATGTACTCAACTAATTTCTAGGCACCTCCATGCTTACTGAAAAGAAAGGGATATGTATATGCTCCACACCTTAATAGTATGAGGCTGAAGGTTTGGTTCACTCAAATATAATTTCTATGGACGATATTGGGGGTTTTTTGTTTGCTTTTTTCCCCCCAAATCCAAAGGCATTTATGCAAAAGCAGAGATTCCAGCATGCCTAAGTAGCTCAGATTGAAGCATCTGGTACAGAATGCATTCAGGGATTTCAATCTTATGGATTTTGCACAAAGTTAAACTTAGGCAATGACTAGGACAGGGTAGGAATGTAGTGCTTTCCAGTAAGTTATGTAATAGTCAATCAAGAAGCATAAGATTTATAGTTATAACAACATTCTGCTGTAGACCTGTATTGAAAAAACAAAGTTTACTTGACCTGTGGACTTACAAATTTCTCTTTTCTGCCAACATTCCCTATTTGTCTGTTTCTTCAACTGTGTGACCTTCCTGTTCCTCCTCTCTCTCAGACAGTAGGACTGTCTGAATCATGCAGTATAACATAGCCTTTTTCTTTCCAAGCTCCTAAACTGATTTTAGTACAGCTTTATGCATTATTCATGTGCATTCAACCAGCTTATGCAGACAGATTCTGCTTTGCCAGTTGTTTGCAGGCTGTTCAGGCAGGCCTAGACAGTGCCTTTAGGCACCACCCTCTGGGAGGAGTGACATGTGAATAGTGCTGACCTTGGAGGAAAGGTGCTGAGAAGCCTCTCAGTCACACATGTTAGCTTATGACTATGTTGGGCCAATGTTGAAGCCTCTCTATCCTCACATGATGACATATGCATCATACATCATCCTGCTATGAGAGGGAAGACTATTGTGCCCTCTGATTTGTGCCATGGATCTAACTTTGCAGTTTGGCTAGCTGTCTCTGTGGGCTGGAAACATTGCACTTATCCTTGGTGCTGTCTCTAGGCACATCAAAGATAAGAGGGTTGTTAGGAGCAATCAACATGGTTTTACCAAGGGGAAGTCATGTTTGACTAATCTAATAGACTTTTATGAGGATATAACCAGGTGGATAGATGATGGTAGGACAGTAGATGTGGTCTACCTTAACCTCAGTAAAGCATCTCCACCATCTCCAACAGCATCTCCAACAGCATCCGCATGGCTAAACTGAGGAAGTGTGGCCCATAAGGTCGAGTAGCGAGGTGTATTGAGAGCTGGGTGAAGGGAAGAAGCCAGTGAGGTTTGATCAATGGGACAGAGTCAAGCTGGAGGCCTGTATCTAGTGGAGTCCCTCAGGCGTTGGTTCTGGGACCTATACTATTCAATATATTCTTTGACAGCCTGGATGAGGGAATAGAGTGCATAGTCAGCAAGTTTGCTGATGACACAAAACTGGGAGGGGTGGCTGACACACCACAGTGTCATGCTGCCATTCAGCAAGACTTGGGCAGGTTAGAGAGTTGGGCAGGGAGAAGTTTAATGAGATGTAACAAGGGCAAGTGTAGGGTCTTGAATCTGGGGAAGAGCAACCCCAGATACCAGTATAGGTTGGGGACTGGCAACGTAGGGGAGAGGGTCCTGGTGGACAGCAGGATGACCATGAGCCAGCAATATGCCCTCCTGGCATTGGAATCTAACATTGCAGTGTTGTGCTCAAGTCAGTCAGACCATTGAGAAGTACAGCATGGGAGATGAGGATCTCAGCTAGTGGCTCAGCACAACCAGATAGACCAGAGCTACATTGGGTGTGCCTGCAGCCTCTTCCGTAGCCTGCTGTGGACATGACTCCAGCCATCTGCAAGGGGGCTGCTTAATTATTTTATAATGGTTTGGCATTTTGTAGGATGAGAATTGGCACACATGGGTGTCTCTGAAGCATTTGCTCCAAACACCCACATTTCAAATGTGTGATGGAAGTGTTGTGAGGATCAATACTTTGGAGAGTAAGGGACACTCAGACACTGCTGGCAATATAGGGAAGAGAAGCTTGTGGACATGTAGGTTTTTTACATGTTCTGTTACTGACCACACACAGGTTTGTGCCCTTAAAGAATGTACTCTGAAACATTGAAGAAAAAGTACCTTGACTGACACCTCCATTGGGAAGGAAGAAAGGACACCGGAAGCCTGGAAAACTGAAAACTTGAAGGCTGATTCGCATGCTTTTAACTGATTTTGTTTTTTCTACTCTTGAACAGTTGGTAGAGTGGGTGTTACATCCAACACCTCCGTGTGACAAATCTCAGCCTACAAAATACTGACACGTTACATTTCATTAACCATATGGGACCTAATTATGCTGCCAGCTAAAATACAGGTGCAAGTCCCGAAGAATCCATTTGCTATATGTGCATGGGCCATATAGATCCTTACAGTACATTTGCCTACACAAGTCAGGGAGTTAATTTGACATTTGCAAGATACATGGCTTCAGTGAGATGTGTAGAGCCTAAGCTTTAATATATAGCTGAAATAGAAGGTTGGTTTTTTTACTTACAAGATGAAAGGTTTTGGGGAAGATAGGTCAGTGTCAGTGTGTGCATAATCATAAATTAAAAAAAAAGTCAAAGTCTTATGAAAAAGTAACATTTCAGCATTTTACAGTCATGTCCATAAAGAATGCTGGCCAAAGGTAGCCAAAGTCCTTAAAACAGTACTGTGTACCTATCTTCTGTCTACAGACAGTCTGGAACAAAGCAGCCTGGATTTGGCAGTGTTCTCCCTACCCTGTCGCTCTCCCTGGGATGTTGGTTCAAAGATATGAGTGCTAAATAATGCCACTTGCAGCAATTGCATCATGGATTATTTTATCAGCTGGCCTGTGGAAGGGTGGGAGTGAGCTTTATGCAGATTGGATATGAATACCAAGAGGATGCTTAGCAAGAGGGAAGAATACCTGGAGTATTGTGTCCAGTTCTGGGCTCCTTGGTATAAAAAGGACAGGGATCTCCTGGAGAGAGTCCAGAGAAGGGCTACGAAGATGATTAAGGGCCTGGAACATCTCCCCTATGAGCAAAGGCTGAATAAGTTGGGACTGTTCAGCCTTGAGAAGAGAAGACTAAGGGGGGACCTAATTAAAGTCTATAATTATATTAAGCAGGGGATGCAGGGGGAATCAGCCAGCCCCTTTTCAGTGGTCTGTGGAGACAGGACAAGGGGCAATGGCTGCAAGTTGGAGCATAGGAAGTTCCGCACCAACATGTGGAAAAACTTTTTCCCAGTGAGGGTGACAGAGCCCTGGGACAGGCTGCCCAGGGAGGTGGTGGAGTCTCCTTCTCTGGAGATATTCAAGACCCGTCTGGATGCCTATCTGAGTGAAACGTCCTAGGGAGCTGCTTTGGCAGGGGGTTGGACCCGATGATCTCTCGAGGTCCCTTCCAACCCCTGTGATTCTATGATTCTATGATTCTATGAAGGAAACAGAATATCAAATGTCTTGGTGAAGGAGAAAAATGAGTACAGGATTAAGAGAAATAAAGAGCAGAAAATAGAAGTGGTGTTTAAGATGAACTGTTTCACTGCTACAATTTATAGATATGATTATTTCATACACCCCAGATACATTTCAGAAGATGGTATCTATAGGCCTGGAAATAATTCACAAATTAAATATAATTTTACTACTAGGGAACCAGATGTCTGAAAGCTGTCATATTCTGCTGGAGGTCTACCATGACAGCTATCTAGATTCCAAGATGTCTGGTGTCCCTTGTACTTGGTTATCTTTCATGGTTGATTGTCATAACCTGGTACCATACAGAAGGTGCCACATTGGGTCCTTCCCCCACGGTTTGTGTGAATTCACAGTGGGAAGTTGTTCTTCAGACCATAAGAGAGAATGCAGCAAGGTGCTCTCAAGGGACTATTTGTGCAGGCATAGATAAAATTCAAGCAAAAACAAGCTATGGAATATATCAATAACTCAAAACTGTGTTTGCATTTTATAAGCAGTTGATTTGTCCTAAATATGTCAAGTAAGAATGACTGAATTTTTCTTTATAAAATGGCTCTTCAAATCAATCATGTTAATAACTTCTCATAAGCTGATGGTTTCTCTCTGGCTAGATAAATATGTCATTTCGATATGATCATGGTAAAGGTCCTACTAACCTTATTACATAAGCAAGAAATGAATAATTACTTCACAATATTGTTTGTAAAAAATCATAACCAGAACTATGAGAGCATTTGAGAGGATTTTGTGTGTGAAAAAGTATTTTATAGCATTTTCTTTTTTTTCTCTGTAGAAAATAGACATTTCATAGGAAAAGGGAAAGAGTTAGTTTAATGATGGTGACATTTGCAGTGAAACTGTTTTGTTAATCTGCATGGATGTATGAGAAGATGCTCTGACTTCAAAGATCAGTGTTTTGCCTGGCATGCAAAATTTACTGAATAAACAATAAGACTGATAGCTTTGGGTTTATATATAATCTAAAAAAAGTATTTGAGGTAATATACAAAGTAATTACATATCTCAAGGTGTTGATCAGATTGTGAATATAGTCTATTTACGGGCTTTGCTTGAAAAGTTTTCATCTATAAAATATTGTAATATTCTGAAGTCCATAGTGATGTTTTTGGCTCAGTAGAATTTTCCAAGTGACAAGTCTCCACAAAGATACTGCATGACACTTTCTGATAGGTAGTAAGAAAGCACCCCCTACTTACACTGCTTCTTTGCCTGAGCTACATAGCCTTGATTCAACGATGTGCTTGTATGGCATCCTGTGATGTACTTCAGCACCTTAAATATGCACACGTACAAGTCCAGTTTGTTCAACAGGAACATGAGGACTTCTCTCATAAGCCAAGAACTATTTTTTTTTACTACTCTGTGTTTCTTTGTGTATCACTGGGATTCTGTTGTCTACTTATTTGTGCTGGAAGCTATTCCCCTCTCTCCTTATCTACTTGAAAACAATAAGAATTTTATGAAGATAGAGCATCAAGGTACCCTCACCTTAGCTGGTGCTAATATATGTCATTGTAAGTAACTTACGAAAAGAATTTCCACTCCCAAAATGTAGCACATGCAGTCTTGACTTACTGTCAAAGCCTGAGTCCTTTTCTTTTATCAACTGTTTTATTTCTTTAGTCTAGAGAGTGCAATGGAATTGGACAAAAAGAGATGGCAGTTTCAATCCATCATGTACTCTGCAGGGTTCTGGTTCAGCAAGTGCTCTGAACCCTTCTGCTATTTCTACTCTATACTAGGTAAAAAGCAGCAGATCAAAAAGCTGATAGATAATAGTCTTATAAATCCATATTTGACAAGTTTTTTTGTTTTATCTGCTAGAAAAAAATAATGCTGATGAAGGAACTGCTTCTTGCCTTAATTCTGTTTCATTAAGGTCTCTTACTGTGTGTGGCAATCAGTTTGCTTCCTTGCAGTACTTTTTCTGAGCAAAGCCCCTTGACTTTTAGGTCTTGACTGAAGCAGAAACAACTTTATTATTGTAAATTCTGCAAAACCAGCACCTTAAAATAAACTTGCTGTTGTAGATCACTGATGGCTAGCAAAATGTTGTTTATACGTATTTCTGTGGTTGACATTCCCCCTCTAATCTTCCCTGGTCAGGCCCCACATGGAGTATTGTATCCAGTTCTGGGCTCCCTGGTATAAAAATGACAGGGATCTCCTGGAGAGAGTCCAGTGGAGGACTACGAAGATAATTAAAGGACTGGAGCATCTCCCCTACAAGGAAAGGCTGAAAGAACTGGGGCTGTTCAGCCTTGAGAAAAGAAGGCTAAGAGGGGATCTTATTAATATTTATAAATATCTCAAGTGTGGGACACAAGAGGAAATGGCCAGCCTCTTTTCAGTGGTCTGTGGAGACAGGACAAGGCACAATGCCCTCAAGCTGGAGCACAGGAAGTTCCACACTAATATGCAGAAGAACTTCTTCCCAGTGAGGGTGACAGAGCCCTGGGACTGGCTGCCCAGGGGGTGGTGGAGTCTCCTTCTCTGGAGATATTCAAGACCCGTCTGGATGCCTACCTGTTGGATCTGTCCTAGGGAACCTGCTTTGGCAGGGGGTTGGGCCTGATGATCTCTCGAGGTCCTTTCCAACCTCTATGATTCTGCAATTCTGTGATATGAAAAACTATACTTGTAATATCATGGTAGCTCAAAATTGCGTTTGAAAATTATGACCACCCATGTGGAACTTTGGATGCTATTCCAGTTGTGGTGTCAAGACCTTATATTTCTCACATTTCTAAGAGTAATTCTAGTCTTTTTTGAAACAGATTAACCTGAAGCCATTTGGCACAGCGAATGGAATCTCCCTGTTCTATGTACATCACTGAATAGAAAAGACCAAGGGCTGAGCTTAAGCACTGAACTTTCTCACTTTAACATACCCTGCTTCTCTTATGGACTGCTGCAATGATTTCTGTACAAGACAAGTACACTATAATCAAGAGTGGACTGAAGCAGTGGATACAGACTACTTATGTTACTTGTCCTCATCTTGTCCTTTGTACAGTCTTCCATTTTGCAGAAACCATTGTGTGAACATAAAGAGGCAGCATCCTCCTTGAGAGCTTTTACAGTAGCAAATTTAATGAAATTCTGAATTTCCAGTTGCTATACCTGAAGAATGTTAATTTGCTTGGTCTTGAAAAGCCGGTACAATCTGATCATACCAAACCTGTCCATTTTGAATAGTTCATGATTCATACTGTCTCCAACTGTAACTGGGAATTATTTGGGACAATTTTATTTGATCCAGGCAAAAATGATTCCAGGGGCTATTATAGCAATTTAATGCCATAGAGAATCATGTTTCATAATGGGGGAATGTTCTCTGGTACAGCTTTAACACACTAATATAAATGTTACCTTTGTCTCCTGATAGATACCTTTTTTAACCTGCACGTAAGTATTAAAGAAAGCAGTTATAAATACAAGCACAAACACATACATTTTCGCTCCACTAGAATCTCTGCATAGTCTTCTTTGCTTTCCAAGGATCTTAATTTGTTTGCAGCTCTCTACAGCTTGTTGAGATATTTAACAGCTGAAACTTTCTTATTATTAAATGTGCTTTGTATTTATTGGAATAAATAGACACTAAAAATGCTAGCTGTGAGCTTACTCGGTTTAATTAAATTAATATATTTTGCGTAAACATTATTGTGTATTGAAGAAGGGTTAATTTCAAAAGAACAGGTATTTGCCAAATTAAGAAAGATAATGAATTGTACAAATTAAACTACCCAGGATCAGACAGACAAATATAAAGTAGAATCAGTACTAAGTCAAAGATGTCTTTCTTATCAAAAGTTTTCATCTAACATTAACGGTTTCTATTCCACTGGGAATGGATTTTCCCAATGAACATGCAAGGAAAAACTTTAAAATCCCTCACAAAGTTTATTTAGGTAATGTATCATGGATATGATATCTATGATAGTAATAAAGTAAAAACTGTGAAAGTCTAGATGAGTTAAATCTCACAAAGTAAATAAAACCAGATCACTAAAGTCTACCATTTTTGTGTGCAAAGTTATGAAGAAGAACAAGAACAGATTGAGTCAACATTAAAAGTAATTCAATCTTGGCCCTAAGCCAAAACAAACACTTCTTGGCATAGAAGTGGTGGAATAGATGGCTCTATTTCATTTTTCTTCAAGCTACTAACTAAATTGTTCCAGAGACCCTATCCACTCAATGGAGAGTCACTTCCAAGGGGTGATTCAACCCTCCATTTTATTTAACCTCTTCACCAATGACCTTGGATTACTTCCTGCCTAACTTGGGTTCTTTAGATAAATATTTAAAATTATGTGTGATGAATAACATTCTTTATCTTTATGAATTCTTTTAGTAGAATATGAAGGCGAACACAAAGTCAAACTGATTGGCAGGAAGGGGGAATATGGAAGTGGAAAGCACCACAACTGAAGTGGAAGAAAAACCTTTAGCGTAAAACTAAACAGAGTGTTAGTTAATTTTGGTCCCTGAGGACTAAGTTTAGTTATCTGTGAAATCATAAACTTGGCAGCAAGATCTTTTTTAGAGGAAATTTAGACCAACTTTTTGGGGTTCTTTAAAGAAAAAAATTATTTCAAGGGTGGCAGAGTAAGACTGGAGAGTAGCATAGACATTGGATATGTTTTAGTGCATGTTTGTGTGGGTGGACTGATCTCATTATCCACAGACCATGTCTCTGTAATATTTTTGCTTTCAAACAAACTTTAAAAAAAATTATATGGGAGTAAATGTAAGGTCTTTTTCACATGTTGGTTTTTTTTTTATTTTCCATGAGATTATTGATTTTTTTTTCTCCCTACAGAGAGAAAATGTGTTTTGGGTTTCCTTCTCTCAGACTTGTTAACCGCTGATAATGTGCTACAGAGGAAATTAGAATTAGGGTTTGGTTTTCCTAGTAGTTGGAAAATGCTGTTGTGAAACTGAGGTGGGCAGAAAAATTGATGATTTGGAAGAAGAAGGTATGAAATTGCAGTGATCAACACTGGGACTAGTTTCATGTAACTTTTGTAACTGATGTAAGTATAATGTATATTAAAATCCTGGGATTTTCTAATGACAGAAAAATCAGTAGAAAGGAGAAAAAGAGCAAATGTACAGGAAATATTATATGGTCTTGGAGACTAGGCTAAAGGAAATTGCAACAGGTACTTATAATCTTTCTTTTCTTTAGATATGTAGTGTAAATAGTCCACTCCAGGATCCTAGTCATCCTAAATTTTGTCTGTAAATCAGTGAGAAATTCTGACACCTGCCAAGAAACACTCAAGTTTTTAAGTGGCTTCCAGTGTAGTTCTGAAGTGTGTAATGATGTCTATTGACTAAATCTGAAGCTCAGAGTGATGAAGTTCCTGTCTTGCCTTCCACAATACTCCTTTTTCCTTACTGATTAATGTTCATGTCTGTCATTCCCTGAGAGATTAACACTTCCGAAGAGGGTGTGGAAGAAAAGAGAAACCAGTATAATAAAGATACAAAAAAGCCAAATGGGATCTTGGAGAGGTATTTTCAGGAAAAATAGAAGAGTGTTTGTCCTACTTTACAGGATTTTATAAATCATCTTCTGATTGTTGTAGACTGATAGTCATTGATGTCTGGTGAAGAGAGAATCAAACTGGGGACAGCTGCAGTAAAGAGTTATTAGTGTAATCTAAAGAGCCTATCATGAAACAGGACCCCAGAAGCCTTGTCTTTGCTTAGTGGAGCAAAATGAAGCTTGAATAATAAATTTATGTCTTTACATACATCACAGTTTATGCTGAAAGAAAAAAGTTAATAAATAAGTATAGGTCGAGGATTTCAAGCTCTCAGGTGAATGTGGCTCTAGAATAGCCTTATAATATATAAACTTTTTGTCCAAACTGCAATTGCTTTTGAGATGAAATTTAATAAGTTTATGAAAGGTTATTCACATGTCACCATGCCATCTGGGTCAGCTGGAGTCACCTTGGGAGGCCATTTATCACGGTGACACAATGCATGTGTGATTTTCAGCAGTATGTGTCTATGTATTTTGGAAGACACAACTGAACTGAGGCGTATCTGAAAGCACGCACCCAGAATCTTTGAAAATAACAGCAAGGAGAAGAAAATGCTTCTAAGAACATTGACATATTTAATCTTGATACAGACAGTAAAATATGCCGAATTTTCAAATTAGCTTAATTTCACTTCCCCAAAAAATCATTGGCATTAGTGATTGTGGGAATGAGCTGAGCTACGTGGTGGAAAATAGGGGAAGAACAGCAATTTTTAAACTGGATGCAGGACACCCTGATAAATGGAACAAAGGGTATACAGCTTGATGTTAAAATCTACACCATCATTCAAATAGACCAATGGTTATGCCGTGTTCAAGTTAGATAAGGAGGAAAGAAAAATGGCCTGTTACTCACTAAAGGTAGCTTAAGCAGAGGTAATTCCTTCAGCTTGTTCTTCATTCTCCTGTCCCTTTGCCTTTTTGAACCCCAGTGTGCAATACTAAAAGAAAGCAGGATTGAACGGAATGTAGTTCTCCACATAAGGGGAATATGCAAATGCTAAAGGAATCACTTAATGGATTTTGGTTAGCCTAGTAAGCTAATTTCAAATTGGAAGACAAATCAAGTGATCAATAAAGTTTTCTCAATATAGAAATAGATTCCAATTAGGACTGACCACACAAAGAAGCAAACAAAAACCAACCAAACAATGAAACCCTCCACACTTGAGGTACCTTTCAGTGTATTCCTAAATGGCCAAAAAACAGGTGCTTTACAACTATCTTTTTATAAACATCACACTTGTGACTTCATGGGAGACTGGAATCTCATTGTCCAAGGTGAGTATTTTCCTGAAAGCTGTATTCTTGTTCTTCTCTGGGCGCACTGAATGTTGGAGTAATTTATGCAAAATTCAAATCTTTGACTGGAGACTGAAAGAAATCCACAGCATCATCCCTTACAGTTCCCTCTGCTAGGAGATCTGCGGTCTCTGTCTCAGCTCTATTACAGAAGGAAATGGAAGCTCATGTCTTACACAAGGATCATTATGCCTGAATCACATGTGAGAAAGGACTGACCTTGCTGAAGTGAGCAACCCCAGGTAAAGGTTTTAAGTGTAATTCTCAAGTAGAGGGAAAAGCTTTGATCTAGATAAATTAGGCACATTCACTGTTATTTATGACAGGTCCTTTAGAGTATTTTATGCTGTCTAGTTGGGATAAAGCCCAAAGCAGAATGCATATTTTGGAGTCTCTGTGGGGACTCCTCCTTGCACTGCAGAAAAAATCCATATGACTTATTCCAGGTTGGTGTAACTTGATACCTGAATCCCTTTTTGTTTGTTTGTTCTTTTATTCAGATGGGATCACAAGTGTTACCAAAGAGAACTACTGTCATATATTTGGGATTTTTTTACTTAGATCATGGCAAACTTTGCAACAACTTTCCCAGAGAAGTTACAGAGCCTTCTTCCTTGGAGGTGTTAAAAACTTGATTAGAAAGGCCCTGAGCTATCCGATCTAAGGTGTCCCTCCTTGGAACAAGGGGTTGGATGGGGTGACTTCCAGAACCTTCATTATATTCTCTGGATTAATTGTTGGAGTGTGTCCAGAGAAATGCAACAATGTTGGTGAAGGGTCTGAAACACAAGTCTTACGAGGAACAGCTAAGAGAACAGGGACTGTTTTTCCTGGAGAAGAGGCTCAGGGGAGACCTTATTGCTCTTTCCAACTACCTGAAATGAAGTTGTGGTGAGCTGGGGGTCAGCCTCTTCTCACAGATAAGTAGTGATAGGACAAGAGGGAATGGCTGAAAGTTGCACCAGGAGAGGTTCAGGTTAGAAATTTCTTCTCAGAAAGAGTGGCTGGTCATTAGGAGGCATTGCCCAGGGAGATGGTGGAGTCACCATCCCTTGGAGCGTTCAAGGAAAGATAGAAAGAGGTACTTAGTAATATAAGTGTTAGGGGGACAGTTGAACTAGATGATCTTGGAGGTCTTTTCCAACCTTAATGGTTCTGTGATTCCTTATGGAGGAAATGCAAGCAGGCAGACTACAATGTATTTTGACCCATCTTAATACTATCCCTTTCTTCTCCTAATGTAGTATTTCAGATATCATAATACTTTCTTGTCCTGACTTCAGCAAAGATAGAGATCATTTTCTTCATAATGGCTAGAATGGGAATGTGGTTTTGATTTGTGTTTGAAAGAGTGTTGATAATAGAGAGATGTTTCTGTTATATAGAGCTGTTTTTTGTTATTTTCGAACAGTGCTTACTCAGAGTCAAGGCTTTTTCTACTTCTCACATTACCTTGCCAGTGAGATGGCTGGAGGAGCAATAGGTGCAACAAGGAGTTGGGAGGGGACACAGCCAGGACAGCTGACTCCAACTGACTAAAGGGATATTCCATATCATATGATGTCATGCTCAGCAATAAAGAGCTGAGAAAAAGGATGAGGAAGAGGGGGATGTTTGCAGTCACAGTGTTTGTTTTCCCAAGTCACCATTATGCTGATGTAGCCCTGCTTTCCAGGAGATGGCTGAACAGCTGCCAGCCAATGGGAAGTGGGAAATGAATTCCTTGGTTTGCTTTGCTTGAGTGTGTGACTTTTCTTTAGCTATTGATCTGTCTTTATCTCAACCTGTGAGTTTTCTCACTTTTACCCTTCTGATTCTTTCCCCCATCCCACCAGGGTTGTGGAGTGAGCGAGCAGCTGCGTTTGGCTTAGCTGCTGGCTGGTATTAAACCACACCATTTCTCAGCAGTCTTATGAGACAGAGGGATTGAGATACCCCTCTTTGCAGAGCAGTGTGACACAGGATGAAGCAGTGATCATTGGGTATTTCCTACTAGTGGAACAGGACTTACAAATTCCAAACTAAATCTGGGTCAGGTCTTGTTTCAGGCAGTAGGATACAACTACAACTAATGGAAACCAGAAGCAGTGGAGTCTTGATCTCACTGATGACGCTGCATGATAAGAATGGCCATGAACTATGCCAAAGAGGGTAGGACTGCAAGTCCTGTATCTTTCCTACTGAATTGTGTCTCAATCAATTTGGGAAAAGCATGAACTTTCTGCGGCAGATACAGAATGCTCTCCTCACAATGTGCTTTGGGCAGCTCGAGGTAGGTAGGTGGAGGACAATGAAGTCTATGTTCCCTGTTTCTTGCCAAGAAAGAGAACATGTTCCTTTAGAGCTGAGATTGTGAATATAAACAGTGCTGAGTTTTGTAAGCCTATGGTAGCTTTCCTAGGTATCAAACAATAGTTTTAAAAGCTAAAAAGAACTTAAAGATGGGAGGTAAACATATTGGCTGTGGGATGATATGTGATGCCAATATGTTTCTAAGTATATTTGAAAAATTAACCTCTGATTACCTTCTGTAACACTGCAAATTAAAGTTGGAGTTAAAAAAATCCTCTCTACTTTTAACTGTTGGCTTTAAATAGGTTTGTGTTATGAGAATCTGACATGTTTTGTGTTTACAGACATTGTGATCAAACTGGTCTAGAGTGGGATTGTTTAGGCCCTACTCTGAGGAAAATGAACTAGAGCTTTTATGGACATTGCAGCAACAAAAAGGGTTTTCATATCACTACTACTGCATGCCCACTTGGAAGCCTGTACAGAATGAATGTGTACCCATTTGTATGTATGTGCGATCTAACTTCCTATCAACGTGGAATGGCTGGTTGGACACAGGAGGTCCATTTTCTTAGATGAAAGACAATGTTATCAGTGGTTGTACCAGGAGCTGTACTAAGATTTCTGCCATCTTCGTGCATGTTGCAATGATTCAGTGCTGGTGATTTGATTTCTTTTTCCCCTGACAAATGCAGTCAGACAGCAAGAAATATTTCACTGCTTCAAGAGATCTAAGGTGGATTCTAGCTTGAATGTTGCTGTTCACAGAAAAGGAAAGATGCATTTGGATTCACCTATCATGAGAAGATTTAAATAATCCAGTAGCTGCAAACTAATTGACTTTTACAAGTAATAAGTGTGGCACATGTATTTTATAGGCCTCACATACTCACATGTTTATATTAGTAAATAAATATACACATAATTATTATGTCAAATGATTTGGGTCTATTTAAAAGCTGAAAGAAATTACATGGAGCTGTTTATTATACCCAAATGTAAATATGCAAAGGAATATAAATGTATATAAGGAAAAGGAAGTGGAAATAATGCAATGATGTGTGTTCTGTTTATTTTTGCGCTCCCTCATCTGTACTTACTGTCAAGTTTTGCAAATATGGAGGCAGAATTTACTCTTTCCTAGGTTATCAATTACCTATGTGAAGAAAAGAACACCTATGAGCAGATCCTTAGCTCAAATGTACAATTTAGGGATTATGGTTTTTTGTGTATTGCTGAATACATGCTCTCCCTTTACCTGATCATCATAGGGCAGGCTTGTGTGTTGTGAGTTTTCACTTTGCTCCACAGATTTAAATACTAGAGGAAATCACTCTGCTCAGACACTCAGAACTTCTGCATAACACAGGTCATGGAGTCTTACCCAGTAAATCAAGCAGTGAAAGAAATTGTTCTTCCCTCTAATGTGAGTGTTATCAGACCCAAGAACTTGTGACTAAACCAGTGTATATCTTATTGAAAGACATTTGGTCTAAATGTAAGGCCTCCAGGAGATGATTAATCAGCTACATCCTTTAATTATGTTGCAACAGTTAATTACTCTTGCTGTTAAAAATTGTCTTGCTTCCAATCTGAATGTGTCTGTCTCCATGGAGACATTCTTCTATGGAAAGAATAGGGCACTGTGACCTCTCTGTTCATAGAGGTTTCTATTTGTTGTCTTTCTTTGTAGATTGTTTGTCTTAATCTCAGGCTACAATCATCTCAGCTGATGGATGCATCCTGATAGCTTGGTGTTAATACAGATCTCCTCTAATCAATGCAAAATATGTGCTTTAGATTTGCATGTATATGAGGAATATCAAAATCTGGCTCTTGCAGTTAACATGCTGCTCTTTATCGCTAGAAGATATCTCTGTCTAAAATGAGCTTTGATTTGGTTTCTGAACCAGCTTAGTGAAGGTTTCCAGTTTTGATTTCCATTCAACTTGGCTATCAGCCTCTGGGAGGGGCAGCTGTTCTTGCCAGTATCATAGATTTCACCTTCATAAAAGACATATTGAAGAAGAAATTAATATTTCTCAGGGAGAGGCTTGCCTTTTACTGATTCCACACTGATTTTATTGTGCTGTGATGTCAGGGAGCAATTACTCAGCAGTCAGTACTGATAGCTTGAGGAACCTGCTGAAAACAGAGAGTGACCCCTTTATCTTATTAATTTATTTTCTGCAAGTGATTTCTTTGCATCACTTATGGTTTTGAAATCTGGGATTCTGAACAAAAGACTACTCAGTGCAGTCCATGACACACTACTGCCTTCTCTACCCTTGTCAGCAGCTCATAAATAAGCAATCACACACTGTTCAAGCCCAAATCAGTTACTTCATGTGATCCAGCTTTGATATATATCTGCTTCTGATTAAGCCTGACCAAAATAATCATATTTAGCTATGCATATTATTCTTCTTTATAAAACCTGCTAAAAAAATAATGAAAAATGTAGTCAGAGCATTAAAAATATAATATATATATACATTAAAAAATATATATATATATAATATAATTTCGCTGACCTGACCTACGCTAGATGGCATTGATTAGTGACAGAGATCTTCATAACCAATATCCTTTGGTATACATTTACTCTTACTAAAACACCACCTACTGTCCACTTGAGGAGAAGACGGCCTTAAATCCAGCAACATACTGGTTATAGGATCCTCTGTTGTAAAAAGTATGGAGCTGTTCTTATTTATTATGTTCTTCAGCTTCATTCCACCTAATTCCATATTTTCTCTCCATGGAGACCAGGGATTTGATATTGACTCACATATGCGACATCCAGGGGATTTGTGAATTGGAGGGGGAGGAGAGTCTAGGCTGACATCTACTGCCCGTGCTTACACAACATCTTAATTCACTAATGATTTCAAAGGCATTCAGCAAAATATTACTCCTTGTTAAGACCAGATAAGCGAGTCTGGAAATTGGTCAACTTTTAGCAACAGCAGTTAAATAGTACCAGTCCTAATGAGATGCCTAGAGAAACAGGAGAAGCCTCACAGCATGTAAACGAAGGTCTGTTTGTCCTATGATATCATGTCTGATAATATCTCACAGCTTGTGTTTCGAGGGAATCCTCTAGTTGGATAATCTGTACCCTTTTTGGTCTTCCTCGGGTTTTTTCAGTGGTAGAAATGATCTGATTCCAAGGTGTGCTCAGCCACAGCATGCAGGAAAAACAGGGATGGAAATGTGCAGAGAGTGGTGCGTGTCCTGAAGCATGTTCTGGAAGAACTGTGGTGACCTCAAAGTCCTTTCTGTCTGTAGGTTCATCAGATAAATCTCTATTTGTTGTAATGCCTTCAGATTTTTGTAAAGTAAGATTGTTCTGACTGTTAGTCTCAGATATTCACTCTTTAGCTTAAAAGGATGAAATTAGTTACCCTGATGTCTAATATAATAAATATGGGATGGAAGATTTGTCAGGTCTTCCCTACCTTTGTGTAAGGCTTCAGGAAAGCATGAAGATACATAAGTCAGGAGGACTTAAGATATTAGGCTGGACTCACTGAAACTTTCCCTGCTTCCCTGCAGTAAATAGGAGCAGTGAACTCCAGGACTCTCGGGAGCATTTGTAGGACAAGGAAATCATCAAACTGGACTTTTTTGGTTGGTTGGTTGATTTTTTTAATTTTTTTTTTTTTTCAGCACTACAATAGTAATCAAAGTTACTTTATAAGACTGGAACTTAAAAGGTCTGATTTCCCCTGCAGAGTTTTGGTATTTTTCCCTTAACTCCTCCATCTCACTAGCCTTGGTTTGGTACCTAACCCAGTGTCATCTGCATCCTCAGTGCAGGCAAGAGGCAGCACATGGAGTGTCATGAGCAGGAACTGCTGAACTCAGCAGAAAAGGGCTGAGCTCTGCCTCTCTTTCCCGCATCAGAGGCAGTGATTTGGGCAACTCTCCTCTACATCTACAAACTTTTTTGTTTCATGAAATTTGTGGAAACACTTAGTATCTTTGTGAGGTCCATCGTTTTTCTTTTCTTTTGTTTTTTTTTGTCTTGTTTTTTTGTGTGATGTGGCTGAAATTGTCCAAGAGAAAATTTGAAAAGGATTGAAAAATACACTATGTCTTTTGCAGAAAGCAATCTACAAGTATTAGGAAGTCTTTGTGGGAATTGAATATGGAGTAAAAATGGGCATCTTGTAATAAAAAAAAAAAGACATTTTGAACTTTGAGAAAAAGAGGCTTAAACTCTTCCATTATTTGAATTAATTTGCTAAGAGTATAGGCTTTGAGCCTTAATTGTGTTTCATTTTTATGGTCACCTAGTATCATCTTTGAGTGGCTATAGGATAAATCTTTGTGTTCATAATTTCTGCACGAAGTCATACATTTTCTTAGCATATAAAGCAAAATTCTCACACGAGTAAGGCAACAAGCATTTATGTGTCTTTTTATATTTCAGAAAACGTATGCGTGCTAAAAAAAAACCCATTGTAATGCCAAAAGATTATTTTTTTTCTTAAACAGATGCAAACAAACACATCAAGCACTTCAGAAATAAAGAACATAAGACATAAAATATATTTTTTATAAAACAATGTTATTGGTAACTTTTTATTTAGTAAAGTAAAAAGGACCTGTCAAACCAAGACCTATTGTGAGGTAGATACCATCACTTGTCCATGGATCTACCTATTCCAATCTTTATTTTTTTCACTGTGAAGAATATTTTCTTTGTTCACAGATGGAATCTCCTCTGAATCATCTTGTGCCTCTTGTCCCATCACATGGATTGTTGTGGTGAGAGCATTGCTGTCTTCTCTGTAATGATCTCTTAGTGCTAAAAGACAGTGATAAGGTCCTCCTGAGTTTTCTCTAGGAAATTCTTTCAACCGTTATTCACATGTTAACTTTGCCAACTTGGTGCCCTCCACTAGTTGTGCTCTAATTTTTCCAGTTTTTCTTGAACAGGGTAAAGTCAACACTGAGTACAGCCAACAAGTTGTTTTCCGTTTGAAAGTCATCCACAGACACGTTTTTTGGACATGAATATGTAATTTACATTTAAATCTGTGGAGGGACAAGATTAATCCATCTTTCCTCCCCTTTTTCTCTTTCCTCTTTTCTTATTTTTCTCTATTTGAATACTTGTTGGTCTCTTCTGATTTGTATTTTATAATATGCTCCAAGGGGAGTAGTTGTAAAAAATACATATAAATCTGAAACAAAATAAAATGTATTTTACCTTATTTCTACTAATTTATATTTAGCACAATTTCCATTTTATTTAATAAAAATGGGGGCATTTTCCATGTAATTTGTTCCAAGGTTTATTGCACCGGTATTTGCTACATCTTTTCATCACTGCAAATACATATAGGTCTGAGTTATTTTGAAATTATATTGGGAAAGCAGTGGTATAATAATAGTCTAATCTTCAGTGGAGGTATTTAGTGAGAGCTGAAAGCATTTGGCAACTTCTGGAATAGAATCTGCAAGAATTAGTGGAAAAAAATCTCCCCTGTCCTAGATCTGGTCTGTCTGTTCCAGGATATTATTTATAAATATTGCTATTAAATGTAGCAGAAGGTAAAAAAGCTGAGAACAAAAGAAGCCTACCTGCCATATTGCATATGATTTGTGGCTTGCAATATCTCTTCTATTTTCAAAACACGTAGCCTTACTGAATTATTTCAGTTCTTGGTCATAAAAGAACCTGCTCCCCTCCCTTACTCCCCACCCCGTTTTTCATTTCCCAGTAGAAAATATTGGTATCTGTGACTTTTCCCTTGCTGGGGCTCACCTCTTTTTCTATAATTAGGAATCACACTTTTCCTTGTCTTGATTTTGTTTAAGAGCTGTCAATTTGCTCATTTTTGTAGGAGCAGAACAGATGAATTGCTTATTGTTTCTTTTCCCACTTAATGTAGCAATGCAGACACAGAGACCAGATTAATATCTTTGCACTCATACGCATGATGAATTTCTCCGAATGTATTGAGTTTCTGAACAGTGTAGCACCAAGTCATGCTCTCAACCAACCACGGTCTCAACCAACCAATAAAGTACACTGGTTTGTACATCTTTCATTGTTCATGTCCATTATGCTCTGTAACCCAGCTGTATGCCAACACTTTCTATTTCCAGAGCCTACTGAGTCAGCGTAACAAGTCCTTTCAGCATCTAGTTCTTTCCATAAAGAGCTGGGACATGCAGCTCATCACAAAATGACTGCTTGTAGAGGGGAGAAAGACTGAACACTCATATTCATGTTAATGTTGTTACTGAAACTAAGCACGGAGTTTTAAACTAAATCTCTTCTATCTTTTCTGTGTTTCTTTGCATTGTACATCTGAAGTCTCTGCTAGGGTGACAATCAACATGAGGGTGATGGTTGCAGACGCCACTGTCATCTAATCCCCAGTTTCCATATTTCAGGGTTCACAAGCAACAGCAGTACATGACATGAAGAGCAATGGTGTTGACGTGTCGCAGTAGGCATATCCAGACGTTACAGCACATTAGAAACCTTATCCAAAGACCACTGACAAGCTTCTTTGACCCCATCAGGCTCTGGGCTTGCCCCCTGCCCTGACAATACCGTCATTGTGATGTTCTGGTGAAGGTGGTACAAATCTCACACAACATTCCTGAGAATGGTGGGAATTTCTCTTAAAAAAAATAAATTAAAAAATCCTTTCCCTTTAAAGCAAGGCTTGATTTAGGTGGCTGTATGGCCTGGCTGTGTGCTGTGTGAAACAGACTTTTCTCTTGCTGGCCTCTAGAGTACACTGCTTTTGATGTGTTCACCCATTATTTACTGAATTGGTGGAGTGATATTTGACAATGTTTGGACGATGGCAAAGAGAGAATCACAAAGATTAAATATGACCTTTTAAGAGGCTCTGTGAGCAAAATATGCACCCATGGGTTAGTATTAAAAGGGACTGAGAGCCATCCTGTGAAGTCCTTTGCTCTCTTCTTAACAGCAAGTGATTGATAACAGCCAAGACATTGACCAAGGCAGGGTTTCCCCATCATTGGCTCCTATTGTGTAGATAAGGCTGGTGTGCCCAGAAAAATGTAATGTAAAAAAGAAAAATAATTATTCTGAGAATTCATTCATTTGGGTTAGGCAAGTGTTTGAAAAAATTCGCATACACTTAAAACTTATTTCTTAAAATGGACTGTGTGCAACCATTCAATTCTCCAGCACAGGAAACTGTTTCTTCATGATTCTGCTTAAAGAGTCTCTGTACCTTGAAATCAGCATGGTGATTTGCTTCTTACTGCACTGTGATATTCTACAATAGACTTCTGCCTTAAATAAGGTCAAAAAAAAAGGTGATTTGTGCCAAAACTTGACATGTGAATAGAAGACTCCTGTAGCACAGATGCCAGTCCCAGCTGCATAGCTCAGCTGTTCATGCTGATGGATGCCAAGTGGTGTAGTGGAACAACATATAAATTAAGATCCTGTATATATGAATTAAGTATTGATGAGTGGAGCCATCCCTGTGAAGCTCCCACTTTCTTCTGGATGACATATCTGTTTACATTTTAAAGGAGCATAGAGTTTAGCTGAGGCTTTGACACCGTTTCAATTTAAGAAACTGTCCTTGCTGTCTGGTGTGATGTGAACTGTTTGGGGTATCCTTTTGAGCAGTAACACCAAGTCTTTGCCAGCCTCATCCCAGATTCAGCCCCCACTGCAGGCACACCCCTGACTCCCAGCTGGTTACTGAAGAAACTGGCACATGATTTCCACTGCATGTGGTGAAAAATTGCCTCAGTGTTTTCCTCCAGGGCAGTACTGCCAGGTATCAATCCACAGCACTGCAAGTGAAGACGAGAGTCAATAAGAAGTTCCTTATTACTTGTTGCCATGCATTATTGATGGCAAATATCATCAGAATGATGTTAACATAATTCTTCACTGCTCCAGCTTGCTGGCACCAGCTGGTATAATATCATCAGTGACTGTTTGCTGTATCAGTCAGACCTTTTTTTTCTTCCCACTTTTAAGTTTAGTGGCTAACTCCATTTTTGCTTACAGATGGTTGCACCTTGCTCGCTGAAGCACTGCTCTGACATCCAGCAGTCAGATGCGCTTGATGCTGAACATGCGGTAGTCTGTGCCACACTGGGCACATCTGTGTATTTCCAGATAGAGGAAAATGGATTTATTTCATTGTGGGGCTTTTAGGAAAACTGCTTCTCAATTCAGAGAGCTTCGGAGAGCCTCTAACATATCCCTTATCCTGATATATCTACCCATGCATTTTACACGTTCTTTTTAATAGGTATGGTTCAGTTGCATAATTAGGATTTAAAATAGCAAAACGGAAGCTGAAAGACTGGACAGAGATAAAAAAAGAGGTCTGAAAAGCCTGGAAAACTTCCCTTGACACAGGACCAGCTGAGATGAAATCTCCAGCAGCAGGGACGGATGGTGAGTGCAACACTGCCATCTCTTGAATACCCTTTGCAAGATCTGTTTTTCCACTGATTTCTTTTACTCGGTGGAGCCCAGTCAGGACTGCAACTCCATCACACACACCCCGGTACACCGGGATGCTGCAGCCTCCCTCTTGAAGGCTAAGTAATCTAATTGAAATCCAGACACATCCAGAGAGGAAAACAAACAGCAAAAAGACACAGAGGAAATAGGAGGAAGCTGAGGTAGGCTGGTTGCAGTGTTCTGTGTTAAACAAGCTTTGCTTCCCAAATCCTTTTTCATAGGTTTGAAGTTTTAGGGTGGTCAAAGATAAGGAGACCATTAGATCATCCTGTTCAGATGCCTGCCTGCTGCAGTGTATTCAGCTTTTGGTTTTTGCACTGGACATTGCAGCTTGTTATCAACTAAAGAGGAGTTTCAGCTGAACTGAAAAATGAACAGATTGAGAATCTCTTGGTGGTTTGAGTTACCCTCATTCTTAGAAATGCATTTGCAATCTACAGTTGGAACATGTTCAGCTACAATTCACAGCTACTGCCTCCTTATGCCTTCCATTTCTAACGTCGCATGTACCTGGTATTTTTGCCTCTGTGGGAGTATATTGCACTACCGGCATAGTCTCAATCCACCCTTTGCAGACCAACCCAAAAAACCCTCAAACCCTAAACAGGTACAAACCTACCATGCTATCACAGCCACCTCTTCTGACATAATTATCACCACTCGCTTCAAGGTTGATGTTGTTCAAAAGATACTTTCTATATGTCCTCAGTCAACTACTTTGACCACAGTAAAATAATTACCATGATAATGTTTAAAGTACTGGTATTTGACTTGAGCAATCCCTGGAAGGAATGTCTCAGCTTGGTAGATCAAAGTCGTTCCTTAGGCTCTCTGCAGATACAGAGGCAGACTCAGAAAATAATATCAGCGGGAAACTATCTTTTATAAATGAAGCAAAATCTAAAAAAAACCTTGAAGACTGGCAAATGATGAGAAGGTTCCTGGAACACTTAGCCAGAGTCAGTCCCTCACTTTCCCCATGAGGGCAGATCTCTCTCTTTGGGAAATTCTGTGTTAGCTAGTGTCAAACTAATAACACTGTTTCGCTTTTTAGTACAAAGAATGAACTAAATAATCTGTCAGACTTCTCTAGCCTTTATTTGTCTTCATGTAAATAAATTAAGACTGTATGCAAAAGAGATATCATGTACAATAACAATCAGTTTACCTCTACTTCATTCCAGTTTATACTGTTTAGGAGGCTTGGGGAAAAAAAAACCAAAATACAATTTGCAGTGAATTGAATTGCCAGTCTTTAATTCTCAAAACCTTTGTTTCCCAACTCTCATAACTCATGATTTTTCACTGATTTAAAACATGATCTGGTACAGCTTTATTCTTAATCTTTAATAATGAAATTACAATTTCTTTCTCCATTCTCACATTACACAGGTGTGCTGTATGACATTTCCCTAACATCACCCAGTGAGGCAAAAAACAAAAAAAAATATTTTCTGCTGTTCAGATTTTTCTTGGGTTTTCTGCACTGCTTCTTATACTGACTTCAGAATGCAGAATAGTGCTTTACAGATTCATGGATTTGTAGGGGTTGGAAGGGACCTCTAGAGATCATGTAGTCAAACCTTCCTGCTAGAGCATGATTACCTAAAGCACATTGCACAGGACAGCATCTAGAAGGGGCTTGAATCTCTCCAGAGAGGGAGACTCCACAACTTCTCTGGGCAGCCTGTCCCAGGGCTCTGCCACCCTCACAGTAAAGATCTTTCTCATATGGAGATGGGACTTGCTGTGTTCTAACTTGTGCTCATTGCCCCTTGTTCTGTCATTGGGCGCCACTGAGAAGAATTTGTCCCCTTCCTCTAGACACCCACCCTTCAGGTATTTGTAAGCGTTGATGAGATTTATTTCATACTGTATTCTCTCAAGCCATCAGTCATAGAATCACAGACTGGTCTGGTTTGGTTTTGACGTAACCTCAAATCCCATCTAGTTCCAAACCCCTGCCATGGGCAGGGACACCCTCCACTAGCCCAGGGTGCCCAAAGCCCCATTCAGCCTGGCCTTGAACACTGCCAGGGATCCAGAGGCGGTCACAGCTGCTCTGGGCAACCTGTTCCAGTGTCTCACCACCTCCATAGGAAAGAATTTCTTCCTAATATCTAATCTCAATCTCCCCTCCTTCAGTGTAAAGCCATTCCCTTTTTTTGTATCACTCCCTGCCCTGGTAAACAGTCCCTCTCCAGCTTTCCTGTAGCCCCTTCAGGTACTGGAAGGCTGCAATAAGGTGTCCCCAGAGCCTTCTATTCTCCAGGCTGAACAACCCCAACTGTCTCAGCCTGTCTTCATAGCAGAGGTTCTTCAGCTCTCTGATCATCTTTGTGTCCTCCTCTGGGCCCACTCCAACATATCTCCATGTCCTTCTAATGTTGGGAGCCCCAGAGCTGGATGCAGTATTGCAGGTGGTGTCTGAAGAGATCAGGATAGAATCACCAAATATTGGTGCCAGCATTTCTTTAAAAAAAGATAAAAAAGACCACCACCTGTACATAGTCAAGTTATTAGGTAGCTATATAGCACACAAACAAAACACTTTTTAATAGAACAAAATGCACAGGTGTCTTGATGGAATGCGAATTCCCACAGGATGCTTTAAGGATAGTGAGAAGATTAAATAATCTTGCTCTTTTTAGTCTTTATCTGGGCCTATAGTTTCCATTCAAACATTAATTGACAGCTAATTTTTGATTGATATGAAGACTTTCAGTTCTGCCACCTGAATAAAAGAGCAAAAAAAAAAAAGAATTCCAGGTTCAGGGGTAATTTTTTCTAGGCTTTTTATCTTTCCAGTTACTGTAGCATGTTCATGCACGAAACGGACGCAGTACCATGTAGCAAACTTGTAAAGGCTTGTAATAATTTGTCTGAACTGATGACAAATTTTAGTATGACTCACAAATCTTCACTAATATCCTCACCCATCTCTCGCTTCTATCCATTGTCATGGTGAAAGCGAATGGGTTTAATAACATACAGGACATTTAATTACTTTTTAAGATGAAAAACAATTGAAAAGAGAAGAAAGAGAAAATCCACCAAAACTGTAAGCTGTTTTTTGATAAGCCAAATCAAACTGTTCTTTGAGGAGTTTGTTCTTTTCTCTCACAAAAGCAGTTTGATAAGTGAAATAAGCCGAACAAAAGGTACACTATATATGGTATAGGGTGAGCAAAGGAGAATTGCTACTCTCTGATGTACTGAACCAAAATTCAAAATGTAATGTAGCTCTAAAACATACAGCTCTGGAGTTTGTATGACAGCTTCTGCATTATTCATTGGTACTCCCTTATCTCCCTACAGCGCAGTTGAAAGGATGCTGAAGGCATGATGAGCTTGAGTTGCATTCCTTGTCAGGGTAAACAGTCATTACTGTGTTGAATTGTGTATGTTCTGATATTTAGCCTGAGGAAGTGTAGTTCACCTGGTGTTGCTTGGTGGAATTCTTGGTATTATTGCCTCAGTGTGAGGTTGTCTGTATCTGTAGAGGAAGACCGCTTCCTCTATAGATGTGCTAAGGACCACGTGTCAACACTGTAAATGTTAATTTGTTTGATTTTAGCGTTTTTGATATTTTTTGATTTGCTTTGTTTTTTGTGAGTTACTTTTAACTTGGCAGTAGCTTTCCTCTAGTCCTAGAGAGTTAATGCCCTTTTGTGCTGTGCACATTAGGTGTGCTTCTGGAACACACCTTCCAGTTTAGTTTCATACAAAAGGAACCCAGCTGTCACGCTTGCTGAGTGTATCACCAGGTAAACCAGACCACAAAAAAAGGAGAAAATTGGGAGATTTACTTCAAAAGTGCACTTCCAGTCTGAACTAAATGTAGATGCACACATTATATTCTAAGAAGTACCTGCTACAGACTGAAAAATACCCAGCTCCTTCTGTACTTATTAGAGGTATTATTCAGACAGAAGAAAATGAGAACCCTGGATTTCTTTTGTAAGCTGTCAAGCCAATCTTGCCAGCAATAGCTATTCAGATGACATTGGTAAACCAGCTTGACAAGTTGTAGGGAAGTGAGAGTAGTGCAGAATAAATATCAGTGAATTTCTTGGCCTCATCCCCAGACTGCTCTCCTTCTGAATTGGCCTTCACTTTTTTCTCCCAGGTTCAGCAGATGTTTAGCACAGCAGGGCAGATGTGGGTCTGCAAGACAAGTTGGCAGTCAGTAGTTATTCAGCCAAAAAGAAGTCTCAGAGAGGCAGTGATATAGGAGGTCTGATCAATACAATTTGAGTCTGCTGCATGATATTTTATCAAATCATAGAATTAATTTATGTGGCAGACTATGAAGTCAGCTTTAAGTTCTGTTGCGTATTCTACTCATTTTCAGTTTCAATACGTAAAGGTTATATTAATAAAAGCACTTTTGCAATTAAGTTAGTACTTTTACAATTATTTAATTCAGAGCATTTGAATCCACAAAGACAAGTACAAACCAGGTCTCAGAATGAGGAACCACATGACTGTTGCAACACTATCTTTCCTTAAAAATCCTATGCTGCATTGGAATGAAAGCGCTTGTGAATTACAGCCCCCTCAACTACTCTTAATTACCCTAGAAAAGGTATTCTCTTTCTGTCCTCTCCAGATATACAACTACTGATTATTAGTCAAATAATTCTGTGTCGATCATCCTCATTTGGCAGAATATTATCTGAACATTTGGCATGACAAAGACAATGGAAAAATACACTCTCCCAAGGTTTCTTTTGGTAATTTTGCCAAATGGGGATTCAATGAATGAAGGGAATGCCCATCTTTTGCTCAAAGATCGTATCTTGAGGCCTTTCTAGATTTCTTTATCAAGTGTCTACTCTGCAAACTGTCATCAAAAGACGGGTGGCCAGCAGGGACAAGGAAGTGATTGTCCCTCTTGGCTCTGCCCACATGAGGCCCCAGCTGGAGTACTGTGTCCAGATCTGGGGCCCCAAAACAAGAAAGATGTAGAACTGTTGGACAGTGTTGAGAGGAGGCCATGAAAATGATTAGAGGGCTGGAGCATCTCCCCTATGAAGAGAGGCTGAAGGAGCTGGGCTTGTTCAGCCTAGAGAAGAGAAGGCTGTGGGGGGACCTCATTGCAGTCTTCCAGTCTGTGAGGAGAGCAGAGAAACAAGAGGGGAATCAACTTTTTTAAAGGGTAGATAAGGGCAGGACAAGGGGGAATGGATTGAAGCTAAAGAAGGGAAGGTTTAGATTAGATCTTAGGGGGAAGTTCTTTACAGAGAGAGTGGTGAGGTGCTGGAACAGGCTGCCCAGAGAGGGGGTGGATGCCCCGTTCCCTTGAACCCAACCGTTCAAGGCCAGGTTGGATGGGGCCCTGGGCAACCTTGTCTAGATCATGCCTGGAAGTTGGTGGCCCTGCATGTGGCAGGGGGTTAGAACTCTATGATCCTTGGGCTCCCTTCCAACCCAGACCATTCTATGATTCTATGAATAATGGAGAGCTTTTCAAAACCAGTTAAAAAATATACAGTAAACACCTGGTGAGCTGCCATTCAAAACTTGCATTACACCAGCGGGTGCTTATAACCTGTTTCTGTCCTCCCTACACATGCCTATTATATTTTGCTGCTTATTGCAAAAGGTGTCCTACATTACCTTGCCTCTGCATGCTCTGTTCTGTAGGCGATGAAGGGAAATATCAAAATGTAGATCTTAATATGATAGGATGAAAAAGTAATTTCACTGCTGGAAAACTGAATTGCCCCTGAACATAATCTGTGATACTGAAGTTTCCAAAGTAACAAAGGAAAGCTATTAAATAAATAAATTAGTATGAGCATTGCTTTAATGGACAACTGAACCATTATTTTAATTAGGTTCAAGAGATTAATTGAGCCAAGTTTATCACAAGCCATGGGTGATTCTGGGACAGCTGAGAGAGAGGAGCAGGGCTGGAAAGTAGCTGGGAGGAAAGGGTGAGAAAAACAAATACATTCTTTGCCCTACAACATTTTTAAAAATAGTATCTTGGGTTCCCCAGTAACAAAACTTTCAAAGTATTGATCAGGAGAAGTGGGAGTTTATGAATTTTTCCTGAAAACTTGTCATGGTTTCACCCCGGCTGTGGGTCGAGATCCACGCAGCTGCCTGCTTCTTAAAGTAAAAGAGCAGGGGAAGAGGGAAAAAGGGGGAAACAAGGGAAGGGAAAAGGAAGGGGCAAATAACTCCAAAACCAAGAAACTAAGAGGCCCGTGGGTTGGGATAAGGATAATTTACTAAGATAACAGAAAGATAAAATATAACAATGCTAACAGGACTTCAGAGCAAAAGAATATGAAACTATTGATCCCCAATGCAGTTTCTCCCCGAACCACACAACTCAGGCCGTACCACCCAGAGCTGTCCCGGAACCCGACCGTCCCCCCAAGAAGCACGCGTCCCGCCACCGCCCCTCTTCTTCCTCCCCTCAGCCCCCCGTTATCCTGGGCAGGACGTAATTGGCATGGAATACTCTCTTTGACCCATCTGGGTCACCTGTCCTGGCTTCGCCCCTCCTTTCTCATGAATAGAGAAATAGGAAGAAGCTGAGAAAGTCCTTGACTGTCTGACTGCAACTAAGAACATCAGGGTGTTATCAGCACTGCTTTCATTTTAACTCCCAAACACAGCATTCCATCAGCTGCTACAAATGAAGTTAACTCTATCCTGACTGAAACCAGGACAAAACTCCAATAGAAAATCCTCACTTTGGAGCTCTACATCCTCAAACAGTCCTCAGACTGAAACTGATAAAACAGAGGTGATTCATCAGGCAAGGTATATGTCTACAGCATTACTACCTTCCTCTGAGAATGTTATGACTGGATCACTATTGTCAACAAAGAAACATAGGCACTTACAGAATGAGACTTATTTCATCCTGAAGTAGATATCTCAATGACATCAATGAATCCTGCACCAGAATCATCTGATTCTCCTCCACTGAGGAAGCCTCAAGTAACAATCATGGCTATAGCTATATCACAGTTATGGAAAACTAGGCCAGTGTGCATGACTATGTCAATAATCCAGTTGACTTCTTGAGAGGAAGGTAAATAATAGTAGAAAAGTTGTCATTCACATGCCTTTTCCTCTTCATTGAAGAGTTTTGTTCAAGTCTGGCATTAATTTTGAATTGCAAGTTCAAATTTCTTTGTCTCTTACTCTTAGCTCTCTTAGCTCCACAATGAAGCATCACAAGTGCTAAACAGAAAGGAAAAATCACTTCCTTTGATAGGCATGCTCATGAATCCCAGGATGTGTTTAGTTCCCATCTCTGCAAGGGCGCACAGTGTTTAATTCATTATTCATGTGGTCCCTCCCCCAGGAGACAGTCCTCCACCAATTTCTCCAACATAAATCCTTCCCATGGGCTGCAGCTCTTCATGAACTGCTCCAGTGTGGATCTCTTCCACAAAGTGCAGACCTTTAGGATCAGACTACTCCAGTTTGGGTCCCCCACAGGGTCACAAGTCCTGCCAGAAAAGCTATTCTGGCATGTGTTGCTCTTTCCACGGGGCCACAGGTCCTCCCAGGAGACTGCTCCAATGTTGGCTTCCCACTGGGTCACAGCCTCCTTCAGGTGTCTCCACCTGCTTTAGCATGGCGTCCTCCAATGTCTACCAGTGGGTTCTCTGCTCCCCATCATCTTCCATGGGTGGCAGGGGGACAACCTTCTTCAACATGGTCTTCTCCGTGGGCTACAGGAGAATCTCTGCTCCAGTGCTTGGAGCACCTCCCCCCTCCTTCTTCACTGATCTTGGCATCTGCAGAGTTGTTTCTCACACATCTTCTCACTGGTCTCTCTGGCTACAATTTCTCCTGGGGGTTGGTTTTTTTGCCTTCTGAGCTGTTACCCCAGAGGTGCTACCACCATCGCTGATGGGCTTGGCCTTGTCAGTAGCAGGTCCGTCTTGGAGCCAGCTGGCATTGGGTTTGTTGGACATGGGGAAAGTTTCTGGCAGAAGCCACCCCCTGCTACCAAAACCTTGCCACACAAATCCAAAACACACGGTATGAGCACAGGTTTTTAATTACCTTCCAGCCCTGAAATTCTGCATCCCTGGCGTTGGTTTCCTTGCTTTACTCTCTATCAAATTCTTCCTTTTTCTTAGTATAGCTGATCATGGTTACCTACTGACTTACTGCTGGCTTTGCCATTGAACCTTCTTTACAGAAGAAATTACAGTTCCTAACAGGTGCTGACACCAATCTCATCTGTAATACAGTGATTCAGGATAAGAAACAATAGATCCCAGTTCTAAGAGCAGTAATGTTTCTGTCTCGAAGTAGCACTTAGATCCATCCACAATGGATGCTTTAGAAGTAAATAAGACAGTTAAAGTGAAAGCTGCCTGACACATTTGCAAAATAAAACTTTAATTTTGTTTAGGATTTTGAAGGGAATGTAAAGGAGTCAGGTGCTCAGCTTCCACTGAATTTCAAAGACATTGTTTTCCCCGATTCCTCAGACCCCTTTATAAACTCTTGCTCCCATCTGTATTTTGCATATTTTGCTATCTTAAATGCCATTCTCTACTATTCTTTATCAAAAAGGGAAAGACCAAAATTCAGTTTCCGCCTTTCAGTTCCACAAAGATTTGCAATTTTATTTTCTTTATTTTTTTTCAGTTAGACTAACTGAAAAGGAATGTGTTTCAAGGCTAAAAACACCCAAATTCTACCATACTTTAAGAATCCTAGACTCAGTCAAAATTATCTATAGTCTGTCATCAAAAGTTGTCTAAGATTATGTACTTTTTTTTTTTGACTAATTCAGTCAAATTCATAGTAAAATGAGAAAATCAGCTTTATTGGCTTGCTTTATATGTGTACATTTTTCGCTTATACTTACTCTTAATTCCATGTGTTATGCATGCAGACTTTTTACAAAAGACTCTACCCTTTTAAGTTTTAAATCCCATTTCATTTAATTTTGGCTGCATGCAATTTACTCATCAGTTTCTAATTTACATGAGGAAATATGTTTTTCCTCCTAATCTGGCCCCCAGAAGACATCTTGTTCTCCTGCGTGCAGCAGTTAGACTTACAACATATGGAATGGGTGAGAAATGAGATGTATATATGCAGTGGAGATCATATTGAAAGGTTGAAGGAAAGTACTGTATTTTCTCAGTCTTTTGACTCTCAGCCTCATCCATCAGTTTGGCTCTCTCCTACAGCAGGAATTATGTAACAATTTTAATTCTCCATTTGGGCTTGGATTTCTGTCTTTATAAGGATGCTGTGTCAATCTGATCTTTTCAACAACACATTGATTATGTTCTACGAATACAGTTTCTCCAGTGCTTAAAAACTTGATGGAAAATAATTACCTTGTAAAAAGTTTTTTATTTTGTTTGAGTCCAATACACTAAGACACAGAGTTTTAACCTGCATTACTAATACTCTTTCTTGGATCTTTTCCAATGCATTATTGAGAAAAATGCTATGACTCAAAGACAGCTAGATCCATCTTTTGCCCTCCTCCACATAGTCTCTCTGGCTATATCTGTGTTACTAAATAAAACAACACAGGAACCAAAGGGCCGTTGGTATGATACTGCTTGCATCTCTGCATCAAAATTCTCATCATAAAGGAGGTCACATACAGCTACTGGTACTGGAAACAGTCTTTGGCAATATTAGCCCCTCAGCAATAGCTACACACTGTTTAGTACAGTACTAGTTGTTCTGGTCAAAAACTTGATAGGGACTATGAAAATTATTAAATAGCATTGATGAATGCTGTTTGAGTTGGCGCTCATACCCAAACCCTGAATTTGTCTTAGTAGCTAAAATATATTTACCCTCAGTCCTCTTCTAAAGGTGATGATCCTTTTCCTTTTTTTCTCCTGACTGTAATTACACTTTGTTTTCCTGTTTTTATAATGGACCTAGAGCACTATAGCTTTAAGTTCATGAAATACAATGCAGCGCTTGGTGAGGTGCAGTTCCAAGCTAAGTTGTGTGAACCTTATCTGGACTTATATCAGCCTAACCTCTCATGAGTGGATTTTCTAGCTCTGCTCTCCACGAGCTGAGTAAACATTGTGTTGTGCTCTGTTGCCTGGTTCAAAGCTTTTCTGTGTCATTGCTACTGTACGGTAATTCTGGGTTTGATACCTGCAGCTCTTTCCTTTCTGAACCATTTTGATGAAGAACTGAGGGTCAAAGAACTTTCTTATGCCAAAGTAATTTTAAAAATTAAAAGTAGCACTTAAGGGAGAACACTAACACATGACCCATGGGCCAAGCAAACAGATTCTCTGGCCATACTCAAATGTCCAGGATGTCTGCCTGAAGTGCTCCTCACTTTTAGTCTAGACATAATTTCTCTCTCTCTTTTTCTTTTTTGGCTTTGTTAGATATGAGACAATTTGGCAAGCTAGTCTGAAGGTCAAGTCAGTCTCCTCAGAGCCTTTGGTTCCACAGTCCTGAAACATCTTATCTTCTCAACAGTTCTCCTAGATCATGACTTTATTTTCCAACTTGTCCCCTCAACAACCCTCCTGATTTAAATTCAAATAGTTAGATAATAGCCCAGTGTTTAATGCAGTGCTCACATAGTTTATACCACCACAGAGGAAAAGATATCTGGGGATAATATAAAGCTTCTAGATTTGAGATAAACTGCCCACAAACCTTTGGATTTGTGTCAATGCTCGTTTTCTCTTCCCCCTCAGAGTAGACTGTCCAGAACAACCATCAACATAACAGGGGGTTATGTTCCCATAGCATTCTTCTTTAACCTTCATATATGGCAGTATCCTCACTAGGAAGTGTAACTAAAGACTCCTTTTCAGACTTCATGTGCACTAAATTTCTGTTAAAACCACATAGCTTTGTGCTTTAGCACAAAGAGGTTTGGCACTGATTTCAGTAAGAAAGAACAAGATATTTTAGTGTACAGTCTGTGTTATGGATATTTACCATAAATTTATTTATGTTGGCAGGTAAAGAATAGCATAAAGAATTTACTATCCTCCTTTTCACCAGTAGTTAATATAATAGACATGGACAAAAATACGTCTAACTATGAGATTTATTGAGAAAAACTTGAATGAGGATATAGTCTAATGGTTTGGAAACCTAGTTGGAAACTACATTAATAATTTCATAAATAAGTCCATTACTACCCCAATGAACTCAAATTTAAAATTTCCCAGTCTTAAAGGCCATTGCAGCATTGCTACAGGTAGTGAAATATTGACATGATGCAAATGGAGCCTGCATAAATATCTTAGATAAAATAAATGGAGAATCCTTGTCAGATTTCTGTTAATAAAGCAATTGATATGTAACTCTCATGTGTTCTGCAAAACACTCTGTCCATAGTTGAAGAATGATGTAAAGGAATACATATGACAAGTATGTTACTATGGATTCCTATTTGTGAAAAGGCAACTTTTGAAAAGGCAGCAGAATGAGCATATGTCCTTATGTTGGTTATGAGCCAAAACAGACAGTAATTAGTATTTATAGCCTTTCATTTATATGTATACTTACTAAACACTGAATGTACTAAAATACTAATGTAAAGATCTGATGATGTCAGTTGCCTAAATCTCTTCAATCACAAGAGATATGTACTCTCAAAAAAAGAGTATAAATGCCCATTGTCACCAGGAGGCAAATTAATTACACATCATTAACACTGTTTAATCGTTTTCTTTGTAGCTTTGTACAGTATGCAATCAATTTTAGTCCACAATTTTTGCCTTGTCTTTACAGCTATAGTAATATTTAATCACAGTTGCGAGGCCAAGGGAAAAAAATAATATTGTTGAATATGAACACTGAGTTAAATAGGAAAAAAATAGCTGCAAGAAAAGAGAGGGAACTTATTTTTAACCAGTCAGAAAATGCTTTGATGTCAAAAGCCTCTCAAGTTAAAATACTTAATATAGGCAATACATTGAAAACCATGTGCCTGTTTGGTGGAAACCTGCTCAGAATCTTGAAAGTTGGTCATTGATGTGCTTGATTTGCTGTGATGTTTCAACATAGGCTCTGAGGTAAAAGATTTGGCCCTTTTTTACCTGAAGAGTCAGATCTTTAGAAAGTAAAACTCAAATTATGTCTGACCTGTATATCGTAGCAGCTTGAACAGCAGTAACTCTGACTGTGGGTATTATTTTCTTCCAGAATGAAAAAAAATTACATCAGTACAACTTGTGGCTAATATGAGAAAAGACTTAAAGATTTCAGGCTACAATGGATTTATTGCTTCCTTTGGATGCTTGTTGCAGTCGCCAATTACCTTCAGAATTAGGAGTATACTTTTTTTTTTCCAATTAAAATTTTTGAAAAAAACTCACAAAAAACAACCAACCACACTAAGAGACATTAGAGCTTGCCAGGCATGTGACAGCTAAATGAACATGGCCTCTAACACTGTGTTTTCACCTTGGTACATAATTTTGAACTGCTGCAGTCAGCTCTTGCTGATAGCTCTTGTAACCCAGTATACGTATTTTCATCCTGTGTAATCTATGTAGCTTAAATGCTTCAAGCAGAATTCTTAAAAATGCCTACATTTACAAAATCTTTTTGGTTTCCAGATCTTTTTAGTTCTATCTTCAAATGATAACAAGCTGGGAATTATCTTTATATGAAGGAAATTTCCATTGATGAGTTAAGGGAATAAAGATAGTACTAATTGGTTGCATAATATTAAAATAGCTGTAATATACATGAAGGCTCAGGCTGTTAATTAAGATAAATTGTGAAAATAGTCATACAGACTATAATTTCCATGTAGACTTTAAAAGCAAGAAAATTATCTTGGTGAAGCAAAAATATATGATAATAAATTCATCTGAGAATCTGACTCTGCTCTGATAGTTCAAAATATCTGCTAGTTGGCAGATGAGTTTTGGCTTCTCAGACTTCTTTCTATCCCCAGAATTATGTCTCTACATTTTCTTCACAGATAGTGATGGGCACTTCTAGAAGACAATTCTGAACACTTACCTTATGCAATAATCAGGTTAAAACTCAGGATAACCTGTTAAGAATCTACCACTCTCCCAGCCCATGTAAACTCAAATCAAAGATATAGGGGACATTTATACCTTACTTTTAGTTACATCTTACTCATGAGTGAGGGCTTGGTGGACTGAGACTGATTGTTAGACTGATGCATCAATTGTGATACTTACTGTTTTCAAGCGTTTAAAAAAATGCCGAAAAAATAAGTTATATATCAGAAAACAGGATCAGAATAATCCACATTTAGTTAAGTCTCATCCCCTGCATTTTTCCTGACTGAGTGCTGCTTCCTCACCACATTTCCCTCACCCGTCTTTCCATTTCTCTAGGAATAGTTCTTCAACTCCCTCCCTTGGAAACCTATTCCACTGACAAGCTGTTATCACTAGGATATATTTTGATGCTGATACAACTGCCAACCCTTCCTTTAAGACTTGTATATCACCAATATGTTGTAATGACTGCTGACAAGATGTAGTTGCACGAACCCTACTGGGATGAGGGAGCTGCAGTACTAGATAGTGTTAGGGTAAGAAAAAAAACCATTATGCATGCCTAGTTAAACCTCACATGGTTCAGTGGAGATCTCATACATTCTAAGAATACTTAACAAATGCCCACTGGCTTACAAGTCCATGTCTACTCTTCCAACTGATGTGCATTTATGCATCTGTTTCATCTGAGAGTCTCCAAGTAGTTCAGAACTTAAGCTGGTCTGCATGCCTGTAAGACAGATAGAAATGATACTGCTTTTAATGGACAGATGAGAAAGAGAAAACATTGGATAATATTTCACACTGGTGAGGGAACAATTTCTCTAAGCTAAAAGAGATGTAAAGTATGGGTGATTTCACAGGGCTAGCGAGGTTCCTGAGCTCAGTGTTTCTGCTCTTGTCTCTCACCACAGGAAGACAGTGAAGGAGTAAATACAGTGTCCTTCATCCTTCCCTTCTGGAGGTGTTGGTGCTGTGATTCAGTTTCAGACATTTGTGCCCTGTGCCTCATTAGAACAGTCTGTGTCTCTGAGTCTGTCTTCTCCCTGCTGCTGTTCCTTGTGTCCTGGGTTTGGACTTGTCTGCTGAGTGAGGCCAGATCTCCCATAAAAACATCACATTTTATTTAGAGTTACTCTAGGGTTTATCTAGGGTTATTCTAGCCCTCACATTTCTAGTATCATATGGTCTCTTCAATATCCAGTATCACCATACTCTAGGTTTTGTACCATCCATGCTTCCTCATTTCCATCCCACCCAATGTCACTCAAACATTGTTTCAATATCTCATCCCCCACTTAACATCTTCCACATCCTTCACATCTGGTAGTATCATTCCAGCCTTCTCGCTGTCCTTGGATCATACTATTCCACCATCTTTGCCTATTCACCACTCTCCATAGCTAAAAATGACAATCACAACTTCATAGCCCCTTTAACTGCAATCTCAGCTTTATGCAGCTGTACTAACACTCTAGTCCTTTGACTCTGCTATAGTAGTTGTGAGACTATCCTGGTCAGTCCCAAGTAATCCCTAATGACTGTGACCACTCTCTCTTCATCATCTTCACTGCTAAAACCTAACTCTTAGGAATTTTTTATGCCTACAGGAAGCAAAATTATTGTCTACCTGTAATCTAAAGCTCATTGAATATGTCACATAGCAAATGTGTGCCACTATTAAAATGCCTGTTACAGCTCTCTCTTTTGAGAGGTGAAGAAAATTGTTGATTTTCTCTGCTGCATGCCATTCAAAGAGACAAGCTGAGCAGTTCACTGGTTATTACACAGAAAAATGAGCTTCCTGGATTACAGTTTACCACTGCTGGAATATTGGTGGTAGTACATTAGTGGAATTTTTTTTTTAAAGGCAAAACAACTTTTTGTGTTCAACCGAAAGTTACGGGAGACTCTTACCATCACAGTCTGATTGCCACTTTTTAGTATGTTCTTACCAAATACCGTCTTTTGGCTGCTGAAAATGAAAGGCTACAGAATGTGGAGGGATGCTGGCCTTAACCACGATATCTGAATGCCAATATACTTAAAAATTCTCCAAAATATTTCAATAGATATTCAGTGCACACTGGTCTGATGTGTGAAGATAGACCTTTTAGATATTTAGATCTGTAGATCTGCATCATTATCAATTAAGTGGTTACTGACTGTTCATCCACTTGAAAGAAAGGACAGAATGAATTGAGAAGCTGGGTACTATCTTTATTTAGATCAGTATGTTCATTTCTCCAAGTAAATTACAGGGGAAAACAAACTTTATGAACTAGATTGCTAGGCACTGATTGCAAGAAATGCTTGACTAAAGAATGAACTGAATTTAGATGAGGGGGTTTTGGTCCATAATTGAGGAGCTGTACATTGAGCTTGTCTCTTACATTGAGAGTTCTTTGTGTGACAGCCTGTGGGTGGCCCATGGTGTACTGATTGAATTTATGTGGTAACCTTAATGGGGAACAGAAAGAAGAAGATGTCATTGTGTTTTCCATAAAAGATTATATTAGTGGAAGAAGTAGCACTCTCATATGTTGGCAGTATAGACAAATTTTTCAGCCAAACTCCCAGTGAACTTGGTGGCAACTTTGCTAAGTGACAACTGAGAAATGCAGTTGCATGCTGTCTCGCTGACAAACATGTACTTATGAAACAAGGGAATCAATCACTGTGGCAACTTTTGTTTTATCCCCTAAGGGTTCATTAGTGTACAAGGATAAAACCACCATAGAAATAATGTTTCCCTTGACATATCTGTCCATTCCCTCTTGCCCCATCCCTGATCATATGAGGAGAATGAACTGAACAATTACTGGGTCAAGAATCCATTTTTGGGGACTTCACAAACGAACTATTCACAGCCAATTAGCCCTGTGATATGCTTTAAAGTCTATGAGTAGTTATTCCTGTTTTTGTTGAAATTAATGGTCAGCCTCCTTTTGATGTTGGTGGCACGAGAACCCCGAGCACTCTACATGAGCCATGTCATATGGAAAGCTGGAAACCTGGAGAACAACAGGGAGCAAAAGCAGGAAGTTATTTTGGGTTCAAAACCTAATGTCTTCAATAAAGCTCCTTTGTGCTTTGGAACTGCTAAATGGGGGAAAAGAATAAGTTATTTTCTTTGATCCCTGTCTTCAAATCACTGGCATAGCTAATCTGAATCTGCTGCCACAGCCATTACACTTCACTGCTTGCTGCCCGGAATTCTTTCCACTTGAGACTTTGCATACCTAGAGGTACCTGTCAACTAGCTTTCACCTGTCTGACTTCCTGCTCTCCTTCCTTTTGGCCTGCTCATCATCCCCACCTGGCTCCAGACCAAAACAGGAGGAGAACTGATACACAACCACTTGAGGTAAGGTGGTTGCCAGATGTAGCTGGCAGCAGCCCTGTGCAGGGGCAGGTTATGTGACTGAAAGGTACTTCCATGATTTCCCTCTATGGCCAAAGAGAGAGAAGAAAAAAGCCCCAGTTATCTAGGATGAGATTCAGCTGCATAAACAGGGTTCTGGTTGCTACTGAGGTGTCACCTTCATGTGCAACACAGGTATATTGCAAGAGCTACAGGGGACCCACTCCACTCTAGAGCACTTATGACCAAGCTGGATACTACCTTCATTTTAACACTGCGTTATGGTCATAAAATGGACATAATTAATAAGCAGAGCCCAAGATTTAATGTTGGTCTAACTGAAATATTAGCTGACCTTCACTGAGTAGAAAGTATGTGTCTGTGTGTACGTGCTTATGTGTGCGATGTGCTTGTGTGTGCAGGGAGTGTCCTACCATATCACAGCCTGCACTCTTCACTAGGAGAACCATGATGGTGATGGCAAGGATTTCTTTCCCCATTTTTTTCTAGTCTTGCATCTGAATCAGTTTGGTTTAGGTGTTTTTAACACAATCTGCCTACTGGCTTTTTCCTCACTGAATTGCAGCTCATGTCATACTCTCTTCAAATGCTCTTTTTGTTAACCCTGAAACTGTTTGACCTGACCCACAAGGCTGCCTACATTCACTGAGGGACCACTATGTTCATATTTTTATTCTAGGATTATAGAAAGTTCCTTATGCACTGGAAAGCTGCTTGCTTCTTCTATCTATTCATTGACACTAGGGTTACACCACACAATTTACAAAGCCAAACTAAAACTGAAACAAGTTCTGGCAATTGTCAACTGACTACTATGCTACTGCAGATAATATGAGTTAAAATCAACTCAAGCCAAGGCAGCCCTACACTGTAAGGCAAACAAAAAGATTGTAGCCTTTGACCAGTAAGAGAGAATTTATATGTATAGGGATAGAATTTCACATTTACTAAAACAACACCGTGTGTCTGTATTCAGGCAACAGAATCCTTCCCTGGCTGGGAAATTACCTCACCTACCTGATTATGAAAAGGATATGAATATGCCTCCTGCTTCTCTTTACAGTCCATACAATCATGGGGAAGACATATGTTAGAGCACAGAATTATTTGTATTAGTGTGCTTTCTTTATAAATCTTATATATACCTCAGACTGTCAGTCTGAGATCATCCAGCTTGAATTCAGATAGAATAAATAGGACTTGTCAAAATCAGGAATGAATGGTAGAACAACAGCAGGAATGCAGAGCATCCTTTGAAACCAAAAAAAACATAGAACATCCTTTGAAAGAAATAATGATGGAAGTGGCTTATACTAACACTGTTTGGCTTGTTCAGCCTGGAGAAGAGAAGGCTTCAGGGGGACCTTATAGTGGCCTTCCAATACCTGAAAGCTAGAGAAGAACTGGTCACGAAGGCATGTACCAATAGAACAAGGGGTAAGGGCCATAAACTCAAAAAGGAGAGATTTAGGTTGAAGGTCACTTCCAACCTCACACATTCTATGATTCTGTTATGGCTGAGAGGAAGACTGCTGGTCTTTGGAGAGAGAAGCGAGAAAAAGTGCCAGATGCTGTCCAGCAGCTGAGGAACGAATTATGAAGATCTGCAGCTCACAAATAGCTGTTGAAACTATAAGGAAAAGGAAGATCCCAAGGTTAAATCAGATCACTAAAAGCCTAGAGGGTAAAAAAATAGTAACATGTAAACCTAAGTTTTCCCACTGAATGCTGTATTTCTTTTAGTGTTATGATATTGCTTTTGCTCTGAAGAAACAACCTCAGAAAGACTCGGAAAGGAAATTTTGCAAGTTCCAGTCTGCTTGCACGTGGCTGATCAACAAATGTCTTTGCTGAAGTTAGGGGCTAGTTGGAGAGAGCAGCAGAATTGTGTGGGCTTGTGAAGAAGGAGAAGTAGACATGCAGAGAGGTTCCTTAGAGTCCTTAGAGGCTGTGTCAGAAAGGCAGTTCTAGTTCAGGGCTGAAATAAAAACATGGTAGGTCCCCCACTGTTTTCTCTGAATTCCACTTGGGAAATGCTACCAAGATCTTCACAGAATCTAATTTGCCCCTTATCTTGAAGACATCTTTATATTTAATTAACCTGTATTTATATTTAGTAAACCTTAACAAAAAACACAATCAAGAAACCCATTAAATATCTGTGATTGAAAAGATCTAAAAGAAAAAAAAAAAAGCAGTAGAATTAGATAAAGAAGCAAGTTTATTTATTTTCTTACAGAAACATAGCCTCCCATTTTCAAACATCCAGCATTTTTAATTTTTTTTGAAATTGAAAGCCTGCTCAGGAAAAAGGAATTTTCTTCAGTAATACTGCCATTCAGGGACTGCTATAATACTTATTTAAACACTTCAAGTTAAGTACTGATTACTATGAGAAGTCCACTGGCTGTATCGGAAGTGAATTACTTTGAATGGAGGATTTGAGATGTTTAATTTCTATGGCAACAAGCATTGGAACAATGCTTCGATTTAGGACAATTGACTTGTAGAAATATTATTAATAATTTTGTACTTTAGAAATAAATGTATCATATCCAAAGATCTCAAAATACTGCTATTCTGAAGAGAAACTAGCAGAATTGTTCTTTGGGTATAAAAAGCACACAGGTGGCTGTCGCAAGAGAATAGATATGTTGGCCCTCCCCAGTGCCACTATTCCATGTCTTTTTTCAGACCCTATAGTTCACCAATGGTTTGAAACTAGTAAAATAAATAAGTATTAATATATAAAGAATTTATCAGTGACATTCTGAAGGCTTCGCATAATCACCCTGAAGGCAGAAGATAGTTTAGGATGAAGCTTCTTTCCTTAGACCTTTACATCATATTGGAAATAAGGTTATTTTGTCAGTGGACGTCCGTCAGACCTTGTCTACTCTTTGTACTTCTTCATTCATCTTTGAAAGTTCAAGTCCTGACAGCTGAAAAATTGTCACATCTAATTTTCTTGATCCCTGAATGACATTCTACTGACTTCAATCAATCACTGATAAGCATAAAATCTACTAGTATCTATGACAGTTAAAACAAATGAGTGCCATTATCAGCCCTATGTATAACCCTATTGCATGCCTTGTAACAGTAATAGATTTAGGGACCTCTGCACTAAGGAGCTATAGAATCATAGAATCACAGAATCATAGAATATCCTGAGTTGGAAGGGAACCCTAAGGATCATCAAGTCCAACTCCTGGCTCCACACAGGGACAGCCAAGTCACAGTATTGGATTGAGTGCATCGGTCCAGACACTTCTGGAACTCAGTCGAGTTCAGTGCTGTGACTCCTTCCCTGGGGGCTCTATTCCAGTGCCTGACCACCCTTCTCAGCACAGAACCTCTTCCTAACATCCAACCTAAACCTCCCCTGTCACAGCTTCATGCTGTTCCCTTGGGTTCTATCCCTGGTCACCAAAGAGAGGAGATAGTGTCTGCCCCTTTGCTCCCCCTTGTCAGGAAGCCACAGACCGTGATGAGGTCTCCTCTCAGCCTCCTCTTCTCCAGGCTGAACAAACCAAGAGACTTCAGCCTCTCCTCATAGGACTTCCCCTCCAGACCCTTCCCCATCCTCACTGCCCTCCTCTGGACACTCTCCAGTAGTTTTGTGTCCCTCTTGTACTGTAGTGCCCAAAACTGCCCCCAGGACTCAAGGTGAGGCCACACCAGTGCAGTGTAGAGCAGGACAATCCCCTCCCTGGATCAGCTGGCCATGTCAGGCCATGACAGGATATATTTGGCAAGATACCAAAGTAATAGTTTCTGTGCCCTTTTTCTCCCCCACAGGCAATACAAGGATTTCATACCAGCTATTCCAAACTAGCCAGGTTCCTCCAAATGATATGGCACTGATTTAATTAATATTGATTTATTTACTTGCTGGTTTATGAGCTTTACAGGTATAATTTGGCTGTGCTTTCTACCTATACACTGGCTGTACTGTGTGTCTACCACACTTAGAACCTTTATGTTCCAAAGAGACTGTATGCCTCCCTGTAAATTACATGAATTCATAACATGGGAGATCGAGAAAAAAAAATAATCAGTTGTGCACTAATTTTTTGGGAGCTTTTAGCACTTTGACCCAGACAGATTTTTATTTCTGCCCCAGTAGGCCCATGTAAACAGGGGTACATATGCTAACTGGCTGTTGGGATTAGATTGAAAGAAAAGACAATGTTAATATTAGCCTCAAGGCTGTAGAAAATAATAGTCTTCTGCAAAATATTCTGTCAAGACATAGTTTATTAAAAATATGATTAGTATCAGCTGCTAATAGGAGGAGTAGTGTGAGAAAAGTGTTACTTATGCTGCCAAATCTATTTACACCTATTTAAAAGTGTTACTGAATTAAGTGACTTAGAAACAGGCATAGATTTAATGCTGAGTGTTCAGCTTTCCTTGGTAATAAATAAGAATTTGTTTAAAATGGCAAAGCAGTTTCAAAACAAACTGTAGAGGAAAAATTCATACCTGGCAATTCATCCTGTTTTCCCTTCTGAAGAAGCACTTTCTTAAAAACTAGAAAGGTTTTCTCCCTTGGGATAGTAAGGGACAGGCCACTAAATAACATTTAATATCAAAATACTATTTGTGTATTTTTGTTATTTTTAAAATATTTCTGGAGTGGTTTTAAAAGCTTTTTAATGAACGCTGTATCACAATGACAGTTTATAGCAGATCCAAATAAATGGTGTCCCTGAGAATGTACATGCCAATCTGAATGGCTATCATGTTAATCATGTCTAGATATGAATATGATCTGATTAATTTTAAGGTAGAAATTTACACAATTAATTTTTTAGACATTATTGCAATTGTTTTTAATATATATGTATTATTTTTTCCTGGTTTAACCTGTATGCTCTTAAAAAAATATATGTTTTAGTAAGAAGATTCAAAAGTTGAAATAAGAGGGAGTCATGTTCAAGGCATTCAATATTTTCTACAGATAAGAGCTGAACTCATAAAAAATTGAACCCACCTCTGCTTGGCCACTGCTAGCAAATTCTATTACTATAGAAATCAGACACCACTTCACCAGGGTTTCTGTCATCGGTGACTGAATGAGTGAGTGCAGTCCTAAGAAGATTTCAGCAGAAACATAATTGGAATAACCAAATGTTACAGGATTTGGTTTTTTTTAAGCCATGGACTTCTGTCATCTTTTGTACTGAGATACTGATTACGCTTTTCAGTAGAAAAGTCCTCAAGCTGATTCCAAACTACTATGCCCTACTTTGTGAAAGAGGAGGCCCAGATACTTTCTTAGGCCTTTAAATAGCCTATAAGCTCTCTTGTTATCCCTGTCTGTATAACTTTTCTGTCTACACTGTCTTTCCATAGATATGGAATGTGTCACAATTTTTTTAACTGTGTAATGTTTGTCTTGGAGGAACATGTGAACATCAGTGCAATGAACTAGTTTGTTGGTTATGAAAGCATCACAGAATCACAGAATCACAGAATCACTAGGTTGGAAAAGACCTCTGAGATCATTGAGTCTAACCATGATACAGTATTCATTGAATCTCAGACCACGTATACATATAAAAGTAACAATCTATGTTTTTTCTGGAAATTCTAACCAGATTAAGAGCCCATTGTGTCAGATTTGCCATAAGAAGTCCATGTCCCTCTCATAACACTTGTCTCTGCTGAGGATGTCTCTTGGCCCATTCCATATTGTGAACCCATACTTGCCTGGAACACTTGCCAAACCTGGGCAAAACCGTGTGAGGGAATATGGTTACAGTTAAATAGTTCAGCCAACAGTGGGCCCATGTTTGAATCCATGCATTCACATTATCTCACTTCCTGGTACACAGGAGCTCAATGTAAAAATGTTGAGATAGACATCACATTGCTTAGATGCAGAGATTTCAGTTCTAGAAACAAGTCGGAGTGAAGAATTTGAAGAAGCACAAAGTGTATTTTCAGTAGAGAAGTTTCAGGATGTGAAACTCCACACAGAACAATGAAGAACCAAAAAGCTGGAAACGCAAAATTCTGATTTCACTCTGATGGTGATCAAACAGCAGAGCAAGCTGCACAGACAAATTGTGAAATCCCCATCTCTGATGATATTTAGCTTGAAAAAGCAAGGCCTCGTCAATCCAGTCAACCGCATGATCTCCAGCGATCAATTATCCTTTGATTCTATGAAACAAAGACTGGTGCTATTGGTGGAACACAGCTGAGGCTTGTCCTGCTACTCTTTTACTTGGTTTCAAAGCCTACAGACATGGATTGATACACTTGTAGATTACTCCAAATCCCACTCCCCAACACCACAGGTACAATGTAGAGGACCATGACTGTGATGACCTTGGGGGAAATGAAAGCCTCAACTTGGCCTAAGCTAGTAACTCATAAACCAAGACAGTTTGCACACTGGCAGAACCTACTGACAGTAAATTAGAGTGTGGAAAAAAGCCTGTGCATACTTTCTCTTTGAAAAGCTGAGTCACACCATGAAGGTGGCTTTTATGACCGTGCAGGATGTTAATTTACCTGTCTTAATCAAGGCCCAGTGCTTACTGCATCCTGCTGATGCATGCTGCTTTGATATGCCCTCCAGATCATCTGCCCTTTGCTGTACTTACATGGGATAAGTCCTTTGGTGACATTTCCTTCACTCAATTTATAGTGGTACACACCATTGGATGTACGCAGAGCTGCTTCTGAAGCTGTGTTTTTGCCTTCTTCAAAAATGCCACCTCTCATTTGATATGTTAATTTCAGAACCTAATGATGTTTTAATTAAAATAATTGGAGTTCATAATCATAATTCCTGATCCTCAAAACGGAAGGGGAGTAATGGTAGCAAATTAAACACAGTTATTCAATTCAGTATATATATATATATACTGAATGCATGAACTCTTCTTAATACAAATACTAGCTATGATCTGGCTAATTAAAAGCAATTAGCATTAAAAAACTCTTGTAAGTGAGCTGAAAAAAGAATGTTCCTATTTTCCTTTCTGATAACATGAAAGGACAGCTTACCATTCTTCTGGAGCTCTTGAAGAGTAACCAAGAATAGAGTCTGGTCAATTTGTTTACTTAGGTTTAAATATGCTTGTGTAACAGTGACATCAGGCCGATATTGATGACTGTTGCTGTGACCCTGATTCAGGAAAGTGTACTACTCACTGTGCAGTGCACTGAGATGTGCGCAGTAATTAAATGTTTTGAAGAACTGGGATATTGTAACATAATTTCTTTAGGATATAAAGACCCGATTCAGCCGAGAGTTTAAATACAAGGTCCTTCCTTCCTTCCTTCCTTCCTTCCTTCCTTCCTTCCTTCCTTCCTTCCTTCCTTCCTTCCTTCCTTCCTTCCTTCCTTCCTTCCTTCCTTCCTTCCTTCCTTCCTTCCTTCCTTCCTCCCCTTCCTCCCCTTCCTCCCCTTTCTCCCTTCCTCCCTTCCTTCCCTTCCTTCCCTTCCTTCCTTTTTTTCTGTCAGCTTCTAGAAGAATAAACCCCTCATTATTTTACGTGTCTCCTGCTAAGAAGAAAAGAGATGAAAATATGATCAGAGAACACTGTTTCAGATAGAAAATGTCTTTCTTGTAAATGAAGTTACCATTGCTGGATCTAGAGATCTGAGACCTTGATAAATATTTTAGGATTAAAAGAAGAACATTTACCATGCAGACTATGATGTGTATTATTAGTGGGCCTGCTGTCTGACCTAAATCGAGAAGTGAGGAGAATGCTGATTGCTGGTAGATTCTTAGCTTAAATGTGCTATTATGTATAATTCACTCTATATAACTTGTATAAAAACATGTTAGTCAAAATCCACCCAAAAGGTATTTTGATAAACAGGATTAGCTTATTTTAGAAATAAAAGCAAGAGGTATCAGGCTGGAATATTTTGGAATATTTCCTTTTTTTGTTGTTTTTTTTTTTTGGATTCTATAACTCTTCCTTAAAACATTTCCTAGTATATAGCACAGAAGACATTTGCTTATGATAAATACATACTATATTCCGTATTGAAGCTATTGATCCCACATGAAATAAGGTCTGTACTATTAAAGTATAATTCCCTTGTGTCTTTGTCTCAATTCCCAATGGTATTACATTGAAAATGAGAGGTACTATGGCCTCAGACAACTACTAAAATGATCCTGTAAAGAAAAATGACATATAGAAATAATATGAACTGCTTTAATAAGATACATTCGATGAACAAGAGCTTCTGGACTACGTTACCTACTAATAGAAACCTGCTGACAGCAACTTAGAAACTCATGCAAGACAATGCTGATTTCACCTTTAAGCGATCACACTGAATTATTTAAACATAATTGCCTATCAGATGATGTGCAGAGTAGGTCTGATTTTTCTGCACAAGACTGAATGTTTTAAACCATTAATCATACCCCACTCAACCTCACTTGCAGATGACTCCACTTCTCAGATATGTGGGGATTTGTGGGATCTTTTTGTCCATGCTTGCTGGGATCATGCATGCTTGTTTCTACTGCAATGTACCTAGGATGGTACCCATTGACAAAGATAGCAGGTAGTTGGGGCTGAAGTCCTCTAAGGTCTATATGAACATGGTTTGATGATGTGGGAGTGTAAATATCCCCCATAAATTCTCTGTTCTCCACCTTAATAAAAATACTTTGTCTCCAGTGTGCTAACTTCAGGCTTTGAGATTACAGCCCGAGTTCTTTTTCTGTTAGGGTGTCAGAATGTATTCTTTACTCTTCAAAGATGTTAAAAACATGCCTTGCTATTGGTGTTAAACCAGTAGGGTTATTTAACCACTAGACCTCTTTATCTGCAGAGCAGGAGTAGACTCCATCCCATGGTGCTTTTGAGTTAGGACTGCCTGCATAGGTCAGTCAGACCCTCTGGGACCCATGAAGGGGATTATACTCAGTTGCCTATATTGTGCTAGCAGTGATATCAGAGGAGGTATAAAGATTTCTGGCCTCAGAGACCTCTCAACTTCTTGCTCAGTGCCTCAGAGGCTCATGCTCATGGGGTGCTGGGGAAGATACTCCCCGTGCCTTCCCTTTTGCCCACCATCTGCTGCAGAGGTTGCATGAGAGACTTTTAAAGTCACCAGAATATTTTCTGCTCAGTTAATTTGCTAAAAACCTAGAATGTGTAATACTCCCTGCCCAGTTATCCAGCCACCAATGCTTTTGTGGCAGGAGAGACTGAACAGTTGTGACAAGTTATTAGTGTACACCTATTGTGTTTCTGCAACCACCCAGCAGAGAGAGAAACTGAATTTCAGTGTTTGCACAGAAACCCCAGAGGAAATGTTATGATTTGCTTCTGTGTTCGGTAAGCTGGAAGAAACACAGAGGAAATCTTATCTGAGTGAAATTCAAATGATACAGTGTTATAGGAGCCCAGCAATAATTCACCTAAAACTTTTGTGTGCTTGGTAGAGGATTTTCATTTAATTAGATTGATGGATGGTGTTTTGAAATTAAAATTTAAAGAGCAAAATAAGTACCAGGCCTGCAGTTTGTCAGAAGAAACATGTAGAGAGGAATGAAGTATCTCTGTCACCATAAGACAGTGAAGATAAAATGAAGTTTCAGCTTGTATTTTCACTCCTTTATGAATGAGGTGCAGTAAGATTTCATTATAGTCATTCCTACAGTCTTGACTTCTGCAAACACATGTGTTTCTGCTGGAATCTCAATAATGCAAGATGGTATTGAGCATGTAAGTCTGTTCATAATCAGTGTAGAAAAAATGTGAATTAATGATCTTCTTACTGAATTGAAGGAATTCTTAGCATGACCACAGGAGATTTTACTTGCTAACACTTCTTCCTTGTAATTCATAGGTAAAAACCTGACTGGAGTACTCATTTACTCTCCAGAAGCGCTACTTTAATAACAAATGTTTTATTGTTTGGAAGAAAAAATACAGGCTTGAACTAATAGAAGCCACATGGAAAGTGGAGCAGGTATTAATTGAGAGATATTCTGGTAGCTTTTTGACTGTGATGCAGTAATTATTTTTAAAGAATCACATGCTTCCTCATAGGAGAGACAAGAGAAAAGGAACAGTTAGGGACATAAACTGCTAGTGAATTAGGAGAATTAGGAGAATAATTTTTATCTCTCCAAATGACAGAAATATACAAAATATTAAAAGCTTTAGGCTGTTTTCTATTTTATTATTTGATATTTTTATGTTATTAGTATACTCAATAGCATTTCTATTAATATTTTTGATAGCATTTTTAGTAGCATCATTAGGAAACACAGTTGCTAGTGGAAGGGAAAGCAGTACAGGTATATCTTGACCACAGAAATCAGCTAGACACCCATTTTGTCAGAGCAACAGCATATTTGTCTTCATGCTCTGAGATGTGGTAATCAGGAACGGAGATGCCTGACTGTCACCTCTGTAAGCCTTTGTAATATGACTCACTCCCTCTTATATTTGCTTTTTCCCCTCCAAATTTTTTCTTCTTCACCACCATCATCTTCTCTGTAACAAACAGCTCATCCCCGTTCACATTTTTTGCATTTGCCCTGATTTTCCTGACTTTATACCTTTATTTTATGTTTATGGCCCAGCTGCCCTGGTAATTTTAACCTTGGTCAACCATTCTGTTAAGCTCTTTTTCTATTAATAATGTCTTTTATTTCTGCCATTTTCCATGTTTTAACCTTATTAGTGTAATCATAGAAGTCAGAGATAATAATCTGCACACACATTATTACTAATAACAGGTTGTTATTACACATTATACATGTTATTACTATTACTATTAATCCCAGGTATGGGGAAGGATACAGAGATATTCCAGAAGGATATGGAGAAGTAGGCAGCCAAATTTATACAAGACTTCACAGAAGCTTTCACTCATATCTGGAGAATCATAATATCAACTTGCAGTTACATCTTTGCCAAAAGAGGAAAATCTATCCTTCCTTGGGTATGCATCAGGTTGAAAGACTCCATCTGACTGTAGTTCTTTAGCATAATATGGTAAGATATTCTCCAGGAAGAAGAAATACTCTGCAAAATTAGGCACAGGACATGACATAGAGGGTAATTTAGGAGGCGGTAGGGTTCTCTGTGGAGGAGATGATGAAGATGATAACAAGTTGCCCAAGGTACTGCCTCAAAATGCTGATAACAACCCCAAGGGAGAATTCCCCTTGTGAGGACCTTTGGAAGCTACCAAGAATGAGAAGGTGCCAGCCAACATACGTTAAATTTGACTACTTTCAATAAACAAGAACTTCCCAGAAGACAGCTAGGAGAAATCTCTTGTGTCAGTCAAAATCAGAGAGGAAAGTGGGGAAGAGAGTCATATTGCTTCCAAATAAAAGGTGGATGAACCTGTGAATCCAAAGAGAGAGGGAGAGACAACTCTATTTTTTGGCCCTGCTATGGAAGAAAAAAGTACAAATAACCTTACTTGGTGCATACAACTATCCTTGTTTCCTAATACAGTGCAAAAGTGTGGAGCATTTTGTTCTTTTTTCTTTCATGCAGTGTCTTGGGTGTTTTCATTTGGTTTGAAGAGTGGGGATCTTTTGTTTCGCTTTGCTTAGTATTTGCTTTCTGCCACAATAAGCAACACAAGTTTTTAGTCTAAGCCACTTTTTCTTTACAATGCAATAAACGTTTAAAAAAATAAGGATAGAAAAAAGAAAAAAGAGATACAGGATTTTCCCTGAATTGAGTACAATAAATTGTTCCTTGGCTAACTATTATATAGATTTTTAACATTGTGCACCATCAACAAAAGGAAGGAGAATAAAAGAAAGGGGATACTTAGATATTCCAGTCATAATCTTTTGCAAGATGTAGAGACAGTGGCATCTTGGAAAGGAGACTGAATTTCCTGAGTAACAACTGATGAAGACTGATAAATTGTAATTTTTAATTGTTTAAAGAGAGTAACAAAACAGAAAAATGGTTTATTCATGTGTGTTTACAAATCCAAGTTAAAAATATAATCTCTCAAAATAGGTACACAGAATCACAGAATAACAGAATATTAGGAGTTGGAAGGGATCTGCTAGTCCAACCGCCCTGCCAGAGCAGGAGCACCTAGACTAAATCACACAGGAATATGTCTAGACAGGTTTTGAATGTCTTCAGAGAAGAAGACTTCACAACCTCTCTGGGCAGCCTGTCCCAGGGCTACATCACCCTCAGAGTGAAAAAGTTTCTCCTTATATTCGCATGGAACTTCCTATGTTCCAGTTTACACTCATTACCTCTTGTCCTATCTCAGCAAGCAAACTTGCTGACTGTGCACTCTATTCCCTCATCCAGGTCATCAATGAATATATTGAATAGTACAGGTCCCAGCACCAACCCCTGAGGGACTCCACTAGATACAGGCCTCCAGCTAGACTCTGTCCCACTGATCAAAACTCACTGGCTTCTTCCCTTCAGCCAGCTCTCAATCCACCTCACTACTCAACCTTATGGACCACACTTCCTCAGTTTAGCCATGAGGAAACTGTGGGAGATGGTGTCAAATGCTTTACTGAGGTCAAGGTAGACCACATCTACTGCCCTACCATCATCTATCCACCTGGTTATAACATCATGAAAGTTTATTAGATTAGTCAAACGTGACTTCCCCTTGGTAAAACCATGTTGCCTACTCCTGACAACCCTCCTATCCTCGATGTGCCTAGAGACAGCACAAAGGATAAGTTGTTCCAACACATTTCCTGGGGTAGAAGTGAGGCTGACTGATCTGTAGTTACCCAGGTCCTCCTTCTTGCCCTTTCTGAAGACTGGAGTAACATTTGCTTTCCTCCAGTCGTCAGGCTCCCGTTTCCCAGGATTTAGCAAAGATGATGGACAGTGGCCTAGCAATGACTTCCACCAGCTCCCTCAGCACCCACGGGTGCATCCCATTAGGACTCATAGATTTATGGATGTCCAGATGGCTTAATTTATCCCTGACCCAGTCCTCACCAATTGAGGCAGTCTTATCATTTATTCTGACTTTCTCTGGGGCTTCAGTCATCTGGGGATCCTTCAAAGTGTCCAGCAATGTAGAGAGGCAAAGAAGGCATTCAGTAACTCCGCCTTTTTACTATTCTCAGTAACCAGGGCACCCACCTCATTCAACAGAGGGCCTACATTGCCTCTAGCATTAGTTTTGTCTCCAATGTATTTGAAGAAGCCCTTTCAGTTGTCCTTGACCTCCCTTGCAAGGTTTAATTCCAAAGAGGCCTTAGCTTTCCTAGTTTCCACCCTTCATGTCCTGACAACAGTCTTACATTCCTCCCAAGTAATTAGCGATGTCCTCCTTCCATGACCTGTAGATTCTCTCCTTCCACTTGAGTTTGCCCAGCAGTCCCTTGCTTATCCATGCAGATCTTCTGCCTCCCTTTCTTGACTTCTTTCCCATTGGGATGCTCTGATCTTGAACTTGGAAGAAGTGGTCCTTGAATATGGCCCAACTGTCTTGGCCCCCTTTTCCTTCCAGTACCTTGCCTCACGGGATTTCCCCCAGTAATTTCTTGAAGAGGCCAAAGTTGGCCCTGCTGAAGTCCAGGGTTGCAGTCCTACTTGATATTCTCTTCCTAACACAAGATCTTGAACTCTACCATGTCAGGGTCACTGCAGCCAAGTCTATCCTCAGTGTTCACTCTTCAACCAGTCCCTCCTTATTATTAAGTACAAGATCCAGCAGTGCTCCAAATACAACTATTGAATACAGAGTTATGGGAAGGTGCTGCCAGGCTAGCTACGTTTTCATAAAATTTTATTAGTTTGAAGCAGTTTGAAGTAACTCTACTAAATATTTTCAAATCTCTGGATGTTGATAGAAAATGTTATACTGTAGAGCTTAATTGACTTGCTTCAGAAAACAAGCCTAACTTGGTGTGGGTCCAAATGCCTGACATTTTATTTTCCTTAGGACAAAAGATTGTCAGTCAGGGTTTTTTTATTCAATGTTTGGTTTTGAGTTATTGATTTTCAGGAAACAACCTAAATTCGGTTTAGATTCTTGGGTTATAAAATTTTTAGCTGATGAACCCAGAATCTGTGATCCAAATTGTCTCCCAAAGGAGATATAGCATGAATTAGTATTGATTTCCAATCACTATGTGTATTTGTGATAGACATTATAAATGAAACATTAAAATAACTCCTGATCAGACTAACAACTATGATTTGTAATGTCTGCACAATGTTTACCTTTTCTGGAAAAAAAAATAAAAAAGCTGTAAAAAGCTGATTAAATAAAACTCTCTCTGAAATAGAGCTGTATAGTCTTGTTTGGTCGTGTTAAAGTTGTTAGGATATAGCAAGCAGGGTAGTTCTTTGTAGTGCTTCCACATACCAATAAGTATTCACAGCTTACTATAATATGAAGAACAGCAAAAAGCACTGAGAGAAAAAAATCAGAATTCAGTGCCTTTCTGCACTCTCTTGTTGCAATCAGTAATTGCAGGGAATCGGGGGGGGGGATTTCTTAGTGCCTATTTTATAATATTTTAAAAGTTTTTCATTTATAAACAGTGTGAAATTGAATGTGTGGAGTCTCTATATGTGGAGATGTTCAAAACCCATCTGGACATGGTCCTGGTCAACCTGTTCTAGGTAGCCCTACCTGAGAAGGGGGATTGGATAAGATACTGTCCAGACAACCTTTCCAACCTCAACCATGCTCTGATTGTGTGCCATTATACTCTGGCTATTCAGAGCTGTGTCAGTCTGTTTCAACTGTAGACACATTCTGGGCAGCAACATACCTGTGCCCCCTGGTATTGTCACTGATGTTTCCTACATTGCCACCTCTGTTACCTATATTTCCAGGCTGTTGAACCTCAAACACATACCATGTATGAGATGCACAAGGAATAACAAATTACTTCACTTTGTGAAGTGTTTAAATCATGTGGTGATGGAAGTGCAAGTTTCTATGCAGTTGTCAAGTAGGCCTGGAAAGGGCAGCAGGGTTTGCCAGTGTCCATGGATTTTGTGATAAATGAATCGCTACTTGTAGTAACAGCTCTAATGAGCTGTACAAAGACCCGTTATTTGAGGATTAGATGCTGAGAATAATGTGTAATGATCACTTTTTGGGCTGACAGACAGAAGAACAGCTTCCTTAACTAGAAGCCTGAGCTAAAGAATTCTGTCTGGATTGATCTGCAGTACAGACAGAAGAAAGATTCATCTTCTAGACTGAGAAAAGTAGAGATGGTGACACATTTAACAAATAGTTATAGCCTTCTCTCAAACTATTTCCATCTGATGCTTTTTTAGACCTGAACCAGGTTCAGTGAAATGAAAGGGAAAAGGGACAGAAAGGGAAAAAGAAAAAAAAGGTAAAAACAAGAAGGAAAGGTAAGGGTAAGAGCAAGGGTAAGGGTAAAGGTAAAGGGCAGGGAAAGGAAAAAGGTAAGGGGAAGGGGAAGGCAAGAGAGGATTTGTAGATATCACTTAATATGTATAATTCATAGTACAGTCTGTTTGTTTTCCTCCATTTAATTTTGTTTCATTTTCTGTTGATAAGGGAAAGTGTGAAGAAAAAGGTGTCAGTTTGAACGATGGATTTTAAAATTAATGTAAAGTTGTTTAATCTTATGGGCAGTTTTTACATTCAACTGAAATGTGATGTTTAAATATAGATTATGAAAAACAGCAGGTATTTTCCTTATTAATACTACAGATGTTGAAGGAACACATACAACTTTTTGTCATTTTCCCAGTTAACATAATAAAATTTCCTTCAACAGCTGCCACATCTCCTGTGCTATTTGAAGTGGAAGGCATGCATTATTTGGTCAGATGCTTCTCTCTGACTTTGAAAAGAAAATTTGAATTGCAGGTCTTAAAGGTTAAATGTAAATGGCAAATCCAAGCCCCTGTGAAAATGATTTGCCAAATATGTCTCAATTATTTCTTTCAAAGCTAAACTTGTGCACCAATGTAATTATTTTTAATTATTTTTAAGGGAACTTGTCAGGGAGCTAATGACATCATAACTTATAAACAGCGGTGCAGGACAAAATTTTGCCTTAGAAGCCAAATATGTTTCTGGTGAGATCTAGAAATACATGCTCATGTGGCGGTGTCAGACACTAGCTTCTTCCCTTTCAAAAGACTCAGATGAAATGACCGATTCTAGGCAGCTATATTTCTTCTTACAATGTTCAGAGAAAAAAAATGATTCCCCAAAAGGGGTTGACAACTCCCAGAAAATGAGATGCAACACTTATGGAAATTTTGGAAATCCTACTTTTGCTTCTAAAGTTACCATTGGCCTGTAGCCATGGAATGCATGCCTCTCAGACCTGGGTTTCAGTGTCAAGACACTCCAGGACTTCAGGCAGTTTTTAATTTGGGAATGGAGGAGGTTGGGGCAATTGGGGGTTTATTTCCTTGTGTCCCAGTGAAGAGGACTCATACAGAAAGAGAAATGGTTCAAAGTGGTCTTTGAATCCAAGAGGGTTAAAATTTCCTATGTGGTCATGATCCATCCTGAGCTACATGGTGTTTCATTGAAGCAGAGCCACTGAGCAGCCAGGAAGCTGCAAAGTCCTGAGAACAGCAAGGAGACACTTGATTCTTCAGATGAGTATTTAAGATGCTTTTTCTTCCTTGTATAACTTCTGCTTTTGTTCTAAGGACTGTACAATAGAAGTTACCTAGTTGGTCCTAGAAACAATGACAAGACCTGTACTCCAACCAATAATAGTAAAAAACCTTGACATTTCTTGTTTTTCTTCTATTCAGCTTAAGAACTTCCATATTTTTGTCTACAAGGCAACCTTGTCTAAATAGAAATTAGTTCCTCCTCATGTTCTAACTTTTGGTAACATTTGTCACATTTATATTTCTTGTGTTCATTTTATATTGAAATTTTTACAAGCGAGTGAGGTTTGTGAAAGGTAAAACTGGTAAAATGGTCTAACATTTCTTCCACCAGCTGCAAACCGTCTCACCCTGGATCTCAAGAAAGAAATTTTTAAAAAATTAAACAAAGATACAAACCAAAAAAACCCCACACAAAACCAAACAAAAAAAATCAGTGGAAGCGCTAACAGAAATGAGTGTTTCAGAAGAATTCCCCAATATTATTAATTCACTCCCAGATAGCCAGTCTCAATCCACTTAGATTCCACACACCGTGAGCAAGAAAAATCCCAGTCATGTGTTGTAGGGTATTCAGATGGCCATAGCACTGAAAACAAAGAATCTACTCTCCACAACACTCGTGTTTTAAGTATGGTGCAGTTAGGGGTGTGTGGATCTTTGTCCATCCATTACTGAATTTCATAACAGGCTATTGAGTCCTGCAATCTTTTCCCATTAAGTGGAAGTGGAGGTTTGTTCTTTGAGCTCTCAAGGCCTTCATTCAGGCTATCAGCTGAGAAGGGATCGTGAATGACTATCACGAGCTTAGGGACAGGGTGTCCTCTGATACTATCATTTGTGCAACAGGAAGGTGAGGTAATATTTGCCAGAGTGTTTATCCACAGCATTGTTTTGTTGATGTATAGAATGTTTTTGTAACACTGATTGACAGTTTTTTATATATTAAAAAAAAGCATTCTTCAACTTTTCTAAGGGAAATCTTTAAATAAATAAAGAAAATCATTCTAGGCAGGGGTACACCAGAAAACATATGTATCTAGATAAAAGCAGTAATAATTGGAACAAAATGTTTGGATGCAATAATTAACAATTTTGGGTGGTTTTGTTTTGTTTGGTTGTTGTTGTTGATGTTGTTTTTTAAATCTTACAGATGAGTTATTTGCAGAATTATAACTAAATCCCTTATGCCAACCAATCATTTGTAACAAACATATTGAGTGACCCTAAAAAGTGCTCCTTGATCCATGTGAAGATTATTATTGCTTATTGCATTGCATAAACTCACTACACATAGATTTATAAGCAAGAATACATATCTGATAATTTTAAAATTACTATCTTCAAATGGCTGTCCAAGACCAGTTTTTTGTTGTTAATTGAAAGACTGGTATATCCTTTTTACTCAAACCACCATATATTGCTTCTATTTACAAAATAAATTGACCCAAGCAGCTGTGACTTCTGCCTACATTTTGCTTTGTGCACAAATGAATAAAGGAGATTTTGCTCAGCTCCGATGCTTGCAAGTTATGTAAATGCAAATATAATTGAATCTTTAGATATGTATGAGATGCATATATTTTTCAATTACCCTGATATCTATTTTTAGGTGTATATCTGAAGATGGATCTCTACTCCCACCATTTCTCTGTTAATATCTTTATGAACATGATTATAAACATACTTTCTTTACCCTGACCATAAATAAGGAAAAAGATAACAGAGAACTTCACCCTCCTCAGGGCACAGTACAATCAGTTCCCATTTATCAAGTCCTAAATACCTTTTTAGTGTACTTTCATTTGAGAAGGGGTATTGAGACTGAAATGCCCCAATGCTCCAATGCAAAGGCTTTAGTTTGCAAGGGAAGCATTCGTTGAAAAAATTTCCTCTTTCCCAGAGGGCATGGATTCAGTGTTGACTTGAATCGTCAACTTCTTGGCTTTTCTCTGTTGTACTAGTCCATTTATAGACAGATAAACAGCACATGCTTGAGGCCATGGGCACATTACTGGAAGCAGTAGTCAAGTGAGTATTTTAGCTTAGCATTTCATCTCCCATCCCACTGCACTGTAGATATATTTTCCTCAGATGGATATTTAGACTGCAAAGGATCTTATTTATAATTGGGCAGTTTTGAACAGTCAGTCTGATGAACAGACAACTCTCAAATAGCCTTTGAGATGTTAGAAATTCACACAGCAAGTACTCTAAATCTGCTATTACTAACTATAAGTTGTGTCAACAGTCTCAGATGGTCTCAGAACCTTCATTCACTGGGTTAAGACTCACAAATACTGTGGACATAAGAGGACATTTACTCAAACCTGTCTGATTCTTCCACGTCTGGCACTAGGTGTTGCAACTGCCCTATCTCAATGGTGTTGACCCTTACGGAATCTTACTAAATTCTTTCAAAGGAAAAAAGGATTGGGTTTCTAGCCACTTCTGTAGTTAGAAAAGCTATAGAAGCTGCTTAATTCTGTTTCCTTATCCCTTTTCCTGCCAGGATCCATAGGAGATGACTTCTCAGCTTTAAAATATTTAAAAGTTCTTTGGCCCTTGTAGTTGATACACCATATGGAAAATTCTCATTACATTTGCTGTCTCCTTTCCCTTGAGGACTGTATTATGGTGTATTTTTCTCATAAAATAAAGACATTACAGACATTAATGTTTACTTTTTGCCAAGTACTTAATGTTATCCCCAATATATTTATGCTTATTTCATATATTGGAAAAGCTTACAGATAAATTACTTTAGAACTGTACTAAGCTGAAATTTATCTGAAAGCCAGAACAGAGGTGTTAACTAAAAGAAATGTTAACAAACCCATCTTTACTTCAACAGCTTTACTTTGTCATATTTATTTTGTACAAAACACCTTTTCAATCCAGTTTTAAAGAAACAGATAGGGCAGCTGTCCCAGATTTGACATTGATGGTTTATTTCATATCACAGCTCTTCTTTCTGTCTGGAGAGACATTCTGACCTAAGTAATTTAGTAGCTGTCTCTTTCTCGGCTTAAGTTCATGTCCCTTGTTCTTGGATTTGGCATTTGCTCAACTAGCCTTGTAACAATTACCCTTCACTTTTCAGTTCTGTATATTAAAAAGTAGAAGGCAAAACTACTGATCTATTACATTGTTTTCAACTGTATAGTTCTTGTTTGCGTTGAATCTGTCATCAATTGCCTTAACTGCTGCTGGTTTGCAGGGTCTGGCTACTAATGATGTTGCATCTGATAGATGGTAGCTGTAACCTTGCAGCTGACAACAACAGCAGTTTATTGTGGGGAAATGATGTAGATTGTTTGAGCAAGAAGACATTTTATGTCAGGCTCCAAGCTGTACCCCGCTGTCAGCAGCATGGATCTTGCAACTAAAAAACTCCATGCTGGTAAAAGAGATTATTATGAGTTTGGTCACTGGTAACACATCTGCCAAACATTTGATGGTGTTATACTTTTTATACAAACATTTCAAAAAGCTTAGTTGTGTATTTAGCTTGCAGATAATGCTAACATTGTTTTAATTTGCATAGTGAAATCAGTGTATTTGAATCAATATATAGTGTGAAATGTTTTGATTAGGATAAAAACAGTGCAATTTCTCCCCACATGCCTGTCTCTGCCAGTATGTATAAACTCTCCATGGGACAGGGATAGCAACAAATCCTCTACTGTGCAAATAGTTGGTCTGAGAGCTTTCACAGAATGTCATCAAGGACATCCCATGACTTCAGTTCCCTCGATGAGTCCCTCTTATCTTCCATGTCTTCCAGCATGATTGGGCTAAATCTCTTTAAATCATTTGAATTTTAAATAATATAAACTTTTCAGTGTTGCTTTTGCTATAAGAAAGTCTTTCTAGAGCAGAATTTGAGCTCAAGAATCCCAAGATCAAGCACTTCTGCCCAAATGCATGATAAACTTGGGTTATTTCTAAGAACCCTTCCGTTTAAAGGAGAATTTCCTGCTTCTCCAGGCAATGTTCTGCCTTCCCAGAAGAAAGCAATCCTCCTTGGTGGCTCCATCAGATGCTGTGATGTGAGGTCATATAATGTCAGATAACACAGCATTATGCTTACAAAGACAGACCATGCTTACCCACAGTAATCAGACAGATTTGATTGATTATTTTAGGACCATGTTCTGAATAGAATAATATCTGTTTAAGCTTTCTTTATGTCAAGCCTTTCAAAGTTCTGTACTAATACATGAAAATGGAGCTTGTTTACAGACTTTTCCTGATCATTTTGTTTACATTGCCCTATTATTGTTAAGCTAGAGAAACATGAAGTCCTTTGAGCAAAGTGGGGAAAAAATACCAATAGCCACCATCCGTCATTTATGTATTGTACCATGTTTAATTATGATTGCTCACTTAACTGGTAAAGATCTGACATGAAGCACCTCAAAATTTATCTAGATTATTTAAAAGCTTCATGCTGTGATCTCTGTTGTCCTAAAACACCTAATGGGTGGCAATGTTAGTGTGTATAATGCCAGTCCCATATTGTGATTTTCCAAATAAGAATCTTAAAATTGCTAAAACACAATAAATTAAATTAGCTCATTTTTGGAAAGCAAAAAGCCTATCAGATGTGCTTTAAGTGAACATTCTTCAAATCTTTTTTAAATTGAAGCTCTTGTCATATTTATTGCCTTATCTTGTGTATTTATTATCTTATCAGATTAATCTAATCCATTGGCAGATGTGGAGCAAATTTGAAGTCTTGCTGAACTTCCAAATAACTTTGCTTTAGTAAGTCTAGTTCTTTTATTTAAATGCAAAAAGTACTTTTTATGGCTGGTAATTTGATTTTTTAAAAAAAAAGAAACAACTAGTGGCTACATTTACAGTACTTACTACTTTAATTTCTATGAGGTGATTGTTTATCTCTGCATAACTTTCTATACGAACTGTGGAAAAGATATAGGACTTTAAATATCATTAAAGTATTCCATTTCAAAAGGGCAAATAAAATATTTGTGTCCTTCACAGGGATTATCATTGTTTATGGTTAGCGTGTCATTCCTATGTTGGAGTTTCCAGCAGGATCTGTAAAAGCCATAGCATAGAACTCTTCTTAATATTAATATGATTTCAAGTACTTTGATCTACCTAATCTGTTCTAATTATGCAAACTATTTCTGGGACTGTCAACAATTAAGTACTTAGAAACCAGCATTACAATCATGATTTTATCTTGCAGTATTATTGAAATTATTCACACAGCAGACAGCATCTGAGAGGAATATGGATATAGGATAATTCACCAACAAATCTCTCTTATTCTTATAGGGCATTCAAGTAGAAATTGTGACTTACTCAGTATCTTTTCAATGATTCTTCTGGGTTTTTTTCACTGCACAGTTTGATTACGAAACATTAGCTGTGAACTCTCACCACTGAAAATATTTATCAGTTAGCTGTGGGTTACAGGGCAGGATGGGCTAAAGTAGCTTTACTCCTCTTCCCCTCACATCTAGAGCTACAGTTTACACTCCCAAAGCCCGCAATGCTACCAGAGGTGCCCAATTCTTATTCCTTTCCGCATTTGGGCTGGATCTGTGTATCCCACAAAAGAACACACAATCACAGAATCATAGCACGATTGGAAGAGACCTCTGCAGGTCACCCAGTTCACCTAAAGCAAATTGCACAAGATTCTGTCCAGGCAGGTTTTGAATTTCTCCAGAGAAGGATACTCCACAACCTCTCTGGGCAGCCTGTCCCAGGGCTCCGTCATCCTCAAAGGGAAGAAGTTTTTTTTGGCCATGAGCCAGCAGTGTGCCTCGGTGGCTAAGAGAGCCAATGGGATCCTGGGGTGCATCCGGAGGAGTGTAGCCAGCAGGTCAAGGGAGGTGATCCTCCCGCTCTACTCTGCCCTGGTCAGGCCCCACCTGGAGTATTGTGTCCAGTTCTGGGCTCCCTGGTATAAAAAGGACAGGGATCTCCTGGAGAGAGTCCAGAGAAGGGCTACGAAGATGATTAAGGGCCTGGAGCATCTCCCCTATGAGGAAAGGCTGAGTAAGTTGGGACTGTTCAGTCTTGAGAAGAGAAGACTAAGGGGGGACCTAATTAATGTTTATAATTATCTTAAGCAGGGGATGCAGGGGAATCAGCCAGCCCCTTTTCAGTGGTCTGTGGGGACAGGACAAGGGGCAATGGCTGCAAGTTGGAGCACAGGAAGTTCTGCACCAACATGCGGAGAAACTTTTTCCCAGTGAGGGTGACAGAGCACTGGGACAGGCTGCCCAGGGAGGTGGTGGAGTCTCCTTCTCTGGAGATATTCAAGACCCATCTGGATGCCTATCTGAGTGAAATGTCCTAGGGAGCCTGCTTTGGCAGGGGGTTGGACCCGATGATCTCTTCAGGTCCCTTCCAACCCCTACAATTCTATGATTCTATGATTCATGTTCAGACAGAACTTCCTGTGTTCCAGTTTGTGCTTGTTGCCCCCTGTCCTGTCACTGGGCACCACTGAGAAGAATCTGGCCCAATCCTCTTGACACCCAGCCTTTAGATGTTTGTAGGTATTGATAAGATACTTCTTTGCCAGGCTAAACAGCCCCAGCTCTCTCAGACTTTCCTCATACAAGAGATGCTCCAGTCCCCTCATTATCCCCGTAGCTCTCCACTGGACTCTCCCTAGTAGTTCCCTGTCTTTCTTGAACTGGAGAGCCTAGACCTGGACACAGTTCTCAAAATGTGGCCTTACCAGAGCAGAGTAAAGGGGAGGAGAACTTCCCTTGTCCTGCAGGCAACTCTCTTCTTAAGGCACTCCAGGACAACAGATGTTGTGAAAGAAGTTGGTATAGTTCATATTCATGGGTAAAGAAGACAGAAGGCATAATGTTTCTTCCCAGAAGAAAAATTTGAAGCATATTAGTAAAACTTCCTTTCTTAATCTTACAGCACACCTCATTGCTGGTAAGAGTAGTAGTAGAAATAGGCTATTATTAGATTTATCAGCAAGATTCTGTTTGTTTTGCTCAAGTCACATACAAATAAATGAAATTATGCGTGGGATTCACTCAAGTTTACTGAGAAGTGTTTTAACAGAGCTGGGATGACATTCAGATTATCTGGCCTTTTTATTCTCATACTGGTTAGTGCATAATTAAATCCTGAAGAGAAGGGACATTTTTCCCTCCCTTTCCCTTTCCCTTGCCTTTTCCCTTGCCCTTGCCCTTTCTCTTTCCATGTTTCCTTGCTTGCTCTCTCTCTCTCTTTCTCCCTTTCTCTCTTTCTCTTTCTTTTTCTCTTTTGTTTTTGCTTTCACTTTCTTGTTCTCATTCTTTCTTTTTCTCTTTTGTTATGGTTTTTTTTTTATTTTATTTGACCTTGGATCATTTCCTTTAGCTTCATGAACTTACATTTTCTTCCTCAGGGCATAGAGGCAATCTGAAAAAGTAGAAAAAAAAGGACTACTATGATATCAAGTTGAATGAAATGTATCTTGAAAATTGTGCTTGTTTGGGTTTTGCCTTCCTTGAAAAAATGCTATGTTTTGTGATCATCTGTTACACTAATGTACTCTGTAGATAAAAGTCTCCTACTTTTGTGGACATCAACATCATAATAACATTATCCACACTGTTATGCATTATCATCAAAACATCCTGTACTTCTTTCTGAAAAACTTAAGAGTTCAAACTTTATTAGGCCTTTCTTTCATGCATTTGAAAATTTTCTGTGGGCTTTTACCCACCTTTTTGCCAAAAATGAGAGTACTGAGATATATCACTATCATGTAGAAATGGATTGATCATCTCTTCTAATATTAAAGAGGCAGGGAATGTGAATGCTGTGACGTTGTGGCAATGACAGGGAAATTTTACCCTATTGGAAGATTTTCTTCCTAATGGTGATCTCACACTTGACTCATCCATCCTTCTTCAGTTTTTCCTGCACTGTCACTTGCAGGAAAGTTTTAATGTGCAGTTGTTCTGTAACATCCTGCATTTCATGATCTTTATTGAACCAGAAAATCACATATCATTTAACAATTATGGAAGATGGGGATTTTCATAGCTGTCAAATAAACTTTCCACTGCTTTGAAGATTAGGTTAAAACATCAAGTTTTTACCTGGACCTAACTGAGAACCAGAATTGGATCAATCATAGTCCACAGGTCTTCAAACTAACCCTGAACACAGATGACATTCTGCATTACATGTCTAGCTAACTATGTTTTGTATTGTGGTGGTTGAGCCCTGGCTAAAGGTCAGACGCCCACCAAAATCAGTCTATTGCTCCCCTTCTTAGTTGGACAGGGGAGAAAAAAAAATAAAAAAATAAAAAAATTGGGCGGCTCGAGAGACAAACTCATTAATGAGGCGGGCAAAACAGACTCAACACAGAGTGCTGAAGAGAAAAAGTTATCTAATTTATTACACTACGTTTAAGAGAAACAGTGAAAAACCAGAGTCAGGAGTGCAACCAACAATCTTGAAACAAATGCAACCAGGCGAACACTTTTCCCCCACCACTCCCTCCTTAGCAGGCTTTAGTTAGAAGTTTGCTCCCTTCTTCCCTCCCGGTCGCAGCCCAGGAGGGGCAGGGACTGGGGAAAATGGGGGTCTCAGTAACACCTTCCCCCCACCCCTCCATTCCAAAGCAGACTTCCCTTTAGCCATGATTTTGTTCCCTTCTTCCCCTCTCCTGCTCGTAGCACAGGACAGGGGTGCAGGGACTAGGAGATGGGGGCTTCAGTCAGTGCCTTGCAAGATGGTTTCCTTCTCGGCCGGAATGGGGGCATCCATTCCACACACCCTCCCCCTGCTGCACCGTAGGATCTCACCCATAAGAACCAGTCCTCCACGAACTTTCTCCAAGGCAAATCTCTTCCCACCGGGCTTCATCTCTGCTATGGCAGGCAGCAACAAATCACAGTGTCTCTCAGTCCCAGTCCTCCACGGGGCTATGAGGCCTCCTCCAGCAAACCTGTTTGGCTCATGACTGTAGGTCGCCTGTGCTGGCAGGGGCTCATCCCAACGTAAGTCACAGCATCTTCTCTATGTCTCCACCGGCTCCATCCAGCATGGAGCCTCTCCACCGGGCAGGTCGGGTCTCTGCCTCCTCCATGGGTCCTCTCCAACGGCTACTCCACATGCTTCTGCACCTGCTGCAGGGGCATCTCTCTTGCCTTGGGCACTTGGGGCACCTCCTCCCCCAGCCTTCCCAGCCTTTTGTGTCTGTCAACTGCTTACATTTATATACAAATATACATCCCAATGCCCTTAACGGGCCAAAATTTCAGCCTTCCTGGCATTCCGTGTTCTGGTGGAGTCTTTCTCTCCTATATGTGATTCTCAGAGGCGCTATAAGCAGGCTTGCAGAAGATTCTAGCAGCCATTTTCTGCATCCCCCTGCTCCTCTCTCTCTCTCTCTCAGGACCCAACTATGCACAACCGCGACATCTATCAAGTCACTTGCAAGTCGCCTTTAAACTTACAAAGCCAAGAAATTTCCAAATTAGAACTTCAACTCCATCCTTAACTCACCCTCATAATGTCAACATATTATTATGATGGTTACCTGGGCAGTGGAGACATTTGCAGTATTGGTGTACAATGCAATCCGGTAAGGGCAACAAGTCAGCTGTAAATCCTAATTTACTTGTTCCTCTCTGCCTAAGTCAGGCCACAGTATGGACATTTAGTTTAGTTTGAGTCCCTCATCTGCCACAGACACATAACATCAGTGTAGATGGGGGGTGTGGTGTGTAAAAACAACTTAAAACTTAAGCATTTAAAAAATATCCTTAACCTGATAGTTGTTGAGTTACTCAGCTTCTCCCTCTGAGCATTACAAAGCCCTTTCTCTCTTGGACCCAGGACACATTTGTACCTCAAGTGATGCCCAGCTGAGTGCCTCTCTGGCATAACCCTAATTTGAAATCTAGTAGCAAATGTTCTCTGTGAACGTTCCTTCATCGTGCTAACACAGGAGAAAATTTGCCCTCTCAACTAGAGCAAATAAGGTCATGAAAAGCCTGCTGCTGGCTCACATGAGATAATTTGCAGCAAAAATACATTTTTCCTCAAGTCAAATGTACAACAGGAAGGGTGGTCCATTACATTAACATAATTGTTTACACATTTTCAGGCTGTGTAAGACTGAGAATTTTTTTTTTTAAATAGGAAAGCATTTTTCTGGAATAGGAATTGATTGACAGTTGAGGAGAACAAAAAAAAAATAAAATATAAGAACAGAATAGATACGAATGAAAGTCAATGTGATTCTCCCTCCCAGAATAAGTCATCTTTGACTATTGCCAAGAAGAAACCATTTACAAGAGTGAGAAGATAGCCATTTGATTTTTCAGCCTTCTGCCTGAAGCTGCCAACAAGTATGTATACAAATTGCTGGCCAAATGTAGTGATGACATATCCTGGGAATGACTTCTCTTCAATAAATCTACCTCTTTAAAGTCAACCCAAAAGACTGTTACCAGACAATAATGACTATGAGTTGTTTCACTTAAAGCTGGTGCCTGATTGCCCAGGAGGAATAGAAAGCTTTGATTTCCTTTGCCATTCAGAGGATTTGAATATTAAGAAAAAGATAAAAAAGGGGGCAAGGCAATACAAATTGTATCAATAAGTATGAGAAGACAAATTTTCATTCCTATGGTGATTTTATTGCCTGAAATTGTGTGAATATCTTCCTGCAACCTTCTCTAGACATACTTTTTGCAGCATCAATCAACAAACTATTTCTATATGTAGGCACTATGTTATTCCAAGAAATGTTTAAAAAATTAATTTTGTTTTGGGATCATTTAATTTGAACATTTATTCATAACAATAACTCCAGTCAGAGTGGTTTTATCTTTTTTGGAACTGTATTCTGGTCTTACATACCCAAATAATTCTATGATTCTATGATATATCACAGTAACATTATTATAGCACAAATAACTTTCCATGGCAAGAAATGTGCTTCTTAAAGTTATTCTGATTATTCCTATCACCTTTGTGAAGATTAACAGTGTAATTATTTGATTGTACATCTTCTTAGAGTTAAAAGTAAAAAAAAAAATTCTTCATACAGGTCTGAATTCTATATACAACTACAGTTAGCAGTACAGTTTGCTCCCATACTAAAATGACACCTCTGTCAAACAGAAGCTACTATAGATATTTACTTAGCTGCTGCTAGACATATTCTTCAAGTTATTAGGATCCTTTTGTAACAAGATTAGATAAAGATATCTACATCTGAAGTTAAAATGAATAATCCCACTTTGCATGTCCATTTGTATCTCTTGTTCTGTTAAGTAACCTGACACTGAGTGATTCACAGTTGTTCTTCATTTGGGTGAGCTAAACAGTTTTGTTATATATCATGTTTTTGAATTATTTTGGTGATCTTTATCTGAATTATTATCAGTTTATAATTCTCTTTGTTGGTTTATACAAAAATCATCTAGGAGTAACAGTTATTAAGTTATTTCCTTTTTAAATAACTTCTTATTTAAGTTACTAAATTAAATCAAACTCAGAGATAAGGTGACCTTTTAATCTGTTTCAATCTACCTCAGTTTATATAGAGCCTTTTGAACATACCGTTGACCAGCAAGTGATGTCCAGACAATGAATTATTTTAAGATTGAAGCCCTTTTAAGGAATCATTGATTGTCTGAATAGGTATTTTCATTTTATTACTACAATCCTTCTCTTCTGTTCCTAGACACAAATTCACATTTGACTATGTTCAAACACTTCACTAGTTTATGCCCAACTTACTGAATCATCCAAGATGTTCCATAACTTTGGTCTATTTTGTTTATATTTTGTAGTTCATCTGTCTTCATGCTGGTTTTGGAATTGATTAACAGATCTTAATTTTTCTCCAGGCCTTTAACAGGAATGTTAAATGCCAGTAGGTCCAGGATCACTCTCTGCAGAATCTGGCTACATTGCATTCATTAATTCCCTTTTTACATGATTTTTCATGATGCCAAATTTAATATGATGTTTCATTACTTTTTAAACTCTTTTTTCAGGTTGCTTAATTAAAATCTGTGAATTACTAGGTTGAAATGAACCTTATCAGAGCTATTAACTTAATTAAACAAACAATTTAATTTTTAAAACCTTGTTGGTTTGATAACATTGATTTTTAATATTTCTATAATGATGCTACTTAATTGGTTTCCTTATAGTTTTTTAAAATTCATATTTTCTTTTGTTAGGATTTATATCAAATATATGTGCCAATTCTGCCATCTTAATATGGACTCAGCCAAATGTTACTGGTTTGAAAACAGACCACATGGGCAACTGGAAACAGATGACCTCAGAAAGCCCAGAATGTTATTTTCTCAGAAAATAAAAGATCAGCTATTGTAAAGAAAGTTAATATAAACAAATATTTCTTTTAGTCCTGCTCTAATGAATCCCAGAACACTTGTAATTGCTTCTATGTAGTAACTCTGGTTTGATTGAGGGATTTTAATGAGAACTTTTAACTTAATTTCAAGGTTTTCACATTGTTTGATACATTCATTGTGTACTTGTGTTTATTTTTGGGGCCAATACACATTAAATTTATTAAAGCACATTTTATTTGTCATTTGGCAACCTAGTTTCAAAGCAAACTGCATCTTTTTGAAGGACATTTAGATCTTACTTTTAAAACTCTTTCTCGCTATTTTGGTATTAAAAAGGATTATTTCATGCTTACTTAAATTGCCCTACTTTTTACTATTTTGCATGTCATGGATGTAATATTTATCAAAAGGTGGCCTATTTTAAATACATGTGTAATCGTTCATTTTCTCTAAGTATCTGACTCACAGAACAGAGATAGCCATCCTAAATTCGGGATTCATTGTATACATTTTTTAGCCCTAAATTTTCTATTTACATCAGGGAACACTTCAGGTATCCAAATAATTCAATTCTGGATGCTCAATACCTGACAAAAGCTGATCACAATCCCATTTTGTGTCTAAGTAAGGGAGAAATTCCAACATACCATCAATGTTCTCAGCTCAAAGAAAGATAAAAGACTGGCATTTCAAAGAGAAAAATGTACAGGTCAGAAACTAAAACAAATAAGCATCAGAAAATCAAACTACTGAGCATTGAGAGTTGATATTCATAAAATCACAAAAACGTTTGAGTTTGAAGGGACCTCAAAGCCCATCTAGTTCCAAAATCCCTGCCATAGGCAGGGACACCTTCCACTAGACCAAAGGCCCATCCAACCTGGCCTTGAACCATGCCAGGGATCCAGGGGCAGCCACAGGTTCTCTGGGCAACCTGTGCCAGGGCCTCACCACCCACACAGGGAAGAATTTCTTCCTAATATCTCATCTAAATCTGCCCTCTTTCAGTTTAAACCCATTACCCCTCTTGTCCTATCATTCCCTGCCCTTCTAAAGAGCCCCTCTCCATCTTTTTTTAGCCCCTTCAGGTACTGCAAGGCTGCTCTAAGGTCTCTCTGGAGCCTTCTCTTCTCCAGGCTGAGAAAGCCCAACTCCCTCAGCCTGCTTTCACAGGCTGTCTTCTCCAACCCTCTGACTACTTTCGTGGACTCACTTAAACATATACATGTCTTTCTTGTACAGAACTGGACGCAGCACTGAAGATGGGATCTCACCATAGCAGAGCAGAGGGGCAAAATCCCCTCCCCGGACCTTCTGCTCATGCTGTTTTAACGCAGACCAAGACACAGTTGGCTTTCTGGGCTGCAAGTGCACATTGCTGGCTCATGTTGAGCTTTTCATCCACTGACACTCCCTAGTTCTTCTCCTCAGGCCTGATCTCCATCCATTCTCCGTCCTGTCTGATTCGGATTGCCAAAATTATTTTGAAACTATCTGAATTAAAATTTTGTCTAAGGTTTTGGCCTAAGTTTTGGGTTGTGTTTTGGGGATTTTTTGACAAATTAGTGCTTAATTCTTGTTCATGGTAAGGGAATATGATGAGTGAAATAATCCTAACTATTGTAGAAATTCTCACTTTTTTTCCCTGTATTATATAAGCACTAATTCATTGCCTGTTACAATTTACACATATGACCAAGTTATTAATAATTATCCAAGTTATTAATTCCCTTTTTTAAGAAAAGCTTTAAAAGTTTGTCCAGAATACATTTTATTGATGGATGTGTGTGTTTGTTTGGGTTTTTTTAAAGTCTTCTAGGTGCGTTTAATTCCATATTAAGGCACTGAAACATACTTGCATGAATGGGAACTGCTTGTCTAAACTCCCATGATAGTTATCAGAGATTTATTCAATGGAGTCTAGAGCCTAGTCGTGTCACCAGATGACAGTTCCCAAGGATATATATGCCCTATATGTTCTGAATCATATTCCCTATCCATACTTTAGATTTCAACTATTCTATTGTCTTAGATACCACTAGACATCTACTGAACTGAGCCCCTACCAGCTGAAACACCAAAACACATGCATATGCAACTCAATGGAGATATCTAAACTGAGATGTCTCAGAACCAGCTCTCACTTTTGAAGTCACTAAAGTTGTATCCACATGGTCAAGTAACTATGGTTCAGTGTCCACCCCTGACACTCAGGCCCTGCATCACATGAACTGTGTTACCTGTCACACCACTTTACTCCTCATCTGGAGCTGGCTGATTCTCACCAAGTCAGCTGTGTTCCTGGAGACAGCTTGATTTAGGGAACAAGGTACATGTGATTTCCCTCTACCCTACACAATCTTCCAACAGTATCCAAGTGGACCTTGTGTTGTAAAGCACTGAATATACCCTTACACTTCTTCAGGCTATAGATAAATATCCTCAGTGTCATTCTGCAAAAGCACTACTGTAGCATGGACATGTGAGGCTCAGAGGAGACGCTGTTGTGCACTGTAGACACAGGGGCAGGGATTTAGTTGCCAAAATTTAAATATTCAGTCTTATTTTTTATGTTGACAGATATCTCATCTTGCCTTCAGCTGCTGCTCCAGAAGGATACGGGTTTACTGTAGACCCTGTCTCATTCACGTCAAGTCTGTGCAGAAGGTTTGGGTATATTAGGGCATATAAATGGCACTAAGAGCCAGTAATCAATTTTTTTAGAGTGGTTTTTTGTTGGTTTTTTTTTTAACACATAGTTCATAATGATAATATAGGCATGGTTTACTTTGAATTTTCTAAGTCCTTTCTTTTCATGAATTAATGAAAAATTTGTGTTTCAAAAGTGAGATGAAAATTCACCCTTTATGTTTGCAGGAAACAAATTGGAAATGTCAGCCAAGCACATCCTAGATTCTGAGGAAGAGAATGCAAATAAGTAGAACCCCACATTCACTAATGATAGCCCACATATTTTTTGACCAATGTAGTTCATGTTTTAATTTTGGCATACAGGACACATGGGATTTCTGTTATTTTTGTATACTTATGGTTGATGATATTGCATTTATTCAAAGCAAGTTTAGAGGCAACCTCTTTCCTTAGGGAAACAAGCAAACCATCAGCACACTATGTGAAACATTCATTAATTAACAGTTTGTGAAAAGGCTTCAGAGAGAGAATATCTTAGGACATAGAAGTTTTCAAACAGCTTTGGCGAAGCACCATCTGACACCAGTGTACCTGTGTGAGACAAAAAAGTCATTTGTAAACAAACTTTGAGACATTAGTGATGACATTTGAGAGATGAAATCTGAAAACCTGTCCTGGTGAAACCAAAACAGAATAAATGATTCCCAGTGAGTCAGAAAAGAATTCAGAGCTCTGAAGAAATGAGTCAGAAACTAAATATACAGAGCAGGCTAAAGGCATGAAAAAATAACTTTAGCAGCAGAAAGAAGTTGCAGGAAACTCAACCTAATTCAGTCAGTGGCTAATGTGATTAAAATCTGTGAACCAGTTCATTTGTATTAAATATGGCATGAGGTATTTTGATCTCGTTGAGGAAAGTAGAATTAAATAATCTGTGTGCAAGCAATAAGAATTAAGTGCCTCATAAGAAAAGCAAGAATTCCAAGGGAAGAGAAAACAAGTAAAGAAACAGAGGGCCAGATAAGGGATAATGACCAAGTGATAGAAATGGAATTGCTCCTACACTGGGCAGAGCTTGCAGCCTGGAGTCATTGGGCAGCCTGCAGTCTGGAGGGCTTAGGGACCTATGCCATCACTTTGCCAGGTGCCATGGATGCCATTCCATGTATCCATATAATTACAGCAGCTGTTCATCTAAATGTGGAGATACTAATTGAATGTCTTTTCCCATTACTGAATACTCAGGCTTGAGTTTTGTGACACTCATAGAAATTTAAAAGTTATACATAAGCATTTAGGGCATGAGTCACCAACATTTGCCCCACTTTAGTCACTGGCAGTTAGGGAAACTGCACATAAAATGGAAGTTAACTCTCACTAGAAAGCATTTTATACCACTCTTTTCAATGTTCCAAATGATGCTGTCAGATTTGAACCCTCAAAATGCAGTTGCAGATGAGATCATCCTGGACATCTTACAACAAATTCCCTGCTGGTTGCAAGTTTTATCTCTTCTGTTGTTGCTAATAGGAGGGTCTATGGAGAAGTATTCTTACAATATTTCCTTATGCTGAATATGTGGGTGTGGAAGAGGAGGGGAATGTAGATTATTCTATTTGCTTGATCCACAATGAAATCTACAAGAAAGCGTGAAAATATACAGAGGTTAGAGGCAGAGAAGTAGATAGTGGTACTGGGGCTCATTGTGCACGCATTGATTTGTACAGACAGAACAAAAGAACAGAATGGAAATGTAGAGAGCATATGAGAAATATGAAAGCATCAGATGAAGTGAGTAATATACAGGATAATAGAAAAGAGCTATACTGGGGATACAGTCAGATGAACACCTTTGTAGCTATTATCCAAGAGCAGGTTCCTTTTGTGTCCAAACAAGAGGTTCTAAATAATTCAATGTTATTGTTTCCATTCTTGTCATAAATGAGGATGCAAAAGGAGAAAAATGTTTAATTAGACTTTTTGCCAGTTTTGTGCTGTGGTTAAAAAAAGCAGTTGAATTTCTTAAATCTACCTAATGCTTTTTTGGGGGGGTTTTCCCTATGAGGATAATATCTGCCATTCTTCTCACATTTTTCCATTGGAAAATATTTAAAAGGTAAATCAGAACCATCTCAGTAGAAGGCAATTTAAACTTGGTTGAAGATGCTTTTCTTCTATTTATTGCATGTTGAAAAGAAATCATTACCCACCATCATTTTTCTCTTCTATCCCATATCAACTCCAACATGGAAGCGGGATCAGAGTTGTGTCTTGACAGAATCAGGAACACAAGCATTCATAAGAAGTCTTCATTTCTCAGAATAAAAGTACTACACAAATTCCTAGTGAAATAAATACACCTGAAACAGGAAAATCAAAACATTTCAGTGATATCGAGTATCTGGAAAACTAGGCAAACACTAATGGGATGATTTACTCTGAGCAATAAGTTAGGCATTAAAAAGTCTAATCTTGTAGATATCTTGTCCTATGGAATTACTAAGAGCACTAGGGTCTAAGAATAATTGTCCACATAGATGCTGTTCTCTTTCACTAGAAAGAGTGGGGTAGTCCTTAAGCAGTTTATTCAGATATTCCACATACCTATCAGGAAACTGCCAAAGTCTGGATGTATTGAATATCAAGTCTATAGTGTCTGCTTCAGAGAAGGCATGTGCTTTTCTCCACTCTTTATGGTAGGTGATTACCACGGAGAATAGAAAAGGGAAAGGAAGGCCCCCCTGAAAATACAACAGGCTGTCCAGGGATAGACAAGTTGCTGTTTTTCATGTGTCCTAAAAGTGCATAGCCAGAGAATATAAATTCTGAATCAATTTTGTTCACTTGGTCCTTTGCACATCCACTGACATGTGAGAGAGAAGGAGGAGGATGTTTCCAACCATTAATGCGCATGACCTGATAGCTACTGTTACACTCTTCAAGAGCAGTAGCTGCAGGCTTGGGTCCTTCTGTCAGAGGAGGAATTAAATCTGGGTCTTTCACTTCTGACTCAAGTGTTTCAGGTGAGACACAAATATAGAAAGAATGAGCACTGCTGTCACCAACACCGAATGAACTCTGCCCTGCTGCCTGTGAATGCTCCAGTTTGTATGACATGGGTGGAGGTAAAATAATACCGAAATAAAAGACTTTTCAAAATTGAAATGCATAGCTTTATGTAATTTATTTTATACTAGCAATAAAACTTCACCTGCAGCTTGGGTTTGGTTTTTTTCCGGATTTTCCAGCTAGGCAGATACAAGAAAAATTATAGTGTACATCTTGCTCCTCCATACTGCTCCAGCTCCTCCCTACTGTATCTTCCTATTTGATAGATTCTTGAAACACAGGACATCTCATTGTATCCAATGCAAGATTCAGGCATTTTATGTCACATTTTCTTCATCCAATATTAAATCTCTCCTTTAAGATGGATTTTACCTTAAAGGTGCCTCTATCATTCCACCCTGAAGAGAGTCCAGATGATAGACTGTAGTTGATCAGTTGAGTTCCATAGTATGTTAATTTATTTGATCTGATGGAATTTCCTTTTTCAGCACCATATCTCTAAGTCTTAAGATGACTCATGTTATAAAGATCAAGGTGACAAAAAGTATAGACTTTCAGCAAGAAGTTTTGAGGGTAAGTGTAAAGTAAGTGTATGACTATTGATGAACATTCTGTTTTAAAAATTTCATTTCTTAACAGTAATTATTTTTAAGAGGTAGTTACATTAATTAAATTATTAAGATACTGCCTGGGTTTATCATTCCTTCCATCACTGATCCTTGAAGCTAACATTAGTGATAATAATAGGTAATGGCAGTAACACTTAGCAATTTGTAGTGACCTCTTTACTGAAGAATAAATATAAATTAATTCTCATAATCTTCATGTAAAGTCATGTATCCATCTGCATCAATGACCAATGTATTGTATGCTCTTATTACCATTTACCACATCCTTACTTTTGAATTATGATCCTTTTTACATCTTCATTTATTTTACATTGTAAGATTTTGAGAGTATAATTACCTCTTCCTTTATATTTTTTTTCATTGGCAAGTACTGCATTGCAGGACGGTGCCATAATATTAATGATTCTGGAACCTTACCAAATTATCATGAGTGTCAACTGAAGGGGTACCAGTTAAGAATTTAGCCAGCCTACCCTGATCTTAAAGGACACTCAAAGGATATTTCAAGGGCAATCCACACAAGTTGCAGGTGGATCCTCCTGAATGCACTTGTTCACAGATTCAGAAAATTGTAGGGGTTGGAAGGGATCCCAAGAGATCATCGAGTCCAACCCCCTGACAAAGCAGGTTCCCTAGGACAGGTCACACAGGGAGGCGTCCAGACAGGTCTCGAATATCTCCATAAAAGGAGACTCCATTACTCCCCTGGGCAGCCTGTCCCAGGGCTCTCACTGTGAAAAGGTTCTTCCCCATGTTGGTGCAGAACTTGTTCCACTGTTGAAAGCCATTCTCTATCATCTTTCTCATCTTCCATCAGCATGTGGTGCTGGATTAATGTAGTGTTGGGCTAGATCCTAAAATACTTAATTGAAATGACACCTTACTGGAAGAATCATCATTACTATGTAATTTGAAACCAATGGGTTACATATAACTATGCTGAATGAAGACAAAGTAGATTTGTTTAACTAGACATATTTATAATTTTAAATATAAATCTTTTTGCAAGCCATTTTCTTTCACCTAGGCAGACAACATTAGTTTCTTCCTCCTGTCAATTGTCTTGAATGTACTTCCAAGGTTCAAGACTTCTGGCAAGAAAAAAGGAAAAGGAATATGCAACTGATATCATAAGAACACTGGAATCTTCCTCATGTGATATGTAATGGCTACAAAATCTTTATGTTCTTATGGGGAAATGTGCATTCTGTTAAAAATGCCATTTCAAAATTACATTTCATAATTTGTGGAGATCTAAATCTATACCTTGGATTTAAAATCTTTTATGTTTAGATGGAAAAATGTGGTCTTTACAACTGTAATAAGTCAAACCAAACTTAATTACAGGTGAGTGTTTTGCTTTGCTCTTCTCCCATCTGATATTTAAATGTAGATGCTGTCTTCTGTGCCATCACATCTACTGTGACATCAAAACACTACGTTGTGATGAAACTGAACCTGCTAAATATGTATCGGTGACCTTTGCGTACTGTTCCTTCTGAAAGCTCATCAATGAGGTTGCAGATTTAAGGCTCATAACACAAAGGTCACCCATCACTTACTTATGTTTGGGGGGACTTTGTTCAGGTATTAAAACCATATTTATTAACAGGTCTGTGTTTTCAAGAAGCCACTTTTTCACTAAGTTAAATATGAAAAAGATGCCCTACTCATAAATGGAAAGTGATCTGACTAGAAGAAAAGGTTTTATCCCAAACAAATCATTGTGAATAAAAGACTGAGTACCCAGTGAACAATCAAATAAAGGTGTGATGTAAGTAGCAGATAGTTGGCATTTGCCATTCATTCCTCCAAATCTCATTTAGCAATTACCTTGCATCACTCCCATTTCAGGACTGGCACTACAGTCATTGCTGGTCTTGTCATTCTGCATGTAGAAATAGTGAGGGTTAGGAGCAGTGTGTGGAAGAAGGAAAGTTTAGAAACCAAACTTCCTTATAAGCTGTCCCACAAAATCGTTATCCATTCTGCATCTTTGTTGAGTAATCCTTTGTGAGTATTCTGTTCTAGTTTCATCCATTTTCCTAACAATTGCCCTCAAATACAGGTTTGTTGCCTACATTTTTTGTTACCTCAGAAAAATTCTTTGCAAGTAGCTATGCTACAAATAAAAGAAAATCAGTTCCAAATTACAAAATTTGTGTTCCTTTTACATTTGGATATAAAACACGAGCAGTCAACTGAATGGTAATATGTTTGTCTTTCAAAAAAGAAAAGCCTTTGATTATTCCCAATAATTTTATTCCATCAATGAACTTAAATTGTGTATTTTGGAAGGCAGCAACCAATATTTTCATATCTTGGCAAAGACTACAAATACATTAAATGGGTAGTAGAATAATGATATGATTCAACTGATATTTTGCAGATGGGTATTTCTGACCTGGAGGAACCTAGTTTATTTGTCTCTTGCAATCAAGCTTTATAAGCTATAATACAGTGCTACCTAGGTCTTGCATAGATGTCTGGATTTGATCTGATATGTACCACATGCAGAACTGTACTCTGAGGTAAATTTGGATGAGCATCTAACAAAAAACCAGGAGTGGACAAAGAAGAGGTTTACAATGTGAGACTGTAACATTATGAAGGTAGAATATTTCAGATCTTCCACAAATTGTTTTTAATAAATATTATATTATTTAGGATGAAGCAAATATGTTGTGGTTTTACCCCACCCAGCAGCTAAGCACAACTGAGATGCAGCAGGATTGGGTAGAGAATCAGAAGAGTGAAAGTGAGAAAATTCATGGGTTGAGATAAAGACAGTTTAACAGGTAAAACAAAAGCCATACACACAAGCAAAGCAAAATCTGCCTTCCATGGGCAGGCAGGTGTCCAGTCATCTTCACGAGACCAGGGCTACATCATACGTAACACTGAATTGGTAAGACAAATGACATCACTCAAAAAGATGCAGTACCCTAATCCTTCCTTTTCCTCTTCCCCAGCCCCTTATAAGCTGAGTAGGACATGATATGGTATGGATATATCCCTTTGGCCACTTGGGGTCAGCTGTCCTGGCTGTGTCCCCTCCCAACTCCTTGTGCACCCCAGCCTACTTGCTGGCGGGGTGGTATGAGAAGCAGCAAAGGCCTTGGCTCTGTGTGAGCACTGCTCAGCAGGATGAAAAAACACCTCTCTATATAACAAAACGATCTCTATATTATCAACACCGATTAAGCACAGATCCAAAACACAGCCCCATCCTAGTTACTATAAAGAAAATTAACTCTACCTAAGCTAAAACCAGGACACAATAGTCGGCTGATTTACAGAAGACCTTACATCAGAAGAGCTCCAATTGTAGAAAATAACTAAGCACTTTGGTAGTTCAGTGATGTCAATGAAAACAATAATTCATATGAATAACAGAACCTGAATTTTCATTTTAAAGGAGGTTTTTTTCAAATTTGACATATATTTTCACTCCGAAACAAGATGAACTTATGGCTTTTAGGAATAATAGATTTTGAATCATTCAAAATTGTTCATAATGTTGGTATTTTCTATTACTTGTTACAGTAGAATGTCGTATGCTTGTACAAGTTTGTATTTCAAACTGCACATTGAAATTCCGTTTTTAAAAATGCTAAAATGTATGTTTTGATGAGATCAGAATGTTCCAATTTTATTCTGTCAAATGTAATCTCAAAAATTATAATTTTTTCATGTGATATTTTCTGTCAAGTACAGTAAAGAGAACTGTGTGTCATTGTAAATTTCTAAAGGTTTTGGAAATTTGATTCCAGGCAAGGAAATCAGTCAATCTTTACACCATTAGAGAACAGATTGCCAAACGTGCATATTTAACTTGCTTAGGAATCTGTGATGAAGACAATGGAACCATTCACAAAGATCTGGATTTGGCAGCCTTGTCCTGATGTGCTCAACATTACTATTAGGCATAGTAGTGAGTTAAATAAAAACAGATGTGATTGCACAGTCGTGGCCATAAATATCAGCAATATCGATATCAGGGTATAAAAATAACTGCATTAGACGAGAGAAATACCTATTTTGGCTGTATTCACACTCTGAGTAGAGTTGGATATTTATAGAAAGAATATGAAATGCTCTTCCATGACAAAGAATGCTCTTTCTCACATACTTTCTCAGTTTTTGGTATGGTTCAGCTTAGGACCTTCTTGTCCTGCAGTTATACCAATGTGATACAGTGATACAGATTCTTTGTGATACAGCCATTTTCTTCCACTAATTTATCTGATTTAATTTTTTCATTATTGAATTAATGTTGTGGTGGGTTAACTTTGACTAGACATAAGGTGCCCACCAAAGTAATACAGACTGCTCCAGCTTGGGTCCCCCCAGGGGTCGCAAGTCCTGACAGCAAACCTACTCTATCCTAGACAACTCTGTCCACAGGTTTGCACCTCCTGCCAGGAGCCTGCTCCAGTTCAGGTAACCACCTGCTCTGGCATCAGATCCTCCATGGGCTGCTGCATGTGGATACCTGCTTCACCATCCTCCTCCATGGACTGTAGGGGAATTCCTTCCCCTCCTTCTGCACTGACCTTGGTGTCTGCACAGTTGTCCCTCTCACATCTTCTCACTCACTCCACTCTCTGGCTTCAATTTCTCCTGACATTTTTTCCCGTTCTTAACTCTGTTACCTCAGAGGCACTACCATCATCGCTGATGGTGTCAGACTTGTCCAATGGTATGTCCATCTTGGAGCTAGCTGGAAAAGCTTCTGGCATTCTCTTACAGAAACTGCTCATAAAAGAGATGTGTTTTCTTTGAGAGTAATATTCAGACACTTCTGTATTTCTCTTTCCTTCATTTTCTAACACAATAGGAATGCATACACTGCTTTTTCATCTTCTACAAAACTGCTTCATTTCTTATCTTTACAACTGATGTTCTCCGGAAGTGTAGAAGGTAAAAAATTATGTCAAATAACCCCTGTCAAAACCAGAATTGTTGTTTACTGAGCCCAGAGAAGAATAGCACTGATACTCAGTTGTAGCATAGTTTTATTTCCATTCAGAGAAGGATATTAAAAATTTTGGGATGAAAAGATTCTGAGATTAAATGGAACTATGATATGAAAAGAATCATAGAATCATAGAATTGTAGGGGTTGGAAGGGACCTGAAGAGATCATCGGGTCCAACCCCCTGCCAAAGCAGGCTCCCTAGGACATATCACTCAGATAGGCATCCAGACGGGTCTTGAATATCTCCAGTGAGGGAGACTCCACCACCTCCCTGGGCAGCCTGTCCCAGGGCTCTGTCACCCTCACTCGGAAAAAGTTTCTCCGCATGTTGGTGCAGAACTTCCTATGCTCCAACTTGCAGCCATTGCCCCTTGTCCTATCTCCAAAGATCACTGAAAAGGGGCTGGATGATTCCCCCTGCATCCCCTGCTTAATATAATTATAAACTTTAATTAGGTCCCCCCTTAGTCTTCTCAAGACTGAACAGTCCCAACTTACTCAGCCTTTCCTCATAGGGGAGATGCTCCAGGCCTTTAATCATCTTCGTAGCCCTTTTTTGGACTCTTTCCAGGAGATCCCTGTCCTTTTTATACCAAGGTGCCCAGAACTGGACACAATACTCCAGGTGGGGCCTGACCAGGGCAGAGTAGAGGGGGAGGATCACCTCCTTTGACCTGCTGGCCACACTCCTCCGGATGCACCCCAGGATCCCAATCTATATTTATTCGTGGTTAATTTTCATTATGCATTTTATTGACATAACATATATTCATTAACAGGAGGATTTGAGCTGTAATTAATGTCTTCAAAGTATTTTGGTATCAAAATCCCTAATTGAATGAATTATACATAATTGAACATGAATGAAAGAAGACAGATGATCCCTTAAAAAAGAAAAAAAATCAACTCCTTTGTACTGGAAGATGAATTAAGTCCATTTACTCCATTTGATATGTGACACTTTATATATTACTACCATACTTCGGTTTCAATAACACAAAAATAATGATGGATTCTCAATAGAGTAGCTTATAAATATTGAAGTTTGTAAGCTTGATACAGACCTGTTGATTCATTTATTCATTTAGGGGTACTTTGTGATAAATAGTTAAAGAAGAGGCCCACTCCAGTAAAGCCCTTAGAAAATTTGAGACTGGAAAAGAAAAAAAAAAGATACTGCTTGAAGTGCTAAGACATAACTAAAGAGTTGTAAGTTCCACTCCTATGCGCACATAAGTACAAATAGCCATACACCCCCTTTGTGTGGTAATCAGGTAGTTTCCGTGCTGAGCTTATACTGCCTAAAGGAGTTGTTCCGCCCACCTATTTTCCCTGCTGTGTTTTCCCATCCTTGCATTGCACTGCATCCACAGACAGCTTGGAAATGGAAAATAAATTGGGTTTTTGTTGTTCAGTGTAACCAGTACCGTAGAGCTGGGGAAATAAGGAGTTGAGGAGGCGTGACTGGAGATGTGAAAGAGGGTGTGATGGACACTCCCGTGGGCAGCGTTGCTGTAGATTGACATAGTAATGAAATTGCCATTTAAAAACACATGGATCTAAGAAAAATCACCATTAGGAAACTCATAATGCAGATAACAGAGACTAAGTACTTTTTGCCCTATTATTGCTTATCACTGCAACATTGTTTAGTTAGCTAAGTTTCATATGGAGAAAAAGATACCTAGGAAGAAATCAGGATACTAGTTCCCATCTTTCTATGGAACACAGCTTGCTACAGCTAAATGATATGTAAGATGGGACTTTCCTTGGACTTGCTTTTTATCTTGTAGGAAAGGTGTAAAGAAGGCATTTCAAAGCTAATTGAAGTAAACAACTTATTCAGCTGTTTTAACTTCTTTGCCTCATGATAAAATATTGCCTGATCACCTTCTCTCAGAAAACACTCAAGACTGGTGTGCTACATGTAAAGCTGTTAGATCTGAATCTCTGTCCCATTATAACAATTTGGGTCAATAAAGGTAAAGATATGATAGGGAATAAAGGAAAAGGAAAATTGATCCAAGATACATATTTTTAAAATTAAGAACAGATGTAAAATTTGTCTTTCCGGCATAGCAGGATCTTGTCCAACTCAGTTGCTTTGGTGCAGACTGCTCAAAGAGGATAGAAAATATGAGAGAAATTAAAATTTTGTAAGGCAGATGTTTCTTTGAGACCCTGTCCCTCTGACAGAAAATTCTACCTTGAAATCTGTGTTTTTCACGACATCAAGACAGGATCTATATTATATCCTGATAGATAAGAAAGTGCTTAGTCAGTCACTACAAAACTTCCTACAGAAATCTTGGTAGATATGATCCAAACAGTCTGATTTGATCCTTCAGAATTAAGTGAATGAACTTGGAGAAGTTGTCAAATCAAAGTAAGCAAAATTAATGGGTTACATTTTTAAAAAGAAAATTACAATGTTGAAGTCAGCTTTATGTTAACAAATTGTCTTTGCAGCCATAGGGACAAGACTATAATTTTTGAATGACCTTGGAGGCTGTTAATAAGTGGGAATATTTTCCAGTTTTTTTGCCAGCCCACATAGAAGAGGAGAAATGTTCCATATTCTACTTCTGTCACATAGATGCAATACCAGCCCACATTCAAACTCCCAAATATGAAGGTGGGGAAGAAATACGTAGATGTCCAGAAAAATGTGGTAGAGGTCCCTACATTAAGCTGTTAGCTCGGTTTAATGTCATCTTTTTCATTTTTTGATGTTGGCATGTCTATTCATATGCTTGTCTATGCTCCTCCAATTAGGCTTTTGCTAATTCCTTTAGGTTCTGAACTTTTGAAAATCTCTTGAGTCCTTTTATATGTCATCCAGCCTGTCTCACATATCATTGCTCTGTTCAGCAAATTTTATCCCATTATAAGGGCTTATATTTCCTATCTCATGGCCATCTATATCTCCTTCTGACCGTTGCCATCTGTTTCAGCTTCTGACCAATTACCTTCAGTACTCTGAGGACTCTATAAATCACAACGAAAATAAGCCATGTGATCTTATTTGCATTTACAGATAGGAAAACAACCATATCTCCTGCAAAAGAAGACCTCAAGATTGCTTGTATGTCAAATACCCAAATTTTCCTCAAATGGATCTTTAAATCTCTCAATAAACTGTTTCTGAAACAAAAGTTGGAACCTAAAAGTGAAGTAAATATAGTAAGAGATGTACTAAAAATACTTCAGGCATTCTGTGTCTTGAATATACACTTGAGAATTCACTTTGAGAGCAGTCAAGAGGTTTAGTTAGTTTTAAAAGGGTTTATCATTTGAAAAATTTTCTATGACTCCTAATGAAAGGAAACTGAAATTAGTTATGGTTTTCATTAATTAAAAACTTGGTAGAAGTCCACCTTAAATTTTGGAGTCTGGATAACTTTCTTATCTGTTTGAAAAATGGCTGTCGTCTTGTAGAGAATATTAAAACCCAATCATAAAGAATTTATAGAAATGTGCTTTTGAAACTTTTTTGTAAATATGTGATTAGTTCAGGTCAGTTATTTGTGCAATCATCTCACTCTTTCCTTAAATGTATTTTGACATATGTCAGTTCATGAAACTTGTCACAAATCCTGATACGTTGCACAAATTATATTCCAAATTATATTTTTCCTAGAATATTTTATTAGTTCCAGAATATTTTATTAGTTTACTTGTATGATTCAGTGAAATTAGAAGTCCATGTGATTCGTATCGATCTCATAAACAGAAAATGTTTAAGCATCTTTAAAGATGACATCACTTTGAATTAATTCTTTTGAAAACAGTTTCAAACCCTTGTTGTCTTTATTCAGTTTATGTTCATGAGTATCTCAAGAGGGGAAAGTGGGCTGTTCTTTCAACTAAAAGTGGATGGGTTCCCATAAATAAGAAGTCAGCTTGTATTTAAAAGGGCTGGCCCTTCTTCCACTAAAGTGGTAAAAGGTTAATTGAATTATTTATGATCAGATTAACACTCTAGCTAGAGAATTTATTTGCTGGTTGCATAGTGAAAGTTAAAGATATTTGGTTTCCTTCATCTCATTGATATGGCACCCTTTTACACACCAAGCTCATATTTACTATTTTTTTATTATGGACGGAGTAGGGAATGTCTCTGGAGGCAACACAGAAGTTCCCTGTTCCATCAAAAGTACAAGTCAGCATAGCAGATATTATGTACTTTCATTAATTTTTTTGTTTGTTTGCTTAGCATCCTAGCAGCAGTTCTAGGATCTATTAAAATCTAACCACACATGTTCTTGTCACCTAGCCAGTCAACAGTTTGACGGCACTATTTATTTTTTTTTGAGGTGTAGGGGGTATGTCAAGTAAGCAAGAGTCAAGAGATACCATCAATAGCAGGCATACTCCTCTTAAAGGCAGTGAATTTTCCAGGTGACAGGAGATGAGGTTTCCTTTAGTGAATAACTGGTTTTATGTTACAATCGAAGCATAAGACTTGCACATACAAGGAGAAGTGGCTTGACAACATGACAGGCAATACTGTATTCTCAGTGCTCCAGCAATCAAATCATTATTGAGCTTTAGGTGAATCATGGTATTGAAAAGGTTTAAAGAGAATGATGGAGTCATCTCGAAGATATCAAAGAAGAACTTCTCCCAGGTGTGACAGAGTGCACAAAAGTTCCTATTTAAAAATGTTGCAAGCAGGTGGACATCACAGACTGATCAGAAGTGAAATTGGTGTTTCATGATGCAGTGAGAAATGATACAGTAGGTGGGGAGAAGCCTTGGAATGGAAAACAAAAGGAACTGAAAATTAGTACTTTGACAGTCAGACAATGTACTTAAGTACACCTTTAGCTGTAAAAAACCAATTCAGGTGGCTTTACTGGAACTATCTATAAATATTTTGAAATGAAAAGGACTAGGTACCCTGGGTTGTTGAGAAGAAAAATTGTACAAAATATAAGAACATGATGGTTCCTTCATAATTTTATAGGATTAGTTATGTCTATTAGTGTTTGGAACATGTATTTCTATGTTCTTCTGCAGAATGCATTTCTAAAAGGCCAGCTGTCCTTCCAGAATATCTCTGCATGTGACAAGCAGGAAAGGACTCCTACTGGAAAATGTCAGCCTTTCTAAATCTCTGTGATGCCAGAGAAGAAGAGATACATTTAGCTACAATAGATGCATGTCTGCATTAATAACCAGCAACGTTGCTGAGGAGACTCCCTTGAGGATGCTATGTCCACATCAATGAAATGCCCTCAGACTAAGATGTATTATCCTGGCAGCTGTTCTGGAGTGAAACTCAAAAAATGTGGGATGGTGATGCCTGCCAATATGTATTAACAAATAACAGAAAAAAGGGATACGCAACCACAAAAGCTGGGCTCTTGTAAGAGAGAGATTTGACAGATCCAGGAGTGCAAGGCAGCCTGTTCAGTGTGAAGGCTAAAACTCTGTCTTGAAGTTACTTTGTGGTCTATTATTTGAGAGCTTTTTCTGCTAAGGTGACTAGTGATTAATAAATTCTATAGGGACTTTTATACTCCAACATCGTCTCTTTCACTGTTCTTATATGACCCTGAAGAAATTTATTTTTCTGGGTTTCTACAGTAAGTGTGTGAAAGAGCTTTAATTGTGATCTATAGAGTTTACAGTGTTTTAAAGGCATAGTGAATAATTAAGATGATATTATTATTTTAAATACAAGGCATCACACCTCTTCTTAAGAGATACATGCAAACATTGTATGGAAATAGTCATCCAATTTTAAATTAAATTGACTTGTAGCTACGACCATTGAAAAACACCTTTTGTGATTCTTTTAGCTCAATTTTTTAATTATTGAGAACCATGAAGCAATAGAGATGAATATAGAGCTGTCACAGCCTTGGTAAAGGGAGGAGACAAGACTTGTTCTGCCTATCTCATCGTACAGGATAGGCCTCAGAGCGTAATCAGTGAGCCAGTCAGCATTAATGTGCGGTGTCCTGGTTTGGCCGAGTAGAGTTAGTTTTCTTTGTAGTAACCAGGAGGCAGCATCACTTCTAGGAAACAGACTGGGCATTGGTTGGGTTGCTTTCTGCACATGGTGAGTAACTCCATCTCTGCATCAATTGTTTTGCTATTATTATTATCACGACTATTATTCTATTGTTGTTATTATAATAATTATTATTTTAATTATCTTCCTTTGCTAGTCTACATTTATCTCAAACCATGAGGGTTTTTTTTTCCTTTTACCTCCCCATCCTCTATGGGGGAGAACAGTGAGCAAGCTGCTGCATAATGCTCAGTTACCCTCTGGGGTACATAGAGTGATGTCATACATTCCTAGTAGTCCATATACATTAACATAGCAAACACTTGTTTTAACAAGTTTCCAGTATGAAATGAATGCAGATACCATTATAAATTCAGGTATATAATGAAATTATCTGCTTTTCTGTACATACTTATGTGTGAATACTTATGCATTTATAAATCTGGAAAATTCATTACCGAAAACAGTGTTCAGACATACTAAGTGAAATTCTGCATTGTGTTTTCATATTAAACAAAATCATGTCTGAAGTGAAGCATACTTTTGCCTAAGTGTGTTACACTCAAAATCTAGACTTGATACCCTGCTCTGCAGAGATACGTGGTACAACATGGCTCACATCATGTAAGACATAAACAAACAAACAAACAAACAAAAAACTCCACAAAGATAAATTGGAGGAAGGACCTCACATGTCACAAGTTTACTTTGAAAAATCTGATAGAATTCAGTAAGATGATTAAATCCTTTGGAGAATTGTCTTCATAATGAACCATAACAGCAATTTTTGCAACATAAGGATTCCTGGAAAAGTTCTTCTGCCTTATCTTACCTGTCAAAACCCAGGGAAATATTCCATAATTGTATTTATTTGGTTTATGGATATCATTTACTTCTGGTAATTGTCATATTATTATTCATTTTAGAGTACTCTGGTATGTTAAGTTTAAAGTATTTAGGATTACATTAAAAGTATAAGAAACTTGGATTTTATGAAATAGAAGTGTATGTTGAAAGATTAGAATAATTCTTTTTTTTTAAAACTGGTTTGCATAGAAAAGTAGTTCAAAATGGATATACAGCATCTGAAACTAGGTAGTTTTTTGGAAGATCTTCTAGTGAAAATAGGCATTTTGAGACATTTGGTTTGTTAATGGAGTCTGTCATTCTCAGAATGTTTTCTGTTACATCTGGCAATTTTTCATGTTGCGTCCAGTAGTTTCTCACAGTCTATTCCGTTAGCTAAACCTCAAGGTAGTTATTGAGTTAGTAGTTATTGATCTGGACACTGCAACACAGTGAAAGTGCAGAATTTAAAGTTAATATTCTAACATGTACTGAAATTCTGGTGCATTGTGTGAAGATGAAAGAATTGAAAGTAGTGCATAAGGAAGAACATTGTATTAGCAAAAATTATTAATACAAGAATTATTTGAATTGCTACAAATGAGTGAATTCCAGCTATGTGATGAACTATTAGACTGTCATTCAAAAGGTGTGTTAGCTGATCATTACAGAAATTTTTTCAACATAATTCATGCTTTTGTAATGGAAGAAGCAAGTTGAAGCATTAAGTAATAGGAAAAAAAAGCGTGTATTTCTCTTTTAATAGTTCGGTTTCAGTTAGGTCCCTTGGGGCTAATCATTTAGGTTGATAGAATCACAGAATCATGGAATGGTTGGAAGAGACCTTCAAATATCACCTAGTTCAACCCCTCTGCCATGAGCAGGGACATCTTTCACTGGAAAGTCCTGTCCAGCTTGACCCTGAACACTTTCAAGAATGGGACACGCACAACTCCTCTGGGCAACCCATTCCAGCATCTTACTCTCATCATCATAAAAAATTTCTACCTTATGTTCAATCTTAGACTTCTCTCAGTTTAAAACCATTGCCCTTTAGCCAGTCACTACACGCCCTGATACATAGTTCCTCTCTTTCTATAAGCCCAAATACATATGGAAAGGCCACAATAAGCTCTCCCCACAACCTTCTCTTCTCCAGGCTGAACAACCCCAACTGTCTCAGCCTGTCTTCAATGGTTATTTCCAAATACTAAAAAATGCTTATTATCTAGTAAAGTGTTCTCATTGTCATCAAATTGAGTAGGTTTCCATATATATGTTAATTTGTGCTTAAAGGTAGGACATTTTTAAAGATGCTCCACCCCACATCTATGACTCACTATCCCAAAATTTTTAAGCAGGAGTTTTACCATTAGCATGGTACCACAGACATTCAAATGTTCCAAAGCCACTTCTTGCTTTAATTGATACTTAAGGAAGGGAAGTATTTCACTAGAATTAGTTTTGCATATAAATGAGGCTAAATCTCAAGACAAAAAATAAACAAAACAAAAAATTAGTGTCAAGAGTTATTTCTACAAGGCTACTTTCCTATCATCTCTCTGGTGAGGCAAATTTTCTCTTCCTAAAGCAAGAGAGTGCATACTGAAGTGTGTGTTTTCAGTAGTTAGCCCTCTGGCTGTTCTTCAGGCTTATATTTTTCCTCCTTGTACTGCAAAACAGCTTAGTTTTATATGCATTATATAGCTGATTGATTAATTATTTAAGGCTTATTGTAATTGATATTTTGGAATGGCCCTTGAGGGCCAGCTGTGTCTCACCTGAATAATGAACAGAAATTAAGCGGTGATTATCTTCAGTTTTCTGAAATCATAATGCTGCCCTTTGTTTTACACAGTGCTATGTGACTAGAATAACCACACACCCCTCCATTTTTGCCTAACTCCAACTTCTCTGATGCATATTAATAACTAGACCTTTACTTGATACAAAGACATAGGGCAGCAGAGTTAGAGAGGAAAGGGTGTCCTGGTTAATTAGGTCTTCACACAGCATTTCATACCTGCTAAAAATACAGAATACTATACTTCACTGGCCTGGATGCTACATTTATGTAGCTTGCGTGCATGATCATTCTGGGAGATTTCTCTGATTTTTGGTAAAGCCCTGACAGACAACAGATCAAAGCAAAGACCTAGGAAGCAATGGCCTGTGACAGTTTCTGTAATCTGTCAATAGCTTACAGCAAGAGTTTGAAGCATTTACTTAATCATATTGTGCGTCAGGTTCCAAAGTAGTGAACATGAGGAAAAATCAACCTTCATATTTAAACTAGCATTTAGAGACCTTGAGTGACTCATTTAATATAAGTGATAGTTATTACTACTAATTATTAGCAATTGGGGGAAATAGATTTTGTATTGTTTTCTTCATGGTTTAATCAGTTCAGTTCCCATGTTCCTGGGTGTTACTTTTCCTCTGTCAGTTTGAGTTATTCTTGTTTCATTTCAAGAATATTCTAATTTTATTCTGATAGTTTTACTCAGCTTTATTGAGTTTCCTTATAGAGTTTTGTTGATGCTTATAGCAGCATCAGTAAGGACCAAAAGTTCTTGAGGAATGTTAAGTAAATGGGGTTGGACCAAAACCCCATTAGCTTTTTTACTTGAATAAAGAAGCAAATTCTCATGAGATTGATTGTGGTTATAGTCCACTCAGAATTAAAATGAAGGTTTTTTTCTGGCCCACAGAATTGACAGTTTGGAGTACATCAACTCAGTTCCTCTGTGTGGATTAGATTATGGTAGCTGCATTATTTAGATGGAGAATTGCAAACCAATGTTAATGTTAATAAAAAAGGGAAGGATAAAATGTGTATCTCAAATCAAGAACAGGAGGAGAGACAGGAAAAGCAAGAGACTGTGATGCCTTCAGAGGTGGCATTCATCGAATTAAATGCCTACAATATCTAAAATTTTAAGATGCGAACTCTAGCTCAACAGATTACAGAGGTATCTTTATTTCTAGTACTGAAAGAAGCTCGTGAGCCTGGGTGGCTGAATGCAGTTCCTTCCTTCCCAGACACTACATGAAGTGTGCCATTTATTTGTCTTAGGATAACTGTTTTGGATGTGCTCTGTTCCTTTCCTCCAGGCACCACAAGTAGCAAGTAAAAGTTCCAGTAACTTGGCTAACTTCTTTCAGTTTTTCATTACCTGTCTTCCATCTCTTTAAACTCTCAACGGACAGTGTTCATGTAGAATACAGAAAGTTCAGTGGTTTCCCTGAATTCCTTGAGGTTTCCATTGCCGTACTGAGAATGAAGCAAAAATCAGGCACAGCCTATACCCACAGCAAAAATACTTTCCCCCTTGACATAAGAGAAGACATGATCAGAGGTCTATTTTGTACATGGGGAGCAGAAAGGCCATTGAGAGGGAGGAGCTGGTTTCAGAGATATGTAGGGATGGCAGAGGAACAAAAAATTACAGAAGGCAAGGTTCTGAAGACAGGATTGGGAGAAGAAAGGGGTGAAGACAGAACACTCTAATAGTAATGTCACTGGATATCCTCCATGACCAGATGTATAAGAAATACATGAGAAGTCTAAAAAACCACATAAGCAGTGTAAAATGAGCAGTGAAATTAAGTAGAAAAGTTATTAAGTAGTAGCATAACCCATTGTACAGACCAGCAGCACATCTTCAAGACAGCAATTGCATCTTAATTTTATTGCTGGCATACTGTGGCTGTATCCTTTTCTGTTTTCAGAGGGGAAATCTCTAGTAGAAATTCTGACTTCTATGCAAAATATATTTTTTCTTTTATTATTTTGCTTCTCCCATCTCTCACTGTTTTTCGTGTTTTTTTTTTTTTTAAGTAGTGCATCATCTCGTATCATATTTTGAACACTCTGAGACAGAAAATGTCATTCATTCTTATTCACAGTGATTAGCACAATGGATCATGATCCTTTGATCCCAGCTTCTGTGCATTACAGTGAAGCAGATAACAAAGCAGCTGTGAATGACAACAAGGAACGAATAGTGTCACTTTGGATTCTCTGAGCACTAATCAAATTCCAGTTTCAACAGATGATGCTTACCACACATTCCACAGACACAAACAAAAATCTTCCTCAAGGCTCTGAAATCCTTGTTTGTCCCCTTGTTATTCCCCTGCTACTTAGTTGCTGGGTATTACATGGTTATTTTCTGCATTTGCTTGGAATGCTGGAGGCACTTTGCTGTCTCCCCACAGTCATTAGACCAGGTTCTGTGCCTTAAAGGAAGGTAAGGACTCACCATGTCATAGTGAAATGGTGGTGTACAACAGAACTTTGCAGGGACATCGCCAGCAAGACAGTGGAGCAGACACTCCCCTGGTTGTTACCTTAGCACCAGTTTAGGGATATAAGCATGAGCTGTAGGCCTTAGTAGTATATTGATTTCATTAGACCTCAGAGAACACAGTAACTGCCTCTATTTTGCTGTTCTCAAAAAGAAGTCTGAAGGATTCTTTTTACCAAAATATAACTGACTTTGTGGAAACAGAAATATCCATGTCTTCGGTTACAAAAGACGACAACAAGCTAATCACAGCAAGTCCTTTACTCATTGAAAGCTTCCGATGCTGGAAATCAGCTCGGAAACCTCATGGAAAAGTTTAAGTATATAATCTTTCGAAAAGGAGATAGGAGTTTGAAAGAAGTCAGAGTTTGTATTCAGAAAAAGGTATTGCCACGTAATAATGCATTGCAGGCAAAATGAACATAACAAAAATATTAGTGGAGATGCAAGTAAATCTGAGAAAGCATGTAGTGCACTGGAGAAAAAGAAAAGAAAACAAATAAAAATGTAGAAATTATTTTTGTTTCTTTCATACCCCATAATCAAAAAGAGTAAAGACAGATCTATCTTGCTTGCGGAATTTCAATCAGGATTTGCTGCATTAAACTGCATATACTGAGAGGAAATCAACATAACATTATTAAGCTTTATGCAGGAACCATACCCAAAAGCAAAAAAAGTGTCACTAATACTGCAATAAACAGCAATGGTAAGATGAAGAACATGCAGTTGTTCATGCACAGATGAAGACAGGTAGGGATGATCACTTGGAGACCAGCAGTCATCACTGCAGAAGTTTTCCACCTGCCATCCTTGTTAATTTTGTTTTTACTTATGAACCTAATTTATACAGCTTATTGCAGCCTTTGGTTAAAATTACCCACATTATTCATGTACCTTTCAGAATTACAAATCATTTCACATGCTATGGGGATAGGGAGCTATGCAAAGCAGCTCTTTCTATACATACCAACAAAGCCCAGTGCAAATCTTCTCAAATGTATTTATTGGAGAATTAAAGCTGTTTGCTCATAACAAAATGGAAATCTGTGGTGTAGAAATACTATGCATAACCTTCTAAATCAGATTAACTGGTGCTCCTTCTTTCATACAATAAATTCCACAGGGAGCATCTGTTCAAGGCAGTGCCTGATGACCTGGCACCAGATCAGAAAGCTTGCTGCTTTTTGCACTAATTTTGGAATCTGGTCCAAGTGGGAGCATCATTACTTAAACTCATATCTATTTTACACTGAGATTAACATGCTGTGATACCTGCTCTTTGTGGTCCATTAGTCCTTGTACCAATTGAGCAGTCAGCTGTGGTGTGTTCAGTGGCTTGATCTGCTCAGTTTGAAATGCTAATACATTACATAATAAACATTCAGCACTGACATGGCCTTTTTTAAGCCAACATAACCTTACACTGATGAGACAATTAAAAAAAAAACAGAGTTCTGAAGAATCAGAGAAGTTTATGACAAGAATTGACCAAGGTTTTAATCAGTATTTCTTTGAATTTGAAAAGACAAATATTCATTAATTATGCACACAATATAAAAGCTATTGGAGAATTAACGGCTTTAGACTGAGGACTAATAATTGCAAGGAAAAACTGCAAAGGAAGGCAGTCCCCAAATAAGAATAGAAAGAATAGAACATAAGCATTAGATGTAACTAACTCACAGGAGGGATACAGGGTGAAATTCTGTTAGGCACCTGGAATATAGAGGTCCATCATTTCTTTGTCTTTATCATGAAGGTTTGTTTAAGGTGCATAACATAATCTAGACTTGGCTTTGTAATGATGGAGTCACTTAAAGGGAGAAATATATAACTGAGGCTTAGGATCCAGACACATGGATGTAAAGGACTGTGAAGGCAACAGGCATTTAAATCATACTAAAATAAGAGGCTAATTTTTGACCTAGCTACTTAAAATTAAAAAGAACTACTATACAAGAGTCAGCTGTTTTTAATAAAGAAGGAATAGATAATATCTACCAATGGTCCAGCTTGTAAATAGTGGTTGTTCAATTACCTAATAATGGCATGAAAGTAAGATATGTATTTCCTTACTATCGGAAGAGCTTCTGTGAGGAAATTGCATAGCGAAAAAGAATCAAAGTCTTTGTTCTAACTTTTTCTCAAATTGCAGGTTGAGTGGTCTCTGTATTTCATCAACAATTCAAATAAAGCATTTGTATTTCCTACATCAATAATGAAAATTCATCTTTGCAGTAAATGTTTGCACAAATTCCACATGGTATTGAAAGAATATACATGAGAATACCCTCAGCTGAAAGCTTTATCTGTTGACATATACATCTGAGCTGATATACTCCCTCTTAAACTCAATCAAAAATAGGCAATAAACTTATCAAATAATGGGAACTTCGCATATGATAGCGTGCCTTTGCACTTCAAGATAGATGTGAATATTGATCCAATATTCTTTTTATTTTGTGTTTAAATAACTTATCATTGTGTAATCAATGATCAGTGCTCTGGTTATAAAACAGCACTTCAGGTTGTTGGATCTGTTGTTTGTTTTTTTTAATAGCAATGGTGATTACATTTGGGTAAATTGGAGAAACTTAGAGAAATAAGTAGAAAAAATAGTTCAAAAAAGATTTTAATTAACTTAAAATTATTCAAAGTCTTTTTACCAGTGATGAGTCTTAAATGACTTCTAATCTCAAGATTTGTTTTTTATTTGGCTAGAATAAGTTATCACGACTTGATTAAAATTATTTTGACTGTAGCTTCAGTAGTGAAAGGGATACCAGACACTCCATAATAAACCCATAAAATCTTCAGAGGTGGTACTGGGCCATCTAAAATATGATAGTCTATCACCTATTGTTTACGAAATATCCATAGGAAGATTTTTTTCCCCTCTAATGTACAATCAACCAGTCAAACCAAGCAAGCTCACAGAAACATAGGAAGAGAGGTTTCCAAAAGTAAACAAAGATTTTCTAAATAACCCAGTTCTTTCACTGGAACCTAATAGTCTAAATTTCCTAAACCAAGTATTGGATTTTTTCTCTGGCTCAGTTTCCAACTCTTAATTGTGAGACTAAATAATTTCCTTGATGAAGCTCTCACTAGAGCTGGAAATTTATTTTTAAGGGTGAGAATCTTTTTCTGGTCCAAAACCACATTGCATATTTGATACAGAAATACATTGCAAACCATTGCTTTCCTCTGTGAGGAGAGGGAGGAAGGATTTTCTTGGAATTAGACTAACAAATAAGAAAGGTAGATGTATTCTTAATTTAGTTAGCAAATAAGAAAGGTAGATGTATTCTTAATTTAGTTAGCGGCTCAGAGGTCAAGGTACTCAACTGGCAAGCAGCAGATCTGGGCTTCAGTTCCATCTTCTCTTCCCAAGAAGTAAATTCAAAATGATCCAGGATTTAGGAGAATTCCCGTACACCAGGATGAGATGCTCTGAGATGTGGTGTACTTTAACTCATTTGCTGATATTTTTTTTATTTTGTTAGAAGCAGAGCCCAGACTGATTCTGGAGGAAAACTATAAACCAAAGATTTATTCCTCTCATGTTGAAAAACATTTTTGTAGAAGGACTTGAGGATACTGATAAATGAAAAATTGGGTATGAGCAGTGTGCACTTGCAGCTCAGAAAGCCAAACTTGTCTTGGGCTGCATCAAAAGCCACATGACGAGCAGGTTAAGGGAAGGGGTTCTTTCCCTCTGCTCTGTTCTGGTGAGACCCTACCTGGAGTCCTGTACCCAGTTCTGGGGCACCAAACATAAGAAGGACATGGAGCTCTCGGACCCAGTCCAGAAGAGGCCATGAAGATGATCAGGGCACTGGATGAGATAGTTGTGTTTGTTCAGCCTGGAGAAGAGAAGCATTCAGGACACCTTATAGCAGCCTTCCAGTGTATGAGAAAGATGGGAAGACACTTGGCCATAAGAATTTCTTCACAATGAGGAGGGTGAGATACTAGAACAGGTTTCCCAGAGAAGCTGGAAGTTTTCAGGATCAAGTTGGATAGGACTTTCATCAACTTGATCTAGTCAAAGATGTCCCTGCCCATGGCAGAGGGTTTGAACTAGATGATCTTTGAGGTCCCATCCAACCCAGACTATTACGTGATTCTATGATTTAGTGAGTTTTGGGGGGGATTTTTTGGATAGCTGAAAATAAGGAAATTTATCAAATTACAATACATTACAATAAATTATTTCTATTATTAATTATTAATAATATTATAAATTCTAATATAATATTAGAAAAGAGGCTCCTGTCTTTTTATTGCTCAATGTGTTTGGATCAAGGTCTTAGCTGGGATGTCCCAGCAATATTTAGTACTACTTGAATTCATAATAATAGTGACTAAAGATATGCAGTCGAAAAATACAAATACTTAACACAACATTGTTTTATCAGCAAAGTAGTTAGTAAAAATAAATCTCCCTTCCCCTTCCCCTTTTTTTCTCCCTTGTTCCTTCTCTCTTCTGTTACTTGTCTGTGTACTTCTGTACTTTCAAGAATTTTCCTTTGATTACTGCCTCCCATGAAAACTGTCTGTTTCAGTGCACCATTGTCATACTATCCTGAAAATTGATTGTTTTGGTAGTGTAGCTTGATTTCTACAATCTCCTTTAAGACCTGCAATCAATACAATGTGCCAAGGATACATGTGATGAAAGGAATTTTGACTTCCCCAGCCAGTCCTGAGCCTTGCACCTGATAGGGAGCATAGATGAAATCCAACCTGGGGCTGAAATCTTGAAGAACAGTGTAATTTCCTTGTATGTAGTATATAAAAAAAAATAAAAATACAGAGAATAAGGCTGGTTTGGTTTGATTTTATTCTGTTATTATTTTTTATTTTCTTTCTCCTCTCTGTCCTCCTGGGATATTTATAAAATTAATTTTATAATGAAACACTTCATTGTCCAAAACCACTGTCACTAAATTCAGTGTTAGGTGCCTAAACAGGTCTGTGAGGTTTGCAACAGCCTTATGATATACTGGTTTTGAAAGAGTAAAAATCAAAATGAACATCTGAGGAAGGTTTATATATGGACAGAGATTTCCCAGTCTATTCCCTGCCTCTTCTTCCTCCTTAATTAAAGTTCAAATTAGTTGGGCAGATTTAGATTTCAGATTCATCAATAACAATAAGAAGGGAAAGTCTCCTGTCTGTCTTTTAGATCTAATTGTGACTTCTGTGTATACTTCTAAAAGGGATATAACATTAGACATCTTTGAAATCTTTTTAAAAATTTAAGTCTGTTTTGTTGATAAAATCAATCCAGAAAAAGACTACAAACCATTAAAATATTTTCCTTCAGTGTTAAATGAATGCTTTAATTTTAATTGTTTTGGTTAATTTTTATTTTATTGTATCTGATTTCAGCTATATGGAAATGTACTTTGCATTTTAAAACACAAAACAAATTTACATTCAATGTGCATCAGATAGTATAGTGCATAGTAAAATCTATATTCTATTATTTTGGTCTAAAAGAAATAAACCAATATAAGACAGGCTGACATTTCTGAGGCAGTAAGATAAACTACACAAAAGTTAATATATGATAAAAAGTGTAGGCACAGGTTTTTAAAAAACTGTTACATTTAGGTACCCTAGAGGCAGTTTACAAATGATTTAAGTAGTGTCCTTTTCTTTCTTAAAGTACTGTTGCCAGGGATGATATTATTATTATTCCTGATCTAGGAGTATTTGTGAATACTCCTGTAGTGTTCTTTAACTATACATCAAAAAAAGAGTAAACTAAAACTTTAAGGACCCTTGGCATATATTTTATGATTTATTTCATATTTATTTTAAACTTGCAAATTTTCTTTTTCCTACTAGAAGGTACCACAAGTACTTTCCAAATTATTTGTATATTTTAAATATTTTCATTTGTATCTCACTGTTCTAGGAAACAGATGGCATTTCATGTCCTGAATTTTCATTCCGATAATACTTAACATGTCAGCTTCTATGACAACTGCTGGCATGCTATAAATGAACATTCTTCTGTCTCATATTACATGGTTGGCAAGAGCCTACATGTGTAAAGTTAAAAATTTTGTTGATAAAATCAATCCAGAAAATCTTCTGGAGAGATTACTGGATCACGAAATTCAACATTACTGATCAATTATAGGGAGAAGCAAAGCAAAACTTTTTTCTTTTTACTTTTTTTTTTTTTTTTTAAATGGGCAATTACCATAAGGAAAGATTAAGATAACCCAACCCAGATTATGTATTGACATATGTGGGCATGGTGGAAGATGCAGATTAGATGCTCCTCAGTCAGAGGGAACTGAGACTGCCTTTCTAACGTCCTTTCTGAGGATCCTTACAGGAGAAAATCAGAGACAGTTTGATGAGTAAAGGTCAAATAAATAGGTTAGGGTTTGGGTTTTTTTCCCATGAGAAAAAAAATGAGAAAAAATTTTCTTGCAAACAGTTTGAGATGAGAGAAATCAGATTTTTCCCCCAAAATTAGAAACTAATTAGCTAACAATTAGAAACCAATAGAACAAAATACAGCCATTCCATTTGCATATTAACATAATTGTTATCTATCTGCACAATTATGCCTTATTTTCTTTCTATTTCCTCTCTCGCATTTTTTCTTATCCTTACATTCAGTTCAGAATTCTTAGTTTAAGTATGACAAAATGAACCTGTTTCTTTTTCCAAATTTCTATTTCAGCCAATAATATCTTTAGAAACCTTTTCTGTATCCCGGCTATCATCCTCAACATTGGTCAGTTCAGTGTCATTTGCAAGTTGAATTAACATTGTTTACTCCCTTTTCAGATCATTAAGAAAGAAGTTAAATATGATAGATGACAACGTTTAGGTCATCAGAGGAGGCCATCATCTCTGTGCTTGAGCATCACACAGTCATAGATTTTCAGGTCCTTTGATCATTTTGCCGTCATTAGTTATCTTCCCAAGAAGAGATATAAGCTCAGTGGCCTTGTTAAAGATCTACCTTGAATCCATATAGAATAGAACATTGATTTGAATTATGATAAACATAATGTGGTTATTAAATCTGTAAACGGTATCATGCTGGATGAAGCTGCTACAAGATAGAACACAATGATTTGCTGCTTTTTGCTTGGATGGGGAATGATTGACTGAGAAGCAGTTCAGCAGAAAACAAGATCTAGATTAAAATGGATCACAAGATAAATTTGAGTCAATAATGTCATTTGATTGTTAAAAAAAGTAAATATCATACCAAAAGTATAAAAAGAGGTAATACAATTCAGAGATATTAAATAGTCTTTCAATTGTACCCTTCTCAGGCAAGTTACAAGATGGAAAACTACCATATCTTCATAAACACTGCACTATCCTGGATGGACACCATGAACTAATGGAGATCAAGCACAAAAAAAACCCCGTAAATACAAAATAGTGTAGAAAACAGGATTATTAGATTACAACTAGGAATATTTAAAACCACCTGTTCTCCTGACAAATTCAAATGCATTTTTCAAATATTCTTCTAAAATGTAATCTTTTTAATCCACCAAAAGCAAACAATTATGCAACATGTTCCTAAAATGAGACTACCACAAAGAAAGTTGTTAGTCACACAGTATAGATCCTATACATCCTATACAGTACACTTTAAGAATTACTAATATGCCCCAAGAAACTTTATATTATTCCCTTCCAAATCTTTTGACAAGCACTCCTGGGAAATGTAGTCAACTCTAAGGGAAATGCCTTACGGTTACTATTCTAAATATTCATGGATATCTGATAGACCTCACTGCTCTCAGTGTTCAGATTATCATAGAATCATAGAAACACCTGGGTTGGAAGAGACCCTTCAGATCATCGAGTCCAACCACAGCCTAACCCTCACTAGTCCACCTCTAGATCATGTCCTTCATCCACACAAATTTTAAATACCTCCAGGGATGATGACTCCATCACCTCCCTGGGCAGCCTGTTCCAGTGCTTGACAAACCTTTCAGTACAGAAATTCTTCCTGATATCTGACCTAAATCTGCTATTTCCTCTTGTCCTATCACTTGTCACTGGGGTGATAGAAGTGACCATTTCTGCAACCTCCTTGTAGATTGGGAGAGTCACAAAAGCCACTCTTATCCCAAATGAAGGTGCTGAATATGAATTTGCACAATCATTTAAAGTGAATTAAGGTGCTCGCTTTCAAGTAGCCTTGCCATCACCTACAATTACTGTGGAAATACAAGTTGTTATTATTAAAACAGATGTTAGACATACAGAGTGACTGTTGATTTAATAAACACTATATGTTTGTTACAACTAAGTAAATGTGAGGTTTTGTGAGGCAAAACTATCAGGTTTCATTCTGTCTTTTCAACAGAAATATGGACCTCATTACTGCAGTTATCTGAGTTTCTCTCAATCTGTAATACATTTATTCTCATAACACTTCTGTCAGGAAAAAGTTTTTACCTCCATTTAACATAAGAAGATAGGGGAGAGAGTGGCACTTACTAGAAAATTCAAAAGATTAATTGAAAGTCTTCAAAGTCTATTTCATTTCTATAAATATGCTTCTTTTTGCTGGGTGACTTCCAGTAGTACTCATCTACCAAGCACAGTAGAATATGACATCAAGCATATTTTAGAAAAGACCAATTAAAAACTGTAGCAGAGTTAAGAATTCCTATTACATGAAGATTGTGAACATACAGAATCATTGAATGGTTTGGGTTGGAAGGGACCTCAAAGCCCATTCTAGTTCCAACCACCTGCCATGGGTAGGAACACCCTCCACTAGCCCAGGTTGCCCAAAGCCTCATCCAACCTGGCCTTGAACACTGCCAGGGATCCAGGGGCAGCCACAGTTTCTCTTAAAGTGTGGTTTTGTTCACTTGTAGAAGGAACCATCTCTTTTGAGAAATATAATAATTAATATCCTAAGAACTAGGAGTGGGTCCAAAAACCAGTGAAGATATCTCAGGCAGCTACACTCCTTGGGAATTCACTATGCCCGCGTTGAAGGATACAGGATCATAGACCAAAGTGTTCCCAAAGCCCTCTCCTTTCTGACACAGCATTTGTCTCCTGAAAGGAATATCCTCCAGACTAATACTGTCAGTCTCATGTGTCCTCATTTCTATCTGAAAACCAAACAAAAATGAAAAGCATAACAGTAAATGAAAATGATAGAAAAGATAGACCGTTAAGAACTTTCATTAATGAAACGATGAAATGATACAGGAAGTGTCTAAGGGAAAGATCTTGAAGTCAGGTAGCTAGAAAAAGCTGTTTCACTAACAGAAACAATAGAAAAATGTTAATCTCTTCAGTCTGAAAGCAAGGAGAGCAGTCAGAGAAGTCAGTGTAGTTCTGCAAAAGCTGTCAAGCTTAAAATCCTTTAGCAGACATTAGCATTGCAGAGAACTTCAAACATTGCTCTGTGGACAAGGCCACAAAGCTGCAGTCATGACAGTTAGCAGGATGGATCAAAGGAGGTGTTCAGAAAAGGTTGTTTCCAGGCTGTTCTCTGTTCTCACACAGCAGCAGTGCTTAAAAAAGTTTTTCTATTAAAGTTATGAAGTGATAATTTAAAAATAAACAGAAGTGAAGGTGGACTAAAATGTGAAACTAGGTCATCATTTTCTTAAGCGGAGTGAATTTATTTTTTCAAAATAGCCAAGAGATGATAAAGAGAATAGAATTTTTGCTAGCAAAGTGACACTTCTGATCTCACTCAGATGAGATAAAGAACAGATACATTTAATTTAATTAAGTGCATTTTGTTGTTTTGCATCTATTTCCTCATTAATATAATTTAAATATTATTTACTTAAATAAAGATCTAATGAACGGAACTGGTTAAAAAACATTTGAATTAAAACTTCTGCTCAGAAAATTCCTGGTAACTGAAACTTAAAAACCTTATAGAAAATAGCTTAATGACTTTAAAATGTAAAAACACTACAGTTAATTATTTTTAAAGTAAAATTAGCTAGTTTTGTGATTCAGGAGACATATTTTGATTTTATTTTACATTCTAGAAGGTGATATGACGTTTACATGAAATGATAAAATGGTCAATATCTAAATTAAATACTATAAGGTCATTGAAAAAAAAATATTTCAATTAGACCAAATTGAATTTTAAGAGGATTAGAAGCGGGGTTTTTGGTTGGCCAATAGTTTTTAGATTATGAAAACATTCCTTGTTCTCAAATATATAAAACTAAAAATATCTGAAAAAAAATCCTATTCATGGAGAAGGAAATTAAGTTCATAGCCAGTATGTTGGCATGGCAACTAATGTTTCTTTATATTGACATTCGTTAGACATATTAAGCCAACAATGACTTAGGCAATCCTTTTGGGTCTGAGCTTTATGAACACTTAGACACTGATAAATGCTGTTCAAAGAGCTTTAAATTTGAATAGAAAAGAAGAACATTCAATGAAATAGATATATGACATATATGGAGACCCATAATCATATAGATACCTAAGTACAGAGTCCTAACTGCAGTCAGCAGTGCTTTATGGCCCTTATAAAAGACTCCTAGATCATACACTCTGAATCACACTGAGACTGGGCTTAAGAAAGGCAGGTTGGTCTAGCCACAACCAGCAGCTAAGCACCATACAGCCAATTGTTCATTCCCTGCAGGGGAGATGGGAGTGAAAAAAGTCCCCATAACAGTTTAATAGGTAAAAGACAAGCCATGCACACCATCAAAGCAAGACAAGGAATTCATTCCCCAGTTCCCATGGGCAAGCAGATGTTCTGCCAAAACAGGTTCCCTATGACAGTTATTACAGGTAGGTGTCCAGACAGGTCTTGAATATCTCCAGAGAAGGAGATTAAACTTCTCTATCTCTCTCAGTCAAAACCATCACACAGGTACAGAAATTTTAAAGATGGAGTAGGTAGTTTTCTTAAATTAATCACTTGCCCCGTTGCTGCTCCTTTCTTGGTTTCCAGTTCTCTGACACCTCTCCAAGCCCATCCAACACTGCCTGGCTTTGCTTGAGTAATCACTTCTTTTGAGAAACCTTCCCTTGACATGATCACTGGGTTCTTCATGAGGAGCAACAGAAAAACCTTCTTGACAGCTCTTGTCAAAGAACGTAACCTCATAAGAAAACAACACCTGTGTGAAAACTAATTTCATAGAACATGTTATATTTTCATCAAGACGTCTTCCATCTTGACTACATACTGTGTGGTGCCACAGTTCTGCAGTGACCCTATGGAGAATTTTCACAACAGCTGCTTCAATGTGTGGCTCCAAATGAGGCATGGCGCTGGAGATACAGCGTGGTGTCATGATGAGGAAAGCCTAGTTGGTGCCCTTTCACCAGAGCAGCTTTTGATTATTTTTACTCTGAATGTTATATATTAGTTTACAAAAAAAAAAAAAAAAGTGTGCATGTACATACATATACATTTTCCCATAAAATTCAGATATTCAGATTTAGTCTTACAAATAAAGAGCTCAAAGCCATTGAAGCTGCTATCAGTACTCAAGATAATTGAAGTGGAACAACCCAGTCTCCAAGTGATTATTAAGAAAAAGATCTAGTCGGAGATATTTAAGTGGAATATTCCTATTGAAAGGATTTTTTAATGAACTACTTTAAAATTATTTAAAAAGTCTAAAATTTTTATATACATATATTACTAAAATGAAATCCCATTTAAAAATCATTTAAATGAAATGCATTTTTCTAAAATGTAAACAGATTATATTTTTTTCTTTTTTTTAGCACACATAGACAACTCCAGAATTTCAGGTGCATGTGATTTGATTTGGTTTCATTTGGTTTGTTCCCTTCAGAACTACAACTGTATTAGATATAACTGTACTAGGAAGACTGTGATTTTGATCATGTTATATGAGTGGCATGTGGTTTCTGTAGCTGCTCAAAAGATTTGGTATTATGTTCCTATTCTTAGCAGCGATGAAACTTTAAAAGGCTTATACAGTCATGGCAGTTAAATGTGCACAATATCTAGTAGGTACCAGTAGTTGTAGGTACGACAAGCATTTTGTCATGATCAGTTTGAATTGTAACAGCCAGAGACATCTAATATTTTCTTCTGGGAAACTATTCTACACCCCCATACCTTTGACTTTCAGGAAGATCACCCTGGTAAATCACCCAACATGTTGCCTTTTATAAATTTCTTCTATTACTCCCACATGCATTTTTAAAATTATACTTCCTTAGATTCTTTAAAGTATTTCTGGCAAAGTTCATCCTATTCATGCCAATGAAAGGTAGTAAAAAAATGAAGCTCTATATTCACTACATTGATTGCAAAACATCTACTGACAATTTCAACCTGACTTGGCTTCTTTTCTGTGCCTCAGATACAGCATAGAATATTATTCTGTGCTTTGTTTTTCCTTGTCTATAAAAATGATACTAACACTTTGCTTAAATAAATATGATTTATGATAGGTAGGATTATTATCAGCTAAATGAGTGACATAATGCATTTCTTCAATTTCACTTGAATCCCCCTTCCTTTACTTTGCAAATTTTCACAGCATCCTACCAGAAGCAATTTTCCATCCTACATCTCTCCTAAAGGCAGATTCTCATCTACACTCACTGAAACTCTCTTATGAACCAAACAATTATATGATAACAATTTGCATGTGCAGCTAATGATAAAAAGCTCTTATATTAAAATAGAAATGTATCATACCCACCCCCACCACCTCCAGCATCCCCCCCAAAGATCCATGGGCAGAGGAAAAGATATTTCTTTATTCTAATAAGATAAAAAATGTTGTTTTGTTGATCTTACCTACAAATCTTAACAGTTTATGCCTATATGCTTTAATTGGCTTAATTTCTGGGCAGAGGGAGCAGTAAGAGCAGCCTGCAGTTTGCTTGACCCTTTTCTATCAGATTGAAGCATTATTATGTACTGTACTATATTAAGCTTCATCTGGAAAAAAAGCACAATCTGTTCTTTTTAAGCTTCTTAATAGTTTCTAGTACTGATTCATTGAAAGTGGAACTAACAGATTGTTATAGTTAGTCTGTAGGTGGGGATGCATTTGCTTGAGTTTTGAACAAAATTCCAGTTCTGAAGCAGGGATAAGTCTTTTGCATGATGATGCAATTGATTTTTTTTTTTTAAGCATGCAGAGACATATGGGAGTAGCTTTGGAACTGGGCTTAGGGCCAGACATTCAGGTAGGCAACATGCAGGATTCAGGCTGGAATTTTAAAAGAACCCTGCTGCCAGTTGTTGCCATGAGCAAAGGACATATTTACAAAAGCCATCAACAGCTCACAGCTCCGATTATTCCACTGACAGACAAACTTTCAAGAGGAGGTGAATATCCAGTAGCAAATTGTGATGCCACCTCCAGCAGAACCAGTTGCAATATAGAGCTGCCAGTTTCCAAATGCTGAAATGAAGATGGAATTTGGTGGGGGAGGACAAGCTGCACATAATTTGAAGATACTTCAGCTCCAGCTTGTGCGGTTGACAGAGTCTTTTCTGCTGAACTGGAACTAGACAAGCAAATGTAAATCAACCCCTGCCTTACGATTAATTTTTCCTTAGGAACTTTCTTTAAATTTAGAAATGGAAACAAAATAGATTCATGGATAGATTGCCAGGAAGTAGGCAGCTTCCATCGCAGGAAAACCATTGAAGATGTTCTTTGGTTCCACCTTAGGGGTTCTGAATCAATTTTCACCTGGAAGTGAAACTACAAACTCCTTCTCAGAGTCAGGCTGCGTAAGTCCTCACCTTCTTCATCTATGTATGCAAGGCCTTATCCTTCTTTTTGTGTCACAGACGTGGTTGAAGAGTGGGAGCTGGTCTTCCAGCACAACTTGTTCTTGCTGTGGCAGATTGAGTAGTACTACTACTGACATGCCACAGTTCAAGAATCAAATGTCCATGAGGAGCCCAGTTACATTCAGAGAGCATGGAGATGCTCTTCCAATCTGAACCTCACATCTCATCCTTGAGAAGTAATGTAATGATAATCACCAGATTTCCCTCTCCCATTCCCTCAGTGCTATATGTATACCTTCATACACATACATGTTTACGTAGAAAGAGAGGTAGTCCAGAAGAAATTAATCCTAATGCATGGTGAAAAGGAGTTTAGCAGAAAAGATTTTCTTTTTTCATCAAGCAGTGTTCATTATCCCCACAGTATAGCTCAAATTAAATATACATACCTCATCAAACCTCTTGCACAACAGGGGAATTCACTATGAATAATTAATTAAGTACAGTTTAATCAGCAATGATCATGACAAGAGCTCCACTGGTGTATTTGTATGAGCAGCTTGAAGCAAAGCTGCTTTCTGTTTTCATCAAAACTCCCTTGAGCTCATACCATACAGCTATAGTTTTCCCAGTTGGAGAACTCACTCACTCTCAGCTTTGCACTGCCAGGATGTTTTTCTTCCAAACATTAAGCAAGTAACACTTTGCTAAGTGGCCTTGGTAGTTCAACACTTTTCATTTTGTATGACACATTTCTTTCCGTATGGTTTTCCAAAATGTCTTGATACATGACAAGACCATGTCCTTTTTGCCAGAGCAACATTTATTTGACTGGAAAAGAGTTAATGCACTTTGTATTCATTGCCAGACCTACTATTTTTCAGTACTGTAATTAAACCTATTCTCAGCTTTATAGCAAGCCTCAGGGTAACAGTTTGTACACTTATAATACTTTCAAACAAAGAGTACAATATCTGGAACATTGAAGAGACCCAATTCTGTAAGTCGATTAGACCTGGTAAGGAATTTTCCATTGACAGGTTTTGAACAGAAAATGAAGTCTCCAGAATTTCAATCTCTTTGAGATACGCCATGGAACAGCTTTTCCTCAAACTTTCATCTTCTACAGCAAAGTTTAATCTGTGTTTTTTTCCCTTTTTATTTTCTCTTAGGAAAAGAGAAACCGAATATTTAATGTAGATCCAGATTGAATCTTAAATAATTTTAAACAAAGTAGTATATTTCCTGTCAAACAGCTTAATTTTATTTTAGACAGCCTCCCATTGTGACTGTCACCCATTTTTCCTTCAGACTGACTTTGGAGGTTATAATATATCTTTTATGAGCCACCATGCTTTTGACCTCTAGCTGAACTGCTTCAGCATCTCATGGGAATCACTTGATGTACATGTATCACAGGAAACAGCCCTTATGAGCATGAAGCATGGGGATGCACTGGGCATCTGATTTACAACTCGAAGGAAGCACTGAATCAACTGAGTTTAAAAATCCTATGACATTTTGCCCAGACATGATTTGCATAGTAAGGGGTTTTCCATCAGGCCTAATCACAGCAGGAAGAATAATGAAAGTCATATTCACTAAGGAGATCTGCATTCAGGTTGCCATTCTGTCTGGGTACCATTTTGAAATTTCAAGATCTCCGTGATTCAATCCTGATGTGAACTGAAGATCATGGTATCTCCCCTCAATTGTTCTTTGTCTCTTTTTGTTATTCAAATAGTAAGATCTTCAAGCTGAAGACAGATTTTCACATTCATACACAATGCTGTGTGTGATACAGGCTCTAAACTCTAGCGCCAGAGCCACAGGGACACCTCCCTGGGTGGGCACACTGAATGCTTGATGGCTACGATGTCCAAGGTCACAAAAACAAATTACAGTCCAAGTACTGCTTCTCACTGCTTCACATGCATTTTCACTGTCAGTACCCGTACATATTTGCAACTGTGCAAGTAAAAGAAAGCATTTTCCTTATAGATTCTTCCATTTGCAAACTAACAGAAGTGAAGGATCAGCACTCCTTTGCAACAGCATTAACACTCTCAGTAGTATTAATTTACTGATAGTTTCTGTGGAAATTACTTGGGGCGGTTAAGGCAATATTTTGGAGAAAGATTTCCTGCCTCAAAGTCCTTCTTATTTAAATGAGACATGAAACAGATTTAGACAGCCAGATGGAGGAGCACAGGGAACCAGAGAGACAATCCTGGTCAGGATGATTGTCAGTGGTAGCAGTACACCCACTGTTTAAGCACTGTGACTTTTATGTAGGCCTGGCAGTGAATAGATTTTTAATGGTGCAGCAGAATAAAGAACACTAAATGTACTTATCTGTTAATATTTATTACCAATTTATGCCATAGGGGAAGAATGGCTTGAAAGAAACCTGTTAGGCTGATAGACATGATATTTGAGAAGTTGTGGTTGTCTGGTGATGTTCCCATTGACTGGGAAAGGAGAAACATAAACACCATTTTTAACAAGAGAAAAAAAGGAAGAGCTGGAGAAATACAGACCAGTTAGTCTCACCTCTGTGCCTTGCAGATTCACAGAGCAGATCATGCTTCACTAAGGGCAAATCACACCTAAAAATAGGTGGCCATCTATGGTGTCATTACAGTATGGCTTTGGGCAACCTGGTCTAGTGAAGGTGTCCCTGTGCATGACAGGGTGTTTGGAAATAGATGGGCTTTGGGGTCGCTTCCAACTCAAATCTGTCTGGGATTCTATGATTTGATTTATACAACAACACAGAACTACATCCAGTTAATCTGTAATATTGTCACCATGATCCCTCAATTTTGCCAGTCATGGTCCAGAAGTTCTTTCTTCACATAATAAGTTTTTACCTGCAGTGCAATTAAATATTTTTTCCTTTTCAGTTTGCATTACGGAAAAAGTCATGTTGCCATGACTACCTGTCTTGTTTTGCCTCTATTCTAAATATTACACCTAAAAGTTTATTCTGAAAATATTTTTCAAATTTCTGAAGTAAACCCCTGAGCACTTGATCACATTCAGACAATGTAAGAGAATCAGAAGAGACTGTGATTTTTACATACGTTGTTGTACAAATTTTTGACCAGATCCTCACAGCTACTGAGGTACCTAACTGCCTGTGGTTTCAACATAGATGTAGGCTCCTAAACAGAAGCAAGGTGTCTAGGAAAATTTGATCTTTACTTGAAAATTAGATTAATTAAAAATCTAATCTTGTTAATATTGGTACACTGATTCTCTGTGCAGACATGTTAAATATTCTTTAAAATATTTACTGTTTCCAAAGCAAGTAAAGCTTCTTCAAAATTTAATATATGCATGTGTGTTTCTGTTTGCATTTAGGAAACTACGGTGAAAGTGGAATGGAAGCTTTCAAAGATATGGCAGCCAAGGAAGGGATCTGCATTGCGCATTCCTACAAGATCTATAGCAATGCTGGTGAACAGAGCTTTGATAAGCTGCTGCGAAAGCTTCGGAGCCACCTGCCCAAGGCAAGAGTGGTTGCCTGTTTCTGTGAAGGCATGACTGTAAGAGGGCTCTTAATGGCTATGAGGCGCCTGGGACTCGCTGGCGAATTTTTGCTGCTGGGCAGGTGAGTAGCACCACGCAATTATAGCCAGCCCCTTTTCTGAGTAGGGCAAAAAAATAAGATGGTCCAGTGAAGCATATGTAAAACACATACTCATGGTTTCCCCTGTACATGTGCATATCTAAAAGACATCAACCATCTCGTACTCTACAAAGACATGCATCTTTCCCATGACATGTCAGGCAAACACAGGTCTGCTTGGCCAGCCTTAATAGTGCTGCATAAGGGAAGGCTGACACACAAATTTTAGTTTGTTCACTGCAGTTTAAAATGTATCATGTACATACACAGCCCGAAGCCATGCCTCGCCTGAATGACACTGAGGTAACAAGTGCTGATGTGGTCTCTGGGAGGATATGAAATACATCTTCCAAATTTATTTTTTTTTCTAACCACATTTTCTTCCTGAACCAGTGTGCTGATCCGTGTCTACTGTCCTAAAGGCAACACACAGATAATCCTTTCTCTTATGTGGAGCTCAGTGATATCAGTGTTTCCCTTCTGAGCCACCAAAGGGAGAAAGGAAAACTCTGATATGTTCCCCAAGCAGGATAAGACTCTGGTCTAGTAAGCATAAAATTAAAAGCTACTGATGGAAACCTAATGCGGTCTTCGTGTTCTCCATATATTCAACAAGTGAGCCCTAAATGAGATGAGAAAAAATGCTCTATTGACCACAAAACAGACCATGCCTGCAGTCAGTTAGTATGACCTCCTGCTTTTCCAGTGCATTATTAGGATTACCTGATGCTGTCTCAGGAATGAACCCTACAGGAACACAAATAAAACCGTGTCAGTAAAATCATGTGTTCTGGTGAGACCCTCAGGGAAATATGTAAGGACTACAGCTCTGGCCAGCTGTCTTGGAAGTTGGAACACTGACACGGTCCAACTGGTAGGACATCAGCATCTATTCTAAGTCTGCCTTGTTGCACGTAGCTGCCCTTCCCCCTTGGGCAAAGGGGAGAGCAAACAGGCAAGAACAGGGACTCCTGCTTCTGTCCTCACTCTTGTATATCAGCCTACATTTTAGCAATTTCAGATGTGAATTTCTTTCTTATTTCTCTGTCTTATGGCAACTGTGTCTGCCCTTCCTTTCATATGTGTTTTATTGGTAGTCTCTTCCACGGACTATCTTGATCATGGGTTATATATTTTATATTATATATAATCTCATTCATGGATTGTATAGACAGACAACAGTCCTCAGGGTGAGATTCATCTAAACTTATCTACAATTTAGATACCTCCATGTGGGCTAGTCAGCATGGCTCCCTCTACAGTTAAAGGAGAAAAATAGGACCTATTTTGGTCCCTTGTTTGCAATATGGACATTTCAAGTAACTCAGAGAAATCATGTCCTAGAAAGAAGATTGTACAAAGACTCTCTTGATGATCAACTTAGAAGGAAAAGACTAGTAGATAGCTGTTTAGAATAAAGAGGAGAAAATGTCACTATCTCTAACTGAACCTTTTGACTTTTGCTGCCTTCTTTTATCCTAAACACAAGGTATTACCAATTCTGTGCATCAGCACCCAAACTTAGAAGCATGTAAGCATTAAAAAAAATATTTTGGCTCTTAACTGCTCCAGACTCCAAACCATAGTTAATTTTGAATAGGATTTGTTTATGTACAGCAGTGCTATATTTAGTGCTCTGAGATGCTTTTATGCATAAAGACTTCAGGAGCTGTTGATTGAGAATAAGAATGGAGCAATACAGCTTAGCTCTTAAAAAAGTAAGGGCTACAGAAAAGTGGCTTTGCTGTTTTTCTCTGAAAAATACCTGTTTCTAGCTGCACTGGGAGCTGTCATGGCTAATTATAAGAAAATTGTTATTCTGTATGTGACTGTCATTCAGTAAATTGAAAGTGATATCTTCTCTCAGAAGTCTCAACTGTAACCTGTTTGAAGTTAAACCAAAAATCCTTAATTCTACTGGACCAATAACCTTATGTGTGTCCATGACTGTGGTAGAACTGTACAATTTATTTGTGAAAACTGTACTGGAAGTGTTTATAAAGAACAAAAAAGAGAAGTGTAGAGGGTTTTTTTCTGTCCATTCTATTTATTAACAAAGATTCCAAGCTAATGTCTGAGAAGCACCTTCTGAGACAAAGGTTAACCTGTGCCCATCCAATAGCTGCTGGGGACAGATGTAAAATAATGTCACTTACCTTTACCCAAGCAAGGCTTTTCTTATGGCTGCATCAGACAGCTGAGGACAGCTGGAGTGATGTATTCTCTCTATGTATGTCTCTGCACTTGGGAAATCCCAAGAATTTAGGAGACTTCCACGCCCTTTCAATAGATTTGCTTTAGATTTGGTTCTAAAACCAGCTATAAGCCAGAAGGAAAACAAGTAGTTCTGTCTCCTGAGGACTTTAGGACTTCTGATTTGACTCACCCTTAGTTAGGATAGTGGACTGGTTTATGTTCCTGCAGCAAGACTCATGTTCAGTGTGGGATGTTGTGAAGCAGTTATTTATGTTCCACAAAAATATTCATTCTCACAAAAATGTTCTTTTGCTGTGGGATAATCTCAAGTCTTCTCAGCAGAGTGAGAAGAAAAAGCAAGAGAAAGCAGGGAACCTGCAGGAAGGGTTTTTCATATAGATGGGGTGCAGAACAACATCATTGTCCATTGATGGCCTGAGTTCCTGCATGGATTTAAAGCTCCATTTTCCAGAACCCTGATGTGCTGTGTGCTCTCTTGGTTTCAGCTGTTTGGCTCTGCTTGTTGACTATTTAGTTGTTGGTCCAGAGCTAGGCTGATTGGTTCTATGAAGAACAACCTAAGGCACTGACCTAGGATCAATGTGACAAGAGGACAAACCCAGATCTTACAAATAGATCATTTGGGGCACATTTTATACATCATTTTTATATGGGGAAAAAGGCATTTAGCAAGATTTTGAAAAGAACAGATGGCTCTGAGCATTCAAAGGAGAAAGAGCTACATTTGAAATAAAAAAGGCAACTAATTTCTCTTGTGAAGCTATGTAGGAAAATTAACTGGGATAAGATTTTCACTTGCATTCATGTTCTGATCCTGGAGTTGCTCTGGGTTGCCCATCAGACTGAGGTTAGAAAAAGAAACTCCAAGTACAGGGGAGGGTGCATGTCACTGAAATGCAATGGGCTTACATGGAAAACTTCATTTAGTAATGGATACTTATTACCCACAGATGCATTTATGATTACCCCAAGTTCTGTGAACTGGCAAATTGTTTTATTTTATTTTCAAATGCACAGAAAGAACTAAATTCCTCAAGTCACACAGCAGCTCTATGGGAAAACACAAGAAATCAATATTTTCAACTTTTTCTTAGGTTTTTTTGGAGGGTTTTTTTGGGGGGGGGAGCGGGTTGGTTTTATTTGGGTTGTTTTGGGTTTTTTTCATTCCTAATTTGAGTTTATCCCTAATATTTCCAATCTGAAGCCTTGCAAAAGTACTGAGATTTTTTAATTTCTCCTGTTTTACGCCCAGGTAAACAGAAAACAGAGTAGCCAAAGAGAGTACTTATCAAATAAATCATCCTGTAGAGCCCCAAGGGGAGGAGAAAAGATATCCATCAATAAACACTCCACTCTTGATGTACTGTGCAGTTCCCACAGTCGTACTGCCTGCCTATGGCAGAGGTGAAAGATAGCAAGTCATTAGTGATTCTAGCATTCCAGAGCTTTTTGATTCATGGATAACAATTTAAATGCTCAGCAAATATTTGCCTCGTGCACCTTGAGGAATTGGACTTAACCTCAAATAAAAAATTGAGTGTGCTGACTTTCAAGTGTGAAAAAAAAAGGCATTTTAACCTAACTGTTATTCAACTTAATTGAGATATGAATAGCAGGCTTCATCTGTTTGTGCTTATTTGTATGGGATGCAGGGGGAATTGGCCAGCCCCTTTTCAGTGGTCTGTAGGGACAGGACAAGGGGCAATGGCTGCAAGTTGGAGCACAGGAAGTTCCGCACCAATATGGGGAAGAACTTTTTCCCAGTGAGGGTGACAGAGCCCTGGGACAGGCTGCCCAGGGAGGTGGTGGAGTCTCCTTCTCTGGAGACATTCAAGACCTGTCTGGACACCTATCTGTGCAATATGAGCTAGGGAGCCTGCTTTGGCAGGGGAGTTGGACCCAATGATCTCTTGAGGTCCCTTCCAACTGTGATTCTGTGATTCTGTGATTCTTGCTTCTGTCATCCACAGGTCAAATGACAGCAGATATCCCTATAGACAAAATTCATTACAGAATAAACAATAAATAGTATTATATTAGAATAAATAGTATTACGTAGTAATATTCTACATAGTGGAATAATTTTGGAATGTATTTCAGAAGGAAATATGGAGAATTAATTGTATAGGTTGTAGGTGATTTTCAGATCTTCCTAATTTTATGCAATGGTCAGCCCCAAGAGTTGAAATTTTGTTTCATGTTATATAAAGACCTTCATCCTCCTCCTCTTGACTACTGGTGTCTGATGTTTGAGCAAAACCTGTGTGATAACTCTTGCTAGTGACAACTTTATCTGATGCCTTTCATCTACAACAATTATAAAACATTTGTTAGAATTACTAAATGTTGCATTGCTGGTTCAAATGATAATATAATAGAAACTATGAGCCACTACTGAAATCATGTATATTGACTATAACTGTCCTAAATGAAATGGTGTCAGAGAACAGTACTGCAGTACTAGAAAATTGTTGGCATTGTTTCATCCTGTAGCAATTAACACTTTTGGGATGGGACTCAGCCATGGTGGCAGAGCTGTCAGGGATTGGTAAGAGGCAATTTAGACACATATACTCGTTTTGGAGTAGAAGAATGTTAAAGTATATGGATGCAGTCCTTGCATGCCTCTTACCTCAAGATGAGATAACTGTCCCTGGCTTGTTTTATTTAATAGTAGAAAAGCAGAAGTTGTAAAAACCTACACAGCAAGAGATTGAGATTTTGAAAGGGATTCATGATTCCAAATGCAAGACAGTATGATTTTTCATACCTTAAGGAGAGGAGAAGGGAAACTAGAGACATACAGACATCAAGTGGCTTTGGTCAACATCGCCACCTTCCAAATGGCATTCCTGTCTAGGTCTGATCTGCAAGGAATTGGTATACTTGTATATTTCATGCAAGGAATTCCATATACTTCATGTACTAGTAGGTGCATTTTGACTTAATTGGGTATTAGCTACCTTGTTTGAGTAAAGAAAAGTTGATTAGCAGGACTTTCTTTTGTATAAAATGAAAATAAACACAACTAGTAAAAAAAAAATCAACAGAGGTAGAAATATGTCCTTAGGCTCTAATAGTGATTTTGATTTTCAGCTCTTCGGTTGTAGAAATATCACCAAAATGTGTCAGCCTGATATAGAATCATAGAATCATAGAATCATAGGGGTTGGAAGGGACCTCGAGTGATCATCGGGTCCAACCCCTCTGCCAAAGCAGGCTCCCTAGGACATTTCACTCAGATAGGCATCCAGACAGGTCTTGAATATCTCCAGAGAAGGAGACTCCACCACCTCCCTGGGCAGCCTGTCCCAGGGCTCTGTCACACTCACTGGGAAAAAGTTTCTCCGCATGTTGGTGCGGAACTTCCTATGTTCCAACTTGCAGCCATTGCCCCTTGTCCTGTCTCCACAGACCACTGAAAAGGGGCTGGCTGATTCCCCTGCATCCCCTGCTTAAGTTAATTATAAACATTAATTAGGTCCCCCCTTAGTCTTCTCTTCTCAAGGCTGAACAGTCCCAACTTACTCAGCCTTTCTTCATAGGGGAGATGTTCCAGGCCCTTAATCATCTTCGTAGCCCTGATGATCTCCACATATGAACTCCACATGGCCTTTAGATAATTATTCAGTCAAGGGTTTACACAAATGTTACAAAATTGTGTATTGTTTACAACAGCCCCAACAAAGTCATGAGAAATCTAGAACTACAGGGCATCCCACAGAGTTTCCGTGCTTCCCTGAGGTGCAGTCAGGACTTGATGACTATGCTCTTAAATGTACTTGCAAAGATGGAGAGTCATATCCCACTTTTTCAGAATTCACTCTGTTTTGTGATACTCAAAGACTGTACTTCAGGGTAAGGGGAACTGTCAGGAGCATGCCACCCTTGGCAGAGTGTGTCCAACAGCATAAGGGCAGGACACCAGTTCTAGAAGTGTTATGATCACAAGCAAATCAAATCATTCTCTGCAAGAGGGCAGAAGGCCCACCAAAGCAGAACAGCATGTGTATTCTCTAGCTTCTCAGAACAGCACGTGTATTCTCTAGCTTTCACAAATGAACTTTCCTAATAAAAGATACCTGCTTAGCTCCTGAGGAGATGGATTCAAGGAAATTATTATAGATTCTAAGGCTCACAGATGTTGCATCAAAAAGAGCTAAGTAGAACTTAAGTAGTAGAGATGAGGATAAGGAGAGAGAATAAAATGTGGAAGACCATTAGTTGCAGGAAGTCCCAAAAGTAATTTGGCTGATTGGAACCTCAGAAGAAAATCTGGTTAGCAACCAAAAAGGGCAACTATCACTGAAAGAAAATTAAAGCAAGATAGATGATCTGAGGGAAATGAGTTCTTTTCAATAATTTAAAAGGAGATCTTTCATGAGACTTGTAAAAGTGTCTGTCGGACGAAGAATGATCTCACTGCAGGGGATGTAATAATTTCCCTCCTGAAAGTATACTGTATGGTGTGGGTTACCATGCTTTTTTCCTGTGTTTGTACAAGTCCAACTGGTGGAGAAGTTCCTGTAAAATAAATGAGGATATGAAAATTTGCAGGCCTGAATTATGTTCTAAATTAATTTCTGGTTATTTCTGCTGCTTCAAGAAAAAATTAATCAGACAAAATTCTTCTATCCAGAACAGTTGTAACTGGATAGCCTTTGGAAAAAAATCCAGAAGCTAAGTATAAGTGTACAGATTTCTTCTCCAAGGACAAAACAAGCCGGTGAAAAAATACTTTCAGATTACAACCATGTAACCCCAGTCCATTTGAGGAATCTGCTCCCTTTTCAATCCATGCTATATTGCAGCCTGCTCCAGCCTCACCTGAATGCTCTTTCCTCTGAGGCAACTGTCTGCTGCCCATTATTTATTTATCTCTCTCTTGTTCAGGCCCCCATGTGTTGCCCCAGGAAACAGCTATTGCATTATACATAGTCATTAAATGCTTTAAATAGAAGTATTAAGTCAGAATCTTCATTGCTACCCAAAAGAAAAAGAAATTAGAAGTAAACCAAAGGTTTGCTTTTCTAGAGCTGTAAAAGAGTTTAGAGAAGTGAGAAGTTAATTTCCCTCCTATGTCCAAACAGTGTCCTCAATGTAAAGCAGATTGGAGGGTAAAGGATACCTTTGCTTTTAAAAGGAGCGTTGCAGTCTCCATCTACTCAGCAACCTTGGAGCTCAGAGACCCTCAAGGTGAGCAGTATCAGCCCCATATATGTCCTGCTGCAGATGGAAGCAGTCCAATGGCTCGCCAAGGCCTTTTGCTTGATAACTGAAAGGACAATAGTTTTATTTCTATGGTATGAATCACAAAAGATTAACGTAAGTAAGGATGCCAAAGGCTATGCCTGAGGATTCTAGGGAGACGGGTGTGGAAAAGTACATTGAAACCAAATCAATCAATCAGATCTAAGAATCTTCTTTTCTCTCTCTCTTTTTTTTTTTTAATCTATCTTACCTGTTTCTAACAAATACTGTGTCTTGCAGTCCAATTTCACAGACAATAATATGGATGGAGGTAGTGGGGGATAGAAGCAAGCTTTAATCATGTTTCGTAGAAGGTCTTCATTTTGCCTTTGCAGGAATGTTGTATCTTCCCTGGGGTGTGTGTGAGGATGACAGTGTCAAGCAAACATCCTAGTGTGTGTTTTGGCACACCTTCTGTTTATGCCAATAAGAGATGCATATGTGTCTGAGAGGAAATTCAGGTCCTACACATCTGAAAACACAACATTGGAAAATAAACACGGCAGTATCAGGTCAGATCAAAGGTCCACCAGAGCAGTGTGTTGCTTCTGGAAGTGTCCAAGAGCAGATGATTGGCAAGAAGTCACACCACACCAGGATGAAGCAAAGTTTCTTTTGTAGCATTCTTAAATCTGTAACTGTTCATCAGTTACAGGAACTTTCTAAATCAAAGCCGGTGTCTTTGTAAGGGAAACCTTTTGTTTAGTGCTCTGGTGTGAGTAAAAAGAAAGAAGGACTTACAGGAGTAGATCATGAGTGCAGACCTTAGTCCTAGGAGATAGGAGCTTTAATGCTAGTCCTGGCACTATATTTATTAGTGATTATGTGTGTGTCATTAGACTTGCATATCTTTGCCTTTTCTTTGCAGCTCTCTTTCATGACTACTTTAGACAGTGAACAACTCAGGCTATATGATGTTCTTTACTATGTATCTGTGCTGCCCTTTGGACTAAAAGGCTCCAAGTTCTTTTGGTTGTTCAAGTACTACCATAAAGCAACACTACTTCAGCAAGTTCAACAGGCTGTCTTCTTCAATAGTAAACAAATGTTAGTTGGCCTTGGTAATGAATATATCCTCATGACATGATGAATTATGAGTGTATCTAAATTATTTACTTCCTGAAGCACTGAATCTTTCTCATCTAAGACTAGCATTAACAACCAAGGGAAGGTAACTTAATCAATAGGCTGAGTAGAGATGTTAGCACCACGGAAAATGACACTGACTGGGAACTCAGGATGCTATTCAAGTCTCTAGATAATCTCTACCTACCTAATTCATTCTCAGTCCCCCTTTGGATGGATCTGCTTACGATCTTCCAGAGATGAAAATTCCACAGCCTCCTCCAGCAACTGTTTCCTATGCATAACTAGTCATTATACTCTTCCTAATGTCTAACATACCTTATTAAACTGGGTTTTTTAAAGCCTGTTACTTCTTATCCTGTTCATGTGAACAAAGGAAGCAGTTAATTCCTTGCCTTTCTAAGACTGCTATTTATATATTTAAAGACTTATGCTTACCCTCAATCTGCTTTGACAACTTTCAGTACGAAAGGAAAACATGTTTTACACTTTGGAATAACATGAGATTTCTATTCTCCCAGTGGAATGAGATAGAGAAAAACACAGAAAAAGAGATGGCAAAGAATCCTGAAGTATTACATAAGATTTATTTTCATTGCAAAGGGACAAATCCATAAGATGACTTACACAGTTGAAAAACAGACAGTGAGGCAATCTCAAAGACAGCTCCATATTGCCAAGAGACACATACTTGTAGTTCTGATGAAATCAAAGGAGTGGTATTGCTGGGAGATTGTGTCCATTTGTGGGTGCATCTCTGTTCTTCCACAAGAAATATACCCTTCTGATTTTCCTTTCAACTTTAAAGATCTAGTCTATCCAACAGCTTATTAAAACTCAGAATATGAGAAGTCTCTGGGTGGCTTATGGAAGATTGTTCTCTTCATATGTTTTCTGAGAGTGATAGGTAATGCCTACAGAGATTTTTCTGAGGTGATCCTATTTTAAGAATGAAAGAGACTCTTATGAGTCTAAGAAAAGAAACTAAAAATACACTTGGAACAATAAAAAAATTCTATTTAATCTTGAGAAAAGATGAGATACTTTCTTCTCAAAAACAAGAATTCAAGAGGTGAAAAGAATTTGAGATCTTAAATGGCATCATTGTTATTCCACAATTCTGTGTAGGCTACATGACAAAAGGTAACATTTTAAAACTGAAAGTGTGATCTAGTATGTATTCCTAGAAAGATTTAAAGGTAGTCTGAACAGGATGAAAGCTAGTATTGTCCTTGAGATCTTAAGATTTTTAGAAATGCTATAGACTTTTTGTTACTGAAGTTAAGTGAACCTAAAATGATCTCCATTAAATTCTTGGCATATGTTTTTCTAAAAGAAACCCAAGCCTATTTCTGCTCCTTTAAAATTAACATTGTGACAAATAGAGGTTTGCTGAAAGGTACTGATTAGCAGTTAAGATATGTTTCCTTTCTATTATCCTTCTCTGTAGCATGTGGTAATGTTATTTTCCATGGTTTTCTTTTTTCTCTTTTTCATTTATCTGAATCATCCTAGAACCTTCACCTAGAAATACTGACTCACTGCTCACACACAAAACGCACACATCTCTGGATACAGAGAAGGTGTTTATGAGAGGGGAAGACTCTGCGTTTTATAGCTCCTTGTTACCACCTCCTGATAAAGAGCATCTGTTCCAGATCATGTGGTCTTGGAACAGTCTCTCCTCTCAGCACATCTCCTATCAGTTCTTTTCACATCATACTTTCTGCATCCCCAGAGGTTCTTTGTGCACAAAAACAGGAGAAAAATATGTGGCAGATAAAGGGAAGGAAGTGCTGGATTACTAGGAATCATTCAACTGCCCCAGCTTTGCAGCTATTGTTACACATGCTTCATTCTTGGGTTAGAGAAGGAAAGTGGGAATCAGAAAGGCAAAGAGATGCGTTCTCTAACTCCACTTTTGAGATGATTTAGGAGTACTTAACACACCCCAAAGATCTGAACATAAAAACATTACCCATGTGGCAGAGATTTATGTCAAGTAACCCATCTCACTAACATGGCTCAGTGATTATGGAAGAATCTTAGTCTGAATAATGAAAACTTCTGATTTGTAAACTTGTGGTGTAATCCATTTTTCTGTAACTCTATTAAAATGATAAAGTAGCACAGCGTGCATTTCCCCCTCACTATGGCTGAATTGATGGCTTCTAGAGAAGCCATTGTGTCTCCAGGGGTTAAGGCTGAAGGCGACTGATAACGTGGATGAAATACCAAAACTCTAAACCTCACTCTGGTAGAATTCAGTTCACTACTGCCTTGAAAAGATGTTATAAATCTTGGCAAGTTAATACTGCTTTCAGGAAAAGCAGATCAAAAAATCATGTACCGTTTCAAGGAATAAGGCCAGAGCTAAATTCTGTTGATCTTTTCCTATTAATTAGAAGCACAGAGATAACAGAATGGATTAAATGAGCAGTCTTTTAATTAGGAAGGCAAAGTTAATAAAATAGAATCTGTATTTATTAAGGGGACATATCCTTCAACCTTTATTCATGTTGATTGGTAACAATGAAGGAAGTAGAGACTGAATCGTAATGAGTAAGTCATCTCTATCTTGGGAAAAAGTATAGCTATAAAATATTGTGATTTAATTCATTTTTACTAGTATGCTGTTAAACATTCTTTGTCTCTAAGTGCCAATATGCACAAATCAATGTTAAGGTTGGGTGCTGTCTCTTTTTAACCATGATTGGCGAAGGTGATCTTTAATGTACTTCTACCAACACATACCAAAAGAAAAATGATTCTTTGTATCACAGTAGTTAAAGTAAGTGAAAGACATTTCTGTCTGAATAATTTTCCAAGCTCTACCTGTGTTAAAAGTTTCCAGATTTTGGCTAAATCAATTCAGTATTCATAGCCAAATGTGAATCACCTGGATGTTGTCTGAGTAACAAAAAGTGCATGCTAACCACCCAAAACCTGATTTTACTTAAGCATTCCTGACATTATGAAAATTACACTGTAATGTGTTGTCATCTCAGCAATATCTTGAGGAGCATGACTGTCACAAAATGCAGGGCTTGATGTAAGCTATATGGTTAATAGAGATTTCTGGGGTATTAAGCAGAAGTAAAATACTAAATGGTGCTATTTAGTTACTTGCTCTCATCAGAAATATTTAAACACACTTCTAGAAACTCCTGCAAATAAGTGAATATTGAGAAATTAAAAAGTAACTACAGGTTATTCATCTGTTTTTGTCAATAGCTGATTACTTGAAATGCCCTTACATGGAAGAGCACTGAATATACAGTACTTTTTTTTCTTTAGGAAAAAAATAAATCAGGCAGAACAGGTTCTGAAGCTATCTTCTCTTAGTTGAAACTTTAACGAAGGATAATTTATATTTTTTTCTTTTTACTATATAGATATATAAGTGGTATTATGTAGCAATAATAAGAAAATAGATAGCTTAATTACTTATGTAACAATTGCTCTGTCAGGAATCTAATTACTTCTTGCTGCTCCATAAGTCCTTGTCATGAGGGATCTCCCAGTACAAGGGCTCGGGTAAAGGTAATTAGTGTTTTCTAATCATCTCCCCCTGTTATTTTACACTACATTGAACTTAATATGCCAATTTCATCTACTGGCAGCCAGAAGCTCTGTGACAATTTGCTATTTCATTCTGGTTATGCTCTTGTAGCCAGAAGACTAAATGATACATACTCCACAAAACATTAACTCCTCTCTCCCAATTGGAAACAATAGGGCCAAAGAAGCACCCTGGGAACAACAGCAACAACAAACTGGAGCAGGTACCCCAGAGCCCATGTTTCCTTCAATGACAATAATTCAGTTGTGAGGTGCAGAATGGTATACCCACAGGAAAGGAGTCAAAGTATTTCCAACAGACCAGTGTAAGCCACACATCTTCCTTCTGAGCTCACTTCTGAAGTCCCCAGGAATCTGCCGAGGGTCAGGATGTAGATCCCAGACAGGGAAACAGTTGTTTTTTACTAAGGCCTCCTTATAGCAGGATATACTCGACTGTTGCATTTCTCAAAGAGAAATCTTGACGTATCCAAGAGAAAGATCACTCATTCTCTGAAATGGACATTCAGTTCTATGCAGGAGTTTGTAGATGTTTGTATAAATATCTGTAGTTATCATAGAAAGAAAGTATTTATCTTCAAAATAAAGCAGGAATGGGTTTATATTATAATTTCATTATTCAATTTAAATAGATTTCTTATCTGGACATTTCATAGACCTGATGGTGAAGAGCAAGATCTCACCTAAGGCCAAAGCTACATTTGTATGAGCTCGCTTAATTAGTGGAGAGGTACAGGCATGTACACAGGATGATTCAGATCATAGAATCATAGAGTTATAGAATGGTCTGGGTTGGAAGGGAGCCCAAGGATCATAGAGTTCCAACCCCCTGCCACAGGCAGGGCAACCAACCTCCAGGCATGATCTAGACAAGGTTGCCCAAGAGCCCCATCCAACCTGGCCTTGAACACCTCCAGGGACAGGTCATCCACCAACTCTCTGGGAGCCTGTTCCAGCACCTCACCACTCTCTCTGTAAAAAAAAAATTCCCCTAATATTTAATTTAAACCTTCCCTCCTTTAGTTTTAATCCATTCCCTCTTGTCTTGCCATTGTCTACCCTTTTAAAAAGTTGAATCCTCTCCTGTTTCTCTGCTCCCTTTAGGGACTGGAAGGCTGCAATGAGGTCCCCCCACAGCCTTCTCTTCTCTAGGCTGACCCAGCCCAGCTCCCTCTTCAGCCTATCTTCCTAGAGGAGGTGCTCCAGCCCTCTAATCATCTTCATGGCCCTTCTCTGGACCCTCTTCAACAGTTCCACATCTTTCTTGTATTGAAGGCCCCAGATCTGGACACAGTACTCCAGCTGGGGCCTCACAAGGGCAGAGTAGAGAGGGACAATCACCTCCCTGGCCCTGCTGGCCACCTCTCTCCTGATGAAGGCCAGGATACCATTGGCCTTCTGAGCTTCAAGAGCACACTGCTGGCTCATGTTAAGTTTCTCATCTACCATGACACCCAGGTCCTTCTCAGCAGGGCTACTCTCAGGGAACTTTTCTCCTTGAGAGATCTTTGATAAGGTAAATTGTCTTCTGCTGTCCCTACTAAAGGAGATTTTGGGTGATTACATCTAAATATCCTTTATGTGCTGAGAATCAGGGAAGATAAATCTTGACCAGCAGATCCTTCTCTCAGATGTCTTATGGGCTTTTTGGAAAATAGGAGTTGCCATTGTCCTTCAGATGGCTGTACAGATGTGAAGTGCTTCTTTGGGTACAGGTTTAGTGGACACCTGTTCTTTAAAAGTGAGAGAGGTCGGTGGAGGGAGTCTACCCAAGGGGAGTCTACTCAAGGGAGTCTACTAAACGTACCCATCTTTAAAATTGAATCCTTTCTTCTAGCAACAGCATAGTAAAAGCTCATTCCAGCATACTCACGAACCTTTGTGCTAGGAGTCACATTCTGGCATCTATTGCCTTCTGCCTTGAAAAGGAGCTGTCAGTTAAATGTGCCAAGGGACAGCTGAGCCTACTAAACAGTGACCAAATGTTTCCCCACTGACTGAGGAACTAAGCATCTGAAAATCCTTCCAGCTTTGGGAATTCCCAGGCAAGCTTGCCCTAAATTGTACAAACGTCAACCGTTTTAATCAGTGGCCTCTCAGAAGAGACATTTCAAGGAAGAAATTTGATTTCAGCCCTGCCAATTCTGACTGGGGATGTCACATCCTAGCATTTCTAATAGTTTAGGTGGCTGGGAGTTCTCAGAGACAGACCATGGTGAATCTGGATGCATAAATCTACAAAATAGTTTCTAAGATTGCTTTCTGTTCCCTATATGTAACAACTCTCCCATAGAGGTCTTAAGGCAGAATCCACAGGTTTATGAAAAGTTCCTATCAAGATCCACAAAATGCCTCATCCTCCTTTAAATCTCTGTTTGGATATTCTCTATACTCCTTCTAAAATAATGACAATCGTTAACATACTAAGGGTATTAACTGACATGGTATCATTTATTTGTATTCCCCTATTTTCATATATCTTTTTGTTGATATTTTTCTCTTTTTTCTGATTTTATGCCTGAGCATTTTATATAGCCTGTGCCTGCAAAGTTTTAAACACCTAGATTGTCCCTATGAATCTTAATTTTTAAAGTAATATTAGTAATAGATTATACTCACTGTTCCTAAGTAAATAGTTTTACATCTATCAGTTTCAGACACTAACATATTTTAGTCCATTTACTTCCTGTCTAAGTGAACAATCCTCTTTCCTGCTTGAAAAGACAATGGAGGGTTTGAGCATTCAGAAGAAGACTGGTAAATCAGTCGTTTAAATCAGTGATTGTTCTCAGCCACTCCTTACATAAGCAGTTCCAAAACTCAGAGACACAATGCAAATCATAGGGCACAATTTTATTTCAGAATTGACATCTTAATTGGCTATCTTGTTATTAGATCTTAGAAAAAATGTTCCAGCAGTCTTTGCTATTTAATTAAGAAGTAGTAAATGGGTTTTGAAATTGAATTTTGTATCCTAGTGGATATGGTTATTGAAAAAAAATCAGTTGAATGGAAAGAAGTATCCTAATAAAGGCTTTTCTTCTAGATTTGAAACAAGTTCTGTGCCTAGGTCAATACTGATTAAAGAAACATCTCTGGAGCCTTAGATTGTCTTTATCTTGAATCATACATTCAACAAACAAATATAAACCTGATTTTGCTGTATTTGCCTTGCTCTTATCCTAAAATTAGCATTTTTAAATGAAAAACTCTTGTTTATGAGGTAGCCGCAGATTTTACACCATCCATTCAGCTTGCCTTCCGTACATGACATGCTATTCAAGTGTTACATTGAGAGAGACTAACCTATTACTAAGCATTGGATTCCTGAGTCAGATTATTACTGACTGTGTAAGAGGAATTTGTCATTCATCAATTCACAGTTCAATTTCAATGTTCTAAAAATATGTTGAGCTTAGATAGCTCTGTCAGTGCTGAACATTATTTAAATCACTATTTTGAACAAACTACCTTTATTCACACTGTACATTACTGGGCTTTTGTTACCAGCTAGATTTTTCTTTTTTTTTAAATTATTTTCCCTCCATCCACCTTTATGTTCAGAAACACTAACCCTGAGATTATTAAATATCCACTGTACAATGATGTACCTAATGAAATCATTCCCTATCTTTACAGACTGAAAATTTAACCTGAAACACAGTTTTCAAAAATTTCAGGGAGCTACTGAGCAGGCTGGAGATTTCCATAATCTCTCCTTCAATCATTAAAAAAGCTAGTATTTAATTTTTTGTGTGTGTGAAATTCAGTGGATTTTGCGATCTGGAAAAAAAAGTAATCTGTAGTGAGAAAAGACAGAAGGGAACCGATATATACTGCAACAGAGTAGGTTCATAAGACTTATTAAATTATTGTCTACAAATTGCATACACGTGTTGTACTCATAGCATGCACACGTTGTAAGGTTTGTCCAGTGATCCATATTGTTTTCAACCTGTGTTTTGTAAACCTATGAGATTCATGCAGTACATCAAGAGGTCCACAGAAATTCATTACAATCAATAAGCTCACATTTGTTTTGCATGCTCCTATTGAGAAGACCCCCAAGTATCTTAATATTAATGTAAGTTAATATATATATGAATAATAATGAAAAGTATTCAAGGGAAATTCTGGTTTCTCTGTATAAGAATCTTTCATTTCACACATTAAAATCTTTAGAGAAGGGCCCACCAAATTTCATAAGTTACTCAGGAACTGAGACAGTATTTCTGAATTGTACTCCAATAAAAATGAGATTCAGGGTCTCTTTGTAATTGTACATTTAAAATGTATTTTTAAAAGTATTCAAAGTGTGGTAAGTACTTCATACTTCAGTATGAAAACAATATCATAGAAAACCTCCACTATCCTGAAATTAAGAAGGGCCAGTAAGAATGTGTCTTCTTTTTCCTATTTCTAATATCCTTTCAAGTTGTTGAAAGACAAGTTGCAGAGAAGAAATTTGTCTTAGAAATATCTTTCCAGTATTTGCACTGCATCGTATTTTTTAAAAATATTGGTAGTAATTATTAATCAAATAAGAAAAAATAAACTAAAATTAAAAAGCTCAACAAAACCATGTAAAATTTAGGGACCAATTGTGGGAATATTCAACTTCTCTTCTGGTTGGAAATTGTCTATGTTTTCAACTTCTTGTAAGACAAGAAAATCCATGTTCAGAAAGAACCTGGACTGTGCATCTTAAGGGAAAAGTTTTATTGGAATAAAAAATAAAAGTTGATGGGGGAGGGTGCGTTGGGTTTTTTTCCCAATTTTTCAATCCTGGTAACAGTGCTATTCTTGGATACTTGATGCATATATGTCATGTATACTTTTTCTCACTTTTGACTTTTTTCTTTTGATTTTCTGTTTATGTGCATCATATTTCTAATGACTTCACTGTCCTATAAGAATAAGAAGTAAAGGAATTGAGAATTCTCCTGGAAATCTAAGATGATAAATAAGCATTTTATGAATTAATATCTCGTGATGCCACTAATTTAAAAACAAACTCGTTAAAATTGAACATTTTGTCATGTCTGCTGAGTTGCTGGCATGCCAAGGATCTCACATCACAGTGAAGCTTCAAGTAGGCTGTAAAACCCAGTGAAGAAGAGTGACTAGGTTAAAAATACCAAAGTGCTTTATGCAAGGGAAACGAAATGTATTTGTTCTGAACTGCAGCTCTTGGGCTGCTGTCTATTTTGCAGGGGCATTGAGATGTTAACAGTGAGGGAAAAGTTGCTGGGGTTTATGTACACCCTTGGGCATTTTTTGTGCCACAATATCCCACTCCTCGAATTTGCAAGCATTTTTCAGATATTTCAGGTGTTATCTTTCCATGTGTGAGACCATGCCTGATGTCCTGGGACAGCTGAGAGACTGCAGTGCTTCAGAGACTGCAATGACATCTCATCCTGTGTTGGGCACACAGGTTCATTGATTGTGACATTACTACAGTGTGGGTATGTCCTTATCCATAATAAAAATGTGATTTCCTGATGATCCCTTTTAAGATCAGTATGAGCCATAAGGTGTGAAATATACACTAGGTATTGTTCATGATGTTTAATTAACATTTGGGACGGAAATCTATGGTGTCTGCTATAAATCATCCCCTCTGTTGTGGGCAAAACCAGCCAATTAGCTTAATCAGCTAATGTTAGACTCTGAGATTGCATGTTTTGAATAACCTTCAAAGTTTCAAATACCTTTAATAAGGGAAGAATGTATTTTCATGTATTAACTCAAATGTATTGTTAGACTTTACTTCCTTAATAGCCAAAAATTATATTGCCTAATTGCCAATGGCACTGCTTTAAATTAAATTCAGTGTCATCCTAATGGACTGAACTGGACTGTATTTAAACTCCTTCAAACGTAGAAAAAGGAGCTTACATCCATCTGTGTAAGTGTTAAAGAAGTCACTTACTTGTCCCTGCTCATGTGGAAAGTCTGTAGTAACACTTAAAATCAAGCCTAGAATTTGTATATCCTAAAAAGAAACCCATTCTTTTTTCCTCATGTTAAATGCCTCTTCAGTGTCCAAATTCTGTAAGTAAACCAGCTTTCTTTTACGCCTATGGATTACTCAGAAGACATTTAGGTGTTTAAAATCAGTAACAAAAAAAAATTAATATTCCTTATGTATATGACATTTTCTCTAACTTCAAAGGAACCCAAAGGCATTTTCTTTGCCATGCCCCTAAAAAGTGTCCAATCAAAGTGTTTTGACTTTCTATGATTTGAAAGAAATGTCAGGTTTGAGGTTTTGTATTTCATCCTAGAATTAATTATGACAATGGATTTACAACCACTTGCAAAATATTGCTCATACTAGCTAGTAAGAAAAAAATATTCCTGTTACACTTTAAAGTGTGGATTCAGCTAATGTGAATAAAGCTAATACAATATGTATAAATTTATTTAAGTAGTACATCAATTTTCTTCTTGTTCTCAAAGCCTTGGAGAAAAATCAGAGAAACATAATGGGGAGATCAAATGTTACATGCCACTATAGGCAAATTAAGTTGCTGCTGCTCATCCTCTAAATAGCAATGGATAATGGCTTCCAATATTTAAGGATAAGTGTAATATGAAGAAAAATAGAACTAATGGATAAGAGCTAGAAAAAAAAATGACTAAAAATGGAGGAAGATATAGTATAATGTATTGGAAGACAGAAGGAGAAACTGATACATTGAAAAGAATGCAAACAATTAACTGAATGGAAAGAAAAAAATGAACAAAGAAGGAAAAAAAGAAAGATAGATTCATAGAATTATTTAAGTTGGAAAAGATCTTTAAGATCATCAAGTCCAACTGTTAACATAGCACTGCCAAGTCCACCACTAAACCATGTCCCTAAGCACCAGATCTATGCAGTTGTAAATCCCTCCAGGGATGGTGACTCAACCATTTCCCTAGACAGCTTGTTTCAGTGCTAGATGACTCTGTTGGTGAAGATTTTTTTCCCTAATATCCAATCTAAACCTCCCCTAGCACTTCCTCTTGGCCTATCGCTTGTAACTTGGGACAAGAGACCAACCCCCAGCCTGTCTATGACCTCCTTTCAGGTAGTTGTAGAGAGTGATAATGTCTCCACTCAGATTGCTTTTCTACAGGCTAAACAACTTCAGTTCCCTCAGCCACTCCTCATCAGACTTATACACTAGACACTTCACCAGCTTCATTTCCCTTCTTTGGAAATGCTCCAGCACCTTAATGTCTTTCTTGCATTGGGGGGCCCAAAACTGAACATAGTACTCAAGGTGAGGCCTCACCAGTGCTGAGTACAGGGGTACCATCACTGTTGGCCACACTAACTCTGATACAAACCAAGATGTTGTTGGCCTTCTTGGCCACCTGGGTGCACTGCTGGCTCATGTTCAGCCACCTGTCAACCACCACACTCAGGGCCTTTTCCTCCAGGCATCTTTCCAGCCACCCCTCCCCAAGCCTGTAGCGTTGCCTGGGGTGGTTGTCACCCAAGCACAGGACCTGGTACCAAACCTTGTTGAACCTCATACAATTGGCCTCAGCCCATCAACAATCCAGCCTGTCCAGATGCTTCTGTAGAGCCTTCCTACCTCAGCCAGATCAACACTCCCACCCTACCTGGTGTTGTCTTCATACTTACTGAGAGTGTATTCTATCCTGTCATCCAGATCATTGACAAAGATATTAAAGAGAACCAGTCCCAATACTGAGAGGTGAGAAGCACCACTTGTGACCAGATGCCAACTGGATTTAACTCCATTCACCAGCACTCTTTTGGTTCCACCATAAACCCAGTTTTCACTCAGTGAAGAATGAGCCCATCCAAACCATGATCAGCCAGTTTGTCCAGGAGCATGCTGTGGGAGACAGTGTCAAAGGCTTTACTGAAGTCCAGGTAGACAACATCCACAGCCCTTCCCTCATCCAATAAGCAGGTCACCTTGTCATAGAAGGAGATCAGGTTAGTCAAGCAGGACCTGCCTTTCATAAACCCATGCCAACTGATCCTAATCTGCTGGTTGTCCTGTACCTACCATGTGATGGCACTCAAGATGATTTAGTCAGTAACCTTTCCTGACGCCAAGATCAGACTGACAGGCCTGTAATTCCCCAGATACTCCTGGCTCTTCTTGTAGATGGGCATCACATTTGCTAACCTCTAATCAACTGGCACCTCCATGATTAGCCAGGGTTCCGATAAATGATGGCTTGGTGAGCATTTCCACAAGCTCCCTCAGTAACTTTGGGTGGATCCCACCTGGCCTCATAGACTCTTGTATGTCATTATGATAATGTTAATCAACAAAGAAAACTACTGTGATAATGAACCAGATCATCAGCTATACCCCTACTTAGAAAAAGGTTTCATTAGGAGGAATTGAAAGCTTCCTTAACTCTCCTGGGCCACCCCGACAGTCCCAGTTCCATCAAGGAAATATATTGAGGATTGACAAGTAAGGGAGTTTTTTGTTCATCTGTGTGATAAACCCAAATGCTTACCCAAATTAAAATCATTGCTCTAAGTGTCTTCTGCTAGCCAAGAGTGAATTTGAAGACTTTATTTCTTTTGCATTCTCATTTTGGGACCATTCATCTTACCAATACAAGGTTTTAAAAAATCCCTAGGCTAGCTGAAAATAGTATAATACCTCTTCATTTTTCGTTAGTCATTTTTCTGCTCTAACTTCAAGAAAATAAATAATTATGAATGCTCCCAAATATCTTAATTGGTGATGAGTAGTAATCCATGCGCTGAAACAAATATTTTAACTCAAAGACAATAGAAGATATTTTTTGGAATACAGTTTCCACTTGTGCATGCATGAGAGTGTTAATTAGGTACTGCTGAAACTAGCCATTCCCAGAGACCTCTCATCACATGAATTTTGTAGAAATGTGAGTTTAAAACAATCCTCCGGTCTTGAAACAGGTCCAGGCAGAGCTATTGCTTTTAAGATGCAGTATTCATTTTCATGGCAAGCCAATAACACATCCCATTTGATGCCAATTGAATGTTTCACAGGTCAATTTGTGATTATTTAAGCACCAATACAGAAAAGCGACAATGCCAGGTGGCTTTTTAGCTGCTCTCATTTTATATGAGATATCAATAGGAAGCAGAGACAGATGGAAGTGACTTACCAAGATCTCCACCATTATATTTCATTATCACCTAGTGGCACACAGACAGAAATGTCTATTGAACTTTGCAGAAATTTTACGTAAAGAAGTTGGGCAATATAAACATGTCTGTGACCTTGAAGTTGAATAATTTCAAAGTTGAATAAGTTCAGAACCTCAGAGATTACCATGCATTAGCCATGCAGATTTTTTGTGCCCACTTAGCATGTATTCAGCTTTAAAATCTGGCATTATCGAACTTTATCTCTGTAAACGCTAACACGCTGTAGTTTGGGATAAGACTTTTAAAAAGTCTTCCATAAGATCTGTTTGACTCAATTCTTTAACTAAAGCTGTAGTGTAATTTTAAAGCAGTATTATGTGGATGTTATGTAAACTAGAACTGGTTCACTTAGGTAAAAGCACATCTCTGATCCTTAGAAAAGGTCTGTAAGGGCACTGAGAATAACTGTACTTATTTTACTTAATTTTAGCCAGTTAAAAGTTGGATGTCTGACCCAAGTTGGTTAATTAGCTTTGTGCTATGGCAAATGGAAAAAGACAGACATTGCTGGAATACTGTGCCCAGCTTTGGAACCCTCAACACAAGAAGGACATGGACCTTTTGGGGTGCGTCCAGAGGAGGAACACCAAGATGATCAAAGCGGTGGAGCACCTCTCCTGTGAACACAGGCTGAGAGAGTTGGGTTTGTTCAGCACAGAGAACAAAAGGCTCCAGAGGGACCTTATAGTGGCCTTCCAGTACCTAAAAGTTGCCTACAAGAAAGCTGAGAAAGAACTGTTCACAGGGACATGGAGCAATAAGAGAAGGGGTAATTGTTTTAAACTAGAAAAGGGGAGATTTAGGTTGGATATTCAGAAAAAGGTCTTCAGTATGAGGGTGGTAGATCACTGGCACAGGTTGCCCAGAGAGGTAGTGGTGGAGGCCACATCCCTGGAGATATTCAAGGTCAGGATTGATGGGGCTCTGAGCAACCTGATCTCATGAAGATGTCCCTGCTTATGTAACGCATCCTATGATTCAGTGATTCTGGATGACAATTTACCCCTCTCTGAAACAGACTGCCCATCTTTCCATCAAGTTGGTTTTAGATGGGGATCACACTGCCTGGCCTCTATCTGTCACTGAAAAAGGATAAGAACATCCTTTAATTCATATTTTGTATCTGCTAGACTATTGCAGATAATATGCTATTAGGTAGAGATTTTTATATAGACAAATCGACCAAATTCCAATTGATGAGATTTGGCTAGATAAATAACTTACGGATGATTTAAAATTTAAACACTAAACTCACTCCTACAGTTGTGTAAATATTCTCCTCCCTCTGCTCCCCACAAGGGACCTATAGATTTGCAATAATCAGCAAAGTAGTAGTAAAAGTTAGCACAATTTGATACCAGAAGAGTGTAATGATCAAGGAGAGAAAAACCGAGATTTCTTTTTCCCTGATGTTATGCAAAGTATGTGCTAAAATAAAAACTGCGTGGTACCAAGGATGTAGGAGTGCTCAAAGCATAATGTAAAGTACAAAAAGAATGCAGGATGAAGTTCATGTAGCAGAGTTATCTACCTTAGTAATGGGTCTTTTTTAAATACATTTTTTTAATTTTACATGGTGTATCTGTTTATTAAGTGTTTGGGGACTGAATCTCAGGCTAGATATTTGATTGGTGTGACCAGCGTGGGTATTAATTTGCCTAGAGTCTCAGAAAGAGACTGAATAAATACATTTCGACATGGCTGCATGCTTGCCAGTGGCTTTAATCCAAAAAGTGATTTTTTTTTTACATGAAAGAAGAAATTTTATATATACATATATATATATATATATATATATATTTGTTTGTTTCTTTTTTAGCAAAGTGCCTAAGGAAATAGTCATCAGGAATAATGGTCATCATGTGTGGCTAATTCAAATTTATTTATTTTTTAAAATTCTTGATAGTTACAACTATTTGTATATAGCACTTGCTTTGGTTTTTTATTTTTCAGTCTATAGTTCAAGAAAATATTAGAAAATATTTCAGGCGTGTGACGATTAGTTTTTGCAAAAGCTTATATGCATGTGTGGGCTCAGGGAGTTATGTGTAGTATTTTGAATACATTCAGTTACTTATTTCTAAACATTTACATGATTTAAACCAAATTTTTGACACTCATCTCCATTTCTGAAATTTAAACACAGACCTTGAAAAATATGATGCATATGCCTAATTTTAATTGTAGATGGGATCTGAAGGATCTTCAAGCTGAGTTTGAGGGTTTTTAAGCAATGTTTACTGATGGGTTTAGCTTGCTGGCGAGGCACCTATCCAAGTGTCCAATTTCCATCACTGAATATAGCTAAGGGACATGAAACTCAGCATCTGATTCTGCCTGCCTAACCTGTCACTGTGCACAGCCAACTCTGACCAGCTGTATGGCAGCTACAGGTTAACAGAGCTCTTCCTTTTGTTGGGACAGTGCAGTAATCACTCTATGAACAGCACCAAACGTCTTCAAGAGATCTTATCATAGGTCTCTAAAATATGTGCACTAAAAGAACAACTTAACTTTGATTAATAAACAAGGAAACAAAAAAGCCACAGCCAGGTGGCAAGTCTGATAGCTTTCCAAGACGTGCCAGTCAGAATCAGTTTGTTCAGTGTCTAATTACAGGCTGGCGATGTCCAGCGCTTTTCTAGGTTATTTTATTAGACTAGGTTTATTTCAAGTATTTTATAATAGGAATATGATCCAGTTACTTGTTCTGGAGTAAAACACCATTTTAGAGTGGTAGGAAGCCCTTGTGTTTGCTTATGGCCGAGAATAGATTTCCCTGTGACTTCTCTGTGGCCTCAGGTACATCAAGGACTTCTAGGGGTATCAAATAAAATATATTTTATTAAATGCTGTTTGTTTCAATTTTTTACTTTCATATTCAGAGATGACTGTAAGTATAAAGTGAAAACTGGGGCCTTGCTGTGCTAAATAATGTAATGTGTCTTATCCTTAAATATTTACACATGCTAAGAAGAATTTTTCTAGCAGAATGACAGAAACTTTCAGGGTGTAATTTAACTCTCAGTTCATCCTGATTATAATGGACTTTAATCAACTGAAGGTAGAGCGCAAAATTAATCTGAAGTGTTACTACTTCTGAGATTTGTTTTTAAGTGGAAAGTTTATTTTGTATTGGGTTTTAAAAGACTTTGATTAGTAAGGGGTGATTTTTTTTTAGAAGGTTCCTCAAAAAAAAGGATTTCTAAAAAAATTCTACTTGTTGCAGTGTGGGAAAACTGTTTTGACTTAGCAGAACTTCCTGATAGAATAGAACACAAAAATTGTAGAACTGAGCACAAGAAGTACAGCTGAGACTCTATTCTAGCTTGCATCACTTACTCTCCCAATAACTAGTTATGCTTATTCATGTCCAGTGTGGATATTCAGCTCTAAATCCAACCTATGAATTAAAAACATTTAAGAAAAAATCATGGAAAAACTGTCACTAGTGAACAGAAGGTATACTGGCAGAAATGGAGTAACAGCAGTTGGTTCTGTGTAAATGCCCTGTAACACTTTTGCTTTCACAGGCACTTACGTTCAGGTGCTGCTGCCAGAGATGGGGGTTACAGTCTGTGTGTCCACAGTCGTGAACATAGGGAAGAGGGTAAAGTAGTTATAAAAACTTACATAATATACATAAATCACTAGGGCCCAAAATGGCCATTCTCTTCCTGCTTACACCTTCTTTCAGGAGACAAGATCCAGCTCTTTGAATTGCAATGGTATAATATGCTTCATTCTCATGTCACTTTGGGTCTTGTCTCCTTTTTGCACACCCTTCTGTAGAAGTTAGCTATGCAGCGTTCTTGGGGACCATGATGCACTTTGTTTACAACACACTGCAGCCTTGCGTAGCCAATGCCAAAATTCTCATCAGCTGCCACAGAGAAGAAGCAGGTGATGTATGACATACTGAAATGCTGCAGACCATCTAGGAATGGTATCCAGGCTCAGTTGCACGTACTCCAACAGAGATAAGTATTCTTAGAGAAGGTGTTAACCTCACCCAATATCTTGTTTAATCAAGTTTTCTGATCTGCCCCATCACCCCCCAAATTTCTAGTATTATGTTGCTTCAGGAACTCCTTTAGATATCTCGGTCCCTTTAATTTAGATTACTACATTTTTATGGGTAAGTATATTTACACACTTTGTAAACGTCATTTGGATTTCCATTGCATCACCCACTCCTCATTACCCAGATACTTCTCCATCAACCAAGAGGCCTCTTCCTCTCTGTTTGCTTATCAATCTGAATGCTTCAGGCAGTCATGCCTGAATCTCTGTCAGCAACAAATGTGGCTTTGCAGGCTGTAAGATGCAGACAGGTCCTGCATCCAGCTGTAATGTGTCATGACTCAGCAATTCAAGTGCATACCAGCCCTCTTCCAGCATGTCAGCCCCAGCAGTTTAGGGCAAACATGCCTCCAAGGCAATTTGTGTACGTAATTTGCGCTAGCACAGAGTCTGCGTAGGGTGCAGGTGACTCTAAGTCTAATGAGCTATGTAATTTGCTCCAAAAGGCTTATGAAAATAGTTAATTACCTCAGAATATAATCATACATTTGTGTTACTAAGTAACAGATGTTGCTGTTATATCATTTAAATTTAAATAATGATTAATCTCCACCTACACCAGATGAAATACAGTAAGTCACAAATTTACCCTAAGAAATTAAATGGTAGAAGCAACAACTTAGATGTTTAAACACATGGCAAAAGATTGGCTTACACTTAGAAGGAGTGGCCTTTATCTAACAATCAGGGAGGAGTTTTCATTAGACTTCTTTGGTTGTATATACCCCCTCAGATGTTTCTTGGAGACAAAGTGAAATATGGATTTATTTAGAAGTTTTCAGAAGGTCAACATTCATTTTTTTCTAAAGCTTTAGTAACCTGCATACATAAAATTTTTAACCTGAGGGAAAAATGGAAGTCATTTGGGTTTTTATGACTACTTGAAGAAATCACTGCCTGAAGACAAGTAAGATATAACCATAATAAACAATTATACAGTCTTTAAACTTTACTAATAGCAGCAGCAACAAGATATTCTGTAATATATAAGTGTATAGCTGTATTTAAATCACACTTTTCTGCACTGCTAGACATGAAAACAGATGATTTTGTCACAGGACATTGAATGCAAGAGGAAGGAGAAGCCAAAAAGTAGGATAGCTACCCTGAATTTTGGAAGAGCTAACTTTGATCTCCTCTGCAACTTAATAGGGGCTATCCCGTGAGCTACGCTGTTTGAAGGAATGGGAGTCTGTGAGAGCTGGCTAGCATTCAAACAGCACTTCTTCCAAGCACAGGAACGATGCATCCCTTTGAGCAAGAAATCGGGAAGGAGAGGCAGAAGACCTGCGTGGATGAACACGGAGCTATTGAGTAAACTCAAAGAGAAGCAGAAGATCTATGAATTGTGGAAGAAGGGTCTGAGCACATGGGGAGAATACAGGAATGTAGTCAGGGCCTGTAGGGTCGCACCTAGGAAGGCTAAAGCCCTCTTGGAAATGAAGCTGGCAAGGGACATAAAGGACAATAAAAAGGGTTTTTTTAGATACGTGAATAGTAAGAGGATGACCAGGGATAATGTAGGTCCCTTGCTGAATGAGGAGGGTGTCCTGGTAACGGGGGATACTGAGAAGGTGGAGATACTGAATGCCTTCTTTGCTTCGGTCTTCACCTCAAAGGCCCCCCGGGACCCACAGGCACTGGATGAAAGTAGGAGTGTTTGGGAAATGAAGAATTTCCCTCTGGTTGAGGTAGGGGAGGTCCAGGAGGGGCTCAAAGGGATAAATGCACACAAATCCATGGGCCCAGATGGGATACATCCACGTGTGCTGAGGGAGCTGGCGGAGGTGATTGCTGAGCCGCTCTCTATCGTCTTCAACAGGTCCTGGAGAACAGAAGTGCCTGAGGACTGGAGGATAGCCAATGTCACTCCAGTCTTTAAAAAGGGCAAGAAGGAGGATCCGAGCAACTATAGGCCAGTCAGCCTCACCTCTGTCCCTGGAAAGGTAATGGAACAGCTTGTTCTGGATGCCATCTACAAGCAATTGGAAGAGAAGAAGGTCATGAGGAGTAGTCAGCATGGATTCACCAAGGGGAAATCACGCTCGACCAATCTCATAGCCTTCTATGATCTCATGACAGGCTGGGTAGATGGAGGGAGAACAGTGGATGTCATCTACCTTGACTTCAGCAAGTCTTTTGATACTGTCTCCCATGACATCCTGATAGCAAAGCTGAGAAAGCATGGGATAGATGAGTGGACAGTGAGGTGGGTTGAGAATTGGCTGTCGGACCGATCCCAGAGGGTCGTGATCAGAGGAGCAGAATCTGACTGAAGGCCTGTGACTAGCGGTGTTCCCCAGGGCTCGGTGTTGGGTCCAGTCCTGTTTAACATCTTCATTGACGACCTTGATGAGGGAATAGCATCCACCCTCAGCAAGTGCCGATGATACAAAGCTGGGAGGAGTGGCTGATACGCAGGAACACTGCGCTGCCATCCAGAGAGACCTGGACAGGCTGCAGAGCTGGGCAGGGAGAAATCAGGTGAGGTTTAACAAAAGCAAGTGTAAAGTCTTCCACCTGGGAAGGAACAACCGTTTCTATCAGTACAGGCTGGGGGATGACCTGCTGGAGAAGAGCTCAGTGGAGAAGGACCTGGGGGTCCTGGTGGATGACAGGTTGGCCATGAGTCAGCAGTGTGCCTCGGTGGCTAAGAGAGCCAATGGGATCCTGGGGTGCATCCGGAGGAGTGTGGCCAGCAGGTCAAAGGAGGTGATCCTCCCCCTCTACTCTGCCCTGGTCAGGCCCCACCTGGAGTATTGTGTCCAGTTCTGGGTTCCCTGTTATAAAAAGGACAGGGATCTCCTGGAGAGAGTCCAAAGAAGGGCTACGAAGATGATTAAAGGCCTGGAGCATCTCCCCTATGAGGAAAGGCTGAGTAAGTTGGGACTGTTCGGCCTTGAGAAGAGAAGACTAAGGAGGGACCTAATTAATGTTTATAATTCTCTTAAGCAGGGGATGCAGGGGGAATCAGCCAGCCCTTTTTCAGTGGTCTGTGAAGACAGGACAAGGGGCAATGGCTGCAAGTTGGAGCACAGGAAGTTCCGCACCAACATGAGGAAGAACTTTTTCCCAGTGAGGGTGAGAGAGCCCTGGGACAGGCTGCCCAGGGAGGTAGTGGAGTCTCCTTCTCTGGAGATATTCAAGACCCATCTGGACGCCTATCTGTGCAATATAAGCTAGGGAGCCTGCTTTGGCAGGGGGTTGGACCCGATGATCTCTTGAGGTCCCTTCCAACCCCTACAATTCTATGATTCTATGATTCTACGCAGCCCCAAAGCATCTGCAACTGATCCTTCCATGTAACCAACGTTTGGCTATGGGTCACAACTAACCAGTCCTGCCTAAAAGGGTTATTAACTCAGCAAAGCACTACATGATTTTGCACACAGTGTTGTTGGGAGCCAGACTACTATCTGCACAGTGTATACAAGATGCCTTAGATCTACCTCTTTGTCTTCTGCATCATAGATTGAGCTTGAGCTGCCAATACCCAGAGCCTGTCATTCAATGCCACCCAGTTTTTGAAGGGACAAACTAATCCAATTTCCATGGGCAATGCCAAGACATGGAAAATAATACTGGTTCAAAGTTAACAGAAGGTTTCCAAAGTTGTCTCTAAAAAAAGTAGCAAAAAGAAGGTTGGACTCTTTGCTTTACACCACACTTGGGTGAATGGCATTGGGGAAGAATCTGAATTTTCCCTCTCCACCAAGGATCATTACAGAAATTGTCATATAGTTGATGTGAGAAAAAAAACACTATGGAAATTGAAATAGAAGTGAGGATGACTGCTCAACAAAAAGGATAACTGAAAAATATGTAGATTAATAAAAAATTCCTGAGCAACAATGCAGAGACCAGTGCAGGAGGTGAAACAAGATATTATAGGAATAAACCTGTAGGGATAGACGGGCATTACAGGAAAGACACGGTGACATAGTCATGATGGTACAGAGCATTGGTAGTCTTGGGCAAGGTGTTAAAGAAGGTAGAAACATAGATTATTGTCCTGGGGTCATATCCCAAATTAAATATATGATAGGCTTTTTTATAGATAAGAAGGGAGATAAAGCATAAAATAAAGTCTGTTTAGGTCAGAAAAAACTTTGGAGGGGTTGAAGAGATTCTACTCATTTGGTGATGGGTATCAGCTGTACTTGGAAACAGAAGTAAGCATTATCACAATCCAGGTCTTAGAGGGACACCCCAGAAACGTAATGGGGAACACATATCAACAGTAATGATGAGGGCCTCCTGTTCCTGAAAATGTTAGCCAGTAGACTTGCTTGAACAATAAAAGCTGTATTATTTTAGACATATTACCAGAAAACGAGGGGATGATAGGGAAGACACAATTTTCTACAAAAAACTGTTTTTTGTAGAACTGTTTTTGTAGAAAACCTGTGTCTTCCACATTAGCCTCGGTGGCTAAGAGAGCCAATGGGATCCTGGGGTGCATCCGGAGGAGTGTAGCCAGCAGGTCAAGGGAGGTGATCCTCCCGCTCTACTCTGCCCTGGTCAGGCCCCACCTGGAGTATTGTGTCCAGTTCTGGGCTCCCTGGTATAAAAAGGACAGGGATCTCCTGGAGAGAGTCCAGAGAAGGGCTACGAAGATGATAAAGGGCCTGGAGCATCTCCCCTATGAGGAAAGGCTGAGAAGATTGGGACTGTTCAGCCTTGAGAAGAGAAGACTAAGGGGGGACCTAATTAATGTTTACAATTATCTTAAGCAAGGGATGCAGGGGAATCAGCCAGCCCCTTTTCAGTGGTCTGTGGGGACAGGACAAGGGGCAATGGCTGCAAGTTGGAGCATAGGAAGTTCCGCACCAACATGCGGAGAAACTTTTTCACAGTGAGGGTGACAGAGCACTGGAATAGGCTGCCCAGGGGGGTGGTGGAGTCTCCTTCTCTGGAGATATTCAAGACCCGTCTGGATGCCTATCTCAGTGAAATGTCCTAGGGAGCCTGCTTCGGCAGGGGGTTGGACCCGATGATCTCTCGAGGTCCCTTCCAACCCCTACAATTCTATGATTCTATGATCCCCCTCATTTTCTGGTAACAAGTCTAAGAAAATACATGTCAGAGCCATAGATCAAATGGCTGATAATTATACAGGGCTGTGTTTCAAGAGAAGAGTTTTGGACCCAACAGGACTGCAAAACAATTCAAAAAGCAGAGATTTAAAGAATAAAGAATTAACAAGGGAAACTAGGTCTTTGGCATTTCTAAGTATAAGAAAAAAGCAAAAATTTCTGTAATAGTAGACCAATTAAAAACAAGCAAAGAAAGATTCTTCCCCATGTAAAGACAAAGAAATAAAAAAAATAAGATGTGAAGTTGCTATATGAAGTTGTGATGGTAGTAGCAAAATTTCTTGTATTTGAAACCCCATATTTAAGAACAGAGATGTACTGTGGATAACAAAAAAATTGTAAGATTTTCTCCAAAGTATACAGAGAAAAACAGAAAACATAATTTAAAACCAACAAATGCAACAAAGGTAGACTGCACATGAATTACCTGGTGCCTTTCTTCGCAAAGACAAATAATACTCTGACAAAAGTGAATGCATTCCATCACTTGAATTTCTGTAAGGCAGTTGGTATTGTGCCAGGGGAAAAAAAGTGTTAGCTGTAATAAAAGGAAGTGGAAACATTTTGCAAAATCAAAAAAAGGTCAAGACTTCATGACTACTAGTTTTGTTGAAAGAAAAAATATTGCAATAGACAAAAGGTAAAGATGTGCCTTGGGGTCAAGTTTATTGTTTTCACAAAGGCACATGTTACAAAAAATAAAAGAGCATTAATGAAAGTTGCTGATAAGTCAATATTGAAACACCCTGCCAAAACAGAGAAGAATCAGAAAATTGAATGAGAAGACAGAGAAGGCTGTAGTAATTCAACCAAGATTAATGTAATTCTGTAATGTTCAAAAGTGTACATCACCACAACATTTCATTTTTAGATGATTTGGCTGGGATGAGAGTTTTCAGTATTTGCCAACAGTGAAAAGACTTTCACTGGAAGCATGCAGTTAATAAGAAATATCATAAAGTAAACACATTCAGATAGTAATTCATCAGAGAAGACTATGTCCTACTGCTGGGCTCATCTTAACATCAGCTGATAATGTTTCCAGCAGAAATTAGGTAATACATCTCCCACATATGGAATCACTGTCTAAAGTACAGGTGAGACAAGATCCTTGGATAGATAGATCAGAACCTTCTCTCTGACTCACTATGGTTGTTCTTACAGTCTCATCTGGAAGGTTCTGTAGCATCTGTGTTTATAAAAAAAAAAAACAGTACAATTGAAACATGCATGCAAAAGTACTATAGTGTGGTTTGAGGAATTAAAAGACTATTTCAGGATACTGTAAGAGTGAAAGCTTGTTCAGTGTGGCACAGGGAAGGAAGAAAGATGGCATATTTCCTCTCAGTAAATGCAATGTGTCAGAGTAAATACAGTATGTCGGTAAAAGTTGAAAAGGAGAAATAATCCTTAAGAATAGGAGAGTGTTCCTTTATACTAGATATAAGGAAGAAATTTTTCACTGTGAGGGCAGTGAGACACTGGCACAAATTGCCCGGAGAAGCTGTGATGGCCCCTGGATTCCTGGCAGGGTTCAAGGCCAGTTTAGATTAGGCTTTGGGCAACCTGGGATAATGGAGGTTGTCCCTGCCTATGGCAGGGAGTTGGAACTAGATGATCTTTGATGTCCCTTCCAACCCAAACCATTCTATGATTCTATAATAACAATATCCAGTCCTTGGGCAAAGAAGACTAACAACTTCCTAGATGGCATTTGGAGGAGCATTGACAGCAAGTTGGGGGAAGTTATCTTCTCCTGGAGTGCAGTGTCCAGTGTAGGGGTCTTCTCTCTGAAAAATTTTTTACACATTTGTTTTATATCAAAATGAGGGCAGCAAAACCCAAGCTTCCAAAACCCAATCAGCTTTACAAGACTATCTGAGATGTTCATGAAACGGATTACATCACATGGTACCTGTGTCACCAGGGAACTGATTTTAGCAAGCCAGGAAGCCTGTTCCAATTTCCTGCTTCTATGTCTGAATGAAAGGGGGGCAAGGGGGGTGGAGGGGGAATATAAAACTGCAGTTTGTTAGTGAGGCTGTTGAACAGTGAGTCACAGACTTGCCATGAACTCTTGTATTTCTAAGTCTTCTAAATTGCTTATTTACAGCTCAGCAGGAGAAAGCCAGAAACTACAGTGAAAGCTTACTCGAGTACATTTCCAGCACACTTGCAGAGGCTTTGATTTCATTGGAACTGGGTTATGGCCATTGTTTTACATTCATCTTTAAGTATCCCATGAAAAGCCGCTATGTGAACTCATGCTTTTCATGGAGAACAATGATCAACACTTACAAATGCTTTAAGGACAGAAGCCAGTAACCCTTATTTGGCTCTTTCTACCACACTTAGTGTGAGAAAATAAAGGCACTTTGTCAAACAATACAAGGACAATACCAGCTATCTGGACTGCTCAAGACATCCAACAGAGAAAGATATTAAAATATTTGAAGAGGAAAGGATCTTTTACAAGGAAGGACCACATGCAGAAGTGGGCAGGCTTCACAGTAGATGAGGATAACCTGACTCATTAGTTAAGTCGCAGTGACTAGACTGTAATAGTAACACCATCATATTTTACAGCATCCTTTTGACATTGACAGGTTTTCCTCTAGTAGGTGTAACCATTTAAAATCACAATCACATAACTATCTAATTAGTATTTGGGTTTCCTAAAGTTCCCTCTCCTCCCAGTGCTCAGAATATGACTGGATGATAACATTCCCACTGAATCACAGTGCAATTGCTACTGGATATGATTGACCTTCCCTATGAAAGGTTATATTCTCATATACCAAGAACCACTATATTTAAGTTCATCTTTAGACTGATGTGTCATACTCAAACTCATCTGCCCACATTCCTTGCACTGATATATTGCTTATGAACCCTTCTCTGCAACCTCAGATGCATTTCTAGCAGAGAATGATAAAAGGTGATGAAAGCTTAGTATTTAGGAGATTTAAAATTAGATAGAATGAAGCAGGAGAAAACCTAAATGTGGTAGAGGATAAATTAGATGACCTCTAAATACATCCAGAAAAAATACCAAAACAAACAAAACCCGAACTAGAATAGGATTGGAAAATATGATTTCAGGAAATATTTTGTGACACTTTTTATAGTCATTAAGTTTTTCAGATGCTTAAGTGCTCTCCTGAAATAAGGTGTAATTAACTGATATGAATGGATGAAAAAGATTTGAAAAGAACTAAAAACATTTATTTTCTCTGAATTTTGAGGTAAGGCAAGGAACTATTAATTTACTTGTCTTGAAACTTAGAAAATAAAACTTGTCTCAGTAGGTATCTGTTTGTGCGATTTTTCAGGAATTAATCTCTAGTATTGTGTTTTCTATAAAGATTATCTCCAGTACAACTGATTTCACATTATCAACCAAAAAAAAAATAAAAAGAAACCTAGGTATAATGAAGGCATGAAATAAAGCATTATATTTAGCCCATTGAAGACAGGTTTTTTTCTAATTTTATATATCAGCCTATACAATATGTTAGACTGAAATTTTAAAGAATATATGTTGACCAGTCAGGCCAGTAATTAGAGACAAGAAAGACAGACTGTTAAATGCAGAATGTCTGGCATTTTTCAAAAGAGTTCAGGACCAAGATCTTCCCTGGCAACTATTCAACTAAATCCAATCCTCCAAATTGTTAAAATATCCAGAAGGGAATTAAGAAGTCTAAATAAATTGATTTGTTTTACATTTAACAAATTATAATTAGAATGAATCCATAATCCCTTTCACTAACAACTTTTTCAAGGATTAAAAATGAATGAGGTTCTTTCTTGTCTTCTCTTTCACCCTGAAACTCTCACATTTAAAAAAATGTAACTGCAAAGTGAATGTTTTGCTCTGATTTAAAATGTTTTATGAAAACCCCACTGTTTTTCATAAAACTTATGGTGCCTCTCACTTTGTTATCAAATAATGTGTTTGTCTCCTCCAGTGTCCTCTCCTTCTATATTCTACTGTCTACATTGTCATGGCTATTTGTTATGCTGCATTTCTATATTGTCATATAGACAGAGTTCATCATCAGAACAGTCAGTGTGACAATACATTAGAACAGATTAACCTAATCCATCAGGTATTAAATCTTCCTATTATGAAAGGATTTTGAGTTTGTCAGGAAGACAAATTATAAAGCATTATTCTGTTCTCATCAAACTCCTATACTGTAAGTGGCATCTGTGTATGATCTCAGTAGATTAGTAGACCCTAAGGGTAGGATTAATCCCACTTTACTCACAAGTTCTCTGTCTTGTATAATCTGTTCATTTAGTGTCTCTACAGTCATGTAGGTAGATGAGGGGCACTCAGGGCACACAGACTTAGATGCCTGTTTTGTGAGGGGGTGATTCACCCCTCTCTATTAATACTGCTGCTAACTTTTAAACAGTGAGACAATGCCATCCTAAATGGTTAGAAACTTTTTGAAGATAGCTTCTTTTAATTACAAGCACTTAACTAATATCCCCATTTTCAAGAAATTATTCAACAGTTTTCAAAATATAGGGTACCTGTGCATCCTGCCAGTTTACAAATAAAGTATCTCACTGGATCCTCACTAGGTTATTATCTGCATTGCAGTCTCAGGAGTCTTTACTACCCAGTCTCATTTTTGTGGAAGGGTTTTAAGATATCCTGATATCCAGTATACACTTTTTATGCGTAACTTGCAGTCTGCTTGCTGTTTGCTAAATAAGCAAATCAGTATGTATTAAAGACTGCTAGGCAAAAATTTGAGTCAACATAAAACCAAAAAAGATAAAGTATGGTCTCTTTTGACAACATGATTTCTACTATAAATTATTTTATACAGTAAGACAGAAGCTTAATCTTTTTTTTCATCATAATTGAAACTTTCCAGATAAACAGAGTGGCATTCCTAAAAAATGTCTCTATTGTCAGATGTTCAGAAAATACCACACTTATCCTCTGAAAGAGATGCCATTATGTGGTTTCAGAATGGCCATTGTATTTTTCATCCATTCTAAGTGAAAAAAAAATAATCGAACTTGGGTATATCAATATCAACAGAGACATAGGGTAACACTGCAACAGCTGCTTTGCAGTAAAGGTTTTGTTTTGCAGCAAAGCTACATGTATGGGATCATGTTTACTCTCCACCTTCTGTAATACTCATAAATTAAAAAACACACACCCAGCCTCATAAACAGACATGAGTGGGAAACCAGGATACCATTTGTGGCTATCAAATATTCCTGCCACCAGTGTAGCAAAGAACAGCTTTAGTTTCCACATGCTTTAAGAGGCTGTACAACTCCAGCTCTTGGCTGAACTGCCAAATACATCTATTGAAACCAGCTACTGCAGAAAAGAAAAGCCAAAACACTTTTGGTCTTGTTGAGTGTTGCAGCAGTTTTCACATCAGACTAGGGACTCACATCTTTACTGTTAATGTCTGCCAGACCACAGCGATGTCCCCATTCCAGTTTGATATTCACTGCATGTTTCCATATCATTCTCCAAAGAGGCAGTGAATACTGGGGATGGGATTTAACTAATCTGATTTTAAGATACCTGAAAGTTCTCATCCCGACTGTGCTGTTTTTCTGCTCTTTGAAGACCTTGGAGATATGTAGGTATCTCCTGCCGTAAGGTTATGCTGATATAGCTTACTTTTGCCTATTTTTCATTCAATAATCTGTTCAGGATGAACTACAGGATGCAAACCTGCATGGAGGTTCAAGTCTGTGATGCAGAATCTTTGAGCTCTTTTTCTTAAGAACTTCAATTAATTTTCATCCATTCCTTTTCTTCCATTCCTGACTCTAGAAAAGCTACCACAGCATTAATTTCTCCTTTAAGCACAGCTTGTAGAAGGTATTTACAAAGAAGCCTTTCCTCAAGCAAAGGATTCTGCATTTGTTAGCACTTGACTTCTACCATGAATAAGATCAGCAGAGGCACACAGGGATACCTTATTTAAATCACTGAAATAAATAATAACATGTATTTTCTCCCCCTCCTCTCCTAGAATGATGAACCAGAAGTTATCTGTCTTTTTAGTAAAGGGAAACAACCTTTACTGGAGAGGACACATGACACTTTCATTCAGGCTTCTTAAAGCTCTGGAAGATCTTGTGGAAGGAACTGATTTGATTCCATCAGAAGCCAATTGCACTCCCTCAATGCAGGAAAGCTCATTGTAGGTAAAAAGTGGAGAATTGCTTGTGACTTATATTCTGATTGTTTCATAAGGAATTTCTTGATAGTTAGCATAAACTTACATTCTGTTTGGTCTGGAACAGGTTATGGCTTTCACAGCAAGAAACTTCTCCATCAAGGCTGGTTGTCAATGGCATGAAGTGAATAGTTGGAGCTGGAGTCTGAACAAAATCCTCTTGACAGTCTTAAGCAAAATTATATTTATTTAAAAATGGAGCATTTCATGATCATTATCTTTTCTTAAAAGTGTCACTGGGGTTTTGGTTGCCACCAAGGTGAAAACATCACAACTTTAAAACCCCTTTTCAAGTACAATGATCTAATCTTGGCCTTTTTTTGCAGAACCTCATGAGATGCTCATCAGTTCCTTAAATATTAAAAGGCCATAAGGTAACTATTCTTAACATGCAATAATACTTATACTATTAAAGATTATAGAAGCAGTGTGTAATATATTTCTCCTGGTCAATTTTGGTCCTCCACTAGTCTCCATTAGTCTTTTATTCAGGAAAAAAAAAGGGAAAAAGAGAAGCTAACCCAGTGATCAGAAATCACTGCCCAACTGTAGCGACTATATGGAATGTATTGGGTTGGAAGGGACCTTTAAAGGCCACCTAGTCCAACCCACCTGCAGTAAGCAGGGACATCTTCACTACATCAGGTTGCTCAGAGCCCCATCAAAGCCCCATCAGACCCCCATCAGAGCTCACCTTGAATATCTCCAGGGATGGGGCCTCTACTACCTCTCTGGGAAATCGGTACCAGTGATCTACCACCCTCATACTGAAGAACTTTTTCCTAATATTCAACCTAAATCTCCCCTTTTCTAGTCCAAAACAAATACCCCTCATCCTATTGCTCCTTGCTGTCATGAACAGTTCTTCCCCAGCTTTCTTGTAGACACCATTCAGGTGCTGGAAGTCTGCTATAAGGTCCCCTAGAGCCTTCTCTAATTTCTAATCTAATTTTCTAATTTCTAATCTTCTCTCAGTTTGTATTTGAAGAGAACATATATTGCCTTTTCTTTTGCTTTTCACTTGATATAATTGCAGGCTTTATTCCAGACAATCATAACAAAATAAATAGTATAAGAATGGGCATCAGAGTACACTCCTATTAAATATTTCATTAAAAAATAATGCAAAACTACAGATGCAAGAGAATAACCATGAGCTGGAAAAGAGCGAGCCATATACCATCAGAAAAAATGTTGGATACATAGACTACTTTGATGCTTTTTCTTGTTGCCATACTAGTACTGCCAATGCCAATAGCCAAAACAATTTAGAATAATATAATCATTCTTATTTCAAAATGGCAAATCATAGGGCAAATTATGTTTTTGGTTATATGGCTTCGTAAAGGCACAGATGCTTCAATTCCAGAGTAGCACTAGTGCCATGAGGAGCAATTTTATCTTTATTATTGACAAGGATTGAGGAGTGATAACGTGAAGTCCTCTTTTGACTGTAATGCAAAAGTAGTGTGGAAATACAAAATAGAAAACGCATGTTTTTCTCAGGACTTAAAGAAACAGTTTGAAAAACTTTGGACAGAAATTTTACCTCAAAAGGTATGTTGCACCTCTGGAAAGCTTATAGCAGAAAATTAACATTTTTTGCTAATAACAACTCCTTCCTCAATGACTTGCACCACAAAGCCAGCAGTGCAACTTTCTACAAGGACTGCATGGAACAAGCATACCATGAGCTCCTACAAGTAAATGATAGAAATATATCATACTGGTTTTTGCATTATTTGAGCCCACTATACGTTAAAAATGCAGCAAAGATAACCCTCAGATGTATCCTGAGAGCCATTAAAGTCTTACCTTGGTTTATCCAAGTACCTTTCCTTGGAAATAATTCTGAATCGGCACATTTTCTGGACATCCCATCCTATCAAAACATCAAGCACTTCATCTGTTTTCACAGACTGGCTGAAGACCTGTTTGCAAAGTACAGTGTCATTTTACATTCCCCTACAGTTTTCAGAATTTCCGTATCTGGGCTCTCAGGGTGGATTTCACCAGAGCATGTGATAAATAGGGCCAATGGCTTTTGGGTGGATACAGGCAAATGCTCTTTTCTTTCAGATTGCATCACTACTGTTTCTGTCCACTACCCAATTTGCTGTCAGATAAAAAGAGATAAGCTTTCTTATAAGAAATTTTCCAATTTCAATTTCTTTTTATCTTTTCACGCTGTGATGATCCCCAAGCCAAATGCATTTTCCTGTGAAAATGGAATGTGTCTCCAGCTGAGCAATTCCAGATCAAAACATTGGCTTCTTTAGTGTGGGAAAAACTCCAAGCCTGGAAGACCAGTGTTCTCAGATATTGAATCAAAGCAGCTATATTTCTATCCTAGATGTTTCTGGAACTGGAAGACCCAGATTTTCTCTGCCTTAGGACAACACCCCGAACACTACTGTATAATCACAGACTATAGATTTATGCATATGCCATCATAAAATTATTACCAAAACACATTATTCGGAATGTTTGTACCGTTCTAAAATTAAGATAAAACCAGAACACAGATGATTCAGTCTTCAATGGGCTTGAAAACATGGTTCTTCCTTTTACTACACCAATTTAGTGCTCTCATAACTTAAAATTATCCAATATGTAAAAATCACAGGTATCATGTTTTAGACAAGAAAAATTATAATGATAATATAATAGTAAATAGGCTAAGAATTAGGATAAGGTGAAACTTAGATCGTCAGAAAGCACAGTGATACTTTTCATACAAGAAAAGTCTACGGAGTTCACTAGATCAATTTCAAATTGTTATTTTTTAAGAAGTCTAACAATGTCATACAGTGCTATGACTTGTCTGTGCATTTAAGTTTGCCTTTAATTGGCTCATGAGAACATGCATTTATTGACATGGTTTCTGTCATTTAAAAGTGGTCATGTAGTTTTTATTGATCTGTACCTGAAGCAAAGCTTTTTTTTCTCTCAGAAAGTAGACATCCATGGCCTGGAATTACCTCATCTAAATGAAACATTAAAATTTGTGCCTAAGTTGAGAGGGTAATTGTTTAGATATAAAGGATTTCCCTTGATGACAAAAATAATAATTATTGTTTAGGCATTCTTGCATAGAGCACACAGAGGACCCAGAAATAAGTGCTCTGTCCTGAACATGACCAGTTTTTACCATAGGCTTCAAAGCCAGGAAAGTCTCTTCATGGTTTATTTACCCATATAACTATAGTGACATACAGGTAACATAGAATCATAGAATCACAGAATGATTTGGGTTGGAAGAGACCTCAAAGCCCACCTAATTCCAGTGCCCCTGCCATGGCCAGAGACAACCTCCACTAGCCCATGTTGCCCAAAGCCCCATCCAACCTGGCCTTGAACCCTGCCAGGGATCCAGGGGCAGCCACAGCTTCTCTGGGAAACCTGTGCCAGTGCCTCACCACCTTTATAATGAGGAATTTTCTGCACATATCTAGTCTAACTCTACCTTCCTTTAGTTTAAAGCCACTACCCCTTGTCCTATCACTACACTCCCTGATAAACTGTTCCTTTCCAGATTACCTGTACCCTTCAGGTACTGGAAGGCTGCTACAAGGTTCCCCTGGAGCCTTCTCTTCTGCAGGCTGAACAAGCCAAACTTTCTCAGCCTGTCTTCACACAAGATGTTCTCCAGCCCTCTCATCATCTTTGTGGCCTCCTCTGGACTCACACAAACAGATTCCTGTACTGGGAACCCAGAAGTAGATGTAGTACTGCAGGCAGGCTTTCACAAGAGCAGAGGGAAAGAATCACCTCCCTTTACCTGCTGGTCATGCTGCAAGTGTACATCATTGGCTCGTGTTGAGTTTTACATCCATCAATTCCCCCAAGCTGTTCTCCTCAGGACATCTCTCAATCCATTTTCCACCCACCCTGTTGTTGTACTGGGGATTACCCTCACCCATGTGCAGGATCTTGCACTTGTCCTTGTTGAACTTCATGAGGTTTGCATGGCCTCATCTCTCAACCCTGTCAAGGTCTATCTGAATAGAATCCCTTCCCACCAGTGTGTTGATTGCACCGCACAGCTTGGTGTCATTGGCAAACTTACTTGAGGGGCACTTGATACCACTGTCCATGTTATCATCAAATGTGTTAGATAGTTCTGGTCTCAGTAATGATAGCTGAGGAATGCCACTCATCACTGGTCTTCAAGTAGACATCAAGCCATTGAGCACACATCTTTCAGTGTGACTGCCCAGCTAATTCCTTATCCACTGAGTGGTCCATCCATCAAATAATTTCTGTCTAATTTAGAGACAAGGATTTCATGTTGGACACTGTCAAATGCTTTGCACAAGTCCAGGCATATAACATCAGTTAACATGTAGTGCAGAGGGTACTTATGTTATTGTGGATAGTTACTCAGGTGGCCTCAACTGAGGAAAGTCCCACTGCAGACTGTCAGCACACAGAACAGGGTTGAAGAAAGACCATCTGCCACAGAGGTGAATTAAACATAATAGGGAATAAATCAGTAAAATGCCAAAAGTGTATTTTATTTGGTTTTTTTCCTGCATCTACAGCTAAGGCCCACCACCTTTTCACATAGAGCTGCCTTCATGCACATTTGGAATCGCATTCAAATTTTTCTCGGAAAGCTTATAAATGCAATCAAATAAGATTTTCAGGCTATGCCAGAGGAGTGATATAGAAATCAAACAGTAAAACTGAAATGGGGTTAGAGGTCAAATAAATTGTACAAAAAATATAAATTGCCTATTACTCCACTTTTGAATGAATGCTAGTACCAGAAAGCTTTTATTTTTTCTTTTTTCCTTTTTTTTGAAGGAAAGTAAAATTCAACATTTTTATATCCTTGGTTACTGGCAGAGTTGTAAAGCTGGATTTATAAAGCATTTAAGACATGTCTGGATGTATACCAGTAATTGTTCAGTAATTAGAATCTCTTACTAGGTTTTATATTGGTTTCATAGAAATAGATACCACGTTCAGCTGAGCTATGAAACTTTTAAGGAGTTGCAGTGCCAGCTCCAGAAAGTGCTCAGCATGGGCAGGCCTATAGGATACAATCTGCATTAATTCTTGCAAAGGCCCATGAAACCACGGTGCTGAAATACATTAACAGAAGGTGAACATCTTGTCCTATTTCACTGCCTACATTGGTACTTCGAGCACCAAGAACTACCAATTATTTTAATTATCTTCTCTCTGCTAACAATAGTGCTTCACTTCTTAGGTTTTTGAGCATCTTTTTCTGGAAGACAGATACTATGTAAATGGAGATACTAATCCAGGACAGATTCTGATGCTTTTACTCACACAAAGTAGTAAATTGTTCTGGAAGTAGTTCTGCTAATTATCACAGAGAAAGGTTGTTAGCAGCAGCAGGAGACATTTTGGGCCCTTCTCTGAATAATCAAGGCAGAAGTTAGAACCTCTTTGAATGTCAGGAGAAGAGACAAAAATTTACTGTTAAAAAAATATCTTTCAGTGAAAGACATATTACAAGTACTTCGCTTATTTGAAAGAGACTCTTGAGCATAATACTTCTGCCAGGAGCACGAATGAGGCTTATAAGAGCTTCTTGGGTGAGAGGAAATAAAAGTAATTGCTGTTGACATAGTCGCACTTAACTACTATATTTGAGTACATAAGAAGTCAAATGTGGTTTCCTCATTAATTCATTTGTCTATTGGTGTGTACATTAGAAAAATAAGCTTCTTAATACAAAAAAGCTGTGGTATGCACTGCCTGATGTGTGAATGCTGTGGGTCTTGGAAGGGGCTGGGTTCCTTGTTCTGAGTGTTTTCTTGTGGAACTTGGATGAAGCTCTTGTCATCACTAATAGAATCCATGGGGTTTTGTACACAGAGATGATTTGAAATAATAACATGACCTATAAAAGCTAAATCTACAGGCTTGGGCCTCTGTAACTTGATGTAAAGGAAAAAATGTCATAGGCCATGTGCAGCAAAATCATCTTCAGGCAATATCAACCTTGGTGAATGATAGCAAAGGTCTTGCGTATTACTTTGATATGCTGCACACTTTAAAACCAAGAGCACTGTCCAGGTTTGCTGTGGGCATTATGTTCCTTATCCTTCTCAAGGAAAGATCAAAAGACTCCAAGCCTGCTTCTCCTTAAGATGAGATGTGTGGAATGTTAGAAAAAGGCAAGAAATTAAGAGGGAATAATGGAGAATGCTGAAGGCTAGAAGAACCAGCATGAAGAGAAGATAGGGACAGAACTGTGTTCTGGTTGCTAAAATATCTGTGATTAAACAGGCATCTCACATATGCATACACATCTTTATGTTCTTGATCAAATTACTCCTAGAGGTAGGTTTTCTTTGAAAATCTTCTTACTTTGATTTATTCAGTTTAGCTTGATGGGGCTTTATATTTGGGACTATGGTTGAGTTCCTTATGTAATTGGAATCAATTAGCAAATTAATGCTCTGATTCTATATTTTGATTACAAATATCCCTGAAGTCCAAAAATATTCAGAACTCCTATTTTAGTCTCTGTTCACTAATAAGTAGATTATAATTAAAGATGATAACAAATCTGTTACTGTCCTCTGGTGAATGCTAATATCACAATAAGTATTTTTGGACTGGAATGGGGTTAGGAAAACAAAATACTGCACTCTTTCATAGAATAGTATCTCAGATGAGGAAGAAATGACCTTGGAATCACTGGGAAGGTCATGTATATAGAGGTATTAATTAGATTTAGTACTTATTAGTCCCATATACATGTCAGGAGAGCTGTGATGGTGACAATGGTTTGATGAATTCATTTTGCTTCGGTCTGGATCACATCATGATTAATCTAGGAATTTCTAAGTCTGATGATGAAAGTAGATATAAATTAGATTACACTCAATGGCCAGGACCAGTAACTGTTTGCTTCATCTCTGGGCTAGATGCAGATGGAGCATATTCACTGATAAGGAGGTAAAAATATCCTTGTACCAAATGTAACAGACCTCATTTTGGTTCATTTCTCTCCCATGTTTTTATGAGTGTCCTGGCCATAGGAGTTGAATGCACATTAAGTTTACCACTGATACAAATTAGGAGGAGCTTTAGATTCCCTTGAGATTAAAGAGTAGATTATAGTGCTGGGTAATCACAAAATGACTGAAATTTAACAAGAGCAATTGCTGGATTCTGCGCTGAGATGATGTAACCCTGGATGTACATATAGGCTGAGGGACAAGAGGCTATAGTGAAACCATGCAGAAAGGAGTCTGGTGGGTTTGGTGGGTGGTAACTCAATATGAGTCAACAATATCCTGCTGTGTTCAAAAGGGCCAACTGTATCCTGGGACACATTAAGCACAATATTGCTAACCAGTCCAAAGAGGTCATTGTCATACTATATTCAATATTAGTGAAAGCTAATGCTGAGTAGTCTGTGCAGTTTTAGACTCCAAAATATGACAGACATAAACATATTAGAATGTGCCTAAATGAGGGCACCATACTAAAATGACTAAGGAGCATGACTTAGGAGGAATGACTGAGGATACTAGGTTTGTTCCGTTTAGACAGGAGAAGTCCGTATGAAGAGTGACCTCATTGTTATCTACAGCTTTCTCATGAAGGGGAGGTGAAAGGAAGGTGCTGATCTCTCCTCTGTCTGTTGATAGAACATGAAAGAATGACTAAAAGCAACATTAGGGGAAGTTTATATTGGATATTAGGAAAAAATTCTTCAATGTTAGGGGTGTTCAGTCACTGCAATAAGCTCCCCAGTGAAGTGGACATGGCTCCAAATCTGCTGGTGTTCAAGAGGGGTTTGGATAATACTCTTAGATATATGGTTTAACTTTTAGGTTGTCCTGTGTACTGTCAGGAGCTGGACTGGATGGCCCTTGTGGATCCTTTCCTGCTCAGAATAGTCTATAACTCTATGATTCTAGTATACATGATTCCATAGAAAGGTATCATATTCTATTGCTTTAAAGTAATCTTGTTTCCATTTACATAAAGTTAAATGATAATATTACCTATAATCAATCTTACGCCAATGTTTTAAAGTATAAAATTTGATAAATATTGTTTAAAAGAAAACTTTTAAATTGGCCCATCTTATTCTATTACTTGAATGGCTCCATCTCAAAGACAAATTATTGTAACTTGTATTTGCCTACAATACTTCTGGTTCAGCAGGCTTTTGCTTTTTAAAATCAATTTTTTTCCCGTATTCAAAGAAAACTAGTAAACTTTCACATTTAGGCAGCACTGTATGAAAACTAAGAGAAGATTAGAGGTGATTAGGTCCATTTTTCTGAAGGCTTTCCTTGGGATGTGACTAAAGAACAACATATAAAGCACAGTTTCCCTGGGTAACCCTTTACTCCATTAGAAAACTTAATTCTCAGTGACTTGCAACTCAAACTTGCCAGGAAATCAGTACAGAGATATGAACAAAGTAATAATTTTTAAATGTCATTTTGGGAAACAGAGAAGTAGAAATGTCATCACGATCTGTAGGATTTAGGGAAAAAATTTGCTCCTGTGGTTTGGCATTTTTTATCCTGTATCTGTTGCTGTGCAGGAACAGTAGGAGCTCTTTCATTGTTATCTCTCTGGGTTTTTTTGTACACGTGATGTTGTATGACAAGTTGCCTTGACTCTGTTTCAGGCAAGCAATGTGGTAATGTGAAAAAAGTTAAGCTGTCCCTCTGCCAGTATGTGAGTCTCATACTCAGATCCCATTTACTGTTATGCTACTGGTACACCTCCCTTCACTCACAAAACTTTTAGAAAGGAGTGTGGTTAATACTTATCTGTCCTAAGATAAGAAGAAATTATGAGGAGGTGGTAATCTGTCCTCCCAGCTCATGTATTCAGGAAGGTCATGAAGGATGTGGATCTAATAACTAAATGTCACATGGAGACTACTTGTAATATCTTAACTTTCATATTGCCTGTTTCTTTTTACTGTGGTCACTTCTCCTTGGCAAAAATCATCTTGAAAAGCTGCTCTTCCCACTTCACTTCATGCTTCCTCAATCATATTTGACCTGGACAGGTTGGAGTGCTGGGCAGGGAGAAACCAAATGAGGTTTAACAAAAGCAAGTGTAGAGTCTTGTACCTGGGAAGAAAAAAATGCTTGAATCAGTACAGGCTGGGGGATGACCTGCTGGAGAAGAGCTCAGTGGAGAAGGACCTGGGGGTCCTGGTGGATGACAGGTTGGCCATGAGCCAGCAGTGTGCCTCGGTGGCTAAGAGAGCCAATGGGATCCTGGGGTGCATCCGGAGGAGTGTGGCCAGCAGGTCAAAGGAGGTGATCCTCCCCCTCTACTCTGCCCTGGTCAGGCCCCACCTGGAGTATTGTGTCCAGTTCTGGGCTCCCTGGTATAAAAAAGTCAGGGATCTCCTGGAAAGAGTCCAGAGGAGGGCTACTAAGATGATTAAGGGCCTGGAGCATCTCCCTTATGAGAAAAGGCTGAGTGAGCTGGGACTGTTCAGCCTTGAGAAGAGAAGACTAAGGGGGGATCTTATTAATGTTTATAATTATCTTAAGCAGGGGATGCAGGGGGAATCAGCCAGCCCCTTTTCAGTGGTCTGTGGAGACAGGACAAGGGGCAAAGGCTGCAAGTTGGAGCATAGGAAGTTCCGCACCAACATGCGGAAAAACTTTTTCCGAGTGAGGGTGACAGAGCCCTGGGACAGGCTGCCCAGGGAGGTGGTGGAGTCTCCTTCTCTGGAGATATTCAAGACCCGTCTGGACGCCTATCTGAGTGATATGTCCTAGGGAGCTGCTTTGGCAGGGGGTTGGACCCGATGATCTCTCGAGGTCCCTTCCAACCCCTATGATTCTGTGATTCTGTGATGTTTGAACAGAGAATGTCCCTTTCACTCTATGTTAGCAGTCTGGTTCTTGCTGGTTTCTCTGTCCCTGAGCCATGTTATTGAAAGTATTAGGGAGCCCTTCAGGGGTATTTACTAGGTCATTACTCCTACAGAAAGAATATGAAGCAGCGTGTTCGTTGTTTTTCCTACTTTATTAGTGGATGGAAAGTAAATGGGGGTTATTTCCAGGAGCCTGATCCAGTGTAGCTCAGCAAGAGCTCTGATTACTGAACAGAAGTATCATACAACAAACCGTTTCTCTCTGGTAGTCTGCTGTGTATGGCAGGAATGGTATTCTCTTGTCTGTGAGAAAGGAAAGGAACAAAAATAAAGTGAAAAAATGTCCCATGAAACCAAAAATATTCCCATCTGGGGACCTGTGACAGCCTCCCAAATAGCTTTAAGCAAAGGAGTATATTCCCTGTGTTTTGCCTACTGGACTGCTCAGGATCAAGCTACCCATTGTGAATGCTGATTTGAACTTACAGGAACTCTGAACAGAAGTGGTCACTAAAGGAGTATAAGTTTTATTTCCAATATTAATTTTCCTTGTGAATTCACTAGAGGGAAGGGATCCCATCCAGAGGTTCCTAGACAGTCTTGAGTAGTAGGCCCACACAAAACTCATGATGTTCAACAAGTAAAAGTGTAAGGTCTTCCACCTGAGTTGGGGCAACCCCTGGTATCATTTCAGACTGAGGGATGAATGGATTGAGAGCAACCCTGTGGAGAAGGACTTGGGAATACTGGTACCTGAAAAATTGTATATGAGCTAGCAATGCACACTTGCAGCCCAGAAAGACAACTGTATCCTGGGCTGCATCAAAAGCATTGTGGGACTTGGATAAGAATCTTTTAAGAATGGAGATGGAAACAGATATCTGAATGGAAGACACTGAGTTAACATGGTATTATTCACAGAGTCTTTAACATAGCCTTAGCTAAGAATTGTCTTGCTGTATACAATAACCATTATAAATGTCTTACTTTATACATACAAACCTGTAGGAATGTTTGCAGAATTAAATAGAATCTTACGCACTTATGCATCTTATGCACAGCTCTTATGCATCTTATGCACAGTGCATCTTATGCACTGACAAAATAGAATAACAGCTTTGTTTTCTCTTCAGAAAAACAAAAATCTACTAATTTTTACCATTATTCTGTCTTTATTTCTTTTACAAATTGATAGCCAAAGAAATTAATTTATTTTTGGAACCCTAGAAGAACAGAAAATGATTGGAGTTTATATAACTAATTTTCTGATTCTAAATGAGCAGTTTCTTAACCTTAGAACTAGAACATGATGATATTAAATCTGAACTTTCTATTTGAAAAATGGGAGTTCAGTACAAGGTCCCTTACCTTTGATTTATCTGGGAAAAGAGCACCTGGAACTGAGTAATACTTCAGAAGACAAAATGAATCTGGTTTTGAAATCTTTTTGAGTACTGTAATCTGTAGATCTTCAGAAAGCACCTGAGAATCACCACTGCACATCAAGTCACAGTTGTTAGAAAAACTGGATAATTTAAAGTGAAATGTTAAATCATGGGCTGGTTGACACATCATAAAAAATATGTACTGTGGATTATTTGTCACATTAAAAAATACTAGTGCTTTCTTGCCTTTAACATGTGTGAATTTGGGGCAGAAAGGGGTAGGTTTGGCTCCAGGAATCCATAGACAGATTGAAATTATTTCTGTGATAAGATTTCTTGGAGGAAAAGCCTTCAAACTCTGCATATATCTACACACGCCGGTCATTTGTGTATAGATTTTAAACACTTACCTCTTTTTCTGAGCTGCCAGACTGCAGGGTAGTTGTAGAGTACTCATGGCAGTTGTAGGCTACATTACACCTTGCAGCTGCAGAAAGGTGTTATGCAGGTGGGTTCTGCAGCACTGATAAGGAACCGCCATACCCTTACTCTGTCTTGCCATCACTCACACAACAGTGTTCATGACCATTAACCAGTCCCACCAAGAAAACATTTGTGAATGAGCAAGTGAGGAGATGTCTGTCTCCCTGCCTCTGTCATCCATCCACCCTTCACCCTTCTCACACAGCTTCTCCCAGCAACTGAGACAGGAGAGAGGGAAACAGGGAGCAGGACAAGCACTCAGCTAGCAGTCGTGAGCTTTGGTTATGAGGGCTATAAGACTAGATAATTCTTATATGACCTGCTTGATTTGCTCTCTTCTTAAGTGATATAATGATAAAGCTTTGGGAGTGTTGCCAAAAGCTTTAGCAGAGTCACTGACTTTTGTGTTTCTAGAAGACAAAATATATGTGGTTATATGTGTAGAAAAATTGAAAATAAACTCAGGTGCTTTCATCTTTTAAAAATATTATTAATGTAATCGAAAGCACTTCCAAAATGAATTGAGGTCTTAAAAAAATCTGTAAGTAGATGTCATGGGCAGATTCATCTCCTCTGCCAAGGAAATGAGAAAGTTTCAGCTAGTCCCTTGGACCATATGCAGGGTATCATTTTCTATTTTAGTGTAATTTTTCCCAGTGGGGGTTTTTGGGTCATTATTGTTGGACTTTTTCTGTCTAATGACAAGTATACGAGTCATTAATCAGACATTAAGACCTACTTTGTATATATTTACATGTCACATTAATCGTAGCTCACCTTTTCTTTGATGTACCTATACTGATGACCTTGGGACCACTACTAGCATAAACAATGCCTAATGCCTAAGAGTTAGACACTGGAGACAATATTCTCCTGAGGTATAAATCAGCACCACTTCAATGACATCGGTGAGACAATATCACTGCTCCAAACTGCAGCAGCATCCATTTGGATAATGCAGCAAATATTAAATAAATCATGGGAAAGATTAAGAAAAAATGGTTATCTCTCTCTTGTGTGTTCTAAAGCAGGTTTCGAATTAAGTCAACAATTTTATGGAATAAATATTTGTCCAACGGAAGATAGAATTAGACTGCAAATGCATGTTATATAATGTAAGCTCACAAATAGCTGTCACATAATGCCTTTGACTGCACCTGTCAATTAGGGTTTTGCAATTGATGGGCTGATTATGACTTTAGCTGCCAGAAAGTCACCCAGACCCCAGGTTTATGTACAAGTGTTTATGTATTTATTGTAGATCACCAGGATATCCCAACAGAGCTGGAATGTGTGACACAGGTTTTACTGATTTCTGCTGAAGCAGCAGTTGAAAGATTAGTGGGATACACTTGGGAATCACAAATGGAACTAGTTGCTTATAATTAGGCAAAGGAATCTTGCTCTGTGGATGTGTATTTAAGAAAATATCAAAGAAAATTTAGAGTTTCAGGGCACTGCTTCGTTCCTTATCCCTCCCTCCTAGAGTATCTGTATGAGCCTCTACTCTTTCCAGTCACTAAGGGATAACCTGCCCTTGTAACCAATCCCTCTCCAGCTTTCCTGAAGCCCCTTCAGGTACTGTCAGGTGGCTCTAAGGTGTCCCCAGAGCCTTCTCTTCTCAAGACTGAACAAGCCCAACTCTCTCAGCCTATCTTCATATCCTTGTGTATCAAATGAGATGATACCTTGGCAGGCCTCCTTCTTTACTATACGAATATTTTCTGTACTCTTTAAGAGTAATAACTGGATAATCAGTAATCAGACAGTCTCCCAGGGGAGGAAAAGAAAGGGATTCTGAAATCTTAACATTTCAGACTGGTTATGTTTTCACTAGGAGGTCATTCTTGCAAAGTGTGCTTGCCTCTTTCAGGTGAGGATCATCACCTGGCTAGCCAATACTTTGTTTATCTGTTTTTCTAGTAGTTCTTTCAAAGTGAAAGCACTGCATTGACACTGGAAAGCTTTATGTTCTAGTTTTATAATAGCTGTTCAAAGACCAACACAGAAGCAGTGTTCATAAAATTACTTTGTCTTTATTCTTACAAGATTATATGTCTCCTGCCATCACACAACACAATTTCCTAAGTTAGCACTTATCAATCAAAGCCATTATTGATATGGAAACCCATGAAGTCAGAATGCTTCAAGTAAGACACAGAAATGGGCAATTTAGTGGAGTATATATAATATCTAAATAGACAGTCATAGAAAGAGAAGACTCAGTAAATGTGAGCAAAATTTTAACCATGTTTCAGTTAGAAATCTGGCTTAGCTCTATACCTACGAGCAGTTGTCTCAAGACAATAATTTTACAGTCATATTTTCATATCATACACAAATGCTGTTTTACTTTCTCTTTGATTCACAAGCAGTATCTCAGGACAATACTGGCAAATTGACACAAGTGGTGGTATCACATTTAATTACACTTGTAGATCTTAGATGTAAAATCAAAAGAAATACACAAGAATAATCATTTGCTTTACAGTGTCAGCCTGATTTTACATGAGAAATAGCACAGACTAGAGACAAACTGATGTCAAAGGCACAAACCTGTGCAAATACACAATTTCTGAGAAATAATGGTTTACAGTTCTGCTAAGCTTGGGAGTTTTCATAATAGAAGCCAGTAAAGCAATCTGTGACAGAAATGTAATTTAAAATTTATTATCTCTTTTGAACATTGCAGCTCAAAGCATGAAAGCTGTGTATCTCTGTGCCCACTCTGTTTCTATATGACATCCAGCTGGGCTAAGCTTTCTCTGAGTGAGCTGTCCTTATAATCCACTCAAATCAGTACAGTCATAAAACAAATGAGGATTATCAACATCTACTGCAAAATTATGCAGTTTCTGTGGCTTGTAGATTATCTTTTTTTCTTTCAAACACAAATTCTGTTGGTTAAGCAGTAACAGCAGGACTGCCAATACTTGAAACTGAAGTATTTGCAGTGTTGTGATGTAGTGATGACCTAGCCCTGAGGAACTTTTATCCACCTTCTACCCTGGGAAAAGAGGGGAAAGAGGTGCACTGTATGTGAGGATATAAAGAGAAGGAGGAGATATTACCAAAGCGTCCATGGCACAACCAAAAGTCTCACACATCTCACTAAAATCACAAAGGCCATTTCCAGCAGCTTTTGTTCACACTACCATAGTAAAAGTAGGATAGTACTCTTCTTCATGAATGAAAATCCTGTTCAGACCACATTGGCTGCAGTTACACCAGAACAGGTGGCAATACCACATGAAAGCTTTTGAATTCTTTTGGCATTACAGCAGTCTTTCCCTCCTCAGTGGGGGAACCAGGAGTATCAGTATTTCACAGACCAACAAGCAGCCTTGGTTGTCTGAGTTGTACTTTGTTAGAAGGATGTCTTCTGCAGAGCATCATGGACAACAGCTGCAGAGGCGCTGCAGAGGCAATGCAGACATCTGATCACAGAGAATCAAAGAATCAGAATCACAGAGATAGAAACACAGAAACATCAAAACAAATCACAAGATTGTTTGGGTTGGAAGAGACCTTTAAAGGCCATCTAGTCCAACCACCCTGCAGTGAGCAGGGACATCTTCAACTAGATCAGGTTGCTCAGAGCTCCATCAAGCCTGACTTTGAAAGTTTCCAGGGAAGGGGCATCTATCACTTCTCTGGACAACTTGTTCCAGGGTCTCACTACCTTGAAGGCTGCAATAAAGTCTCTCTGGTGTCTTCTCCAGGCTGAACAACCCCCAACTCTCTCAGCCTGTCTTCATAGAAGTGCTCCAGCCCTCTGACCATCTTTGTGGCCCAGTTTCTCACACCTGATGGCACTGGTATGTGAATTCTGGCCTGATGACGATTCCCTGAACATGAGCTTCTAACTTGTAACTCTTGAAGATTACTGTATTTGAGAGGGAATTTGTACTTGGCTAACTAAAATATATGCTTTCTGAGATACAGATAGACTAAAATAGAGGTGTTTAATTCCAGCTGTTACTTCAAAGAGGTATTTCTGTCCTCAACTGTTTTTGCAACTACTCTGTGTACCGGAAGAGCTTCAAACAGGACAGTAGTCATCTTTAGCTTCAGTAGTGCTTCACTTGGACAGACAACAGATAGCCCGTTTTCCTTGGTTCATTTAATGAAGCTTGATGCTATGTTAAACTTATTCTCTCTCTCTAATTTTTCTATACATATTATATACATATACATGGAAACACATATTGAAGAAATGAATGCTGGAGGGTTGAAGTAAAATAGAAGTTTTAAGATCCCCTTCCTGATTAGCTGGTGATCCACTTTGCAGTTGATGAATACTGTAACAAACATCACATTAACCCACAGAGGATCTGTATGGCAAAACACTTACTTGAATATTAAATATTTTTTTTTAAATGATAATAAAAAATTTTAATTAGTTTTCAAAAGTACCTCCCAAATATAAATACACTTTTCATTTCCTTAACCATATGCTTTAGTGTGTTGCCTTAGTCTGTCAAATTGAACAGATCTGACAGATATATTGAATCATGGCTTTTTCTTGATTTTTCCTGGTTGACAGAGCATGCACTAAAACAAGCATGTTATTCTGATATTCCTGGCAGATAAATTTTAATCTCAGCAGTTCAACAGATGATGTCTGTCCAACATCTAGCCTTTTATCTGTTTAGGTCTATAATACATTCCATTAAAAGATGTAGGAATATAATTATGTTAGGAAAACAATACCAGAATTCTACCACTTTTCAGGTATTGTTCTTTCTCTTGTTTGCATTATACAAAAGCAACCAGACATACTTACAGGCATTTATATTTACATTGAATTACAGACATTATATTTCTGTTTTGCTAAGACCATTTCTATTTTTGGAAATGCGTGTTGACCGGCTAGTCTTTTTAGTCAGTATGTTCTGACTGTGATAACTGGGTATTAGTTGTAGGCAAGACATCCAGTACAACCCCAATCTGTTTTTTTCTCAAAAGGAATGAGAAAGTAATGAGGTGTGTCATCATAAATGTGAATTGTATTTCAGAGTTACATAGCTTGCTGTGTTAAGACCTGGTCTTTCCACTCATTCACTGATTTTCCAGCCTATTTTTTGTGTCCAATTTGTGATAACAGAACAATGGACCAGCAGTAAGCACCGGATTGAACTCACTTTTAGGAGGTTTTGTGACCTGCTTACAGCAGGAAAAGCCATTAATCCAATAAAATGAAACAGCACAGTTCTGATTTTATACCTCCTGCTTCCCATTGCTGGAAAAGATAAGAAATGAATGTTTAATAAATAAGTATCCTGTGATAAAGAGAACTTTTTATGCAGATAAGAAACAATATAAACTCTTTTTGTTTTGGTTTGGTTTTATTGTCTTTTGTTTCAATTCCTTAGAAAGATATATATAGCTTTTGATAGAGACAACTGGATCTGTAGTCATGGTCCGCAGGTCTCCCACTTTGCATATACGAGCAGCCACAGCTAACTCTTTATTCATCCTGAAGGCATGTTAAACCTTCAGTTATACTCTGATTTATGAATTAGCACATTTATTCTCCACTATGCCTATGATTAAAGCTAAAGGAGGGAAGGTTTAGATTAGATATTAGGGTGAAGTTTTTCACAGAGAGAGTGGTGAGGTGCTGGAACAGGCTGCCCAGAGAGGTGGTGGATGCCCCGTTCCTGGGGGTGTTCAAGGCCAGGCTGGATGGGGCCCTGGGCAACTTTGAGTAGATCCAGGCCTGGAGATTGGTGGCCCTGCCTGTGGCAGGGGGGTTGGAACTATATGATACTTAGGGTCCCATCCAACTCAGACCAATCTATGATTCTATGATTCTATGATCATGCTTTCCACAATTGTTACAAAGAAAAGTGAATCTGAGGTTAAAATTCTGATCTGGAGGAAAACCAAAACTGGTCATACAGGCAGGTGGTGCCCATCTGAGTCCACTAGCACAACCAGCAGCTTTAGCCAGCCTGCAGTACAAAAGTGGAAATTCAACATCTACATCGATCAGTGAGCAGACTGGGCTTACTTTATCTATGGTAATTTCATATTGGAGCAGCATTACGCCAACCTATTCTGTGATGGTGTAGTGGTTACTAAATCCAGGATGGAAAGGCCTGGGCTAAAGGTATTTCCCCGGAAAAACTGGACTGGCATGATGGGAATTGGTACCTCCCAAACAGCAAGTCTGGAAACTGCACCAAACTGGAGGCCACCTGTCCAAAACAGAGGGCTGGGAGATGACACCAGTCAAAAGGAAAATCAACCCTGAAGTTAGTGACCAGCTGAATTAGAAAGACAGATAGTGATAGGATGAGGGGGAATGATTTTAAATTGGAAGGGGGTAGATTTAGATTGGATATTAGGAAGACAGTCTGCATTATGAGGGTGGTGAGGCACTGGAACAGGTTGTCCAGGGAAGTGGTGGCTGCCCCTTCCCTGTGGAATGTTCAAGACCAGGTTGGATGAGGCCTTGACCAGCCTGGTCTAGTGAGAGGTGTCCCTGCCCGTGGCAGGGGTGAGGAGTGTGGAACTTGATGATCTTTGAAGTCCATTCCAACCCTAACCATTCTATGACTCTGTGATTCTATGATTCTACAATTTGGACTGTACAGAATGAGAATGAAGAAGAGAATTTTCCTCAGAAAGGACTCAAGGAAAAATGTATCTTAAATCATGAATACTGTTGCTTGGACTAAAGACTTGCAGAACTTCACAGTAAAGGGCTACACCCCAGTCAGAGTTGTCCTCACTATAGCAGATTAAATTAAGAGCAGTATAATTGAGCTAAAATCCTCCCCAAGCACTAAGTGTAGTGAAGATGAATTTCAGATTGCAAGAAATTCATAGATCTACATCTTCGCTATTCAGAGATGATCCAACCTGTTAAGGATGATCCAACTTGCCTGTGGAAAAGGAAATTTGTAAAATTCCCTAGATGTCTCAGAAAATCTATTCTTTTTTGTTTGTTTACTGTCTTCTCCTCCCCATTAATGGGAAAATCTCAGTTCCTGCTATTCCATGTAACTGCAAATTAATTTCTGGAGTCATTGTTTTATGTTGGTTTGGTTAATAAATGGGAGAAAAGAGTGGACTATGGGTGTAAAAGAAGCATTTGTCATGCCTATTGAGTTAAATTTCATACAGAATTATACACTGCAAACTCTCCTTAACAACCACATGTTATATAGAAAGTTATTCTTACTGCTTCTAATTTAGCATCTGTTTCTGCAACACAGCAGTCCCTTCCACCCATGCAGAGTTTCATTTCAATTGATAGGACTGTGTCAGTATAAAGGTCTGTGATAAGAGATTGCAGTACAAACCCGAGACATTATTATATACCATATTAATTTATGCAATATAGAAGAATAGAGAAGATTTGAAGAATGTCTCTGTTGGAAATGAAAGATGAAAAATGCACCATGAAGCTTAATTTATTTTTTTTTTAATTGGTTAGAGGACATTTGGCACATGAAACAACCGTATAATAAAGCTCCTATAAAACATTTTAGACCTGTGAAGCTAAAAACTATGTTCTTTTTAATGCTGTTAAGGAGAAGCAAAATTCAAAGGCTAACAATTTGTAATTGCTTTTTGAAAAGAAGGCTGCCTAAAGTGAAGGTTATTTTGGTCCATTTATTGTGTGTACTGCATTTTCTAGCTAAATTATAGAAAATTATACACCATGATTTTCTTGCTGCCTTTAACTAGCTTTATATGAATCTCACAGTTCATCTTTGATATTTTGCTGCATTGTACGTATAGTATGAAGTTTACAAAACTGTTCTCAAACACCTCAGATTTCTGATAATTAACTTTTTGGAGAGACTAATGATGAGCATGCTACTGTCTTTGGTGCAAAGCTCTTCAGAGGACCAACCTTTTGTATTTTCTTTGTCTCTGCTATTTATAATACTGAATAAAGTTTATGTTATTTGAGATCAGTCTTGGGGGAGCACAGATGAATTTATTATAACCAGCACCATAGAATAAAGAAACATTTGAATGATCGTTTCACTATTTTATAATAAAATATAATCTGAGAAGTAGATCAAGTTCTCCTGATTTAATGCGTTCAAATCATTGCTCAGTTCTTGGGCGGTGTATAGAAAGCAAAAGGAAAGTGGAGATTGTTTCAAATATTTTCTTACTCCTGAATAAAATCACATGCTTTAAAAATATTATCTATTAAAAATCAACTTTGATTAACTTACACTTTACTGTAATATTAATGGTTCTTGAAGAATCGTGGGATCCTTTATATTTAGAAAGAACTGAAGACAAATATAATACTTAGAAGCTATCTTCATTGTGAAGAAGAATATGAAATACCAATTGTTTTGGCCTTTTTCCTCTGGACACAAAGTTTTATTTTATGGTCAGTACTTACATCATCTTTGACAAGTTTTTCATAAATATGTGAAAAAGGAAATAGAAATCTTCTCTGATATTATTTTAAAATAAGCATAGTACACCAATATAACATATTGCCTACTATAAAGAAAAGGCAGGTAATCATACTTAATAGTCACAGGTTAGTGAAGGAGTTTGGAATCAGGTTTACTGTAGGCATGGTCAGTTGATACACTGTGTGAGAGTGCTGACTGAGAATTATCCAAGATATTTGAGCCTAAAATGGTGAGGGAAAACAAGATTAGACAAATTCAGTAAAAAGTAATCTCATTGGTGAATATTGAATACACTAGGTGCAAAGCCTCGACTTCTGTTTCAGAGAGCTGCTAAATTGCCAGGAGCACAAAATGAGCATAAACTAGCAATGGAAAGAGAACTATGCACTTAAAGCCATGTATGGCAAACATCAGAGGTAGCATACTGATGCCCAAGTAATTTTGGTCTGACCCACTGTCTTAGTGCTTACAGTTTTCAATATTTCCTTTCCTTTCTTTTTTTTTAAAAGCATTGTCTGAATTTTCTTAAAAGTTGGAGCAACTTTCTGCTTATTGGTATGCAAACAGGCACTTGCTATGGGAACTTTAGAGTCAAAGTAAGATATTTTCTTGCTTATTTCTTGCCAACAGCCATAATGCTTTTCCAGCTCAAGTTGAGCAATTTTATTTCTGTTCTAGTGCCTATGTGCTGGAAACAAACATAAAGCACAGGGTGCCTTTCTGTGTCCTTGAAGTTCTTTGTTTCTGTGTGCTAAGAGAAAACTGTAGGAGATGAGAGAGCCTATATTCCTGTATTTGATGTGCGCATGTGGCACTGATTTGTATTCCATACTGGATATTGGATGAACACACATACATACACAATCACACAGACATGCTGAAAGACTTGCCATCCCTGATGGGAATGAATAAGGCTATGCTCAGGTCTTGTTTTAGTCTCACCTTAAATATATCAAATAATACTGGGGAATGTTCTTCAGTCCCAAGGTTTCTATCACATTTCTTGTCAAATTGATCTGTTTTCCTTAGGTTGCTCAATATTTGTAAGCATACTTTGAGACTTAGGGAGAAGAATGGAAGGAGGTTGAAGTGTCTTCAACTGATTCATGTCTTCTAGCTTTTTATTGCTGTCTCATCTGATAGGGAAAGTTCAACTGGGAGCCTTTCCCAGTATTGTGGCAAGGTTAGGATGAGGACAGCAGTCAGCCAGACAAGTCCAAAGCAGAGAAGATAGAAGTGGTCCTAGAGGCTTAACAGAAATTGCTGAAGGACACAGCTGACTTAGATCTCAGTGCTTGGCTGGAGGTGTTTTCATCAGCATTCACAGCTTGGATATCAGGTTGACAGCTTCTACACCAGGAAATAATATAAGTGAATGCATTGGCTTTTTATATACTAGTTTGGCCAATGCTCCTGTGCCTATTTTCTGTCCAACTTAGCCCTAATTTTAATCAGCTTTTCTTACCTCTAAACTTAATTATTTCAACTCATAATACACTGCATACAGCTAAGTCTCAAAAGCATTCAGAAACCTTCATCCTTCTGCAGCATATTTGACACAGCTTCAGCACCACCTAAGCAGCCTGAAGCCTCCAACCTGCTTCTTTCCCCAGCTTCTGCATGTGGGGAGGCTGAGAGGAGAATGCATTGACTTGTAAGACAATGTTGCCATCTGCAGTGCTTTGAATGCTTTTGAACTGTATTCTTACCTCTGGCTCTGCCTTTATTCCTGAGTCATATAAAAAGAATCACTTAATTTTTAATGTGTTTGACTGCATTAATCACAGACTCATCACGGAATACTTGAGGTTGAAAGGGACCTCTGGAGGTCATCTGGTCCAGTACTCTGCTCAAGCAGGGCAACATAGGCCAGGACCAAGTCCAAGTGGCTTTTGAATATCTCCAAGAATGGAGACTCCACAACCTCCCTGGGCAGCCTGGGTGAGTGGTCAGTCAATCTCACACTGAAAAACTGTGTCCTTATGTTCAGACAGCACCTCCTGATTTTCAATTAGTGACTATTACCTCTGGTCCTGGCACTGAGCAACATTGAAAAAGAGCACGGCTCCATCTTCACTGAACCATCCCTGAAAGTATTTGTACACATTGATGAGTTTCCTAACCACCCAAGCCTTATATTCTCCAGGTTGAACAATCCCCGCCTGGTGTCTCAGCCCTTACTCATTGTATAGGTGCATCAATCCCTTGTTCACCTCTGTGGCCCTTTGTTGTACTTTCTCCAGCATGTCCATGTCTCTCATATACTGAAGTTCCCTGAACTAGACACAGTAGTCTGGGTGTGACCTCACCAGTGCTCAGCAGAGAGGAAAAATCACCTCCCTCAACCTGCTGGCAACACTTTGCAGCAGGGTATACCTTTAACCTTTACTTCTGGGGCTGTCAGATACAGTGTAGGACCTGTGGGTGATTTACATCCTTCTGGAGTGACAAAAGGGAGTCAGGCATGGCACCTCACCATGCCTGAAATGACACCAGGTACTTGTGCTTAAGTGACTCAATCACCCTTTAATGTTGATTCACTACAGGAGAAGTCCAGATGCCTATCTCACATTACACAGACAAACCTAAATGTATCTTATTTAGACTGGGGTTGGATATCACCGCTACTGTCCTATGTTCTGTTCATCTTTGTGTGACTACTCTGATCACATTTAGTACCAAAAATGCAGAAACTATTACAAATAAAGCATCTACTTTTGTGTATAATATAGATTTTCACAGAACTCCTATATAGCCTCTCAAATGTGTTTATGGATTCAAATTCTTCATTCTACATAGCTTATGAAGTCACAGGTTTCCTAAAGTTGCTTTACTAGCACATTTCTTGTAAATACAACTGCTACATTTATTTCTATGATGCAGACAATATTGACCATCAGTATTATTGAAGAAAGAATGAAGTGTTCAATTAGACCTAATGACATACTCTAAAACAATAATTTACATCTTGTAATTTCAAAATTTAAAATTAATATTTCTATAATTCACCTTGAGTTAATGGAGGCCTCTACTGCAATATGATGCATAATGCAGCACGTCAAGGTTGATAATTCACAATTGTTTACATTCCAGTAGTTTCAATGTATTTATCTTTTTAAAACACAGATATGAGATTAAAAAATATGAAACTGCCAAAAAGAAATAATTGGGTTTTGTTCCTAATTTGTAATACTGAAATATGCAATTTTTTTCCATAAATAGAAAAAAATACCACTAAAGAAACATATCCTTAGAAACTACATTAAAACATCACGAATATTTGTCACATATAAATGACACTGGGATGATGAGATTTAATATACATAACACAAGGATCAAGAATTATCCTGGTTTGAGATTACTATTTTTAACAAACAAATCCAAATCCAAAAGTCATTGCATAATTTTTTAACATTTTCCTGTATCTTATTTTACTGTCAGGTAAGATTTCAAGCACAACAACTGCAGTCATATCTTTGTCAGTCTGAATATCACTTACAGATATGACATGTCAGTGTCTCATAAAATAATAAGGGTTGAAAGGGACCTCTACAAAATCAATTTATCCAAACCTTCCCAACACAAGGACAGCTTTAATCAGGTTGCTCAGGGCCTTTTACAGTCATATCAATGAACTTATAGGATGGAAGCTTTGAAAAAGAAGGGCTTGATAGCTGAAGGAAGAGTAGAAAGTGAAGACAATGGTCACAAATTCCTCAGTAAGAACGTACATGCTTAACAATCCCTGGTCATGTTAACTAGGAGGAGGAACTGGAATAGGAGAAGGAATGGTCCCAGGCTCAGAAATCCCTTCCTATGACCCCACTCTGGTACCAGTAGAAACTGGAAGAGAAATGGCAAAAGGAAAGAAGCTAGAGTACAACTAAGAAATTAGTCTCTTTTCATAGAATCATTTAGGTAAGGTCAAGTCCAACTGTTAACCTAGCACTGCCAAGTCCACCAATAAACCATGTCCCTAAGCACCACATCTACACATTTTTTAAATACCTCCTGCAACAGTGACTCCACCACTTCCCTGTTCCAAAGCCTGTTCCAAAGATTGATAGCCCTTTCATTGAAGATTTTTTTCCTTATATCCATCTAAACCTCTCCTTGCACAACTTGAGGCCATTTCCGCTTGTTCTATTGATTGCTACTCAGGAAAAGAGACCAACAGCCACCTTGGTGCAACCTCCTTCCAGAGAGCTGTAATGAGAAATTAGGTGTCCAATCAGCCTCCTCTTTTCCAAGCTAAACAACCCCAGTTCCCTCAGCCGCTCCTCATAAGACTTGTGCTCTAGACCCTTCACCTTTGCTGCCCTTCTCTGAACACATTCTAGCACCTCAATGCCTTTCAAGTAGTGAGGGGCCCAAGACTGAATATGGCACTCAAGGCACAGCCTCCACAGTGCCAAGTACAGAGAGATGACCACTGCCCTGGTCCTGCTGGCCACACTATTTCTGATGCAAGCCAGGATGCTGTTGGCCTTCTTGGCCATCTGGGCACAATCCTGGCTCATATTCATCCAGCTGCCAACCACCATTCCCAGGGCCTTTTCCTCCAGGTAGCATTCCAGCCATCCTTCCCCAAGCCTGTACCAATGCCTGGGGTTGTTATGACCCAAGTGTAGAACCTGGCACTGAGCCTTATTGAATCTCATACAAACTGGCCTTGTCCTATCAATCCAGACTGTCTAGCTCCCTCTGTAGAGTCTTCCTACCTCAAGCTGATCAACACTCTTGTACAACTTGTGTCATCTGCAAACTTACTGAGAATGCATGCAAACCCCTTAGCCAGATCCCTGATAAAGATGTTTAAGATTACTAGCCCTAATACTGAGCCCTGATGCACAGCACCTGTCCAGCCACCAGCTGAATTTAACTTCACCACAATTCTTTTGGTTCCACCATAAACCTAGTTTTTACCCAGTGAAGAGTGTTCCCATGAGAGCCATGAGCACTCTAGTTGTTCAGGAGAATGCTGTGGGTAATAGTGTCAAAGGCTTTGGTTACATCCAGGTAGACATCATCCACAACCTTTCCCTCATCCACTAAGTGGGTCATCTTGTCATAGAAGGAGATCAGGTTAGTCAAGCACCACCTGCTTTTCATATTCCATGCTGACTGGGTTTTTTCTTATCACCTGGTTGTCCTGTACATGCCACATGATGGCACTCAAGATGATCCACTGCACAACCTTCCCCAGCACCAAGGTCAAACTGACAGGCCTGCAGCTCCCCAGATCCTCCTTCTGGCTCTTCTGTAGGTACATTTATTAGCTTTCCATCAACTGGGGCCTCCCTGTTTAGTCAGAACTGCTGATAAATCATAGAATCATAGGAAAGGTTGGAAAGGACCTCTAAAATCATCAAGTCAAACCATGTCAACTACCGTGTCCTGGAGTGCCACCTCATGGTTCTTGAACACCTCCAAGAAAGGTAACTCCACCATCCTTCTGGGAAGCCTGTTCCGAGGCTTGGCCACTCTTTCAGTGAAGAAATTTTTCCAGATACCTAAAATTCCATTGAGGCAACTTGAGACCATTTTCTCTCATCCTATTGCTAGTTACTTGTGTAAAGAGACCAACACCCACCTCACCACAACCTCCTTTCAGGTAGTTGTTGAGACAAATAATGAAAAGTGGCTTCTTCCACCAGCTCCCTTGGTACCCTTGAGTGGATCTCATTCAGTCCCATAGACTTGTCTGTGTCTAAGTGACGTAGCAGGTTGCTAAACATTTCCCTATTATGGTGCCTTTATCTACTCCCCATCTGTGTCTTCCAGCTCAGGATGCTTGATACCACGAGCATAATGTTGGTGTACTGCCCTCAGACTTATCTCTAAGGAGCCTGGTTTTATCCCTTTGCCCCTTCAAAAGTAATTTAAAGCTCTTTCAAAGATCTCTGTTAACTCCTGTGCAAAGATCCCTTTTCCTCCTTGAGACAGGTGTACGCTGTCACCTGGTATCATCGACCTGTGATCAAAAACCCAAAATTCTGCCTGTGACACCAAGCTCAGAGCTAGACATTGATCTGCTGGCTCTTCATACTCAGAGCAGTTTAAGTTAGGATTTTTTATTTACCTTATGGATGTGTCAGATTGAGTGACACTGTCTGCAGTTACGAATGGTTAGAAACATTGGTAGTTTCTCAAGATTATTGGGGAGACACTATCGTATTTGAATGTTTTTACCAATACCTCTGTGCCTGTTTTAACTTCCTGTAGCTGTTTTGCTGCAGATGAAATCATCATGACTTGCTGTGGTAGGAGAATTAGGCAGGTGTAGAGGTGAAAGCTTGTCTTCTCATGAGAGTGAAAAATAAAAATTCAAAGACCCATAATTTACCCCTTTATCAGAAAAGTAGGTTTGAGTCTAGGTAAATTCAGATGTCACAAAAGGATTAAATATCATGAAGGGAGAGTTACTGTTTCTAAACTCAGCTACTACTGGGAGTAGTTAAGGGAATAGAGCGTTGGGTCTGCGTTTAGTCTTGGCTGAGTTTTTTCTCAAGATATATTTATCAAAGAATTTAGATAATAATGGGTGGCTATTAAAAACAAAACCCAAACTCCTTTTTTTTGATGTCAATCAATTTAACCAATGAATAAAACCCCTTTTTAAAAGCATGAATTCACTGTGCAAAGATAATTCAAAATAAGTGGTTTAGTATATGCGCTGTTTCCAATAACTGGCACAAAGCAACGTGCATAAACTTGCTATTTTGATATATGTCATGTTTTATTTACAAATAACTTGCTGGCTTAGTAGGGGAATAAAGTGATATATATTAAACCTAAGTGTGTGACTCAGCTGACTCTGATCTGAGGGTAGAAGGAAGGCATCAGAGAGCAATTCTCACTTGGAATCCATTCAAAATGGAACCACTTAATCCTTTCATCCAATCCAGAAGAAAGTAAATTACAAGAAGTGACATTATGCAACACAATAAAAGTAGTGCCAGCTCCAAATCCATGAAGGCTTGTTGACACAGGGAATGAGTCAAAATGATGGGTCCATATGGTGAGAAGGAGTTGTGTGAACAAGCCTCCTTGCCTTCCATCAAGAAAAGTTTGTGGCAGCATTCTTGACTGCAAATACATCTCATACCCTTTAAGTCCATCCATGGAGTGCCATGCAGACAAGATGAATGGTGGTGAGAAAAAGAAGGGGTTCTATGAAGGGAGGTCCTGAACATAGCTCTGCTACATCTAGGTACAACCCATGCTTACTAACATTGAACAGGATATAATGTTTGTACTGCCACAAGGATCACTCACATAATTTGTCAAAACAACATGAATCATTACACAGGAATTCAATTTCCCACAATGGAAATTTAAACCGATTTATTCAGTGATGAAATAAATTGAGAAATACAGAATTTTAGATTGCCACTGGTTTTGAAGCAACCAAGCTGAAAAGGCTAAAAAATCGTAGAAGGCTTGATAGCAGCTACCTCTAAAGCCAATTGGACTCTTTCTATTCACTTCATTGTGATTGGAATAAGCGTCAGAGAAGAAGCAGGTCATCTAAAATACATTCTTTTCTCCAATCAAGTAAATGCTGATGTACAAAGTGCTGGGTAGGAATAGTTCATACTCTGCTACTCACTTGGTTGCACAAAGATCTATTAAAATTGGAGAAGCTTATTAAGTAAACAATTAAGAACCTGTATCATAGATGAAATTATTTTGTTGAGTTGACAGACTGTAAAGAGTTGAATTACTTTCTCTGAAAGAGTGCAGCTAAGGTTTGGGTGGGAGTGGTAGAAAAGAAGAAAATTAATAAAATCATAAGGAAAGAAAGAAAATAACAATTTATGAGAAGAAGAAATTAATATCAATTAGTTATGAATAAATAAGAGTTAGAAGTTAGATTTTTTTTCCTAATGGTGAAAATACTAAAGTTTTGGAGCTGCGAACCAAAGAATAACAAGAAAAAATTAGGTAGTTTAAGTATCGAGAGTAAAGGGGCAGTCACAAATCTCCTCTCTTTGGTGACCAGGGATAGAACTTGAGGGAATGGCATGAAGCTGCAACAGGGGAGGTTTAGATTGGATGTTAGGAAGAGATTTTGTACTGAGAGGGGGTCAGGCACTGGAACAGGCTCCCCAGGGAAGTGGTCCCAGCACCGAGCTGGACGGAGGTTAAGAAGCATCTGGACAATGCCCTCAGTCCCATGCTCTGACTTGCCTGTCCCTGTGTGGAGCCAGGACTTGGACTTGATCCTTATGGGTCCCTTCCAACTCAGGATATTCTATGATTTTCTGATTCTATGAATACAGTAACCCAGAAGGTGTTTCCATGTATATTTGCACTATTTAAAAAATAGTTAAAGACACAGAGTATAACATAAATCCATCAGAGTTCAACCTGCTATAATATTAGCACACTCCCAGGCACGATTTTGTCATGAACTCAGTAGCACTTTCCTGTACAGGAGTGTGGTTTGTGAAATAACAATCACAAACTGATCTCAGTAGGCGCTCAGGATGAGACCATCTTGCCAAGGGGAGGGACAGAAAAAGAATTTAGTCATGGACAAATTTCACAGTGCCATTTGTCAGCAGTGTTTGGAAATGGCTTCAGAATATTTTAGAAGTAAAAATGTATCCTTTCAGTTTTGTATTCCTAGTAATTTTACTAGGCATTTTGCTTAACCTGCATATTTTCAAGCTGGGCTCTAGACTTTGGAGGCTGGATATAGCCAGCAATGTGATGGTAATGCAAAGGGATTTCCAACTTATCAGTAGCAGTGACAAGATCTATTTTCAGTTTATGGTGCTAAGCTCATCTGCACAGTAATATGTTCATAATTATTTATAAAAGTGGTGGGCTTTTTTCTTATTTTCTTATAAAATCTCTAATTCATTAATTGTCTTCTTCCCAGGCATTTTTCAGAGAGACCAGGTCAAGTGTTTTATTCTCAACCCTCTGGCTCCTAGATGCAGGTTATCTATAGTAAGTTATAAGTATTTTGGTACTCTTCCAGGCTGCATTGAAAAAGATTGGTAAATCTTTTATTCAGGACAGCTCTTGTTAGTCCCTAAATTTACACACAGAAACTCTCCAGATGGCCTTCAATGCACATAATAATAGAATGAGGAGTTTACTGTGGTGTAATTTAAATTAGCTGTTTAACAAGTATGGTGTCTACCTTTTATGGACAAATAAATCTTTACATGTAATTAGTTTTAGGTTGGGTTTTTGGTTTGGTTTGGTTTGGTTTTTTTCCTTTATGGAGCAAAACTTTCAGCTGGTGCAGTTTCATCTTGAGGGATAAAGAACATGTTCATAGGTAATACCTTTTTGCACAGCCTGCCGTATTCTCTATTTAATAACTCAGGTTCAAAATATTCTTTCTTGTAGGTTAGAAAAACTTTAAACTGTTTCATAAAATATCAGATTACCATAAATGGAATCAAATTCAATTGAATGCAAATAGAATTTGGAGCATAAGTTACTTGGTACTTAGTCAAACTATCATGTAAATGTTTCAAATGGGAATATCCTTTACAAGCTTATGATTTGGCAAATACTTTATCAAGATTTTATTTTTAAATAAAATGTTTGGTCTCAAACTTTGTTGAGTGAAAGTTGATATATTGCATCAAGAGGAGGAGAAGAAAACAGATTTAGTCTCTTTGGTTTCTGTCCTTAGCTTTTTCTATGTTAAAAGGGAGAAAACTAAGCTATAGGGTACCTTCTAATTTATTACAGCTACCTGAAGGACTAATTGCTTCCTCCCCTCCCTTCTTAGCAGACTTCACTTCAGTCATGATTTCACTCCCTTCTTCACACCCTTCACAGCACAGGGAGAGGCAGGGACTGCAGGTGGGAGGGGGTGGGGTGCATTCCTCACACCCTTCCCCTGCTGCAGCGTGGGGTCCCACCCACAGCAGACAGTCCTCCATGAACTTCTCCAGTGTGAGTTCTTTCCCATGGGGCTTCAGCTCTTCACCAGCTGCCCTGGCGTGGGTCACTGCTATGGCGTGCAGTCATGCCCAGCCTGTCTAGCAGTGTCTCATCCTATCAATTCACAGAATACCTGGTTTAGCCCAATGCCTGCTCCATGCCTCTGAATGTGCTGCTTGACAATCTGCTGAGCAATATAACTGAATATTATCCCATGACTTTCATTGAGCTGGGACATTTTTATTCTCTTTTTCCAAGATCCCTAATAGGAACCCTTTTTGTCTTTCCCTGCATTTTGTCCAAAGCATAAGCAGCATATCTCCATCTCAAAAATATTCCTTATACGCATGACATGGTGAGTTATCCTTGAGAAGCATGTCTTTTTTGTACCCTGCAGTTACTTCCCTCCACTTTTAGCTCTTGGTGCTTCATTTGTGGAGAGAGCCTAAGTAGCCTTATTTTGGAATGGGCTTTTCTGGAGTATGTGACACTGATTTGAATCAGCTTTGCTCTTTTTCTCATCCTGATGTTCTTTTTGTAACAATCAACTTGTGACACTATATCCTTACTCTAGTGCTTCCAGCAATGCATTCTGTCACCACTCATTTCTGAGTGTCTTGCCAGACACTGCAGTCAGTGCCTATAGTAAATGAGATTTTCTTTAAAAGTGATGTTTATGTTACAGGCCTATCACCTTTCTTCCAGGCTGAGACTGCAAGTCCAGTAATCGAAGTGGGGTGGGATCTTAAATTTTTATGTCATACCCCTGTACAAAGAAGACTAAAGAAATCTGTGTAAAAACCCACAGATTTCATGGAAGATATTTTGTTGGTCTTACAAAAGGTAAATAAGAGGAACTATATTTCACAGGTCTGGTGAATGTCACAGGCTCATTCAAATCCGAGGTAAAATCCTCAACAGAAAAATTGAGATTCCTGTGCAGAGATGTAAATCCAAGTTTCCTCCTGGTTGATGAGAAGAATTAGTTAAATCCTAGAAATTATAAGTATTCTTCAAACTGCAGTTTTGGTAATGCAAAGTGAAGTATGATTCCATGAAGCCGATCTGACTTCAGATCATACTAGCTGTTTGGTGCACACCTCCAATCTGACCAGTGGTTTTAGCTCTATTCTTGCTGCCCTGGTGTTACTGATTTCTTATGGACTTGCTTGAGGTAGTTGACATTCTTTTTTTATTTCTCTCTTTGTTCCTCCGTATGTCCAAAATAGAAGACAGAAGAGAGCTGGTATGATGGTTTTATGCTGATTACAGATCACTTTTCACAGGAGGAATTCTACCAGATTTGATTAAGTCAGTTAAGTAAACTGTGTATGAAAGGCACCTAAATACTAGCAGAGTAGCATGGAGAATCATGAAGATCAGTGTAAGACTGAATCAGAGTCTTAATTTATAATCATAGAATCCCAGACTGGTTTGGGTTGGAAGTGACCTCAAAGCCCATCTAGTTCCAACCCCTTGCCATGGGCAGGGACACCCTCCACTAGCCCAGGGTGCCCAAAGGCCCATCCAACCTGGCCTTGAACCCTTCCAGGGATCCAGGATCAGCCACAAGCTCTCTGGGAAACTTGTTCCAGTGCCTCACCATGCTCATAGTGAAGAATATCTAATATCTCTTCTAGATCTACTCTTTTTTTTTTTTTAAACCCATTCCCCTTTGTCCCATCACTCCCTGCCCTTGTAAACTGTTCTTCACCTTTCCTGTAGCCCCTTCAGATACTGGAAGACTACTTTAAGGTCTCCCCAGAACCTTCTCTTCTCCAGGCTGAACAAGCCCAGTTTCCTCAGCCTGTCTTCACAAGAGAGGTGCTCCAGTCCTCTGATCATCTTTGTGGCCTTCTCTGGTAGATAACATCTGTCACTCTTTCCTTATCTATCAACACTATAAACATATAATAGAATGCCACTAAATTTGTTACACACAATTTCCACTTAGTGAAGCCATGTTGACTGGTACCAATCACCTCCTTATTTTCCATGTGCCTGAACATAGTTTCCAGGAGGATCTGCTCCATGATCTTGCCAGGCACAGAGGTGAGACTGACCAGCCTGGAGTTCCCTGGGTCTTCCTTTTTCCTCTTGTTAAAAATATAAACATATAAAGATGTTTCCTCTTTTCCAATCATTGGGAACTTCACTGAACAGCCACAACTTCTCAGTACTGTCCATACCTATATGCAGAATATATATTTTGTATATATATAACAAATTAATTCCATGTTTGTTTCTGTGACTTCAAACTGACTGAAGTCCTTCAGATCTCATTGGGTTAGGCACCAGTTCTCACCTTCTGTCCTCCATCACTGACCTGAGAGATAGGAGAGGCCCATGCCTGTGTCATTAGGCTTCTCAAGGGCATATTATTCTATTTCTACAGATCTGAAGCGAGTCATGATATCCCATGCCCAAACAGGGATTTCCAAGCTAGACATTTATGTGTCTCTCAATTCTCACACAAGTTTAATTAGGGAATGTGCCATATAAAACCAAGCAGTTACAGGATTAATTCCTCCCAAAACAGTCACCATTACCACTTTTGCTGATGCAGGTAGCCAGAAATAATATTTACTTTACCTGATGGACAAAAAGCTGGACTTGAGTCAACAATGTGCACTTGCAGCCCAGAAGGTCTGGGCTACAAATCCTGGGTTGCATCAAAAGTACAGCCAGCAGATTGAGAGAGGTGATTCTGCCCCTCTGTTCTGCTCTGGTGAGACCCTACCTGAAGCACTACCTCCAGCTCTGGAGCCTTCAATACAAGAAGGACATAGGCCTTTTGGACTGGATCCAGAAGGGGGCCATGAGGATGATCAGAGGTATCAAGGGTTTTAAACTAGAGCAGGGCAGGTTTAGATTAGACATTAGGAAGTTCTTCACTATGAGGTTCATGAGACACTGGAACAGGTTGCCTGGAGAGGTGGTGGAGGCCCTGTCCCTGGAGACATTCAAGGACAGGCTTGATGGGGCTTTGAGCAACCTGATCTAGTTAAAGGTGTCCCTGTTTAATGAAAGGCGGTTGGACCAGATGACTTTTAAAGGTCCCTTCCAACCTAATGAATTCTAATATTCTGTGTAATTCCATGATCCTGCGACCAGTAGAGGGGTAGCTCATCTCCTGGGCTCTCCAAAGTCCAAGGGAGACTGGACTTCTGCTTCACAAGAAAACACTCTAAACCCAAGCTAGATTTGAAAACAATGTCAAGAGGATTCCATCACACCTCCTTCATCCAGTCTGGTCTATGTCCTGGGAAGCAGGCTACACTGGGATGGGGAGAGTACACTAAACCCTCGGTGAAAATGGTGCCTTGATGTCATATAAAGGGATATTGGCTTGATTTTTGGCTCTACTAACAGAACTGAAGTTGTAGTTTGTGTGAAGTAGCCATTATACAAAAGATGAAAGTAAGGACTATCCATCTTCTTACTCTGTAGTGAATGATTCTTCCTAAAGGTCCTTCCTGGATCTACTTCCAGTAACATAAAATGATACAAGAGCAAAAATAACTTAAAAAGTCAGAAATTAAAGATATTTCTGAATTTGTCTCCTAGAAGGTTGGAGTCCCACTGTTCAGTACCTGAGGCAGCTATTCATTATTTCATGCCTTAGAGACAACAGTCATGAACTGACACTTCGCTGTACCCTACAACAATACACAAGCCAATAGGACTGTCTGTCTTTTAAGAGACAGGAGAGAAAATTATGTCTGTCACAAAGTGCACAAAATCACCAGTCTTTTGATAAAATGAGACAGAGATTTACTGCCTTACATCTTTTTCAATGGAAATGAGGTCGACATACTTCAGTCTAGATTCCTTTTGCCTTTTATTTTAATTAAAAAGGCAAATGTACTTCTCTTGATTTTTTTTTATGTTCTCATAACACATTGCTGTATACAGAAAATATTTAGGTTCACCTCATGCTTTGCACTGTCCATCACTCTATCCATCTGTAGGTGTATCAAAAGATACAACTAAATTATCTTTTTATTCTTTATAAAATACTAGGAGAAGTTTGGTCTGCACACTCTGAATTAAATTATAGGTAGGAAATTCTAATTACCCTTCAATTTAAAACAGATGAATAGAATTACAATTGGTTGATAAAAGACACCTAAATCAAACCCACAGTACTTTTGCAGCTGGTTCTAATGAATCAGCACCTTACACAACACACCTGTACATCAGTAGAAATCTTTTTCTTTGAAGAATGACTTTGTAAAAACAAACCCAAACAAACTAAAAAAACACCCCACACACACCAAAAAAATAATACCCCACCCACAAAAAACCCCACCTAGCTGTTTCATTATAAATTCTCAAGTCACAGAACCACAAGGTTGGAAAAGACCTTTGAAGTTCATCAAGTCCAACCAATCCCATCCTAAGCTAAACCATATCCCTAAGTACTTCATCTACCCTTTTTTTAAACACATCCAGTCCAAGGAGTTCTCAAGTCTGATGAATGTCCAGCATCAGCAAGATCTCCATTTTAATACCCTGGTCTTCTTAATGTGCTACTTGATCAAGAAAACATCAAGGAACAGGGAAAACAGAATGCATCATGCAAAACCTGATATGTTCTTCTGGGAAAGGACACTGGATCAAAGAAATGGCACAGAATCAAAGAGGTGGCATGATCGCAACATGCTGTTTCATAGCAGAATGGACAGCTACTGCAAAAACCAATAAGTGTTAGTAAAATACATGATGTTAAAGGTAGATGAAACACAAGAAATAGTAATTTGAAGGATGTTCTGTGATTATGGTAAGCTATTCAAACCCTCTATTTCTTGAACACACCCCCAGTCCCCACACCTCCATATATTTGCTATTATAAACAGTACTTCTGTAACGTTGCCTTTTAGATTTGCAGTTAACACCACTGCTACCTCTGCTAGAATGATTTAATGTTGTCATTTGGCAGCTACAAGCATCCTAGAGAATAAAGTATAGGAAAAATTATCCCTCTCATCATACCTGTTGTGGAACAAACTGCCATTATTTTATCATATTTTCACTGGGAACGCTGTTTTCTTCTTATTTCTATTGTTTTCTGTGGTTTCAGCCTTCAATAATAGCTTCTTTCCTATTTTGATTCATGCTACATATATTGTTAAATTCCAGGTTAGACAGTTCCTAAATTATATTTTTTTTTACTTTGGCACTGTGGATGCACTCTTGCTCTACTATTAAATTCACTTTTGTGTGTGTGCTTTTACAGCCAAGACCTCCTTCCCTGCAGGAATACTTTGAAGATCAGCAAACCCTAAATTAAAATGAAAAGAGAATTCTCTGCTGTCTTTCTATGAGCCACTGGCAGTGCTGTGCTTTGAGCCGAAGCAGAGACCTAGGAGCATAAAACGCTCTTGGTTGTATTAGGTTGGTTGGCTGAATAAAAAATATATCTTACAATGTTAATTTTGTTCAGGGAATGATCCAAATCTGTGCTGCCAAAAACAATCCCATGAAAGTGTCCCAAGACAGTTGATTGCAATCTGCTGGAAAACACCAAGAAAGTCATGAAGAGAAGAAAATAAATAAAAAACCAAAACAAAACAAAACCCCAAACCTTCCCTACATTCCAGATGCCCTCTGTCTTTCTCTCCCCCTCAACCCCCATCTCACTAGCTATGATCAAAACTTTGTTTTATTTTTGCTCTCAGAAGTTTCTTAGCAACTTTTTAACTTCTTTCTTTCCTTTTTTTTTTTTTTCAGAAAATATTGTTGCTTTACAAAACTAAGTACAGCATTCTGAGTAACATGGGGATGTTATATATGCAATGTTCTGGATCGATAATTCTCAGTATTTAGAAGCCAAATTTCATACTAGCCAGAATAGATCCCACTAACAGAGTGAACATCACAAAAATTTATTAGTTTGGGTTGTGTCCATGTATTGGGCTCATTCCTTTTGTTTTGGGAATGACTACCCTAGATTAGGAAAATAACATCTAAAGATGTATTTTCATCCCTTCCCCCTCCCCTGTCTTTTTTATGACAGTTCATCATATTAAAATTCTCTTCATTTTTGTAATTGAAAACCCACAAAATCCTTTGGCACTTTTAATTGCACTGAGTATGGAAATTTGGCATTCCTTTGCTTTTTTTGTCATTAATTTCAAAGGATTAAGCTGGGGGAGAATTTCTATGAACTAAAGTTTTGGGGTTTTTCTTGAGGAACTATGGTGTTGAGTTTTGGGTTGTTTGGGTTTTTTTTTTTTAATTCTTTCTGCTCACATAGGCACCTTGATCTCAAAATAACATCAAATTATTTCAAAAACTGTTTTATCAGTCTAAATTTTCTATGACTAATATATAGGCACTTTAGATAAGGTAGTGCTTATATTTTAGAAGACTTTTCAAGTTGGGCAAGCCTCACTCAGAGAAAGAACTTAAATTTCCTTTACAATCCTTTTAGCAGACCTTTGTAAGAAAATCTGGGCTATAAAAGATCAAAGTGAGAGAAATCTTCACCTGTCAGACACTGGCTGCAAAGACTATTTTGAAACAAGTTCCCCTATAGAAGGACTTGTGATTTCTTTTTTCCCGAAGGTGCTGGGTAAGGCAGTATTTTCTCTTCACCTCCCCACATCTCTTCTTCATCCTTTTTTTTTATGAGCTATTCAGGTGGTTAAAACACTTATAATATTATAAATGGATATAAATATAGATAAATGACAGAAAAGCATGAGTCTTGGGTTTTTAGCCCTCAAAAGAGTTCAGACTTAAGCTCCCAAATCCTAAGTGTACTCTGATTATAATTATCACTAATTACTTTTCTCATTAAAGTTATGAAATGTATTATCCCATTATAACTAATTAGAATCTCATTCTTCCAAGTCTATATGAGTCTGGATGGTCCACAGCATAGCAGAGATTTGAAGAATATGAGCTGAAAATAAAAACCTCAGGCATCACAAAATACAGTGATGAGATAATCCTATTTTAACTTCAAGCATAGGACTGTTTCAAAACTCTTGAGAACTCTAAAATTATCAGTAAGTTGCTTCATTGTTGTTTCACTAGAGTTATAGTTCATATCCTTAGTGACCCTGATGTTGTGTGGGTAAGCAGCTAGTATAACACCGTTATAACTACTACAGCCTTACAGATATTCTGATTTATTGTCAGATACACAGGGGAAAAGAAAACCTAGAAAACAAACCACAACCCAAATATTTGTGTAAGCTGTGGGAGAATTAATTAGTGATATCATTGGCCTGTACGTTAGGGGGAGTCATCTGTATGATGCCTCTTCAGACCTCAGCTGGACTGGCACTTTGTGATTGACAGTGTTATGGCATCTTTTGAGGATGTGCTCAGGCTTCTCAGATTGACAAAGGAAAATAAGCAAATAAGTGAGCTCAATCTGGATTGTTAAGAACAAGCAGATGGAAAAACTTTAACACAGAATAAAAAAGGAAGTAAAGAACTGTGACCTTACAGTAAACCTTATTTTAAACTACACACTTTTAAAACAAACACCTAAAATACTCAGCTAAAATAATAAATTTTTGTTTAATTATCACAGAGTTCATTTGAAAGATCAATAGTAGTACTTAAAATATCTAGGCTAGCGGGTTTGCTACTATGAGCCAGACTTTTGATGAGAGGGTTACAAGGTAAGAAAAAACACAATTTAGCTGTAACTTAATTGGGATTAAAACCATATTCCAATAGACTTTGAAATGAAAATAAAGTACTAAAACTTTAAATGTGAACAATAGGGATTTTTTTTTTCACCTTGCCTCATTTCTTTTGCTCCTTTAGAAGCCACTGAAAATGTTAGTATTGACTTAAGTGAGAGCAGAATTGTGCTTTCTTTGAGAAGGTCAAGTAAGTCCATTGATTTACTATTGTTAGGTACTTCTGCAGTCTTCAAGTGATTTAACATCAGTTCATGGCAGAAAAGAACTGTAAGAAGAATTAGCAAAATAAAGCATTTTAAAAGTTTTGTGGTTTTTTAACAATTCTTTTTAAAGAACAGAATTTAAAATAGAATTGTTAACAAAATTGTTCCAGTCTATTATCACAATTTTTAAATAACATAACTGCTGAGAAGAGCTGCTATTGAGATTTGCCATCATGACCAAAACTTCCTATGTCACTTATTTGATTTTGTGCTCCAAAGTCACTTAGGCAGTGTAACCTTACTAATTTTACCTTTCTTCATAGTAACTCCTTGCTTTACCTTTTCTCACGTTTTTCATCGCTAGGGAAGCAAGTTATGCCATTAATACCTCTTCTATGCCAGGGAAACAGAATACGTCTTGATGTTCTCATTCAAGAAAGTATGTTCAATATTCAACATGGCTTAGCGATCTGTCATGGTATAGATCTCATGCTGAATGTAGCATTTCCTTTTATATTTACATGTTCTTAGTTGTGAGCTGTCACTTAGCAACATGGATATGAGTTCAGCATATTGTATTGTGTCTAGCTTTGCAAGATTACCATTTTCTTTCATTTGATAAACAGATTTTATTTCCTTACTATTCTTAATGTTTCAAAAATTTTTCCATTAACTGTAATGGATATATAGAATATTGTAGGCACTGACATAAAATTAGGCAATGAAGATAGAAAACTAAATTATGTATTTTACTGTGAAATTAAAAAAATTAAGATATAGAAGATCAAATCGTGTGTAGATACATTGTTGCTCTTAACTCATGTCAATCAATGTAAATCAAATTTCTCAAACACACAGTCTCTACCTGTAGAATGTGGAATATTTAGATTAGGGTCTGGTTCAAATGCACTCTAACAGGAAAATTTATTAAACTCCTCCCAGCAATAAACAGTGTTTATGTTGCCTGTGAAGCCAGTGATAAATAGTGGAAGACATTAAGAGTCTTGCACTTGACTTCAGTATGAAACCTGGATGTATATAACTTATTTTAAATAAGACATCTATCCCTACAAATATTTTGCCATTTACAGAAGTATAGGTAGAAAATATATTAGCATAGGTGAGCCACATATTTTACCCTTTTAGTTGGAGACCTTCCAATTCCCCAGCTGTCACAGAGAAAGGACTTGCATGTATTAACTGATAAATCATGATAAGTTATGCTCTATTATCGTAAGTTATCACTGGTTTAGGACATCAAAGCCTGTATAGACCAAGGGAAGCAATAAAAAGCTCCAGATGGAATCATATTACCTTGCCTATCACTTTGAAATGTTAACAAGGTACTTCTCAAATGTCACTTATCAAACATCCACTGTGAAATATGATTGTAAGACAGAAGAGCATGTTCTTCATCAAATTATGGTTTATTTTACCCAAAAAAAAATCATGTATTGCTTTTTCATCACTGCTTACTAAAATTTATGTCATCTATGTACATCTGTGTATAATTTAATTCTGGAATATATTTCACAGTACAATTTTTGAAAGAGCTTGTCACGTAACAACCTATTGAGTTACTGTACTATAGAATAGATATCTACATTTTCTGGAAAACCCCTCCATGCTATTTTTTTTCTGTAGGTCATTAATACTCATTTCTTTTCAAAGCCCTTTGTACCAGATTATAGACAAAAAAACTAAGTATTATCTCAAGATTTGCAGATGACTGTGTAGTTGTAGCAATAGACCTGTGTTTACAGACAGACATAGAAGTGCTGATAAATTTTATATGCAGTATTCATTGGTGGTAACCTTAGCCACAGTTCTGAAACCTAAAGCCTGATTATGATGTCTTAAGAGTTTTCAGGAGAATAAATAAGCATTGTTTTCTGGAGAGTTTCACCCAAGTGGGTTAAGAGCCCTGTCTGGGTCTTTTCTTCTTTGCAGACTTATAGTTAGCTAGTGTTCCTGCGTGTCAGCCACTCCTCCCAGCTTTGTATCATCAGCACTTGCTGAGGGTGGATGCTATTCCCTCATCAAGGTCGTCAATGAAGATGTTAAACAGGACTGGACCCAACACCGAGCCCTGGGGAACACTGCTAGTCACAGGCCTCCAGTCAGATTCTGCTCCTCTGATCACGACCCTCTGGGCTCGGTCTGACAGCCAGTTCTCAACCCACCTCACTGTCCACTCATCAATCCCATGCTTTCTCAGCTTTGTTATCAGGATGTCATGGGAGACAGTATCAAAAGCCTTGCAGAAGTCAAGGTAGATGACATCCACTGCTCTCAGTACAATAAAGAAGCCATAAAAGTGTCTTTCATTGAGAATCAGGAACATTTCAGCAGAGAAACTGCAAAATGTGGTGGTCCTGGTCTAATGGTTTCTGGTCTTTGTATCTGTCAGTTCTTCAACTTGTAAAATTCCTCCTCCACATTGGTCATTGCAGCTTAAAGAAACCTTAAAAATATTTATTCTGTGAGAAGTTAAGTATTTTTGTGACATATCAAAACAACAAGAAATGGTAAAGAAGCCAATGGCTGCATAATTTTTTTAAGATTTCCTATATTCCCTTCTTTTGGAAGTAATTTAGGAAAAAGTTTTACAACTTACACTCTTAATATCAAATTGAAATGATCCATTATGTCTAAATACCACATCAGAGCAGGCTTCTGTTGCTTTATGATAATGGCATAAAACCTCACCCTTTAAAATAGTAGAACACGTGAGTTGGTGTCTGCTAAACTCCTTCAAATTGCAGTTTTGGTCTTTACTGAATCTAAGAGTCAGGGTGAGAGTGCTGGTTTTGGTGAGCTTTGGTTTGGGTATAGCAAAGCAAGATCTCTTTATTCTTGTAATATATCACGTTTGTGTGGATGTCAACCCACAAATCAAGGCAATGCCTCCAAGCACTGGACACTTGGGTAGTTGATTTAAAATTAGTTGAGTGCATAGACATGCACTGTCTTTTGAAGATGACACTTCTAAATCTGTTTTCTGTGGAAATGAGAAACAAAAATGCCTTCAGGAAGCAAAATATAGTAAAGGAAATCACTCATTGTTTTCACATTACTTTATACTACCAACACGTGAAAGTATTCCTGCTGAGTCTCTTTAAGAGATTTGTGATTTGCTGCAACAAATGATCCTTTAGTCCAGAGTTTTCAAATCTTGTGATGTATTATGGATTAGCTCTGTTATTTCAGCAAATGTGTTAGGGCACAATGTTTTCAAGAATAAGCTGGCTTTCACTGTTGTAAAATGATGAAATGGTCAGGGCTGCAATGTCTCTGACACTATTTCTCCCTTCTGAAGACAATGAACATTCCTAGTGATGTTCCTCCTCTGATAACCTTTAAAGTGGATGTTATGTTTATAACTTGGGACACCTGAGTTATTCTGAACTGAGTTTCAAAAGATGAAATACTTATAAAACTATTTTATAATTTAGTTCTGTGGATATCTGTGGGTAATACTAATGTGAGTGCAAGGGATAAGCTAGCCATCACATATTATATTGTCTGAAGGCAGATGCTAAATTAATAAGAGGGATACACCTTAATCTGAGCAGACCTAGGAAGGCAGTCCTGACTCATGTCAATGTGAAAGTTTCAGCTGATTTCAACTGGAGGAGAATTTCACAGCATCACAGAAGGGTTGTAGGAGACCTCTGGAGATCACCTAGTCCAACCCCCCTGCCAGAGCAGGTTCACATGGAACAGATTTCACACTATTGTGCAAACACGTGTGTTTTGGAATTGTTCCAGAGAAGGAGACACCACAACCTCTGTGGGCAGCCTGTCCCAGGGCTCTGTCACCCTCAAAGTGAAGAAGTTTTTCCTCATAGCTTCTGTAACTTCCTGTGTTGCTGTTTGTGTCCAGTGTCCCTTGTCCTGTAGCAGGGCACCACTGAGAAGATTCTGGCCCCATTCCCTAGACATCCACCCTTTAGATATTCATAAGCATTAATCAGATCCCCTCTTAGTCTTCTCTTCTCAAGGCTAAACAGCCCCAGCTCTCTCAGCCTTTCCTCCTATGAGAGATGCTCCAGTCCCCTCATCATCCCTGTAGCCCTCCACTGGACCCTCTCCAGTAGTTCCTTGTCTGTCTTCAACTTCAGAGCCCAAATCTGGACTCAGTTCTCCAAATGTGGCCTCACCAGGGTAGAATAGAGGGGGAGGAGAACCTCCCTCAACCTGCTGGCCATGCTTTTCTTGATGCACCTGAGGAACCACTGGCCTTGAAGGCCACAAGGGAACATTGTTGGCTTATGGAGATCTTCATGTCTACCAGGTCTTCCAGGTCCTTCTCTGCAGCCCTGCTTCCCAGAAGGTCAACCCCTAACCTTTACTGGGGCCTGGAGTTATTCCTCCCTAAGTGCAGGACTCTACACTTGCTCTTGTTGAACTTCATTTGGTTCCACTTTATCCCACTCTCCAGCCTGTCCAGATCACTTTGACTGGCACCACAGCCTTATGATGTGTCAGCCACTCTTCCCAGTTCTGTATCACCAGCAAATTTGCTGAGGGTACACTCTGTCCACTCCAGATGATGAATATGTTGGATAAATCTGAACCAAGCATTGACTCTTGGGTCATGCCACAGTAAATTTACCCTGCTTGGGTCATTACTTTAGGTCTGACTTGGTTTCATTTGTCATATTTGATTCAGTCTGCTGAACAGGATGTTAAAAAGATGAGTGACATCACTGATTCCCTGGGGGACGGTGAACATTAATTTCTTATCAATTTTTATTAATTAAATGTGTGCTGATTATTGCAATCACTGGCTTCTTTGAAAAGACCCAACATAACATCTGTCATTTTAAAATCTTTGCACACACAGAATTTGCAAACCATTGTACAGCTGCAAATGTGGTATTAGTTTCTCTAGATTTACTATAGAGAACACTCTGAAGTCTGGAGACATAAGACTTGTGTTTCTGATGACACAAAGAGGTAAAAGTCTGCTTAACTCTATGCTATTAGACCAATGGAACCTTTCTAGGTACGCATAGTTTTAAAATAGGTGCCGAAAATACAAATAATATAGTTAACGTATCACTCTCACCTTTTTGTCCCATGTTCAAATTGTTTGTGTGTGAGGACATTAACAGCAAAGTTTCTGATTAGTCATAAACAGACTAATTCCCAATAAAGTAATATGGTTTAGAACTGCTGAAATATGACATGTATTTATGTTACTTTATATTTCATTTTTTCTGATCTGACTCTTTAGCTCACTTTGTTTAATGTTTGTACCTCCTTAGAATTCCTAGATATGTCCATATATATTGATTTACTCCTACACATTCCTCCTTTATACATTATTTCTAATTAAATATACCCCTCTACAGAAACAATGATACAATACCTCAAAAGCTGTTTTGAATTGTATTTCCTAATGGTATAGTGGGTTAAATATTTTCATATATATATTTTCAAAATATACTAAGCAGCATATAACAGCTGGTATACAGACGTGAGATTTTCTGTTGTATGCTACTTTTTCTCAGGCTAAAATGCTGTAAATATATACTTAAAGGAAATAACTAGATGTTTATGTCTCCATTCACAGATATGTACGTATATGTATATCATAGAATTATAAAATGCTTTGGGTTATAAGGGACATCAAATATCATCTGGCACAGGTAGCCCAGAGAGGTGGTGCAAGTCCCATTCCTGGGAACATTCAAGGTCAGGCTTGATTGGGCTCTGAGCGACCTGATCCAGTGAAGATGTCCCTGCTCACTGCAGGAGGTTGGACTAGATGACCTCTAAAGGTCCCTTCCAACCTTACACATTCTATGATCTAGTTCCAACGCCCCTGCCACAGGCAGGGACACCCTCACTAGGTTGCCCAAAGCCCTGTTCTGGGCTGGTCCCTCACCTCAAGCTGGGGTTTGTTCTCAAGTGAGCTGGCATACTCATTAGAATGCCTAAACCCACCAGAAACACATGCGCTCTGCAAAGATTTCCTCTGTATTTTAGCTCCTTGCCCCTCCTCCCTGAGCCCCAGCCCAGTAAGACCAAGCCACTGCAACTCGCTGGCCCTTGCTTTGGTTGCCTCAACAGCAAAGCACACAGGAGCTCACACCTCTGCCAGCCCAAGTTCTACACTGCTGTGAGATCACATATATATTTATGTGTTACATTTTCTGTTCAGTAAGTGGATTATTTTACTTAAAGCATTTTTTTACCCATTTCTGAAATATTTTTTACAGAAGTAAGGGTATCTCAGTTATCTATTTACTCCTATGACTATGTTTGAATGTATCATAGAGATTGTTATTGCATGTCCATAAAAGCAACGTCTAGATGTCTAATGGAGAATCATTCAGTTACTGGTAGCCCCAGTAAATCATTGGCTCAAGGTATTTCTGATTCAGAATAAGCTATTAGTCTACTTGATGAACTTGTTATAATGAAAAATCCCCTCAATTAATGCAAGCAAAGTCAACTGTGAGTAGAAAAACAGCATTGGTTTGTAATTCTGGTCATATTATGCTGCTGTAGAACAAACTGAGGATCATCCTGCATTCAGAGTCCCAGAGATGTTTCCATTTAGTGTGCAAAGAATGCACAGAGAATAGGTTTGTCATAGGTTTTGCTTATCATTTCTGCCAAGGCTTGATTTCCATACATGACTCTCTTTTTTTCTATTCACTAATGTAGGCTTAATATGCACACAATATTGCATTGCATTGTGCATTACATTTTAGAGCCTGAGAAGCTATACTTAAGTAAGGCATTCCAAGGAAGATAAAAATCAGTATTTTCAAGGTAAAACTGTATATTTGATTGAAGTGTTTTAGAAATGAACCATTGTTATTTTTTCTTTCAGAGTTTTCTGCTGTTGCTGACATTATGTAACTGGTGTTTTATAGGCTCTCATTTTGAGAATTTTGCAGTTTGAGGAGCTTAGGGTGAATTAGAAATATGAGTCAACAGCATTAATATTGTTGAAAAGAAAATCTGCTGCCATATTTGGAAAATACAAGGATGTGAAGTAATCTTTCTGCCCTTTAACAAAGCAGTGATGAAAGCAGTTCTGATGTCTGATGGCCGGCTCCCAAATATATTTTACATTTTCCTACAGCACATGCTCCTTCCTTTGCTTTTACTCCCTCATTAACAGTCATTAACTAATGTGAAACCTGAAAAAATCATCCCTGCTCCTCTTTTCCCAACTTGTCATCATGAAAAGAAACCATTTATCAAGTTTTCTTCATCTTCCCACCCCCTGTTGAAGACTCAGCAGTCCTTCTTGACAGCTGCAGGAAGAAGACGGCTGGGGACAGTGTAGGAACTGCCAGCTGACTGTTTTGTGGGAAAGTGGACAAGTATGAAAGAGTCCTCAGCTCAGGATAGGACATCCCAATGTCTAAAAAAATCGCAACAGGAGAGTCCACGTTTAGCCCACAGAGCTCTTGTTTTGGTTGGTGTTGGCACCTGCATCCAGGTCACATCCTTCACACTGTCAGTGCCTTCAGGGCATCCCAAGGTGGCACTGAGCCTTCAGAGACATGGAACAACTGGGGACCTGAAGGAAGAATGATACCCAGAATGACAGCAAATCTAGTGAACAGCTCTGGAAAGGAAAACTGTAAGGAGCTGGGTTTACTTAGTCCAGACAAACCTGAAAGTCTATGCAAATGATTGCTTTAAAATGAAGGCAGTAAACAGTAAACAAGTGATTGTAGCAAAGAATAACATTGAACTTTAGGAAAAACCACTTTCACACTTAATAAAGTTTTCTAGGCATCCAGAATGCCTTTCTTCCTAGTAATATTATAAATGTTTACTTTCTCCTCACTAAAGAATTATTCTGGAGCCAAAGGGGAATGCTGTACAAGTTCAATATCCTTGGTGTTTTAAGGGGGAATATTCAGTCAAATTTCTCTTCTATTTAGGGCATAGCCCATACAATCTATATGTACAGATATAACTTCCCCCAGTTAGTCTGGTTAGCTGTGAGACCTTGAAAATATGAAGAAGGGGCATCACACATTAGAAACCATTTTGTTGTGTGCTCTACTACTACAGTCAGGCTGAATTACTTTGCAGCCCTCAACTACAGAAGCAGGCAGATCTAAAACTCTTTTCATGCAAATTAGATGTTGCTATAGACTACCAATCTCTTAAATTGCCATCACAACCTTTCTCAGCTTTGGGAAGTTTGGATACTCTACAACTAATTAGTACCAGTAATCCCCTGTGCAAGGTATCTGCCAAATTCACTGCACAGCTACTTCTAGATATCATCTTGTAGAAAACAGTGTGTTATACTGCCTAAAAATAATGAGTTCATTTCTTTCCTTTGAATTACCCTTAAATTCATTTATCTTTATAATATGCATGAGAAGGAAGACAAAGATGAGAAATTGCAATCTAAAAACGGCAGCAAGACAAGAATCCTCATTCACTGTGGACGCAGTTATTATGAAATGAACAAATCTCAATGCAACAATTTACAGCAGTTCACCAAAAGTCATTAAAAGTCATGTCAGTCAGTTGCAGACCCTAGTGACTGGAAAAGAGGAAACAACGGGTAGGAAAAAGGACCCTGGGAAAACTACCAACATGTCAACCTCACTTATGTGCCTGGGAAGATCATGGAACAGATACTCCTAGAAGCTATGCTGAGGCACATGGAGGACAGAGAGGTGATTCAAGACAGCCAGCATGGCTTTCCCAGGGGCAAGTCCCGCCTGACCAACCTAGTGGCTTTCTATAGTGGAGTAACTGCATCAGTGGACAAGGGAAGAGCTATGGATCTCCTCTGTCTGGATTTCTGCAAGACCTTTGACATGGTCCCCCACAACATCCTTTTCTTTAATTGGAGAGATAGGGATTTGATGGGTGGACTGTTCAGTGGATAAGAAATTGGTTGGATGGTTGCATCCAGAAGATGCTGGTCAATGGCTGAAGTCCAGATGGAAGATAGTGACAAGAGAAGTTCCTCAAGGGTCTGTGTTGGGACCAGTGCTGTTTAAGATCAAGAGAGGTCGTTCTGCCCCACTGCTCTGGTCTGGTGAGACCTCACCTGAAGTACTGTGTCCAGCTTTGGAGCCTTCAACACAAGAAGGACATGGACCTGTTGAAGCACATCCAGAGGAGGGACACAAAGCTGATCAAATGACTGGATCAGCTCTCCTATGAAGACACGCTGAGAGAGTTGGGCTTGTTCAGCCTGGAGAAGAGGGGGCTCCAGGGGAACTTTATAGCAGCCTTCCAGTACCTGAACGGTGCCTGTAAGAAAGCTCGGGAAGAAATGTTCACAAGTGCACGTAGCAATAGGACAAGGGGTAATGGTTTTAAATTAAAAGAGGAGATTTAGGTTGGATATTAAGAAAAAGTTCTTCACTATGAGGGTGGTAGATCACTGGAACAGGTTTCCCAGAGAGGTGGTGGAGGCCCCATCCCTGGAGATATCCAAGGTCAGGTTGGATGAGCTTCTGAACAACCTGATCTAGTGAAGATGTCCCTGCTCACTGCAGGGGATTGGACTAGATGGCCTTCAAAGGTCCCTTCCAACCTAACACATTCTATGGTTCTATGATTCTATGAAAAATAATTCCACTCCCCTGATATTAACTAAAAAAAATTGCCTTTGCAAGACTGGCAGTGTTCTGCAGAAGAGCATGTAGACTCTTTAATATTTTCAGAGCTTTTAAGATATAGAAAAAATCCCTGGAAAAGCAGAAAAATACAATGAAAGGAAAATTAAAGACAGCCACTCAGTCAATAAACTCCTACTCAGGTGGAGGAAAATTCACATATTCTAAAATGCTAACGGTCAGACTTTTGGCAGGAAAGTGATTGCACGTGGGCAGAACAGCAGTTTCCATCATCATTATGTGGCCTGAAAACAGATTTTTGCATAACAAAAAAAGACTAGTCTACAGCCTAATGAATGCACTCATTAGCTGCAGTAGTTCTAGCTATAGATTGAAGGGGGAGGTACTTCAGAGAAAAAGAAATCAGCTCAACTGATCCCAAGATACTGCTGCATTTTCAATTTAGAAAATAAGTGGAACTGTTTACAAAAAGGAGGGTGGGGATTCTATTTTTGTTGTGTACATGTATCTCTTATCTTGTCTAATCTTAGAAACAGTGGTTTAGAAATGTGTGCTGAATATTCCAGGCACTTTTCACAGGGATTGGAAAGCTGTGTTCCCCAGCTCTCTGTAATGATTTATGACAGCTCAGTGATGACAGTTTTTCCAGAGCAAATAACTGGAAAGTGGCTTTTGGTACAGTGAGTTACTTAATGGACTAAAGTAGTAGACATGTCTCTAGCTTTCTGTGCTGCATGCCACTGGTGTAAAAAGACAGAGCATCATGTTAGCTATAGAGACAACATGCAACATGGTGATGAGCTGTTACAGGAACACCTCTTCCAGCTGGCAGTCTGGATGTCCACCTACATAGTGACAGCTGGTTTAGCATTAGTCTTCCTCACTCCCCTCTCCCACCCAGGCTTAGCATCATCTGAGAAGAGGTTGTTCCACCATCCCAGGCAAGCAGGTGTCAACAGAGAGGTATCAAGTGGTATCAAAAGGAGTCTTAGCTCTAAAACCACAAATATATCCACCTTTTAACTTTACTATTTATGAACTTTTGTTATTTAAACAACCCAAACAAATTCTTAATATCACATAACCTTTCAAGAGGATGGTTTCAGGTTTCAGCATATCAGGTGTATAGAAGGTGGAAAATGTACTCTATGATTACCCATGAATCTTGATATCTTGGTATCTTGATAGTACATACCTGTTACAACTCACAGATCTTGGCAGTATGTACCCAATACCTTGACAGCATATACCCGATGAAGTTTTTTAAAGTGAGCAGCTAACAAAAATCTCACTGTTGGCCAAAAAGTCGTATTTGCAATTCACTGTTTCTTAACTTATTAGTACAATGAAATTAAGCTAAGTTTATGGTCAAAGCTTCATATAATACCGCAACTGGAAAGGGTTGCAGCTGTTTCAGGGACTGACAACCTAGCTGTTCTGCCCCTCTCCTATTATCCAACATAGGTACTTGCTAATTTTTGAAGCAGATTGTAATTAATACTCTTTGAAAAATGAGTTCTGCATCTTCCTCTACGTACTCGACTCAGCACAGTGAAGTTCCAATTCTGATTTGCAGTGTTAGGATACTGCATGGAAAGACACAAAAACATAATGGGCATTGGCATTGTTCAGGAATATTTAAATGTGAAGCTGTCTTCAAAGGATATAGTGGTACTGATTGGAAAAATAATTAATGACAGTATCAAATTAATCTGTTTATTGATTTAATATTTTCTTCTTTGAATCTTTTTTGTCCAACTGTCTTTCAAACGTTGTAGATTTTCCCTGCTTCTGTGGAAGGCTTCTCAAGAACCTGAATATATTCACTGAAGTCAGCATCATAAAGAAAAATCTGAACCCAATAGTTGAGATTTAAGAAATGTCATAAACAGCATAAAAGACTTATGATGTTTAAAAATAAATACTGCATCTATTTAGTGTGTAGGCATGCCAACTTGTGCAATCACTTTGCTGCTCTTCAGATCTGATGCCTTATCATTGACTAATTGGCATTAGAGTTTCAGTTTCCCACAGCTTGAGGTGGTTTGGATTGTAAAAGTAACATCTTATGTATAGGGACAATAATACAGAATTGCTGCTATGAATATTCAGAATTGTGTGGGTGGCCTTAAACTGCCAAACCTGTGTTTGCTTCAGATTGTTGGCCAAAATGTCTAAATTAGGGAACATAGACTTTCTTTTATGTTTAAAAAACACAAAGGACTAACTTAAGTATATTGAGAGATAATGTGACTTGGGCAATAAATTTAAACACCTTCCTTTCACACACACACAAAAAAACCCCCAAAACAAATTAATCAGTATAATTATCATATTGCACAATTTTGAGAAAACTGAGATCTTAAAAAGTAACAGAAACTAGCATTTCTAGATGAGAAAAAAAAGTCTTTTGATCTAAAATATCTTGACTGTGTAAAATGTCATCCAGCTTTAATTAGGAGATTATTTTTTTTTTCCTTGTTTCTTTCATGTTGTTCACGGGGAAGTGTTTTTCCATATGGTTAATTTCAGTGCTTCCTCTCTAGAACAGGAATCCTAATTCTTCAGGGCATGGGTGTGTGACTCACTGCACACTCTGCTTACCCTGACTGCATCACTGGAATTACCTGTGTGTACAGTCAAACTCATGATTAATCCCAAATCAATTTCTGTGGTTTGTTGATGCTTCCCAGAACAACTGCAGAGAGAAAAAAATACAACAGGGAGAAAAGCCTTGTAAAACATCATGAGAATCTGGGGAAACTGTGACAGAGGGGCATTATGCAACTTCCTTTGCATTCTTTCTACAACGCACTGGGTTTTATGCGATCATCATTCCCAGCCAGATGTCAGACCTCAACATTAGCTAATACAAATACAGGGCAGAGTGGATGTCAAGAAGTCAGGGAGGTAATTGTCCTCCCTTTGCCAAGACAGGGTCATTTATATCAGATGGATGTCTTTCTCTCTCCCTTTTAAGTCCTGAATGCTTGCATCAACATGATAAACAAATTGTGATCATTTTGCTGCAGATTTTTATGTACCTGAATACAGTTACCACATCTCCTGCCTAGAATTGTTTTTGATTTTTTAGGCTATAAAACTTCATCTAGTTCAATCAAGCCTGTTTCCTAGGTCATGTTCCCACTTCTTCTCTGACCCTTTACCTCTGTCGTGAACCACTAGCTTTTCCTCTTCTGAAGTTTGATACTAAAAGCTGTCCTGGATTTGTCTTTACTAGCCTTCTTCCCATAGTGAACTGCAGGCTTTCTTAACTCTTCTCAGAATGAGGTGATTACTTCTGATGTCTTTTGCTTGTTGCAGCTTGTTTCATGCCCTGACTTTTCTCACCACTATATAACGGTTTTTTTCACAATGATCCCTGAAAATCTCAGCTTCTTTCTGCTTTTCATGTTTCCGTCCTTCAAATGGGCACACTAATGTCTTACTGCATTTCCTATCCTTCCTCTACATGGCACTTTTTAATTAAATACTTCTGAATTCCTCAATTCCTTAAACATTCCTTACAACAGATCTAACCTTAACATTTTCTAGCCTTTCTGAAGTCTGTTATTTTTTCTCTTTGCTCTTTAAAAAGTCACAACTGCTCTTTTTCATGGTTGTTCGCACCCAATTTGCCTTTTGTCATTCAGAAGAAGTCCTACTGTTTAAACACCTACAGAAAAACCTTCCCTCTTTTGTCCCTAGGTACAGCTTGTATCCAGGTAATGTCACCTAGGATTTCCAAGAACTTGATAGACAAACTACTGCATTCTTCTGCTACCACTCATTATTAAGAAGTCCTGTGCTTTGAACAATGCTCTGGTAGTGGCTCACAAAACGTTTTCTCCATATCATCTTCCAGATTTGATGGCACTAATGAAATCCAGGAGGAACCATACACTTGTCAGCTGTAAGCATGACCAGTGGACAATAGCCTTAATTCCTTCTATCTTCTGCATGTCTGAACACGACAGAAATCCTGCTGCATGAGGCAACGCCTCCTTCCTCTCCATTTACCTCTTTTTCCTGAACCCATTCAAATTTTTTATTTTATTTTATCTATTTATTTATGCATGCCTAATGGTTTCTTCTGTGTAATTGCCTCACATGATTCTTACCAGGAAATGAAAGGTTTAAGCTGACAGTAGTTCTCTTCATTTGTCCTGTTGAAAGTGATGTGCAACTCTAATATGCTAGTCCTCTAGGTGTCAATCAGCTCTGCAAATCCCTGTTATCCCTGACAGCAGACTGACATCAGTAGCACACTCCATGCTGTTGATAGTCAGGCTACTTACTAAGAAATGTGGAGTATTCTTGAGGTAATGTCCATCTTGCCTTTTTAAAAACGTTTTGTGGAATTAAATAGCTAGGTCATTGTTGATGGGTTGACTAACTTCACTTCTTTGTAAATTTTTTTCAGGAGGGCAAACAACTTCTTGACTGCATTGTATTAGCCCAAAGCATCCATCATCATCATGTGTTTTGAATAGTCGTCATACTCATTAAGTGTCTTTCTGATGATCTCTTCATATATATGCTTCAAGTATGAGCTTACTCCTGTGCTGCTTTTCACCTGCATACTCTCCTTCCTCCATGGTGATTCTTTTCTGAAGAAATAAAAAGACTCCATTCAAATAGGTGGAAATCTCTTTATAGCAGATGCATTCCTGCATCTCGTCTTTCTCAGGCATCAACATATAATTTTCAAAGATTGCTTTTCCTTCTTCCAACAATCTCTGTGTATGATAGAGGAAGTGGATTGATGTTGGCACCACAGTGCTGCCCATCTGGGGAAACTCTTATTGGTGGTGGTTATTGCACACGAAAGATGGGAAATAGGGGAAAGGACAAAACACAGGAAATCCAGGAAGCCATTAAATTTTCTCACATTTTACCATAGTAAACATAATCCTAAAAAGTCTGCACCCCTACTTTATCTATACATACAGTATAACAGTGCATATTGTTCCTGGAGTCCTACTTGTTCAGAAATGCTCAACCAGGAGAGCCTGAAGCCTTATTCCTTACCATTAGTATCCAGGGTGTGGGGGAGGAAGTGATCAGGGTGCTCATGATGTGCTCATTTGTCTCTACTTTTCCCTTCAGGTGTTTACAGGTACTTGCATGTACAGTAATGATCATTGAATTAGTTTATTTTGTTTTATTGATTCATAGTTATATTAATTTATTAATACATTTTGTAAGTATTGGTAGCTCTGTCATGTCATTTATTCGAGCCTTTCTGTAACATAAAGCCATGATGTGATTTACTGTAAGATAAACACTAAACTAAACTAAACACTAAACTAAGCCAGGTGACAGGAGATAGGGCAAGGGGAAATCATAGAATCATATAATTGTAGGGGTTGGAAGGGACCTCGAGAGATCATCGGGTCCAAGCCCCTGCCAAAGCAGGCTCCCTAGCTCATATTGCACAGATAGGCATCCAGACGGGTCTTGAATATCTCCAGAGAAGGAGACTCCACCACCTCCCTGGGCAGCCTGTCCCAGGGCTCTGTCCCCCTCACTCGGAAAAAGTTTTTCCACATGTTGGTGCGGAACTTCCTATGCTCCAACTTGAGGCCATTGCCCCTTGTCCTGTCCCCACAGACCACTGAAAAGGGGCTGGCCAATTCCCCCTGCATCCCATGCTTAAGATAATTATAAACATTAATTAGGTCCCCCCTTAGTCTTCTATTCTCAAGACTGAACAGTCCCAGCTCACTCAGCCTTTCCTCATAGGGGAAATGCTCCAGGCCCTTCATCATCTTGGTAGCCAAATGGCACAAAGCTGTGCCAGGGCAGGGTCAGATTAGATGTTAAGAAAAAGTTCTTCACTGAAAGAGTTGTCAGGATGTGGAACAGGCTGCCCAGGGAGGGGGTTGGGTCACCAACCCTGGATGTGTTTAACAGATGGGTAGATGAGGTACTTAGGGATGTGGTTTAGCATAGGACAGGAACGGTTGGACTCGATGATCTTAAAGGTCTTTTCCAACCTTGTGATTCTGTGACCTTTAATAAAGGAGTAGGACTCTTCCCTTCTGTTTGCTGAAGGGTACTTTTAACACTAAAATCTCCACCACCCTGACAAAGCCGTTGAAAAAATGGTAGCTGGGAACACATGCACCAATAAATTATCTGATGGCAGATAAATAACTTATAATAATGGCTCTCCTATTTCAAGTTCGTCTCTTGACAGTTTTGCAATAGTAAAAGCAGCTTTTCCCTTTTTCCTTCCTTTTGTGATTCTTTATTTTTCTTTGATGTGCAAGAACTTTCTTAGAAGTTTTTTTAGAAGCATCATTAACAATTATCTTTTTTGTTTGATACAGTATCATTATTGTCCTGTACCAAATCACCAGCCTTTAAAGAAATTGCACCATAAGTTAGTCTGATGTCCAGGAATATAAACACAAAAGAACTGAATGAGGGAAAAACATGTCATCATCCTGAAAGACAATCACCCACTGTGTTGAATGTGAGTGTAATATTGAGGGCAGCTAGATCTGCACATGTCATAGTCCTCTCACCTTGTTGACAACTTTCTACCCTGGCAGGCTCATGGGCGAGATATATGCATTTCTGTGTGCTCCTGATAGATATCTCAGCAAGGGGCTTTTACTTTTGCTGCTGCTGCTGTGCAACTGCTGCTTTCTTTAACAGCAAAATTTCTTCCTGTGCAACTCTACCTTTAAATCTTGGTGGGATGACTTTAAGGACATTTACCCATTGGTAAAACAGCAACACCATCTGTTTCTATTAATCAAATCATCTAATCATAATAAAATTGAAAAGTACAGTGTCCATGCAAGGGGAAAAAAATCAAGTGTGTGTAGTAATCTGATAAGGATATCCATGTCCTACTTAATCTGTTCGGGCGGTTTTGTAATCATTTCTGGAATGCTATTCACTTGTACTTTTTTTTATTATGTGTGAATTATGTGAAGAATTTCTTCCTAATATGTAAGCTAAACCTACTCTATCTCAGCTTAATGCCATTGCCCATTGTCCTGTCACTATTACTCCCTGGTGGACAGTCGCTCTCTGACTTTTCTGTAGGATCCCTTTAAGTATTGGTATGCCACAATTAGTTCACTCTGGAGCCTTCTCCAGTCTGAACAAGCCCAATTCTCTCAGTCTGTCTTCATAGGAGAGGTGTTCCAGCCCCTTGATCATATTCTTGGCCGCCTTCTTGACTCACTCCAACAGCTCCACATCTTTCCTGTACTGAGAACCCCGGAGCTGGATGCAGTATTACAGGTGGGGTCTCATGAGAATCAGTAGCCCAGGACACAGTTGGCCTTCTGAGATACTAGCACACATTGCCGTCTCATGTTGAGCTTGTCATCGATCAGCACCTCCAAGTCCTTCTTCTCAGGGCTGCTCTCAATCCATTCTTCACCCAGCCTGTAGCTGTGCTTGGGATTGTGCCAACCCACATGCCCAACCTTGCACCTGGCCTTGTTGAACTTCATGCAGTTCACATGGCCCATCTCTCCATCCTGTCCAGGTCCCTCTGGATGCCATCCCTTCCCTCCAGTGTGTCAACCTCACCACACAACTTGGTGTTGTCAGCAAACTTGCTGAGGGTGCACTCGATCCCAGTGTCCATGTCATCAACAAAGATACTGAACAGTGCCAGTCTCAGCACTGAGCCCTGAGGAACACCACTTGTCACAGATCTGTGTTGACATTGAGCCGTTGACCGCAACTCTTTGGATGCAACCACCTAGCCAGTTCCTTATCCACTGAGTGGTCCACCTGTTGAATCCATGTCTTTCCAATTTAGAGACAAGGACAGTGTTGAAGGCCTTGCACAAGTCCAGGAAAATTATGTCTGTCATCCTTCCTTTGTCCACCATCTCTGTTACTCCAATTGTCAGGCACAATTTGCCCTTAGTGAAGCCATGCTGGCTGTCCCAAATCACTTCCTTATTCTCCCTGTGCCTGAGCATAGTCTCCAGGAGGATCTGCTCTATGTTCTTACCAGGCACAGAGGTGAGACTGACCAGTCGGCAGTTTCCTGGGTCTTCCTTTTTCCCCTTTCTGAAAATGGGGGTTATATTTCCCCTTTTCCAGTCAGTGGGAATTTCACCAGACTGCCAAGACCTTTCAAATATGATGGAGAATTGTTTGGCCACTTCATTCACCAGTTCCTTCAGGACACATGGGTGTACCTCATCAGGTCCAATGGACTTGTGGACCTTCAGGTTCCTGAAATTAAGACAATAGAAGAATGAAAGTCTAAGGATGGACAGACATGACTATGAAAGTAGGTGTCTCCCTCTCAGTTGTTTTCTCCCTCATCTTCACCCCCCTACTGAGTTCAGAGGATGTCACAGGTCTAATATTCCAAATACATCTATATCATCTTCTCATCAACACCTTGTAGGTGTTGTTATTCTACTGTGGGTACAGAATTTAAATTTCACACACTACTGGTTCTTTTTATATTCATGCAATTTCTTACTCTACTTTCACTGGTCTGTAGATATTAGTTTGGCACTTGCTTTGCCACCTTGTCTGTCTGAAGCTTTGTTATCTCTACATTGTTGTCTTGACAATACACACTTTGAGTACATCTTTTGTATAGTGCTCCTAAAAGCCTTTGGCACAAAACGGTAAGCTGAAATGCTTAATGGAATGAAAAGCAACCCTGTTGAATTAAAAAGCCTTTCTGTGGAAAAGTTGAGAAGGGTTATGTAATGTGAAGTTTTTACTTCTATCTCCTTTAATAACTTCAAGTTATAAAATCTATCTCTGTTGCAAATCTTCTTAGAGAGGATAACCATTTATAAAGTAATACTATGAATTTTATAGCGCTGCTGGATTTGATCTACAAAACTATTCCTCTGAAAAATGACAAAGACATTATTTGCAAGGAAATAGTTTCTTTCTAGGTTGTTTATGAGACAACTCATAAAGCTGGGATACTGACAGCACAGCTCTAATTCTCTTAAATCTATTGAAAAACCCCACCACACTACAGAAAACCTATCACTTCCTGCATTCATAAAAACCTATCACGTTTTATGAGGATGGATAAAACTGCTTAAAATCTTGCCAAAGATTAAGATGAATGTTTCAAAGAAAAGGTTAAATCTCTCATAAATTTGAAAAATCTTCTGCAGCTTTTTTTTTTTTTTCACAAAACAACACATAAATGGTTCCAACTTTTTGCCCAGTAAATAGTCACAGTGGAAGATGGGGAATGTTTGCCTGTGCTGAGCCTCCCAAGTGTGGTTAGAAACATTAATACCCATGTTCATCGCTAATTGGATCTAAGCTTGAAGGTAAATATTCCAAGTGTTTTATTTGAGCCAAAAATCAGTGCTCACCCTCTCATGAATGTATATTCTACTCATTTGTGCTGAGTAAATTAGTGCATTTGAAATCTGAAGCATGTTTAATAGTCCCTTCATTTTCATTCCAGACACTGGATATTATTTCTGCCACTGGTGAAGCTGCTATTTATTGACATTGCAGCTGTGCTAATAAGACACAGTCAAGAGTCCCGGCTTCAATGGAAAGTGTCTTGTGCAGAAAGTGTTACCGTCTGCAGTCTTGACTTCCATGCTGTGTGGGGAGACCTGAACATAGAGAACAGGGAATGTGTTGGGGACCAAGTGACTGCAGCCAGCTTCTTGCATGCTCTGCAGTACAATGTTTAAACCAGGCAGCGAAGATCAAAATAGAACAGAAACACACAGATAAAGGTCACCTACATCAGTTACACTGTGACTAACATATAATAGTTAGGGCTAACTTTGAATAAACTCATGAAGTTTTAAAATTAGATTAATTAAGCTCATTTTTTATCCTTCAGTTAATTGACCTTTAGTATTTAGAGGTGCTCTCTGCAGTCATTAACATCAATGCTTTTTTAGAGGGGAAAAAACCCCAATACAACGTTCTTCTACAGTTCTCTAGCTGTAAGACCCAGGGCTTTCCAAAAAACTGAAATATCATGTTCATGATAAAACAACAGAAATCTGAAATTCTCCAATGACATATGTACATTTTTAGTGGAGTTGAGTGAAACTCTGTAAATATTGGTTCTTCCAAGAAAATCCATTGTGAAACTGGGGAGACAGGAATTACCTTGAGAGACTCGTGACTGTTTAACTTGGATTTTCAGTCTATTCTGGTTTCTTGTGGTCAGAGTGTTGCCAGCAGAAAGGTTAACAGAAGGGAATTAAAATTCTGTGTGCAGGTCAGAGTCACACAAGTTTGTACTACTCCAGCCATCAGCAACTGAGAAACAGAAGCAACACATGGAGCTGCATGATGCTCTGCCCAGGATCATTAGTCATGTCTACAGAGAGGATTTATTGTTTCAGATGCAATGCCATACTGTCTCAGCTTCTGAGCTCTGAGCTGATATTTCTGCTTGAACAGTGTCAGCCCATTCAAAATTTGATTCTGGCTCTTTGTGCCATGGTCTATTTGGCAGTATAAGCATGGTCTGCAACACAGTCCTTTACTACACACTGTAAGAGGTCCTGCCTTCAAGGTCACCTACTTTCAGGTGACAGTATCACAGAATCATAGAATCACAGACAAGTTTGTGTTGGAAGGGACCTCAAAGCCCATCTAGTCCCAACCCCCTGCCATAGGCAGGGACAGTATCCACTAGCCCAGGGTGCTCAATACCCCATCCAACCTGGCCTTGAACACTGGCAGGGAGGGGACATCCACAGCTCCTTGGGAAATCTGTGCCAGGGCCTCACCACCCTCACAATAAAGATTTGTTTTCATAATATCTAATATAAATCTACGCTTTTAGTTTAAAACCATTATCCCTTGTCCTGTCACTACAGTCCCTGAAAAAGTAATACCATCCCAGGGTCAGTAAAATACTGAACCCAAGATTTTCTCCCCAGAGGTCAGTGAGGCTTAGCATGCCGACACACATCTGTGATTTTTAATCCTTTGTCAATTACCTTAAGTGAAAAATGAAGATTATATCATCTTAGTAGAAGGTGTCAGTGACAAGCAAATATAAGGAAAACACAGGATTCTTCTGCTAGAAGTATTACAGATGTTTTATGAACCTCACTCAGAATCACAAGTATGGTTGTGTTCTCCTAATCTGTGAATTTTATTTTTAAGAAAGTTCTTTTCTTATTCTGTTGATGGTTAATGTTGTCTCTCTTTCATTTATCCCTGCAGTGATGGCTGGGCAGACAGGTACGATGTGACAGACGGGTATCAGCGTGAAGCTGTCGGTGGAATAACGATCAAGCTCCAGTCTCCTGATGTGAAATGGTTTGATGATTACTACCTAGAGCTTCGGCCAGAAACCAATCACCGAAATCCATGGTTTCAGGAATTTTGGCAACACAGATTCCAGTGCAGGCTGGAAGGGTTTCCTCAAGAGAACCCCAAATACAACAAAACTTGCACAAGTAAGTGAATTTATTCTGCTGTATAAACCAGTGTGACAAAGTCCAGTGAAAACAGTTGGATTGATGCAGCCCAATCTGGTGGAATAGCGAGTGGGGTTGGAAGGAAAAAGGCTGAAACTGCAACTCTTGTTCTTTCCAAAATTACATCAACCACAATTTAAAAAGTTTTAAGATCTCTTAAGAAACAAACAGAACTAACTCAGTACTTAACTTTACCTTGTATTTTTTAAATTTTATGTTCCTCTACTTCCATAGGAATCTAAGCACTTTCAAAATGTTGCAACCCAAATTTCAATGCTGCTTTTCTGAAACAGAACTGATACTATTGATTTACGTCAGAAGAGTATTGAGAGACTTAATATACTAAAAGTTATGTGAAGTCCATATGGTAATGTTGATTATTTTTGTATTTCAGATAGAAGACTAGCTGGTTTGAAAGATTTAATTAGGTTTTCATTCAGCCATGAGTCATTTAAGGAAAATAATTTTGATCTTTTTTCATTAAAATGTACTGATTTTAGCACAAACTGCCACAACATTTTGTCAGTTTTATAAAACAGTGGCAAAACCTTTGTTTTCCTAGAAAGATGTGGTGTGTTTTTCTCTGCTGGATTTTGTTTGGTTGGTTGTGGGTTTTTTAATTACTTCTGTTAATTACTGTTCATATTATGAGATGCTAAGCAGTACTAAGACAATGGGTACCCTGCCAGTGCTGGGGCATAAAGTGGTGCTGTGTTGGGCATTAGCTCAACCACAGCTCTAAACCCCAAGGGATCTTTCCTTATAAAAATGTCGATATCTTCCACACACCCATGAAACCAATTGACGGCTTTAAAGATCAAAGTCTTGGAATTCTACAACACAAGAGATCCAAGTTCCACTTCAGGTTCTTAAGTCATTTTTTGATCTTTACAAGGTCACAAAGGCTGTGGCTGAACTTCTAATTTTAACTAGGAATCCCAAAATCTCCGTGTACACCTTCAACATTTGATTGACTTTTCTCCTTTATTTTTCTTCTGCTACCCTTCTAACATATCCTGACACAGGTTTTATTTGTGCTATAGACAGGTACTGCATGTTTAGCACTTAACTTCATTGATTTCCCCATGATAATGTAGATCTCTTTCCTGAGATGTCAGTACTTTGGGCATGTCTGGATACAGACTAATAAAGACCTGATTTCTATCACTGCACTGTGTTAGCGATGACATTTCAACTTGAATTTTCTGGGTTTCTTTTTTTTTTACTTACTTTTTTTACCAACACTGGGAGAATCTAATTTCTTATTTATGTGAAAGATTTGGAACTCTGAATTGTAGGCACCTATAGAGTCTTTTATAGTGTCTATATATAATGTCTGAATACAATTCACCACCGCAAAAAAAATTGCCTTGGGGGTGCAGAGAGATGTTATTTTAGACATGAAATCACCCAGTCATGGATATGGGACAACTTAATCATAAGTGAATGCCACTCCTTGCAGGTTTCCCACCAGGAGATCTTGAATGAGCCACAGCTCATATAGCTTCCTAAAACCTAGGAATGTCAAACACACAAAGGAATGTGGAAGAATCACAATCTGCTGATTCGCAAATCTGTGACAGAGAAAAGGACTAATTTCCCAAATAGATTGTTCTAATTATTTTTCCTTTGGCTTTATTGTCGTGTTCAGTGCTGGGCCACAATGGCTATAGTAAAAGAACAAAAACAAAATCATAATAGCCTTAATTCTTTCTTGTTGCTGCAGGGCAGAAAATGTTAATTCAGTTGTGGATTTTCCCAGATCAACACCACTATATGCAGATTTAATATGCCCATTTAATCAGAGTTTTCACACAGTACGTTGTTATTCATCATGTTACTCAGTTTTACAGCTTTGATTTTGATCTAGACCATCTGTCAAAATTAATATAAAGGAAATGTAAAGTTGGCCAGAAATATGACATGCAGATTTTTTTCATGGCATTTATTTGGGTTATAAGTACCAAGACACCTATGCTATTCTTCCCAGAATAGCCTGTCTTTCTTTAACCCCAGCTGGCAACTAAGCACCACCCAGTCACTCGCCCACTTTCCCCCAGCCGGATGGGGAACTCACCATCCGGAATTGGATGAGAGAAAGTGAGAAAACACAGGGGTTGAGATAAAAACAGTTTAATAGGTAAAGCAAAAGCCACACACGCAAGCAAAGCAAAACAAGGAATTCATTCCCCACTCCCCATGGGCAGGCAGCTGTTCAGCCATCTCCAGGAGAGCAGGGCTCCATCACGCCTAACTGTGACTTGGGAAGACAAACACCGTCACTCTAAATGCCCTCCCCTTCCTCCTTCTTCCCCCAGCTGTATACCAAGCATCATGTCATATGGCATGGGATATTCATTTGGTCAGTTGGGGTCAGCTGTCCCAGCCATGTCCCCTCCCAAATCCTTGTGCTACTCTCTGGTTTGGTGGTGAGAAAAGCAGAAAAGGCCTTGGCTGTCTGTGAGCCCTGCTCAGCAGGATCAAATGTATTTCTATATAATCAACAGCATTTTCATCACAAATCCAAGACACAGGCCCGTACTAGATACTATGAAGAAAATTAATTCTATCCCAGCCAAAACCAGCACAGAGCCCCAAAACTAGGCAAGAATGTATGATAAATTGAAGAAATATTGTGATGTTAGACACCAATCTATTCTCTGAAAACTGCAGAAGTGAGAGATTTTGATGTTGAGAGTTTAAGCTTAAAAATCAACCTGGATTTTTGAGACTGTCATGGTAGTTTTTGTTTCTTCCTCATTTCCTATCTTCCATGCAACTTGAAAATCATAACATTTTATGAATTCCTAAATTCATATTTAGTTCCCTAACATCAAGAACTAGGACTTTAAGTCTTAAATTCCCTCAGTTCAGACTTCCCGATGGTAAAGGTGATACCTGCCCTTGATGGTCACAAGCATTTCATAGACTGTCCTGACAATTTCTGCAGATCATGAATATATTAGTGCTGCACCAGATTTAACCAGATAAGAAAACAGGCTTGTGCCCTTTAGTTTATCTAACTGAATACATTCTCTTCTTCAGCAACTGCATGCCAAAAAAAAAAAAAATTAAAAATGCTAGAGGTGTTTCTGAGGATTCCAAATAGAAAGATTGAGTTTAATGAGAAATGCCAGGGAGAACTAAAAATCTATTTCTGCAGCAAAAGGCAAGCCATTCTCTACTTCTTGGGCTAATTACTATAAGGTAAACATAAAGCTGAATGGTGCTGATAGATGACAGGTTATTAATAAATTAAGGTGTCTATATAGAAAGCAATAACCATTAATTTAGTAGGGAAAAATGAATTATTCTCCACAATCTGGTTTGACTATCGTGAAAAAAACCCCAATTGTTAACAGTATAAACAACTTGTTTAAACAGCAAGAAAATAAGTACAAGGAGACATGGCTGAAATCTGAATAGATAATTTACTTCACCTCTGCTCCAGGCATGAACTAAGCTGTTTAAAGCTTTGTATTTACTTTGCTGATACCTGCCTAGTAAAATGGCAGACCACGTTTACCTCTGTGACAGAAAATACATGAGGTAATACATGAAGTCATAAGTCAGTGAAGCCAGCTCCAGTGACTTGTGAAGATATTTTCCATTTTTTAGTACAAGCTATTCATAGACATGTGTCAAACAGGTGCTACTATGAAATGAAGACACAATTTAGTAAGATATGCATAATAAAACTGTACAATCAGTCAAAGTAAGGGAATCCAAAAAGCAATCCAAAATAATTTTTTCTCCATTGATTTCTATCTTGCACTAAAACATCTCCATCCCTTCACATGCACTTAGTTCACACTGAGGCTAAAATTCTAGCATCAAACTGAAGCCTCAAAAAGCCAGAATCAAAACTCAATAGCCTTGGTGACTATTAAGCAGGTATTCTTAATAGTCACACTTTTGATTTAAATGGTGCACACTTAATTATGTGTGTGCCATATAAAGCAAAATGTCTCGTATTTATACGGATTAAATATATATATTCATTATGAATCCTAACAAAAGACAGGGTATACAAACTATTTCCAGGAAGTCATTTACATTAACTCCTTCCAGATAGAGCATGCTCAGTGACACTCAGAGGGTCTTCTGGTGGTCTTCAGGGATGAAGGCTGAATGTCTTCCTCTCCCTCAGTACCTGCTCTTTATAGTTTTCTCCATAGTCTCAAAAACACATTCCTGCACAAACTAGTCAGGAACCCCTTTTAGCTGAAAACAAGATATACTCTGTACCTTAATTAGTTCTTGGTGTCATTATTTATTACTCCCTATCTTCACTTTTTTTATCTTCAAGGCTGTTCTACTATTATGGTTAAATTTTGTAGCTGCTCTCACAAAACAGCTCAAATGGCTACAGCCATACTCTACTAAAATTCAAAGCATGCAAATACTTTCTATTCTCAAACATGTAAATTCTCCCTATATTAAAGCTATATTAATTAATTTTCTCTTAAGCTACATCACTGAATCAAAGTCCACTTCTCATTTGCAGATTTGAACATACTTAATCCAAATGGGTGTCACTGCTGTCACTAACCACATTGATTTTCTGCCCAGCTCGAGTATGACAGAAAGTGAGAAGTTTGCAGACTTACTGACTTGATTTTCAGTGTAATCAGTTCTATGCCACAGGAGAGCTGCTACAAGCCACCTCTGAACACCAAGATTCAGAGCAAAGAATTTGAAATGCATCTTTCGAAGGAGACATGTAATGGCCTCCAAACACTAGGGATTTTATAAGAATTGGATTTGGCTTCCCCTCTGGCACCAGTCTGGTATTTTTTTATTATCTAAGGCCACAATTCAGTAAAGTTCATAAATAGATGTGCAGGTTGATCCAGGCAAGTAACTCCACTCAGCTGCCATCTTCAGGTCATAAAAAGCTAATCCAATTCTTTGCTATTGATTGCCTTTGGACTTTTGAAGACTAGGTGTGTATGTACTTGCTTTCTTACAGACAGACAAATGTCCCGAACTCAAATTCCTAGTTCTTTTTCCTCCTAGTGAGGGTGTTGTACAGATGCATTTTAACACAGACCAGAAAGAAAACCCAACACAAGCAAAGCATGTTGTGAAACTGCCTCAACTGACATTAGCAGGACAAGTCAAGTCTCCAGTGTCATCAGGGGCACAAGTATATTTATTGCATGCACCAGTCTGCTCAATGAACCCTTTTGCCTCTGCTGCTAAGTGACTTCATTTTTCCCATGCTGTATATAAGCCAAAGGCATGGATGGAACAGCATTTCTAAGGTGTTACTTAAATACAGAGCAAAACCCACACATTCCAAAAAACACATTCCAAATGCCTGTGATCTAAGTGTAAGACAAGAAAGAGCAAATAAATAGAGGCTGGTGCTGATGAAGCAGTGTGACATCTTAGCCTGACTGGGAGAGGTTACAGACTTCAGAGAAAAATTATAGTTGTATGTAAAGGCACAATAGCAACAAGAATCTGAAGGTGATGGAAGGATGATGGGTACTTCTCCAAGCACTTAAGAATGGGATTAAGAGTCAGAGTTTCTTTGCAGAAAGTGAAGTTAAGGAGATTTGCAATAAGTATGAGAAAAGTTTTGCTGTTAAAGGGGCAGAAATGCAAAAAATTACCTACCTGGATTGAATCTCAACCAGCTCCAACTACTTCTAATGAGGTCAAAAGGACCCACAGAAATTCCCTGAGTTTCAGCTGAACAGAAATTTGGTTTAACAAATGGTCCTTCTGCTTTTCCAGTTAGTACTGAGGAGTAAAACATGACTGCACTGCAACATGCTAGTAATCAGTTTGGATAAATCAAATCCCAGATGCCAAACTTGGTTCAATCAGAACCCAGATGATAAAAAAGTAAGTGCTGGGAGGATGGAAGCATATTTCCTATATTTCAAAGACTGTGTAATATTTAAACCCCAGATTCCCCAAACACATAACATTGCCACACTTCTAGACTGCAAATGAAAACAAACCAAAACAAATTAAGTTAAAATTAACCTGTATTTTTTTAAACAGTGAATTAATAGACATTTTAATACTGAATACATCCTGCCAGTCACACAGTTTGATACTTCATAAAGTATGCCTCATATTTGAGCACTGGCAAGTGGAAGGATGGTCCTGGAGCTCACAGTTTATCGCTGCTTTTAGAGTAATGCTGGGTTATGTCCAGAAATTTCCAAAACCAGGTCAGCTGTAAGGCATAGATCCATATCTGAATTTTCTAGAAGCCTGATAAAATCTGAGCTAGGAGGCTAAATTGACATGTCATTATTTTTGACTCACTGAGAGAAAGAAGCAGTGTGGCACTGAGAATTGCTACATGCACTGCTATACCTATTTGAAAGACTTTTTGATATGCATTTGTCCTGATTTAAACACACTTGTAATTCAAACCCTTGAAGAACTTCAATCTTCTCACTGCGATTATAGAATTCATCAAACTCCTCCAAAATCTGACTACAAAGCTACACCTATTTTCTCTCACTTTATGTTCCCTGCCTTCCTCCTTCCATATTTTAGATGTATATTATGATTTATCATGCTACTGTGGTTTTATTCTTCATATTATAATTCCTTTTCTCGCTGCCTTTCTGAAACTTGAAAACTCTCTGAAAGAGGATAATACCATTGTGCTGATAGACCATGTCTCTCCAGCCTTAAAAATAAAACTAAATTATAACTAAATGCATTTTTTTTTATTAGATGGATGAATTGGAGTAGCTCATGTCATTCTTTTCTCTTAGGAGTTTGACTTCCTATATAAATTCAATTACTTCATATAAGTACATTTGCAAGCATAAAAAGTTTTATGCCAGTATTTACTGTGCTTTTGCATCTATAGCAGTTTGTTTCACTGTAATTGATAACCAAAGAAATTGAATTCTCTAAAGGAGAAAGGATTATAATGTTGTTAAGAAAACGGTGGGGAAAAGTGGGTATCTATTTACTCACTTTCTCCTAGGACTTACTGCCATTGTTACACTTTTTGCTGAAGTTGACAACAGAAGCCAGACCACCACTGGTACATAGGTATCCAAGGATGCAGAACAACCTCTAAGAGAGATTCCTGAGAGCTTAGAATATGCCTTGCTAGTGGAGGCTTAAATAGCTGTAAAGCAGTATAGTCAGCTAAATACTTGAAAAAAATTGATGAAAATCCTCTCTGCATTTTGGGACACTGAATTTGGTCTCTTAGTCATTGTAAAATTTCATGGTTCAGGGATAATCGTCACATAAAGGGTAAGGGTGCTAGTATTAGCTTTCAGCTGTGAAGAGTGAAAGTTAGAATTGGTCCAAAGCGTTTGGCAAGGGGATTGCACTGGAAGATACTTGCTTGTCAAATCTGAGAAATGTTCCATAGCAGCATCTTGATTCAATGACACACACTTTGAGAGAAAAGCATAGAAATGACTCACTTTTTGTTTTCTCATTTCAACAGCACTGAAATGTTTTATTTCAAGTTTATAATTTGCTCTTACATTGTTTCAGTGTTGTGCTGTGTTTTTTGCCTCAGCATCAAAATGTCATTTTTCCAGTGTTGCCACATCTTTCTTTTCCTCTGAATTTCCTTTTCAGAAAAGATAAAATCCAATCCTGAGTTTTTGTATTAATTTTGAATGGAAAAGGACAATTGAACGACATGAAATTTCCCGTACAGCAGAAAATCTTTGTTCGCCAGGCCCAAAGTCTGTAAAAAATTAAATTAGGAGGGGAAATAAATAAATAAGCCATTACATTTGATTTTCAGCAGAAAAATACACCTGGAAACTTACAAATAACAGAGAACTGAAAGTTCTTTTTTCACGTTCCTATAACAGAAAGCTCTGATGACAGATTTCAGAAAAGCTTCCAAAATAAGTCTTTTTCTGCATGTTTAAACAATATTAACCTAATTAGGTATGAACACAATGATTTACCTTGCTTCACATATAGAGCCCTTCTACATTTTATAAGACCTCACTCATTTCTTAACCAGAGAGACGCACGTGTTCCTGGGATGTCTGACAAGGGGCCATGCCATCCAGGACACGCAGATCCAGGGAAGGTTATTGATGTATTCCCAGGGAGCACAACTTTGACAGTGTGGACTGGTGACAGACATAAGGATTCCCTCACCACCAGCTGCAGCAGACAGGACCTGCTATGTTGTGGTTAGAAAGGACAGCCTTTTCCCAGGACCTTTTTAGGTATTCACTAAGACAGAGTATTCACTAAGGCGGTATTCACTAAGGTGGGGGAAACCCCAAACAGCCAAAGCCACTGTTTGCTGGTGGGGTTGAACTTCAACTACTGCTAGCAGAAAGTGAGTGTGGGACATTTGCTAGCAAAACCAGAACTCAGTTCTGTAAGCATCTCTCAAAACAAAATTTAACACAAGGGATTGATGGAGATTTTGATGTCATATGTATGGAAACTAATTTGTGAAATAGTCATGGGGACACTTTATGGGGCAGCTGGAGATTGTAGACCAAAGTTCTGTTTTCCTCTGTGATATCCTCTAGGATTTTCTTGTAGGCAATCATTTGATCGTTGAGACATTTTAAAATAAAAAAGTGAAGCACTGCCCATTTCCCTTTGTTTCTGTGTAACACTCATTGCATAGCAAACAACCTGCTCTACACTTTGAAAAAAAAAATATTCTCCCATATTGTCTCATATTTCGCTCTCTTGTTTCTCTTTAAAGAGATGGAGTAAGAGGGGTGCTGTCTGGAATCTAAAGTATTTTCACTTTGTGTTTTACCCTCTCTCTGTTCTTCATAACTCAAAGTATTCGCAACTTTGGAAGAGTAGAAAGCAAAAAAAAAGCCTATTCCACAATGGCAATTTTGCACTCTGGCACATCCCTGCTTGATGAGGCTTTGTAATGTCACCAGCTGGCAAACAGGAAAAAAACAAATTGTATTTCATCTTCCTTGAGGGTAAGGAGCATGGGGAAAAAAAAAAACCCAGGGATGGCAGGTTTTACATCACAAATCTGTACAGTAATGAATTTCTTTGAAGAATGCTTTCTGTTTATTGACATATTAAGTACGGGGAGAAGGGGCCGGGGAGGGAACAGTGACATTCCAGAATTCCCCGCAAGTCTGGGGCCCGTTTTGTTTCCCTGTGTTTGGCCAGGGGATGGAGGGAGGGAGGTCTGGGGAGGGGTCCCCAGCGATGCCCCCCAGCCCCGCTCCCCGCCGCGGGTGCTGGCCGGCCTGCCGGTGCCGTGCCCACGAGGTGGAGCCACAGCCCGGCGCAGCGCCGGGCGCGGAGCCGGGACAGGCGGAGCCGGGGGCTGCGGTGGGAGCGCTGGAGCTCGGCACCGCGGGTGCCGCGGGCTGGCTCCCGGCGCTCCGGGACTAACGCGCTCCCTTAAGTGCTTTCTTGGACCGGTACCCGTAAGTGCATTAATTGTTTTTAAATAGATCCAAGAAGTGAACCGTTGCCAGTTGGAATCACTTTCTTGACGAAAGAAGGTTTCTTTTCCACCGTCTACATACCAATGCTTTGGGGAAGTGACAGCGGAAAAGAGCAGCTTTGGGCGAGGAGTGTAGCGCTGGGCAGTCACTGCGCAGGTTCAAGGCTGCCTTCAGAGCCAGCCCTGCCCAGCGCCCCACATAAGCTCCCCCTGCATGGTGACGGGCTGCTTCGGGTCCAGCCCGCAGCTGTGCTGTGCAGATACATGCCAGAGCTTGCCTTTGCATGGCCTCAAGCCTTGTTTCATGGGGTGCTGTTGAGTAGCCCTGTGTGTGGTGGTCCTGCACTGCCCCCAGTAATCTTCTGCTGTGAGACTGCTGGAGCATCCCAATCCAGGACACTCTCAGCAGCGTGTGCATGTCAGGATCCCCTGAGTTTTTATGAGGCTGGTGAGGGGACTGGAGAATACATGTTATGAGGAGCAGCTGAGAAACCTGGGGGTGTTTAGTCTGGAAAAAAGGAGGTTGAGGGAGACCTTATTACTTTCTACAGCTAACTGACAGGTTGTGGAGTGGTGTGGGTCGACCTTTTCTCCTTAGTGACAAGCCACAGAAAAAGAGGAAATGGTGTCAAGTTACACCAGGGAATGTTTAGATTGGATATTAGGGAAAACTTCTTCCCAGAGAGGGTTGTCAGGCATTGGAACCCGCTGCCCAGGGACGTGGTGGAGTCTCCATCCCTAGAGGTATTTAAAAGACAGTTAGATGTGGTGCTGAGGGACATGGTTTAGTGGTGGTTGGCAGGTCAGGGTGATGGTTGGACTTGATGATCTAGAGGGTCCCTTCCAACCAAGATAATTCTATGATTCTATACTATTGTCAGACCTGTTCTTCACTTTTGGTATAGTCACGGCTATATTAAACCTGGGAACATACAGTTAAATCCGGACAGAAAAATCATGGATATTAACCTCCTACTCCATTGGCAGCAAATTGGAAAGCTAATATTTAATGCATTTATGTATTGCAAACTCTCACCTGACTCCTGTATATATAGATTCCTAAATGATCTATAGGATATTTACATGTTTATATTTCCCATGAAATCCAGGATAACTTTACTTTCATTTCAGAGATAACAATATAGCACCTAAAACCTCTAGCCAGTATCAAGCCCCTTGCATTGCACAGAGTAAGGCCAGGAAGGTAATGAGAATTAGTCCTCTTGCTGAGGCCTAATTTAGTGTAAAGAAAGACGGCAGATAAAAAGCAGTGGAAAGGAAATTATTAGATGGAAACTTGAAAGATGGATGATCTGATTTGCCAAAGGAGGGACAGGATTAGTCTATGTAATATTTTGTAGACAGAAATGGCAATGTGACTTCAATTCTGGAACTGCCTCATGATCTCACAGCTTGGAAAACAATAGGATAAGCCATTATTTACTTACCATAATTACTTGGACAAAAAAAAGAATAGGGAATAAACAAAACAGAATTGAGGGAACTGCTCACATGCTCTCACTGCTGAGATTTCCTCATTTCTCAGAGAATTCCACAATGTCTTGTCATTTGTAATGGCAAGTTCTGTCCTCGCTCTCCCCATTAGGTATGATTTGACTCACCCTCTGTTCTTCTATTGCCTTGCATGTTTTAATTGCAGGACGCAGAAATTTTATTTCTGCAATAATTATTATAACACAGTGTTACTAGTTTTTTGGTTCTGAGGTACTGCAGTACAGATTACTTTCTATAAACATTCAGACATAAACACCAAATTCATAAATATAAATTCATATTCAGATTCATAAATAGGTTGATGTTATTCCAAACAACACAATGATTGCTCAGTCCTATCACAGAAAAGGTACTTAATCCTGTCAAAAGTGCAGTGAGCATCAACTTCAGACATAAGAAATACAGTTTTGTACCTGGCCCACACACATTGTCACCTCTGTGCTTCCAAATCCTGCTGTCTGTATCATACTGGTAGTGACACTGAGTCTGACTGCAAACTCTGTGGGCCAAGAGAGATTCAAAGCTTGGGGGAGGGTCACTTTAAACTGGCAGTAGCCTGGTCCTAAGGTCTGAACTCTGGTGCATTAGGTGCTTTCCTGGGGGACTTCACCCATTTAGTATCATCTGAGAGAAATTTGATACACTTGCTCCAAAATTGTGACATGCAGTTGAAACCAAAGCACAGTGAGTAGGAGCGATTTGGAGACTGACTTTGAAAGCCCACACCTGAGTTGAACTAAACCTTTCACGTGAACATGTTCTGATTATCCCTACACACCTACCACAAATGGCATCCCACTAGCTTTTCTTAGCCCACACACAGGAAAACAAAGCATTTTTATTTCCTTCTTTGCAGATTTTTCTCATACGGGAATGTACAGGATGGCAAATAACAGATCTTTTATACATATGGCTTTTTTACTCTACTGATCTAGTGAAGACATCCCTAATCACTGCTGGGGGATTGGACTAGGTGGCCTTTAAAGGTCCCTTCCAACCTTACACATACTATGATTCTATGAAAACTATTAGAGAGTGTCCAGACATGGGCAACGAGGATGGAGAAGGGTCTGGAGGGGAAGCCTTATGAGGAGAGGCTGAAGTCCCTTAGTTTGTTCAGCCTGGAGAAGAGGAGGCTGAGGGGAGACCTCATCACGGTCTGTGGCTTCCTGATGAGGGGGAGCGAAGGGGCAGGCACCGATCTCCTCTCTTTGGTGAACAGGGATAGAACCCAAGGGAACAGCATGAAACTGCCACAGGGAAGGTTTAGGTTGGATTTTAGGAAGAGGTTCTGTACTGAGAAGGGTGGTAGAGCACTGTAACAGGCTCCCCAGGGAAGTGGTCCCAGCACCGAGCTGGACTGAATTCCAGAAGCGTCTGGATGATGCCCTCAGTGCCATGCTCTGACCTGGCTGGCCCTGTGTGGAGCCAGGATTTGATGATCCTTAAGGGTCACTTTGAATTCTGGATATTCTATGATTCTATGAGTGCTATGGATATTATAAACAAGTGTGCAGGCTACAGTCTACAGATATTTATTCTCTGTCCAGTAATTCTGTAGGAACTCCTCAACTTCTCTTAGATTTTTTCATTATTATTGGTTAAAAGTGAAATCTATAAAGTTTGTAAACATAACTGGTAATGTAAACATTACTGGTATCATCATTGTTAAATTCATCCATTCCACGTCCCCATCTCAAGATGACCCTGTGTCAGGAAAGGCTCTTGACTGAAGACAGCACTCGTATGAATTTAAGAATGTGTGTTAGAGTTTCAGCAAGAGCAATAGGCTCTGACACTTAAATGAATGATATGTTTTAAGGCTACCTAAAATCATACTTGTTGCAGAGATAGATAAATATTTTTACTTTTTTCTGACTGTGAGACTACCTTTTAGCTGGTATATGCAGCCTTCCCTTAAAATCACTCACAGGGGCACTGAGGTACATAGGATTACTTACATGTTTCAAGCCCGATGTGCCTAAGTATTTTATGAAATGGACTGAAAATAACTTTAGACTTAATTATTTTTTAATATTGACCCTTTTAAACACCCTATTATGGTATATTAAGAGCAAAAACGTTCTATTCTCTCAGTTTTTGAGATGTTCGTCTTAACACAGAGTATACCAGAGAGGTATAAACCAACAGTCAGACTTGGCAGGTTGGATTTGGCCCTAGGTAGCAAAATGAGGCAGTTGACATCTCAGGGAAATGTTTTCTCCAACTGCAGGAAGTATATTAAAATTCTCACAGCAGCTAATCCCCTCCCAACTCCGTTGACAATTGCCAGCAGCTTCTCTGAAGAGCTAAGCAGCCTCATTACAAATCATCAGGTGAACTGAATGAGGTTCAATGTTTAAAGAAAGTCAGAATAATAATTCTATAAAATTGAAGCACAAAGCCCAGTGGAGAGTGTTCCTGTAAGAATTAAGTTATTAAATTTTTAAGCAATCATACGCAATAAATCAGCTGAAATATTGTTTTATAATAAATACCATTGCTGATGCAAATCTGATTCATTCTAATGGCTACTATAATTAACTGCACGGTTTGTGAGCTGTTAATTTTGAGGATGAATAATTGGTTAAACTAAGTTTTGTGTATTGCAATGTAATACGCTTGTTCAATTTTCCACTTAATTTCAATTAATATGGGTTTTACATGTACTCCACTGTTGCAGTTTTTATGCTTATTATTTTTAATTAGGAAAAAGCAATACCTTAGTACAACAGAACAAATGAGCAACTCTGTCTGTTGTTTCGAAGGTTTTATTTTCCACTACAGATATTTCATGCTTATATCATTTAACCATCAAAAATGTCAATCACTGCTCCTGAGGTTGACCAGAACTGAGAGTGGCACCTCTTGCACAAAACGCAAGGAAAAAGGGATCTCTCAGCCCCCTCGTTCACTTACTGACCTGTATACAATGATTTTTCTCTTGAACTCTGTCTTTCCTACCCTTTCTGATGTTTTAAGAGCTGAAGGTTCCTTGTAAGGAAGTGGGGTTGAAACAAGATGATCTCTAAGGGCCCATCCAACCCAAACCAGTCTGTAATTCGTTAATTCTATGATAACTCAGAAATGTTTTAGTGAGTAGAACTGGATGGTGATTGATCCCATCAAAAAATAGGTGGGGAACAAGAACTGAAAAGGTGAGCCTGTAGATGCACCTATTTTTTGATGGGATCAATCACCAGCTGAAGATTTTACTTGTTCGCAATGGAAGTGCCTCAACATCTGACTGTTTGTCTTCTAGATGGATATTGCTAAACTAGATGAGTGCCACCCTCAGAGTCATATATTAGTCTTCATTTCTTTCAAGAAAAACTTTGTACATCTGTCTTTTCATGGCATAAATTACTTCCCACATTGTGCTGCCCATGCAGCTCACACAGGCAGGTGTGAGCTCCACCTCTGATGCTTGCCCATGCCTCAACAGGACGTAGACTCTCTTAGAGAGGGTTATTTGCATTCCATTTGCTCTTGACTGCCCACACATGGAACTCCCCAGCTCCTAGGGACTTCTGCTTGACTGATAAAAGGAGAGCAAATGTTCTAGTAGAGCTCTGTTTGTTCTCTCTCCGGAGCCAAATCTTTCCAGGTGCCTGACAAATTCCCAGCACCACTGATGCAGTTGCCTTAGCTCTGATTATTCTCCCTTCCCCAGTATTAAAGATCTGGTGGCTGGAGTGCAGCTGTCAGATTTGAGGCAGAAAACCACCAGGCTACTCTTCTTTAGTTGGACTGGTGCTGCCAACACAGTGAATCTGTGTCATTAATAACAATGGGTTATTAAAAAAAAAAAGGACCTTTGGGGTGCTGCTCAATTAGTTTTTATTGTGTATTTCACAGCAGCTGAAATAGAAAATAGAAATCCAGACATATTTTAAAATGGCAAAGAAGGGTTAACCAACCCTGGCTAAGCAGACAAGAGTCAATGCCTAACCCACATCATCAAAACCTTCATAGGCATGGTAACACATTCATCCACACTGCATCATTATCCTCACTTCATAAATCAATAGGAGCAAAAGACAAAGAAGTAGGAGAGTTGCTAGCACAGGATCTTTTGGTACAGCAGAGGAGTTGTGCCTAGTTGTGTCTGTTTGCACAGGACTGGCTCCCACGAAGTCACTGCAGAATAGACCCCAGGCTAGCATTTATACCTCAACAAAATATTTCTGAGCATTTGGAGAGATTTCTGCAGGCAGGGGGAAGTTCCTGGATTCCCCAAAACATCATATTATAATGTACAAGATGCATGCTTTAAAAAAAAAGCACATGGCAGAGAAGTAGTCAAAAAACATATGTGAGATGTGGAGCTGCACAGAGAAGCATCAGCTGGATGATAAAATACTTAAGGGGAACATCTGTAATTCAGGGTTTGGGGTTTTTTTACATGGTCAGTGTGTGTACCAGTAAGAGCATCTCCCATGAGCTGTTTAAAAATACTTTTTCTGCCATTGAAAGCAATCCACCAACAGATGTCTGAGGAGCTGGTCTTATTTCAGTCCCGTGCACTAACCACCTGCTTTGTCGTGTTCCCCGGCAGGCCAGATGACACTGAGGACACAGCACGTTCAGGACTCCAAGATGGGCTTTGTCATCAATGCAATATACTCAATGGCATATGGCCTCCACAATATGCAGATGTCGCTGTGCCCGGGCTATGTGGGCCTCTGTGACGCCATGAAGCCCATAGATGGTCGGAAGCTTCTGGAATCCCTCATGAAGACTAACTTTACTGGAGTCTCTGGGGACATGATCTTGTTTGATGAGAATGGTGACTCACCAGGAAGGTAATGTTCACATTTGACAAATTGTTTAGTACCAGACACATTAACTGTATGTAGAAGAAGCATGCACACTTTACATCTCAGCTAAGATCTCAATTTTTCAGATTTCCTGATTTTCCATGCTGATTTTTCCACAAAATATCTTTTTTTAATACGCCTTTTTTACTACATTTAATTTTAAAAACATGAATTTTCAGGCATACAATCTTCCTGCACAAATTTGGGTTTTCATCAATACCATTTAATGATACTGCTTCTCATTATAAACCATCAGACCTTCAACTTCATGTTCATAGACCATGATGGCCACCACAGCATTGCTCTCTCTCTATCTTTGGGTGTTTAAATGTGTGTGTTTAATTGAGTGACAAGCAACCATAGCAGAAGTAGCTCTTATATTCAGAAAGGTAAAACAATATTAGAAATATTGTATCAATATGTCTGGGATTATTTTTTTTTCCATCAGAATTATTAAAAATCTGCTTCCATATCTTCCAAATAAAGCCTTTCCACTTGCATAACAGACTAAGCTATTAATTCATACTGTGCTGCTATAAACCAAATTGAAGTTCAAGAAAGCTTCTTTTGCTGATAACTTGCATATATGTACGTACATACATATATGAACTATAAGACATATACGTAGTATCCATATAAATGCACATTAAAAAGAGTAATGAGGGCTTTTCCCATGTTTCTGCCTAGTGAACTCTCAGAAGTTGAACAGCAAGTGTGGTAACATCGGAAGGATATTTTCCCCTGCATTTCAGTGGACAGATTCCTGCCTCATTCACTGCTTATGCTCCACTTTCAGACAGCCCTTTATGTCTTTAATATTGGGAAGTATTTTAACACCTTTACTATGGCTCCAGATAAACAGATGATTAGAGGGAAAATTGTTCATCCTGTACAGTCATTTAAATTTTGTCTTCTGCCCCAGTGTGAACTAAAAGGAAACCATTAACTTCTGAATAGAGATCTGTAGGAAAGGGGAAATACATTGGTCAGACTATTCCAACATTTCCAAAACTTTCTGCTGAAATTCAGAATTTTTTTTTCTCCCCTAAATTTATTTGAAAACCTGTTAAAGTCAGCGTTTTCCCTAGAAGAGAACAGGACAGCCACCTCCAAAGCAGTCTGGCTGTGTCTCTGGAGGCACAAATTTTCAGATTCTTCAGACTTTAAGGAAGTACACTGTGAGCTGGTAGGAGACTGGCAGAAACCCAGCAAAATTTCAGATGAAGAGTTATTTTCACCACTGTTTTGGTGAGCAAAGCTTTCTTCCGCTAAACATTTCTGGTTTTTAGAAATAGTTGAATTCTGAAGAAAAGTGCCCAGCCTGGATTTTTTCTGACCAAATTCCTTTTGAAACACTGGTCCCAGACTTCTCTTAAAGGATTCCCATTTGGTTTTAATGACGCTCAGACGCAGTGGACTGCATCTATCCATTTCACTCATTTTGTGCAGAAGGACTGAAGACTACCACGAATAAATGACACGTAGCTTGCCACAAATATTACGATATGTAGCATGACACCACCAAAGACAGTATCTAAATGTTGTAAAGAGACCACTAACTTTACCTTTCCCTCATTGGCATGCTTAACAATAAAAAATTCATTCTATTCATTGCAAGGAATTTAATTGAACGTCTTGGTCTTTTTGAGTTCAAGAAATACGACAAAGGTATTATACGTATCATGTGCAGTCATTTGCTTGGTCACAGTAGGACATTAGTGTTTCACTGAAGAGCACGGGGATATCATAGAATCATAGAATCATAGAATTGTAGGGGTTGGAAGGGACCTCGAGAGATCATTGGGTCCAACCCCCTGACAAAGCAGGCTCCCTAGGACATTTCACTGAGATAGGCATCCAGACGGGTCTTGAATATCTCCAGTGAGGGAGACTCCACCACCTCCCTGGGCAGCCTGTCCCAGGGCTCTGTCCCCCTCACTCGGAAAAAGTTTTTCCACATGTTGGTGCGGAACTTCCTATGCTCCAACTTGCAGCCATTGCCCCTTGTCCTGTCTCCACAGACCACTGAAAAGGGGCTGGCTGATTCCCCCTGCATCCCCTGCTTAAGTTAATTATAAACATTAATTAGGTCCCCCCTTATTCTTCTCTTCTCAAGGCTGAACAGTCCCAACTTACTCAGCCTTTCCTCATAGGGGAGATGCTCCAGGCCTTTAATCATCTTCGTAGCCCTTCTTTGGACTCTTTCCAGGAGATCCCTGTCCTTTTTATACCAGGGAGCCCAGAACTGGACACAATACTCCAGGTGGGGCCTGACCAGGGCAGAGTAGAGGGGGAGGATCACCTCCTTTGACCTGCTGGTCACACTCCTTGGGATGCCCCCCAGGATCCCATTGGCTCTCTTAGCCACCGAGGCACACTGCTGGCTCATGGCCAACCTGTCATCCACCAGGACCCCCAGGTCCTTCTCCACAGAGCTCTTCTCCAGCAGGTCATCCCCCAGCCTGCACTGATACAAACGGTTATTCCTTCCCAGGTGCAAGACTTTACACTTGCTTTTGTTAAACCTCACCTGATTTCTCCCTGCCCAGCTCTCCAGCCTGTCCAGGTCTCGCTGGATGGCAACGCAGTGTTCCTGCATGTCAGCCACTCCTCCCAGCTTTGTATCATCGGCACTTGCTGAGGGTGGATGCTATTCCCTCATCAAGGTCGTCAATGAAGATGTTAAACAGGACTGGACCCAACACCGAGCCCTGGGGAACACCGCTAGTCACAGGCTTCCAGTCAGATTCTGCTCCACAAATCACAACCCTCTGGGCCCGGTCCGACAGCCAATTCTCAACCCACCTCACTGTCCACTCATCTATCCCATGCTTTCTCAGCTTTACTATCAGGATGTCATGGGAGACAGTATCAAAAGCCTTGCTGAAGTCAAGGTAGATGACATCCACTGCTCTCCCTCCATCTACCCAGCCTGTCATGAGATCATAGAAGGCTATGAGATTGGTCGAGCGTGATTTCCCCTTGGTGAATCCATGCTGACTACTCCTCATGACCTTCTTCTCTTCCACTTGCTTGGAGATGGCATCCAGAGCAAGCTGTTCCATTACCTTTCCAGGGACAGAGGTGATGCTGACTGGCCTATAGTTACTAGGTTCCTCCTTCTTGCCCTTTTTATATCATGTTGGTTGTGTAATCTCAGGGTAGTGCAAATTTAAGTCCAGCCTTGATGGATTTGTGTAAGATACAGTAGTATTCTGTCTATGCAGACAGATGGGTTGTGTGTGGTGGCAAAGTGGGCCCACAGTTTGTTTATTTTTGAAGCACAGTTCTTTGTTCCCTCTTCTGCAATACTCATTAAACCCAGTTTACATGCTTAAATTAGCCAAGGTTCAGTCAAAATTTACTTTATTACCAATAAGAAGGATTTAAAGGAAGCTTCATCTCTAACACCCAGGTTTTGAGTAGTTTCTTGCCTTTTGAGTCCCACCAAACACTATTTGCAACAGCTGGGAGATGGTGCAGTCCTACTGGAACAGCTCATCCCCCCTGATCATTTGCATTGATAGATGCATCTTCTCTTTGTAAAACAGAAATTTAAATCCTCACAGCTGTACTGTGGTGGTGGTGTTAAGCAGGAAATCAGAACACAAAAAGCCTCTCTGACCTAGATAGCTCAGGATTTTGATGTATAGCAAAAGGGTTTTGATATTAATGATTAATCCCACAGATGCTTTGAGTCCTGGCCCTATTCCAAGGTCCTTTATGTTTATGTTGGCTTTAAGCAAATAGTCTAGTGAGCGGCTGTTTTAGGTGAGACAGAAGATATGGGAGGAACGAGTATGGAAAGAACAGCCATGATTTCTCAGGAAGATAACATCTGTAAATACTATTGAAACTGCAAAGAAGATATTAAGAAGGCAAGAAAAAATGGACGCTGTTGTTTTAACTGCCCTACCAACAGAATATGAATTCTCAGCAACTTCATGGCACTTCATTTTCGGAAAAAAAATATTTTGCACTGTGATTAGGGCACTGCTGAAACAGTTCTATTGCACCATCTGGTCTCTGCCATACTAAAGTCACAAACTGCTCTTGTGGTATCTCGAGGAAGCTTCAGGGAACCAGTGAGTCATGAACTTCCACCACAGCAATGGACATACTGAGGCTGGCTGTTATTATCAGTCCACCAATGCTGTTTTCCACAGAGAAGAGAGGCACAATATATTGAGACAATAGCTTATTTAATTTGTTAGGTTTCTTTCCAGTATTTCTCTTGGGATGTATGCATGGAAATACTGCTGGAAGCATAATTGGTTTAGGTCCTGTGGCCTGTTAAGCACTGGCAGTACTTTTGTCCATCTACCCATGAAACTCTGAATTGACAGCTTTAACAAAGCAGTACTCAGGAGTGTTACAAAGTCCTGATGATGCTGAATAAAGACTCCACCATGGCTTCTGAGCTAACCTTTTGGTTAGCCTATTTAATCCTTGAATAAACCATCACTATGCCTGTGAACCTCAGGAAAAAAAAAATTTACAAGTTATAGCTATGCACAAAATCCTGTTTATTCAGCTTTCTGTGTGTATTGTCTGGATTCATTTAATTTGTGTCAGTCTGACATGCACATCTCCAACTTTGATGAGGTCATTCTCAAAACTTTTCCTTCTTTATATTAGGATGGAAAATTAAATATTCCAAAATCCAAGACTACCATATTATTTTTCATCCTAGCTGTGTCATTGCTCATTTCTTCTTCTGGAAAGACTCAAAAATCATATGATATGGGTAATATCATGCTGCCCATTCAGTCAGGATCTACTTTCTTTCACAGGTTGCTTGCCATCCTGATCTTGTCCTGTGTGTGATTCTGGCACTGAATCCCTGCCATAGTTTCACCACTATGATGGTTAGACTTTGTTTCCTAATACAAAGCATCTCCAACTCCATGGATGGAGAATATCACAGAAAAAAATTACCATCATTATTTATTTTCTTTTTTATGTCAGCTTTGGAAAATATTGATGTTAGATGTAGTACTGTGAGTCTTGAAATTGTTCCCTCAAAACTTGAGAGATACTTCAGTATCTTTATTTAAGAGATTGTTTGATTTAATGTACTGGTTCTTTTACTTAACTACACATTGTATTTCAGATACTACACTGACAGTTTCACACTCAATACAATTCTGTCCACATGCTTTGCCTTGGGTCTAATTTTGTGCCTGCAGTCAGGATAAAAAATGTATTCTGGCTCATGAACCAGGCAGGTTTTTTAAACTTATGATTGTGTTCACCTTCTCAGTCTATATAATCTACTTATTTTTCATCAGTGAGTTTCATGTTGCTTAGTTGGATTGCTGCAAAACCCTCAAAAGAGGAGGTAAAGAAAAGCATGACATTGCCACGTCAGGAGATGCACAACTTTCCAAGCATGCCTTACAAATAAATGTTAGAACTGGCCTGTAATGCAAAAAGTTGGCTTGGTGTTCAGCATGCCAGTAGGAGTCTAAAGAGTCTTCTACTGCTCCACGGACTTTCTGTAGGACTTTGTGTAAGCTAAAAAGAAAGTAGGAGGAAAAAGAAGATGAATTTGAAAACTCTGCTCAGCTCTAGCTCTGCTAGTAACACTCCTGTTCCCAGGTGATGAGGTGATCTGATCCAAAAGCAGTCTGAGACTAAGGCACAAAACATCTTCTTTCATACCATACTGTACGTGGAATTAAATTTGTTCTGATAGCTAAATACTATATAGAAATCAAGGAAGTTGTATGGAAGGGAGTGAATAGCATTTGCTGCTACAATGCTGTAAAAGGAAAAAAAATGCTGTAAAATCAACAAACAAACAAACAAACCCCCCAAGTCTCAGCTTCATTTTTCAAAGCAAACACAATATCTGGAACACAAGTGCCTCTGATAAGATGCCTCTGTAGCCTCCAGTAAGTCCCAAGAAGTCCTAGAGTCTGTGCCTCATACTTCCCTGGGTGCCACACAAAATTTCATCTTACAGCACAGAAAGCTAATTGGATCCCATAGTCCTGGGTTGCTTCTACCTCACTTTAGAAGCTTAGCTGTCTTCAGACTTTCTCTTTCACAAGTGGAATAAGCACCTGCAGAAAATGAGAAGGACTTGGCATTGGCAATCACCATTGTAGGTTTACATGTATTTGCATTTGCTGTTGATGGAACCTAAGACACTTAGGGATGCCTATGGCTTCAGTGCTGAAAGTTAGACAGGGTGAATCTTGTCTTGCTTTCATTGCTTTCCCTAAATAAGTTCAGTCGTTCTCAGAAGTTCAGTCACATAACCCCAGAGTGTCAGGAACTGTCATGGAGATAGGAGAAAACAAATTAAAACACTGAAGAAAAGAAAGGTTATGATTTCACAAAAAGGATTGGAAGACCCTCAAGGGCAAGCATAATGCTTCTTTATCTCAACAGACTTGATTTTGACGGTACAACATTCCTTTACTTTGAAACATTTTAAGGTCCCTTCCAACCCAAACCATTCTGTGACTCTGTGATGTTCTCCTCAACTCAGCTACATCTCCCCTTTGTGTTTCCAAAGATATGAAATCATGAATTTTAAGAAAATGGGGAAGGACTACTTTGATTATATCAATGTTGGCAGCTGGGACAATGGTGAGCTGAAAATGGACGATGATGAAATATGGTCAGAGAAAAATAATATCATCAGATCTGTGTGCAGTGAACCCTGTGAAAAGGGACAGATAAAGGTAAATATTTTCTCCATTCACTTCAGTCATGTAGAATGCATAGCCTTGAAATATGAAAGTTTTTTCTTGACTTTTACATAGAGACAGTATCCCACACCTTAACTAAAATGTATAGACTTATGTATTTACTTCTTACTTGTATCATAATGATCTCATTATTTTCATGGTGGCATTTTATTATTCTCCTATTCTCCTATATCTGAGAACCGCTGACTTTATAATACTTATATTCCAAATGTTTTCAAACAGGTATTGTTTGGGGGGGGTGCATATATTTTTGCAACATCTGATTCAGTGGAGTGCGAATCCCTGCCTGGGATTTGTCAGTGCAATTGCAGGTAAATTATAAATAATAATTGCTACTATGTCAGTGCTTGACATAGACACCTAGACTCTAACATTATTCCTCAAACCTTGAGTCTGTGGTATCATCAGAGAATATCAATAACTACCACTACTTAGAACTTCAGGAAATATAGGTAACTTTTTTTATTTCTTTTTTTAAATTATGCCTCTCTTACTGCTTCTTTGTTTTCCAGGTTTTTTATTTTTCCTTCCTCCTTTTCCATGATGCAGTAAGGAGGGCATATGAACCTGTCATATATTAGTTGTATTCTAATATACTTCAGCGTCCCATGTTACATAACTGCAGAACAGTGAAGACACTGGAAGTCCTTAGCTTGTCTTCCACTTTCTGCCTATGATTTCAAGGATTGTCCAAAGAAGATCCTTCACTAAGAAGCCAATTCATTATACAATTAGACACATACTTGAAGTTCACTGTCTCAAATATTCTTTATGCTCCTCATTAAGATTATAAATCTCAAAATTTACTTTACAGTCCTTTATCTTCATGGTCTTCACAATGGGGAGATCGTGATCCTGCCAAGCTCCATGGTGGTTTTCCTGCTGAATTCTGTGGGACAGAGTTATTATGCAGGAATTTGAAACATTGAGTGTAATGATGTTCAACACTCAGAAACATTTGGTACATCCATCTTGATGAAGGACTTGATAAAATCAAAACAGAACTCTGCACATTTTAAATAGTGCTGACATATGATTATTTAAATAAATACATGTTCAAAGGATTGCTCAGAGGGCCAGAGAACGGAAAATAATTTTTGTTTCAAAGATAGTTATTTTTGTTTTAAGGGACAGGAAATATTGTTTTAAAGTTAAGTAAGTGCTACAACAAATAATTGTTAGGGAAATGAAAAATAAAAGTATCAAGGAATACCCGGATAAGAAATTTAATAATAATTTAAAAAAAATCGTACCTGATTCTGAGTAGGGAGTAACAATTATTTTGATTCCTAGAGAAGAATACATAATCATTTTTGAGACTAAACCGAGTTAGTGCTGGGTAAAAATTATCAGCATATGGTTATCTGACAGAATTCTCAAATTCTAAGTATTTTTTACATGTGGATTTGGTGAAAAGTTTACCACAAAAGTACAAATGAATTGTTTTGATTAAAAAATTAGATGTTTTGGTAATTATTTATTATTTCTACTTTACCATTTAATTTTCTTAAGTATTGTACAGATTGTAAATTTATGGATTTTTATAATGCATCAAGTTTACCGAAATTCGTGTGTAAAAATTACTACAAGCTTTCTAAGAATTTATTTTCACAGACACAAGAGATTTTGTCTTATTTTCAACTTTTCATTCTAGTTCATAGTGAAAGAAATCCTAAGATGTGAATTATTCTGGAGGACAGAAATTCTGTTTTGCAAGTAGCTCTAGTTTCAACGCTTACAGAGCAAATAATTTATGATCTCATGTCCTTCCTGCTAGGTTAGCTATTCAGGCGTGGTTTTTTGTTGTTGTTGTTGTTTGATTTTCTACAATTCTAAAACAAAATCCACAATTGAAGTTTTAAGTCCCCATACTGCTGATGAAAATGGCATAATTCACACTTTTTTTCATTGCAGCATTACAAAGAGCAATCCAGTTCTTTTTGATTACACTGCTTTACATTTAATTTATTAAAATTGCAATAAGGACATTTGGTTTGGAAGCCACCTTCTAAATTCATCATTGCAAAGTTACATAAATCACACTACTTCTTCTGCTATAATTGGGTGCACTCATTTATGAATTTTTTGGGAAGAGCAGAGAAACTGGGAATACCTTATTTCAAAAGAAAGACATATTGAGAAGAAGCCCACAGATGTTTGCGGTGCCCAGTGATGATATAATGAGGATCTTGAAAAGTCCTCAATAACATTTATCAGTAAATTAAAAAACGAGAAATCAGGTCAGATGTTAAAATGGATACAGGTAACATTCTCACTTAAATGTTAATTAGAAATTCAGTAATTAAATAGTTCTGGTAAAGGCATCTTCAGTTTTGTGTCTGGAAAAAAATCAGTTTTACTGATTTACAAATCACTCACAACTGGATTAAAAAAATAACCACCAAAATATATTTGTGTCATGACTCCTTATTGAAATGACACAATTATCTCTATGGACCACAATGGAGCGAATTATATGCCTTGACTACCTTGCACTGGCTTCCATAGGCACATTGACAACAGAATTTTGAGTTTTGCTCATTGCAAAAGTGCAAAAAAAACATCTTCTTGTCATTCTCTCAATTTCCACATACTTTTGTGGGACTGATGGTTTCTTTCTTCTGGTACATACATGATGAGAGAACTGAGAACTTGTGTCATATTTTATATAAGCAATCATGTCAGTAAAAGGAACTGTCTTTAAAACATTTTTTTTTAAAGCCCATGAAAATATTAAAAAAAAGAGAGTAAAAATCTTCTGGGGCCACATGAATGTAGGTTTATATTGCTAAATCAAACGCCAATTTTTGTCTCAGGTGATCCGTAAAGGAGAAGTGAGCTGCTGTTGGACCTGCACTCCTTGTAAAGAGAATGAATACGTATCTGATGAATACACATGCAAAGCCTGCCAGCTCGGCTCCTGGCCCAACGACGACCTCACAGGTAAATGAGTTGTGGCTGTGCTTATGTTGTCAATGGAAATGTTCATCTGCTGAGCTGAAGAAACAAGTGCCAGATACAAGAGAATATGAGGACTGGTTTAATCAGATCAAACCCCAGGATAAAGCTGAAACTGAGGCTGGTATTTGTCTTCTTGTCTCAACCTGATCCAGGAATCACTGGTGTAGTTCAGCTGCCTTCTAAAGACCTGAGTTACTAGATCTAGAAAGAAAAAAAGGTAGCCCTATTTTTTAATTTAGCCCTGTCCTAACATCTAGCAGGTCATGCAGATCTTCTCCCTCCCCAAACAGGTAGAGAAATTAAGTCCTTGTGAGAAAAATTACTAAGGGACGTCAAATTTCAGCATTTTGTTTTCCCCCCAAGAGGGTACAGAAAATCCATGCAATATTTTTGTTTTTTAATAGGAATGAGCTGTTTGCTGTAGGTTGCTGCTAATAAATGCCAGAGTACTCTAAACAGTTTGGGTTTGTATTAGTCCTTTGTTCATCAGTCTGCTAGAATATGAGATTCATGTTCTCCTGGACATGGCATACATCTCTATGCTCTTGCAAAATCATATTTGGCTACTGTAGAGAAAAATTACTCCAACAGTAATAAACACAATCCAAGTACTCAAACTCTCAGAGCACACACCACTTCAAAACGCTGTCCAGGGATAAGGTTCTCACAGTGCTGAGCTCTGTAGACACAAGGGGAGGGGAGAAGACACTGGTTATTTCCATAAGCATTCACAGACTTAGTTTGCATACTATTTGTGTGGATGAGGGAGAAATTTTTGAGGTGAAAGAGAGGGAAGACAAAGCAGAAAACAGTTTGTAGTATGAATTTATGCAAGTGGAAGTTTGTCAGGAAAGGCTTGGCCTATGGACAGATTTTGATATATAAAGTTAATACTTTCCTGGTAAGGAATGTTGTATTGCTGTAATATATGAGCTAGGTTACTTAATTACTGCAAAAATATCATTTAACCATAAAGCTGACAGGGTATTTTTCAGAAAATGCCAAACAGAAAACTTTCTCGGAGAAAAAACAACCTTTTAACTGAGAAAACTGAAACAGCTATAAAATGGATTGGAAAGTGCTTCTCCAACCCTACCTCCCCAAGCACTCAACAAGCAGCCAGCAAAGCCTTCTCATCTCAGGGAAAGCTTTCTTGGGCCAGGAGAATGGAGAAGAGGAGGAAAAGAGACTGGGCCCCACATGTCCCCAGAGCAGAGTACTGAGGGTAAAGTATAAGCTCAGGTTCACATTCCAGCTGTGAACATCCAGAAGCCTCCAAAGTCCACTTTGCAAGGACCAAGCAACTGCACCATGGTGGTCAGTTTGTGAAGGCAAACTAGTGCAAATGGTCAATCTTCAGCTACTGGGGGTCTTGTCTGAGATGTGGCAGATCCCAAGTCACTTCTCTTTTCAGTGGGCATCTGGGCTTTTACCCAACTAGATCATCCAAAAAAGGAGTCAGTTAGGAGTGAATTTGCTCCAAATGCCTCATCAAATAAACAAACAGAGGACCCACTTCTGAAATACCAGTGATGGGAAAGGACCATTGACCAGGTGAAGTTTGCCTGTAAACACTATATGTAAAACAAAGTGGAGCAAACAGTCACCAGGCTGGCCTTCCAGCTCTGTTCTTTCAGCTGGCTCCCCAATGCATGCAGGTCTCCATGCCTCAAGCAAGAAATCAGTCTGGGCTTGTGGGGGGATTTACCTTCTGCAGGTCTTATTTTGCCCTCAGGATGGAAGACCAGGATGAGGTGGCACCTTAAAAGCTCTTGTAGGATGAGTCAATGATTTTCCGCCTAGCTCTGACTGTTTTAAAGGAAAGTAATTGTCTTTTCAACCAAATCAACTGCTTTGTGTGTTACATGAGCTGCAACATTTTGCAAACTATTCATCTGGCTTTAGACATGTATTTTATCCTTTTATAGGGACCAAAGTCAATATGCACACAAAACAACCCCTCTACATCAGTGCCAAGAAATGTTTCTCATGAGATCTAACCCTTGTTCCTCAACCAGACTCCAATTCATAAGGGATTAATTAGAAACTGAACTCCCCCTTGGCCTCCACGAGCACTCCTGGTAACAGGACACCATCATCATAGCTTCACTGCTGTGTAATCCCCACCTAACTTGCTATTCAAATGATGGCTTGATCTTGTCTTATGTAATTATTTTTTTTTTAAATCAAAACCAGATTTTAAGAACCCTATTCCCAGGTTGTCCATAAAATATATTGAGCTGCATTGTTAATGATCATACTTATAGTCCCAACTTTTGCAGCTTGTAAAAAAGAACTGTCTCTCAATCCTGTTTACAACATAAGATTTAGTAATAAATGTGAATTAAAAGTAAGGAGAGGGAGATGTATTTTGTATTCTGGCAAGGAAATTTCCTTTCAGTTTCATTACCCACACACCAATCTCCTTGAAATGTCCCTACATCTGATACTGCTGCAGTCTATGTCTCTGCTGCTTGATAAAGCTATGTCTTAGGTAAATTCAGTTCCACAAGGCTGAATTTACCACATAAAAATCTCATTGGGATATGTCTTCCTTGCATGATCACCTTCAGATGAGAGTTCTGTAAATATATCACAGCCACGTGCCTAAGACTTTCAATTTGGAGCTGCACCTTACTGTTTGCCAGAGATCTGAACTTGGATAAAAACATTTTTTAAATACTTTCTTGGCTCATACAGCAAAACATTGCTCCATCTTTCTTAGGCTTAATGGCCAGCATCGGTTTTGTGCCACAGACCTCACTATGTAAAAAAAAGAAGAGAGATTAATGCTTTTTCAGTCACCTGTGTAATATGTGAATTCAGATGCAGTGGATGAGGAGACAGAAGGGATTAAATACGTTCAGGAAAACAAAGTTATTTTCAGCATTAAAAAAAAATGATGTTCTGAAGTACAGGAAGTCCAAAAGTAATGGGAAAGGCAAGTGGGAGGAGGAGTTCCTCTTGATTAAATGACTTACTGGAAAATATCTCCATCTAGAAGTGAAGCTGAGGTGGGAAAGGAATTGTTTAGCCACCCATATCTTTTTTCCTCACAAAATTGTCTCATTGCTTATGTATATAACATTCCCCAGGGATCAGGGTCCTCCTTGGACAAAAAATGAATAATTATCCTTCTTTTCTCCAAATCTATGTGTATCATCCTGACTTGCACCCCAAGTCATTTTCTTCTTCCTGGTTTAGTATCAAGACACGCTTTCCTCTACTGTACTTACCCTTCTTTCCTATGCATTGTGTTAGCAATATCCATATATTGCAGCACCACTTCACACCTTAGTTTGGCTAGTGTGACTGAGCCAATTAGAGCAGGAGAAACTCATGGGTCCAGAAATATATGTCAACCTCTCCACTATCCCTCAAAACCCTTATTTGCATTATATTCACTGTGGAGGGAAGAAAAAATAAATGCTTAGATACAGATGAAGTGAATTTCTTAACACTGAGGACAAAGCTTCAATGCAGCAAATTCTGCAGTAGTTTAACAAGAATGACATTTTGGTTCCTCAAGAAGCTTACGTGACTTTGAGGACATGGACTTCTACATTCAAAAGGATGCCTTAGAAAGACAGATAAGTTTTGTTCAGCATCTTGGAGCTTTTCCAGTAGATGTAGGAACATCATGGTTCATCTATGCCTAGTATTTGTTTAAGGGCATTTTTGATGTGGGAAAGAGGCAATTATTCCCTCTTCCTGCGATTCAGGGACAGCACACAACGATAACAAAACAAAATTTTGTCTAGTCACCTCGGGGAATGCAAGGAAAGTAGATGATATTAATTTCAGTGACACTTGGATTGTCTTCAGGCTGTATTGACATTTTTCTTGTTCTCTGTGTACTTCAAATATGTTGGTTATTTGATTTTCTTAATTGGATTCTGATGAAAATAGGAGCTGAAATGTTTTACAGCACTTGAAATGTTTTATTTGCCATTCATGGATAAGGCTGAATATCAGAAATGTATATTTTTACTATAGTTACAAAAACACTTTCACAAAATAAGATATAGTCAACCCAGGATGATGGTATCTTAATCATTGAATCATAGAATTGTAGGGGTTGGAAGGGACCTCAAGAGACCATCGGGTCCAACCCCCCTTGCCTGAAGTTGCCAGGTAAAAGCTGGATTATTCAAACAACCCAAAATATTTCTCTTGCCCAAAATATTTCCAAACTGTAACTGCTCACTGCCACCACATTGCTTTCTTGCATCGTTTCTTGCAATACGGTTACAGGCACTGGTAATTTCAGCAATGGCCTGATAGTTGTGAGCATGAGGCAGAACACAATTTAGCCTGTGCTGACATTTATTTTGCTACTGAAACATTACAGGGATCGTGATTTCCACCATAACTGGAAAGATTGTAAGTCAGATTGAGGTTAGAAGAAGGAAAAAATTTAAACCTGTATTTTTTAGCATTAAAGGTGCATATCAGCAGAGATAATGTACAATTTTCTGTGCCCTCCATTTTCTCCTTCCTGTTTATTTCTTATTCCAAATTAAATTTAACCATTTCCATAAGTCACTCTTACATCAGCCTCTTGGAGAAAGCAGATGATGATAAGTTAAGGTTTCAGGTGGCCCTATTATGACCAGGATTTCTGGATGTCATTTTCTCCCCTCCCTTGTTGATGGATTTGTGGACTTTTCTTCCCTCAATTGCTTGTTCCAGGTAAGATATGGACTTCAGCTTTCAGTTCATTTACTTCCCAAGTCCCTACCATGGGGCTCTAGCAGTGCTTCAGCCACAAGTGAGCTGGTGCAAGAAACCTGAGCTCAACAAATGGTCCTTGGAGACTTGCCAACAGAGTCAGAAGGATTCACTTGTAATTGTGCCTTACATTATGGAAAGTTTTCTCAACATGACATATCCTGAATAAAACGTTTACAACATGCAGCACCAGCATTTTTTGGTGAAACTTAAATCAAAACATTAGAGCTAACATAAGGATGGACCAAATTGCGACAATTCATCAGTTGCTTCAGTCTTCCCGCACACTTGTGTAATTAGGGAATCATTCCCCATGTGGTCACAGAGTAATTTTAGTGTATTATTCTAAGATTAATGGCCTTGATTTTTTCTGCAATGTACAGCTAAAGTAGTATGTTTGAGTTACTCAGGACTTAGGCTCCTAAACTACAGTGGTTTGTATCTGGGAATTCTTTTTACAGATTACCTAATTTTAAAGCAAAATGAAAGATGAGAAATAAGTGACAAGTTTATAAAGGGAATGCAGGGTACTAATAGACCTGTGGTAGTGATCAAGCGTTCAAGAGCTCTCCTGTCGTCATTTATGCCACAATTTATCCTATCCCTGAAGACAACAGATGTTTTTCAAAATTATCAGAAGACTTTTTTCCCTCAGAAAAGTCCTTATAAATCCTTTTCTGTGATTTGTTGGTAATTGCTGACATTCCTTTCAGAGATCTTTTCCCCAGAAAGTCAAACGGGACTCTGATTTTTTGTATCATCCTGCCTTGCTAATCACATGCATATCTAGGACCTTGCTCCTGCTGGCTATATTTCTGGCCAGCAGAAGAGAGAGGCATTTTTATGTCAGTTTTTCTGGGGCTCCTAACATCCCTTCCACAAGCCAAAGATTGCCTCAGCATTCTGCAGGGACCACAAGACAAGGGTGCTGGCTCTGCTCCACCATGAATTTCTGACCCAGCTAGGAGAGAAGACTTTCCAGGTGCTTGGATGTGCTGATGAAGTGTAAAAGGTGCGCTGTGGGGCAGGATCTTGTCCAAATGACCATCAGGCATATACATATTTAAGGGGTAGGAATGAGTTCTTCTCATGTTACAATTATTCAGCTTTTGTCTTGGTATAATCCTGGCCTTCAACCTGAACACTCACACTGCTGTTTTCCCGTATTTCTTTTTCTTGATCTAGCTGTCCCTTTCTGCAAAGTGTCATTGTCAAAAACTATTAGCTGGAAAGCTATTACATGAAAACCTCACCAATCATTGCTTTATGAAGACTACCCAGTCAGTAAATCTTAACTGAGGAATAAATCATGGTATAGCTTAGCAATCTCATTGTTAAGTATGCCCAGTGATGGGGGGAAAAATGAGACAAGTTTTCAACTCTTTTCTCAGGTATTTTATTAAGTGAATATAAAAGGAGTAATAAACCAAGGAAGGCATGAAATAGTCTGAAACTAATGAGAAATGCTTGGTTATGATTCACCTCTGCTCCAACATCAGAAACTGAGCAAAATTCAGCCCCTATATCATTGTCTGCATGTAAAGGCCAGCTGTCAGAAAAAGACCTTTTCTCTTCAAATATCCTGCCCAAAAAGCACACAGTATTATTAGAAGCTAGTAATAAATTGTTTCCTCAAAACATTAATTAAATTTTGGTAAAACCAGATTTAGAGGTCACTTACTCATAAAACTTCTTGGAGAAGATCCCACTTGGAGATATCTGCACACACCAGAGTATATTTTCTGGTTTTCATCCTTCTTCCACCATTCTCATTGGTATAAAATGTTAATTTTAATAATACGATTCTGGTGATGATGTCAGAATGAAATACTGTTTCTTCCTCATGTTGAGTAAGTAAACCCTTTAAAACCGACAGGAGTCATTTAGGTATCATCAACTAATGCTAATGAGAGTGTTCCCTAAAAATAGGAATGTCTTTGTTATACTAAGTAATAACTTTATTATTGCAGCAGAAAACTTTGCACACCAAAGCAGTTAAAATATGGATGGCAAATTAATCTGCATTTAGTAACCAAGAGCACAATTGTGTCACACTAGATTGACTGCAAATTTTCATCCATTAGCCACACTAATGTCAGGGATTTGTTGACCCTAATCCTTTTGACTTTTCTGCAAGAATACAGAACTATCTACCTCGTGCTTTTGCCACACAATCCATTGAGTGTACCACCAGGTATTATATTTTTTATAATATTAATTGTCTAAAGAGATAGACTACAGAAACACTGGGAGAAGAGCTGTGTCCAATATCTACCAATATCCAATATCTCTGACCAAGCTGGAAGAGAGCAATCTGATTATAACAATCCTCAATTTTGAGATATTTAGATTTTTCAGTCAAACTTAACATAAGTATAGGGGAAATAAAAGGTCTTAGTTGCATTTCCTCCTCTTCATTACCTCCTTTTAGTAGTCCTGCTCTGGCTGGCAATGCCAGTGTGTCTATTACTGTCAGGAAGTTACACTCCAAAGAACCAAGGTCCTTCGTTCTTACTTGTTTTGTCTCACAGAGCTACACAGGCTTTATAGTGCAAAAGGGAAGGAAGGATGGTGGAGAGGGACACCAGCAGCAAATTTTCTGCCAGCTTCTGCTCTGTCCATTGACCTACACACTGTGGAATCAGAAGCTTCTTTGTCTTTCCATGGCATGCATACATAGAGGGATTTATTAAAAACTCATACATAGACTGAAAAGCAAGTGTTCTTAGATGAGGTTGCACTGTTTTAATCCATCTCTGGCACTGATCTATTGTCCTCAGTTTGATTTCACAAGTTAGATGAGGCGCTAATTCCTCAGAAATCTCAAAAGAATGAAATACAGAAGAAGGGAGCACAGCGTCCCATCACAAATTGCTTGTTATTGGCAACTCTGATCCCCAAAAAATTTTATTAGAAAACAAGTGGCACATCTGAGAAACCTGAGAAAGGAGCAGACTCTTTTTCCTGACAGCTAGAGCCTGTAAGATTCCTCTCCATAGTCATTAAGTGGGTACCAGTGCCCTTCATATTGTACAATATAATTAGTAGGATTGACAACTAGTCCTTTAAGTGCCTATGATATGCAGACAACTCAGAAATATTTTGCGCCAAGGTAATGGAACTTGATTCTGAAATTTGTCCATAAATTGTTATATTTAAAAGAATTTAAAAGGAAAATTCCACTGTGGTGAGAGGTGACATCTAAATCAGCCTGACTATTTTTTCAGTCATTGTGTTGTACTCCAGATAAACTTTATTACTGAAATAAGCTGTCACTGAAAAGTATTTCTTGTGCCATTATATTAATATAATTTTAGCCTACACTCATCATAATGGCACCTTCCTGAAAGACAAAAAGAAGAGAAAAAATCAGGAAAACCTGTAACTATATCATGAATGAATCTCACTCCTAGGTACTTGAGTTTACCTTCTTTTTTTCTCTTTTCTCTAGGTTGTGACCTCATCCCAGTCCAGTATCTCAGATGGGGTGATCCTGAACCAATTGCAGCAGTTGTTTTTGCATGTCTGGGTCTGCTGGCCACCTTGTTTGTTACAGCTATATTTATAATGTACCGTGATACTCCAGTGGTCAAATCATCCAGCCGAGAACTTTGCTACATCATTCTAGCCGGCATCTGCTTGGGTTACTTGTGCACTTTCTGCCTCATTGCAAAACCTCAACAGATTTATTGTTATCTTCAACGAATTGGCATTGGCCTCTCCCCAGCTATGAGTTATTCTGCTCTAGTAACTAAAACTAACCGCATTGCAAGAATCCTGGCTGGAAGCAAGAAGAAAATCTGTACAAAGAAACCTAGGTTCATGAGTGCCTGCGCCCAACTGGTTATTGCATTTATCTTGATATGTATACAATTAGGGATAATTGTTGCCCTCTTTATAATGGAGCCACCAGATATAATGCATGACTACCCAAGCATCCGAGAGGTCTACCTGATTTGTAACACCACCAACTTGGGTGTTGTAACTCCCCTTGGATATAATGGATTATTAATTTTGAGTTGCACCTTTTATGCGTTTAAGACAAGAAATGTCCCAGCTAATTTCAATGAAGCAAAGTATATTGCCTTCACAATGTATACCACCTGCATCATTTGGCTGGCTTTTGTGCCAATATACTTTGGAAGCAACTACAAGATAATCACCATGTGTTTCTCAGTGAGTCTGAGTGCCACGGTGGCCCTCGGCTGTATGTTTGTGCCCAAGGTGTATATCATCCTTGCTAAGCCTGAAAGGAACGTACGCAGCGCTTTCACCACGTCGACTGTGGTCCGCATGCACGTAGGGGATGGAAAGTCATCTTCAGCTGCAAGCCGCTCAAGCAGTCTAGTGAACCTGTGGAAAAGAAGGGGATCATCTGGTGAAACCCTTAGGTAAAGCTTGCTAATGTGGGAGCATGGGGAAGCAATTATGAACTGAGAGTTCCTAATAGTGGAAGGACAAAGGGAAATACATTAATTCCCTTTGCCTCTGCACTGGGAGAGGATTGAGTCCTGTCTCCCACATCTGTAACAGTTTTGGGTTTGGTTTAGTCAGAAAAGCTGTGCAAAACCAGGGGACAGAGCAACAGGCAATTACAAGGTTGGAAGTATTGGCTGTGCCAGCTGTACATTTAATGCTAGGAAGGAGAAGGAAACACAATCTTAGGAGAAAAAAGCAACAGAACAAGAAACAACTCATTGCCTTGTCCTGAATGCACCCAATTACTATCTCCTTCCCTTGAATGGATTGCATAATGTCTGTATTTTGCCTCTAGTCATAGAAGACAAGGTTGCTGCTAGTGCTATGTAATGAAGGTGGAGTAACAAACACAAGTGTTATCACGAGCACCCACTGTCAGACATCTGAAGATTTGTTTCATATGACTCTTCAGTTATACTTTTCTCTCCTGTTCCCTTGAATTTCCTTTCTTGTATTATCTCTTCCTGCTTGCTTTCTTTTTGTGCTGACCTATCTTATCTTCTTTACCTTTCTTGATACCTTTTCCTGTATTCATCCTCCTAAATCCATCAAATTCAGGTGCTCCCAAGCCTCACTCTTGCTACATTTCCTGCCATTGAACAGATACTCCCTTGCAAGACATTTCTTTGCCGCTTCCCAAGGAATTATTTTAATTTAGTGATCATGAAGACAACATGATTGTTCAGTGTATAAAAGTTACAGTACATGGACAAAGAAGAGAAAGGAGAGTTCTGGAGTGAAAATACTGTCTTGCTTCACAGGCAGAGCATGTGGAAATGCACCCAGCCCAGTGGTTCATTTTCCTCTTTTGACCCCTGTCACTTTTGTTATGGGTGCCATGGGGATGATTTGGGTTAATTAAGTGATAGCACAAACAAAGAATTCTGGCTATATGAAAGTGCAGACAGACTGTTTTGTCATTCCTCTGCTATATGTATATTTCTAGCCTGGAATTGACAAGTAGCTAGATTTCACTCCTTTCTGAAACACATGTGGATTTTAGGATTGATGATAGGAACATTTCCAGACATGCCCTTGTTCACAACTAGAGTTAGCATGGAGTGAGGGAAATTTGTTCTTCAATTGTTGCATGAACCACAATTTAAACTCAGGGGAGGATTTTATGAGTAATACCTGCAGGACAGATTATGCCAAAGTGATGATTTGTTTCTTTCAGTGACTTTGAATTGGTACAGAAATAGCCAGCCTACTATGAGACATTTTATACCTATGATCTGTTAATAATGGCATCTTCCAGTTCATTTCCAGGTGCATAGGAGGATGCTATTTCAAAATGATAAATCGTTTATCAGCTTATGTGATGGTTACCTGAAATGTCCTTTTCTACAACCTCTATCCATCCATCCTTATACCTGACTGACCTGAGGCATTAAGGTCAGAAGCCCTATAACAACTTCTGAGCCAGTTAAAAGAAGCATTCTTCATAATATGTCCTTAATGGGAGGGCATTCTCCTTCTTTGAGATGATTATTATTTTCCCTCAATGATGCTGCAGAGCTCATTTGCTATCTCCCAACTTTTTACTGAACAAGATGAAGTTATAGATGTCGGGAAGATCTTGGATTTGGGAAGGATTTGTTAGTCACCTGTCAAGGCCCAGTTTTGAAAGATATTACTCTATTATTTTGAAAAGTAAGGACTGTATCCTGCTATTAAATATCCTAAAAGACAAGGTGTATTTTCTTCTTTTTGAAGACTCTGTTTCTATTTCTTTATATCCCTCAATATGTAAATATCACCTGTGGTAGAGAGTTATTAGCAGAATATAATAGATCATTATAGACTGTGACTTCTTTTTCAATGGCACTGTCTTGGAAATGTCTTAGTTCCTGAAGACCATTAGGAGTGCCAATGTGTCCGATTAGGAATGAAAAAGGCAGCACAAAGCTGACATATTTACCTTGATACAAAGAACTATGGCATTTCATTTCAAACCTGAAGAAAAACTTTTATGCAATCTGCAGTGTTCATCAACACTTTAAATTGCAACAAAGAAGACACTCCTAAATGTATGTGAATCCTCAGCTCATTAAGTTGATGGTGCCGGTGAGGTTAGCCATGCTCAGTCAGTGTGTGCCTGAAGGGTTTGGGAAACCAAGAGCAAATTTATTCCATCAATTAAGGGGAAATTTTCTCTAATCAATGCCTACTTGGTTGCATGAAAGAAAACAGAACAGAGTCCTGACATTTGCCAAATAAATTTAAAAAGCTGCTCAGGACTTCACCTATGTATGATACTATCTCCAAGAAAGAACAGAAAACCACTTTCAGCTTCAATTCTGCTCACTGTAGAGCATGAGCAAACAGAGTCTGACGATTTTACTAAATATTCAGGTATTTCTTTTAAAAAAATACTGTTGCACAAAGCATTGTTTCAAGGTATTATTCGGCACAATGCTCAAAATCTTGTTTGGATGGTTATTCAAGTAAACACTGAAGTGCTCAGAATCAAAGGAAATATGCACCAGAGCTACATGGCATTATTTAAATAGCTCAGAGGGGTTTTATTTAAAAGAGAGTGAGTCACTGCTGAATTTTAAAGAAACATGCTATTTAAGTCACCAGTGCATAGAGGGGCCCCTATCATTAGCGTTTTGCTTCCTGACACTAATTTATAGCACAGTGTAGTATTGCATCAAATCATTGTCAAACAGATAATGCCAGTGCTCCATTCAGAGCTTTCATATCAGCTGCAAAATGACAGATAACAAGACTGCTTTTGCCTAAATAAAGCAATGCATCTGTTAAAGTCCTAAATGACTTCTTGCATGGGGTGTTCTTCAATTAAGAAAACTCAGGCAAGCTGTGGATACATGTTGGAATGAATCTTCAAGTACTGAAATATGTAGAGGGAGAGAGTAAAACTATTCATTACCTAGTGAAATGAAAACCATTTCATGTAGGCTGCTGTGATTCAGCAGTCCACACCAAAACATATTCTCCCCTCATTTCAAAGTAAGGCTACCAAACCAGACATTATCAGAGGTGACACCACAAAGAAGAGTGCTGAACACTACTTAGCTGGAATCAAAGCCACGAAACCTGTGTGGAGAGGCATCTGGGCCTACTTCCAGTTGTCTTAGTGATTTAAAGGGACTAGGGAGGCCACAAATACATTGAACAGATCTTACCTTAACATCCCAGGAACTGGGACCTTCTGCAAGAATCCAAAATACAGGGCTAATTTATCCTCTCCTCACTCTCAGATAACGCTGTATCCCAGTCAAGATAAGGACTGTATATTTCTGCTAGAAAAGTTGCTACTATGATATTTCTATCATAGTGGGATATGATATTTCTATTATAGTGGGACTGCACCTCAAAAGGTCTCAATCATGCTACTTTGTCCTGTTCCAAAGTTTATTTTACATTTCAAATATCAGTCCCGGATTTTACGCACTAATTTAGCCACTGTAGGTGTTTATGTCTGCTGGACATAATGGCCCAAAACTCACATGCTCTGTTTTCCAAGCTTCCTGGTTGGAGATTAGAGACATAACTCACATGCTTCCCCATTTATTTATATTTGCAATGGCAGCAAGGAAAAGAAGGAAGGAATTAGGCAGGTGCTTGGTTTTTTAACTGCTAGTTGGCCATTCTCCCCAGGATGATGTAGGAGTCATTCAAGTTTCCTTTACTATATCCTCAAAAGACAGAAGCTGGTAGGTGCCCAGTACAAGCAAAAGTACTGTCCTAAAACAATACAAGACAGATTATCACCTTCTAAATGTATTGCTGACAGTAATTATTCATTTAAGCAAAAGGACTGAGCAGTACATTCAATCTGTTACCCAGACAGGTAGATATGATTGCTCAACAGGAAAGGGTAATCACCAGCGAAGTCAGAAAATGTTAGCCAATTTCAAGATACATTAGAAGATTAAATGTGGTAATTTTTCCATAATTATTCCATACAGATGTGAACAACATAGTACTAGACATCAAGAAAAAAAGACTGAGATCAATTTCTACACCTTATCATAGACAATAATCCAAAGCAACTAACAAATCTCACTGAGATTAAAGTTCAGTGCCCCAGTGTGGCAGTGATGCTTTATTCCATCTGGATTTACTACATGATGCAGTAGTTACTAAATAATGAAACATAAACTGTGTCTGTCAAAGAAAATTAACTACTCAGTTGGTTTTTAATGTATTATCTCATCCTCAAGTTTGTCTGCTTGACAGTGTTATCCCCAAACTGGACACTGGCCTGTGTGCATCTGCAGAAGTGATAGGACTGAAAGCTTTCATTCAGGAGTGGGGATCCCTTGCTGCAGTGAGCCAACACTCACCCTCAGGCGAACCACAGAATTTTTGCTGTATAATTTTGGTTTTCCTTACTCAGACAAAAATGCTCACACATGCACCTAAGAACCAGGTGCCACTTCAGGGGTGGTTTTTTTCCCTCTCAAGCACCACACTGGTACAGTTACAGAAGCTCAGCCCTGAACAGGTATCAGAGAAAGCATTCAGGTGTCCAGGCTAAGGTGCTGTTATAACGCCACTCCCTGTCTCCTAGAAGAGAAACATGATAAACAAGGTAGATTTTTTTCCGCTGGACTGGATTCAGCCCTGGACCACCAACGGTTCTAATTAGTGTTTACATCAGACAGTCCCAAACTGTGCTGCAATGAAATGTTTTGGAAACAGGTGTCTACCATCACAGTGTGTGCTCGTTTTCTGTGAGGAAAGGTTGTTTTTCCCTCATACATCCTCTCTCTCTATTCCCCCTTTTATGACTGCTTTCTTACAATTCAAACAAGAATTCTTATTCACAAAAATAAGAAAAATATGCTTGGATCAGCCTAGAACTTGTCATTCATGTATTAAAAATGTTACAATCTAAACATTATATCATACATCAGCACATCATACCTTAGCATCAAAATCTTGAGATTACTTTCTTCAGAAGCCTAAATTGAAATTTCTCAAAAAACCCTCACCTTTTTCTCAGAAAAATTTAAATACATCCTTACTAATTATGAATAATATTGAAATCAATTTAAAGCACTGAAAAAACAAGTGGACTGAAAATTTCAGGCTTGAACTAACTGAAGCAATCATCTTAGCTCTTGCAAAAATTCTTCAAGGTCTGACTACTGCTATGTTGCATCATTAGGAAAGCACTGTAAAGACATGGAGTTTCCTGACAAATGGGAACCCCATCAGAATAAACTTCTGCAATGGTTAGGCACACCATGCCAAAAGGCTCCAGGATGCAGTCCATGCAATTCCCATTGCCCAGATATGAAATTTAGACCAGTTGAAATCCACATCCTTGTTAATATGTGGATAGATTTGAAGCCATGGACATCAAGCTATGAAAAAATATATTTAGAATACATGTGTGGGTTATCAGCATGAGGATTTCAGATGTAAATGTGAGAGATTCAAATTCCCTGTTCCTTGGGAAGATAAGTCGCCTGAGAGATGAAACAAGGCTGTTATTTGACATGGATCTTTCAGTCCTGTAGAGAAAATGGAGTACAAGAAAAACTGGGGGAATTTTGTGGAAAGCTGAAGCTGGTTCGCATTCCTCATGTGTACGCCCATTGAGGAAGATACTGATCATGAGTTTCTGCCACAGAATATTCTATTGGGACACATTTCTTATCATACAAGTGGCAATTTTGTCTTCATTTATATGCAGCTTGAACAATTTCTTTGACACATTTTGAATGATGATAAAAGAACACTACACTTCTCTTCCAAACCAATTTGTAAAAACTTTTTACTTACCAGACTCTGCCAAGGCATGGTCTATAGTCTCATACCAAATATTTTCACAACCAAAGGGCTGAGCTACTCTTGGTGATCTGAATGGTCATACAGTACATTAACACTCATTCAGGGCTGTTGCCCAACAAAACAATGGACAACACAACTTTCCCAAACTACAGAATAATAGTGGCAGACTTCATAAAAAATTTTGCTTCTGCATTTTCTGCAGGTAGTTGCACCGGTTTATTCAGAAAGATGAAACCAAATATAGAAGAACTTGTAACCTCACAACACTGAGCTCTAGATCCATGAATCACCTCTCATACAGAGTTGTATGAGCAGCCAGCGTGAATTGCTTTCCTGCTGGAGCCTGGTGGAGCCATTCTGTCTTGCATGTAACAAACACTCCTGGGAAAAGGCAGAAATTTGCTTTCTAACCTAGTGAAAACAGCAAAGACTGTTGATGTCAGACAAGGGCAGAGGAGAGATTCCAGCCTGGGTATCTTGTACTCCAAAAGTGCTTCATCCACCAGGCTTTTGTTATAAGATATACACTAAAAGACCTTTCCAACTCTGATTTTATTTAGTGGCAGAAAAAGGGAGATTATTTAAAATCTTGGAGTTTTATAGAATAGATAATTTACAAGTGACTTTTGGTTATTTAAATTGGCTCATGAATATGGAGAATTAAAATTGAAGAATGTGAATCAGGACAACTAATTCTTATGAAGTTACATTTTAGAAATGACTTGTACCATCCTTGAACTGTATCAGTGACCAGCTTTTGGCCATTGCTCATCTCATTTCAAGACTCTCAGTGGGAAGTTGAAAAGTGAAAGGGCTGCATAAATTAGGACCAAAGATTACTGTAGAGCAAAAGATGCCAATAAGAAATCATCATGAATGCAAAAAAAAACCGTTTTAATTCTACAGATGCTGACTACAAATTGTTTAGGTGGCTTTATACTATGCGGCAATGGCAAAAAAGAGGTGAGGGAGAAGCTTTACGTGATGTAATATCATTAGACCAGGTAACAATTTACATGAGGTAAAAGTTTTGCTCAGAAATTGTTGGTCTCATTTCAAAAATGAAATCTAGCCATAGAGGTACAACGAGATATTTGTTTGCTTCATAGCCTTGCTAGAAAATAATTTTGGTGTATCCAGGTAAAAAAACTTTGAATCTTTAAAGGAAGTCATTATCCTTTTGATTGATTAGTCTTCATTTGTTAATGAAACAGTTCCCAAATGGATCATTCAGATCTATTTTAATCTGATACAAAAATTTAGATTGTAAGATTACAAAATGGTTTCACTCTATTTTTCCCTAAGTAAATTAGTCCCGGTGTCTTTTGGACAAGCTTGATACTGTGATTAAATAAACTTCAAATAGTGTAAAATAACTGAAGAATATTTTATGAAATTCAGTACAAGGTATTAGGTCTGAAAAATTTTGATAAATTGCTGCTAAAAGATTACACCTGTATAATGCCCTGATTACAATGATTTTTAATTTGTGTGCAGTGCTACTGTTGTTGTTTTGAATTATCCCATCAACACAAATTTAATTAAAATACTGACTGATTGATTGATATAAATTGTTTGGCTGCATTACCTGAGCACAAGTATTCAAGCCTAATTTTTGTAAATATTTATGTTATTAATATAGAATCCCCATAATTTTGAAACAAATATTATAGCTGAACTGTAAAAATTAAATCACATTGTGAACAGTTCCCTGCCTAGTCTTGCACAAATGTGATATGAACTATGAAAAAGAAAAGGAAGGAACAGTGCAGATGGTACCTGGCAGCTTAGTATTACTTTTAGGGAAGAAAAAGCTGAGGAGGGTTTTTTTATAACAGCAGTGCCTACTCTTCTATCCTTTTGGTTTTGTGTTTTTCTTCAAAAATGCCTCCCAAAATTCTGGTGACAAATAAATATCACCATATACTGTATCAATATTGTCCTTATCAGTCATGATAAAGAGCACCCAGACAAGCCATGCAGCTGGTCTCATGTCCATTAACATGCTTGATGTAGATCCAGTTGCAAATTGCCATCAGACCTGAGGACAGGTTTTTCTACCAAAGGAACGTCTGGTTCTTCCCAGAGCAAACTTTGGTACAAACTGGCATTATAATTCATTTGACAAACAGAAGACTAGAACATCCACTCTCCTTCCAAGGTTCAAACAAGACATGAGCCAGCCTGCCACTATGGAAATGAGTGTATGAATTATAAAGAATCATATTTGCACTTGAATTAAATATACAAAGTAACAAAAAGCGTTGGAAAATATAAAAGTTCTCTCTTCTAAGTTAGCAAAATTGGAAAACATCACATTAAACTCAAAGCCAAAGTAAAGCACTGAAAAGCAGACCACTATCCATCCATTTCACAACCTAGAGAAATTTCTAACATTTAAAATGCTTCAGAACAAATGAGGTGTAGCTTTCCTTTCAACATAATGGAGGAAATAATGAAGGATATAAGAAGACCTTCCCATCCATCTGTATCTGTATATAGCTGAAGAAGAGAGGACAAAAATTCAGCACAGTGAATAGAATCTTGTGTAAATAAGACCCTAATGTATGAAAATCCTATACAATGACTTGTCCAACATTTCAAAAATACTATTTCTGGAGGAAGGTAAATAAACATACTAGTGATATTTTGCTATTTGTCTAACTTTCCCTTGAGCCAGTATAATGTTTTGTAAATCATTCCATCAAAAATGTCATTTTAATTCACTAGCTGCAATTCCATATGATTGCTTAATTAGAGTAAACTGTAAAAAAGGATTATTCCACACTTGAAAAAATAAACGATGAGTTTGGCTTTAAAGTAATTTTGCTTGCTGAAATTGTGCTATTAAGCAGACAATATTTATTTATATGCTGATTTTTTTAAAAAATGGAACAAATTATGCCATGCTTAATGATATATAATTTATTTTAGACATTATATGCATGGGGAAATGTCACACAATAAGCTGAGACCCCTTCAAAAGTATTCAGAGCAATGTGATGCAGTATCAAGATAGTATGACCAACCTTGTAGAACTGATTTTAAAGAACTCAATATGCTTGTAGCTCAAAGAAGTCTCTAAAGTAATGAAAATAATTATTCTTCATAGTTCATTCTTTATCATTTATGAAGAAATCTTCATGCACATATTGTTTTATCTAGTCTAAAGGTCAGCCCTAACTCTGCTGCTTTGCAATGCAGGTTATACATCATTTCTTAATATCATGACCAAGTAATATTGCAGGTGAAAAATACTACTTGCATGCAAGATCTGACAATTAAAATATATAACTGGGCCTGAAAAGGTGTGTGGCTTTGTAACATTCAGCAACCTATTCAAGTCCCAGGCATAAGTATATTGAAAAGACTGCATAAAACTAATGGTAGCAAAGAGACAATATTTCATGAGTATCTGTAAAACTTTCTGAATCCCCTTTCTTCTCCTCTCCATTAATTTCACCTTTCAGGTTTATTCCAATATAGCCAAAGAGAGGTTTGTGGTTCAAATTACGTGCTTTAATTTTATTATTAACATTGTTAACATGTGGGGAAAAGCTTGATTCAGAAAGAGTTTTAGACACCATTTTGAGTATCTCAGACCAAAAAATGTTATCCCATTAATTAATAAGGACCTTAAGAATAAGTCACTGCAATACTGAACTTAAGTCCCCAACACACAATTAGCTATGAACCTGCAATGTGATTTGGCTGTGCAACCTCTCTCCTCTGCAGTGTTCCTGTGGAAACATCACTTTTTCCACCCTTACAAGGTACAGTTTCATACGGACGTTACTCCTACCTTGAAGGAGAAAAAGTATGTTGATCAGTGCTGCTCTCCTTCTCTGGGTCTGAACGGTGCCAAGCATCCATTTGGTGCTCAATTATTAATGATATTTCTGCATGGCAATATGAGATTTCATTTGAAATATGGGTTGATGACAGCTCTCTATCTCCTACACAGGAAATTACTTTTGCTTTGCATTTCATTAAAAAAACCCCAAAGATATCCTGAGATATCTTCTGATTAGTGAAACTTTATGCTTTTTACTGAAAAAGAGAGAGAGAAAAAGAACAACCCACACTTATGTCTAAGAGTAAAAGCCAGATTCTTACTGCTGGAATTTTTTTATATTATATTAAACAACACTTTCTCACCATTGCAAAGTCTTTTGGGTAGTCTTCCTCAACTGGTGTAGCATGGACATTTTAGCAGAATCTGCATGTATTACCCACATTTTACCCATGGACTATTTTTCAAGGATCTGACTACTAAATCTTTGATCAAACTCTACATCCCCAAGTTAGGGGATGTACTACCATATGGAATGGACTGCTGGTCAAGGCATCCAAGATCCTCTGCATGGAAACCAGGAGAGACCACGTCACAAGGGACCATGAGCATACCTGGGTCTCGCCCTAACATAAAGTCAGGACTACCACCAGGATACCAGCACCTGGTTCTAAAGTGTAGGCAGAGTCTAATAAAGTTCATATCTAAAGACCATCAGCTCTTGACCTTATGGGTCAGTACAGGGGCCCACGGCTTCACTGGGAATAAATAAATAAATAGATAAATAAATAAATAAATAAATAAATGAAATTAGGAATCTGAACTTTAAGATATCAAAAACTGTTTTCTACAGAACTGTTGGGGATGACTATTGTTCTTATTCAGGATGATGATTCCCATATTTCCCCCTTTATTTCCGATTATTCCTCATCCACTAATTTTGGTCTCCTCTTTGTGGAAAGATGAAGCAAGCAAGGAAAAGATCTAACAGTTCTTCAAACCTGAGCAGTCAGTCTGGTGCTTACTGCCTGGTATCATATGTACAAGTTTGATAAAAGCCAAGGCAGGGCAGGCATGGCTTCTCTCAGCCCAGGAGTAAGTTTCTTTCTCTCTGTTGTTCCCCTCTGGAAAGGGCAGAGCACTGCTGTGTAAGATAGTGATCTAACATTATTTGGCAAATGGATAACCACTGCAGTGACTGAATTACTAGGAAGTACTTCGCAAATTTTCTGCTCAACACTTATAAAACATACTAACTTATATCAAGCATTTTTTCTTAAGACAACTCACCCACAATGATATAGCCCACAAAGCCATACTCAAAGACCCCCCCAAAAATACACTAAAAATGGCACAAAATTCCTCAACATAATTTAGTATCTGCCTTTCTGCACAAAACCAAAGTCTTCTCTCTCTTTTCTAACCAATGCATAATCCTGGAACTGACTCTGAGAAAAGAAATCTATTCTTGCAAATACTGGTCACATTATAGCATTTTCTGCCTCCTCCATACACCAGCTGAAGTACCAAATTAATTTTCACATTAGCACTTGTTATGACAACTGCAAGGAAATGTTTCAGGGTTTTTCTTTCCTCAGATTAAATCTTTCACAGCAATCCTTTGCTTTAACAACCAGCAAGGGGACAGTCTGAAGCAAGATCCTGTCCTTTATCGGCTCTGAAAGCTGAAAACCCTTTTTACACAAAACCTCTGATGTGCCTTTCCACAATGGCCACCCAGAGAAATTTCAGTTTCCATGCACTGGTTAGATGCACTTTCCACACTAGGGCAGTTGATTAGAGTTTGGTCACTGCTTTCATAATTATATCAATATTTAGCACTGAATCAATGGCAATGGAACAGTCACTATGGTTCGAGGCTTTGAGATTCTGTGACAAGATACGATTTCTGATGGTGTAATTTGCTCTTGAGTGGATGGGAAAACTTGGGGATTCATAGCAGCCTCTCTGATGACTTTCACAGCAAGGAAATTTATGTTAATGACTGGGCAATGGACAATTTAGGACATTGCTTTATCTGGCTCATATGCATCCTAACCATGGTATTTTTGGGATGAAGTTACGATGGACACTTAACTCTTGTTTCCTTCCCTTTTCGTATTCAACTTATTGTGAGTATTTAGTCTCCACATTCCTTCTCTTAGTCTTGACTTTTTCTCCTTGTGTCTCATTGGGCACAGAGTACTCCTTTGGTCATGCAGTCTCAATGTAACAATATTTCTTTCCTGCTCTTCCTAAATTCTACTTTCTTTAATGTCTAATACCTTTACCCCAACTTATTTTCCTTTTCTTTCTTGTGAAGTTTCTACATATTCTCTCCTCTTTGCTCTTTCTCTCTGGCTACTCTAATTGAATTTGTATGATCCAATTTGACTTCCTTTGTATTTTTCAATGAATTTATCTACTTGCTAAGCCCCTCCACTTTTTCCTCTGCTCTAGGAATGAACTTCTATTTAATATGTATGTGTCCTGCGTGAGCTTCATGCCTATCTGGGAGCACTGCATAAACCACACTCTGGATTGCCTTAAAAACCTTGGTAGCCAGTCTGCAAAGTTCCTGTTGTTCCTCCTTTATGTAAGGTTATAATTTGTACACAAAAGGACTCCTCTGCACTGAGCACGTGTCATTTTACTGCCTCCAGTTCACTCGCAGATTCACGATGCTTCTTCCTCAGTTCCTTAGGGCAATGCACAGCACCTCTGAGGATCTACTACAACTGCATCCAAAGTTTATCCAGACTTTGCGTCTACTTAGTTTATTTCTCAGCTACAGTGTTGTTCTCTTCAAAGTAAGTTTTGCTGTCCAGGTCAGGTTAATGGACAAGCAATAAATAAGTCATTTATTCTGTAACTTTAGCGGTGTTATAAGGTACAGGCTTCCTCACACAACTGTGTTAAATACCCAGATAATACAGCTCATAGCACATGGAAATGTAGTATCACAAAAAAATCCTTGAGAAGACATCTGTAGGCATTTTTCCCAAATTTATTAAAGCATTTAAATAGATATTTCAAGACCTAGGACATGGATTTGTACAATTAGGTGATATTCACCACTGGGAAGCGAGCCAACATAAGACCTCTTCAATGTTCACATCCCACTTAGGTGCTCAGAGAGTGTCAAGGTCCTACCATGGTATCCTATCCAGGGATTAATTAGATCCCTGTGTATTAAACTCTTTATCTAAGTGAATTTCTCATCCAGGTGCAAGGTATGGTATGTAAAACATTCATAGCACTGCACTGCGCTCTAGGATTGGGATTATTTTCACTAGACTTTATGTCTACATCTCAGCAAGTCATCTAGTGTCCTTCAACTGCTAATGGAGAGAGAGAAAGGCCCATTCATGACATGAACTGTGAGTCCACACAAATTTTATCCAAGCAATCAACTGTACCCATACTTGCTTTGACAAGTAGAGGAACAAGTCAAGTGTTATAAAGGTGAAGGATCAGAGAAAAGATTAATTAGGATTGAGAATGTGGCCAGCAGTTGATTTCTCACTGATCCTTAATTCAGATGTTGTTTCCCTTAAACTGTTCAGGCAAACATTTTGGTCTAACTCTGAAAAAAATATTGAAGAAAAAGGGTTAGCATACTATTTATTCCATAAAATTTTTAGGTTCTCCTATATATATATTAAAAAAGGAAATGGTGAGCACCTCTCTTGCATAGCCCAGTTTGCTTTGACGCAGGTCTGGGGTTTTACGCAGTTATTCCACCGCTCCCACAGCTGCTTTGCACTGTACCCCAGCACTGCCACGGTAGCATTCATGTGCATGGCCCTTGGCACAGCAGCTGTCACAGAAAGCTGGGCACACAATCACTTCTTTCTGTTTGCTCCTGTTGTTGTCGTGATTTATTAGGTACAAAGGCAGGAGACTGGCCCCGCACAAGTCGGAAATAGAGTGTTTCACCCCAAAAGGGAGTATGGGGAATGGTGGGAGAGCTACAATGACCAGGTAAGCATACAGCAAGTGGCCTTAGGGCAGTGTGATATGTCTGTGAACAAGAGGAGCAGCCCTGGGACAAAGCCAGGCCAAATCCTCTGTCTGTAATTCCTGTGCATCCCATATAGCATGTTTAGAAAAGAAAAAGAAAAAAAAAAAAAAGACAACATGTGGCCACTGCTGATTTCTATGTTCCATCTGACCACCAAAAAAACCCTGTACCTTGTTCATTTGAGTGATCCAAACCACGTGTCCTGTGTGATGTTGTTGTAATATAGTGCTTTGGGGAGGAGAAACTTTACAACTGACTCTTAAAGCCAGTAGAGCAGACAAAGAGAGACAACATTCATTCAAACCTGGACTAAAAATCTCCAGAACACCTCTGGAGTGGTGCTCCTGCTACATATTAGAGGTTACACTAGGACTAATCAAAAAGTTTTTAATAAGGGCAGAGAAAAACTGATTGATGAAAACATTTTCAGTATGAAAATGTCAGTTCTTCTCAAAATATCTTGGGGGAAAATACTGAGTTTTACAGTAACTTTAAGGAAAGTTTTCAAACTCATTTTAGAGTTCAGACCATATTTTTCATAACTTTCTCCATTTAGTTTAATTTACATATTTATTTTCAGTTTTGTTTTGCTCATTATATACTGCATGACATTGTACACCGATATATTGCCAAACTTAATGAATATCAAATACTAATTTTTTTACTGTTACCAGGATGAAATGTTTTGAATTGGCCATTTTGAATGTTTTTGCATGGAAATATTTCAAACTATTTAATTCTGTCAAATACTCGGAGATTTCAGCTATTCATCTCTTTTCAAGTCCAGCCAGATTTCCAGATGTTGAACTCTCCCATAGGACAGAAAATCCCTTTCTCCAGACATCTCTATTAATAAATTAATAAGCCGCATGTGTCACAGATGGCTATAAATCCTTCATGAAGCAATACTCTTAATAAGCATTGTATCACCGTCTTACATTCTACTACAAGTTAGGAGCATTTTGTTTACCATTTATCAAAAGATCCACTCATTTGTTATTGACCCCTGCAGGGTATTTATAAATGTAACCTTAGAGCACATTATGACCCAATTATACCTTTACTTTTCGCAAGTGTCACAACACAGGTGAATTTTATCTTTGCAGGAGGGCGCTCAGTGAAACACTTGCACAGCATTATGTTCCCCCTGGGTACAGCAATATCCACTCACGTACATAAGGCTATCAACTATAACACCACGTAGCACAAACCTTGGGGACTCCTGCTATTTAACTAACATCAGGAGCATTCATGGCAGAGCGCTGTACAAAATGTATACATGCCTGCTAGTTTTTGTCAGCTGGGATTCTGTTTCTTGTCTGTCTGTTGTGTGGATTTAATTTTTTTCCTACATTGCATCTCCTTCAGTGACATTTATTCTTCATTTAAAAGCTATCTGGAGTCACTATATAAGAGAATTTTGAAGAGAAGGAAAATAAATGTAAATGTCAAACAACTGTATTTTGTTGTACAGTATTCAGCTGTTTTGCCTGGCCATATATATATACACTTGAAAAAACTTTTTTTTATATTTTATATCTTCACAGTGAAGAATCTGTTTGCAATCCAGACTGTAATCGATCTGAGTCAAGTAGAGAGGAGAAAAAGGTTCCTGTTAAAGAGGATGCCCTAACAGTCAAAAAGACTGGAAACTGTGTCAGTCTAATAGTTCCACAGCAAGACTGTCAGCTGCAAGACCTACTCAAACAGTTAAGAAAACCTGCTGTTAACAGAGAGTGTAATCACATTCGATGGCTGTGTTTTGTTGTCTCCAGCCACAGTGTCCTGGCCAGTGGTCCTTGTCAAATTTCATGAGCTAAGTAGAGTTGCCACTGAATAGCCTGGGATTCTCCCAGAGAGAATGTAGATGTTGCAGAAGGGAAAGTAGGTGCCACTCTCCTGTCTCAGTAAGTATCAGACCAGTGCTAGAAGTCACTGGGATGAAATGCAGATGAAAAAAGACAGATGCAGGGGTCTGACCAAATGTGAATAATGAAAGTCTTATTATCTCAGGGGATAGGGAGGTCCGTGATACTGACAGAATCCCACTTATATCCTTTCAGTCTAAAAAATGCTGTGCAATTTCATACTGGGCAGTACTATTCAGCTCATGTTCTCAAATCCCTTGTGTAATATTATTTCTGTGTTCCAAACCTAGTGTAGATATTTTTCACACCAGGGCCTAGCTATCTCTGTATATCAATCTTAGAAATGGCTTGGGAGTTTTCAAGATGAAAAGTTACATAAAAATAGCAGTAATGGGTGGACTACACGATGCTTCGTAAGGCGATTTCTGATTAAGATGAGTTACTACATCCTGCATCACCTGTGAGCGTCATTCACATATACTTGAAAAAATCACCTATGGAATGGGATATTTTATGAGGCTTTCACAAAGTAGGCATCACAACTATTTTTTTTCAATTTATTGCATCATATTTACATTTCTGATTTGATTAAATGCATCAAATAAGAAACTGCTTAATAATTCACAAAAGTGCTTTTTCTGCTGATAAGTCCTAAGTGCACGAATACCTCTGTAATTATTTATCAGGCATACCAAGCACCTGAAATTTCTCCAATTGTATGCTCTTTGCAGAGGATAGAACTCACATCAACCCTTTGGTCTGGTGATACAACCAAGAGAGTTAAATATTTAATTCTTTTTTATTATTATTTTTTTTCTTGTGTACTGCTTGTTTTCCTGATTTCAGTGTCAGGTAAGCTGATGGTTCTTATTTTTCCCAGATTCCATTTCATACCCTTAGCAAACTATCAATGAAAAAAACAAATAATAATAAAAAAAAACCCAACCATGTTGACTAAGCAATGGTGAAAGCATCTTAAAACTTTTTGCATTTTCCTTTCTCCATCCTGTGAATAGGATGTTCCAGTGTAGCAGAGATGTTCTCAGAGATGATTGAAATAACATTTTTTGGATGAGAAGAGAAACACAGTACTAGCTGCATTAATTAACAATTGCAATGAGGTCATAGAGGACCTCATATAGAGGAAGGAAGCTACATCTGGTATCAAAATAATTCTTGCATTTTGGGTCATGATAATAGGCATCCATTTCATTTAGATACCAGACACTTAATTTCCCATCCTAACCAGGCATGCTGCTGAAACAGCTGCCAGAATCAGTATCACTGGTGTCTGCGCTGGGAGGACATAGGCAAAGTTTCTGTCCATCAGCTCTCTCTCACTTTGTAGCTTCTTCCATCCTTGTACACTAAAGTCATTCATGTAAATGTCAGCTGTGATTTTCATGAGGAAAGGAGCTATTCAACAGATTACAATTGGGGAGTAATGTAAATAAATGCCCTTGTTATTGTTAACAGAAAAAAAATTGCTTTCAAAATAATTGCAAAGTATCTTGTTTACTTCTAAAACTTGGGACAGGACAAAACCATTTTTTTCCCCAGCATCATTTCTCTTTTGTGTCTCATTGTTATTTATCTCCACAGACCAAGCAATTTGGGAATAAATTAAGCTAAATTACTTGAGTGATATATCACTAGCAGGCTATTTCTATGTGGCAGAATTGGCTTTTAACCACAGAAACAAGTATATAGGCATGTAGAGGTTTCCTTAAAAGTTATTTAAAATTAAAATAGCAACAACATAACCCATTGCAGTCATAGAACTGACCTAGTTTAGACACCTTAAGGTTCTGTGTCCAGTTTTAGCCAGTCATCCAGGCTTTCCCATAGTTGTAGAAGAAATTATGACCAAGGATGAAGAATTTGAGTGACTGCAAACAAAATGTATGCTGATCTGAGATTAGCTTAATTGGCAAGACTAGAGAAACAAAATACACATATGCCCGTGCCTGTCTGCAGCACAGGCCCACACACAGATCACCCCTGATGAAGAGCCAGTTTTTAATTAAATCTACAGCTAGCACACAAATCCTTTTCAGCAGAGTAATTATATCACTGAGTCTTTAATAAGGTTTCAGCAGAGGACTCTAAAAGGGCAACAGCTTCTTATTATTTATTTGGAATAACAAGAGTTCTCTTTGGCAGATAGCTGTATAGACTAAGTTAAGAACAGAAGTTTATCCTGCTTACCATTTCTAGCTGCCTCTGTGGATAAGACAGAAATAATTCTCCCTTAAATAAGGAAGACTGACCTTAAAAAATAACCTTAGTCTGCACAGTATTGGAGCAGTAAGTTAATCATGTCAGCTTCTTTTAAAAAAAGATGTTCCTTTAAGTTCTCTGTTTCAGCCACAGAAACATCTAAACATAACTTTGCTGCTCAAGAAAATTTAGACCACAAATGTGAACTTTCATGCATGGACTTATAAATTAAAGAATTTGAAATTATTCGTTATCATATTCATGTGAGGATGTGTTGCGAACAGATCATATAGGTCTCCATCAAGTTATTGGTCAGTATCTCTTTTCAGTTGTATCATTTCAAATCTGGAGTCAGATACTGGTACTGGCATGTGATAGAGAACAAAAATTCCCCTATATTTTTGTATTAATCTCTAGTATTCCAGCTTCCACTGGTGAGTGAAAAATACCACGTAGCTATGCATTCTAAGCTTTCTTAGGAAATAATAAGTTCCATGATTTTAAACTGTTTTTCTTATTTCATTCAAAATTATTAACAAATTAGATAGGTTTTCAGTAACTGTCTGAAAACTAGTCCCTAGGCACTCATCACCAGAATTAATTTTAGCAACTTCAGGTAATTAATGAGAATAACACCCTTGCTAAAATATGATCATTTTCAGCTGCTCTGACTGTCAAATCCTCTTCCCGTTTTTCATTTCATCTGTATTCTGAATGACCTCACAAAACACATTTGCTTTAATAGCATCTAGCTAAAGAAACCCTGGTAACAGAGCTATGCACCATTTCATAGATAACCATACCACAGAGCAAGAAATGCTGAAACAGAACTTCTGCTACCTCAACTAGAAAGAAAGAAAAAAAAGTGTAAAGGGAGAGGAACATTATTTTCTCAAAATCTAAGTGGATCAAAGCAGTTAATATCACTTATGAATATAGACCAAAGCCCAAAAGACAAAAATTAAGTGACTCTAAAAAAAGATTAAGGGAAGAAAATGAGAAACAATAATAATTACTATTCTGTCAGCAAGTGGACATCTGTAGAGGAAATATTTGAAATATGAGAGATTTCAAAAGATCTATGCCACTTTTGTTTCTTGTACATATTATATTGTGGTAGGTAGCAGGCTGGGAAAAAAACTAGCCAATAAAATCAAAGCATCTTTTAGCAAAGAAACTGAAGAAACAATTGTTATGACAGGTTCTGAGGAAATGCCTTTCATACGTAATTAAGCATACAGTGAACGAAAAGAAAATCTGTGTGATGCAAAAGGGTTTTTTTTTTTTATTCTCCTCCCCAAATATATATTTTGCTAACATTTTGGGTTGGAAATTATGTCACTGATTGATTGGAGTTTGCTCTTCTCCAGATATGACCTGTACTGACTCTGCTCTGCTCCTCTCAGTACAGTGTGCCAGCAGAAAAGTAGAGGGAAATAGAAAAATATGTATTCAGAAAGACTCAGCAGTGGAATTCCTTTTGGGAGCTCAAAAGCATAATTCTGCAGTTATCATGTGAGGGAGCCAAAATCTGTTTGCAAGAAAACTCTAATGTTTCACTGACCTAAAGTTTCCCATCATCAAAGGGTCATGGCAGATCTGGGCTTAATAAATGTAAACAGTTCCATTAGTAGACATCATAGTCTATATCTCCATTTTATCTTTATTACTCTGTTTTCAAACTGTGTGCATTGCAGTGGTTTCCAGTTAATGTGCAGGAACAATAGGAACACGCAGCCAGAGGAGTATCACAAGGTGCTATCACTGGAATTTACCTGTAACCTACCTTCATATCAATATATGAAAACAAGTGGTGCTCCTTTCACAGAGGTGATAAATGATTGCATGCCTCAGTCCAGTGTTGACTTTGTAAGAATTGGTACAGCATGATAAAGTGAATGATACATTTCTTGGATAACAGATCCAATTACTGTTGGGCAAACTACCAGGATTTTAACTGAAGGGTTCATTCCTTACAGATAAATGGCAGCTTGCTTCCTAATCAGTTTTTTTGTATCAAGGAGTAGTTTGCAATGAATAATGATTAAGTCTTTCAGGCTTTTGCACAAAATTTACCTCAAAATTTACATCAAACAGACACTGAGTCTCATTTAGATCCCTAGGATCTCTATGAAAGCCATGCATACAGCTTGATTTCTCATGGGCACAGTGCAAAGGCAGTAAATGAGTACATCAGCCAAGACTGACCCAAAACCAGACTGGGATTCAGGGAGGCCAGTGACAGCTGCTCCACTGAAGATTTGTCAGGTGAAAATTCCCCAGGGTGGGACATATCCCCAGAGTTCTTCCTTTTCTGGTTCCCAGGCTCCTTAGCATCCTTAATAATTGTCTCCTGAATGGGGACCAGGGAAGTAGTGAGGTGTTCCCTTTGCAACCTCTTACAATCTGACCTTCAGTCAACTGAAAATGTCTACACGCATTTTGTGCTCATGTACACACTTAAAGCCATAGGGTCCAAACATCTGCATTAAGCCTGTGCTTGAGTTCAGGAGGGGTGTTAGAAAATACCTCTTTCTTTGGACAAGTGTTCCTAATCTTTTATGTTTATGGCATTTATTTCACCTCTGTGGTAGGCAGGTCTGTCACAGATCCCTCTGAGCTCTGAACTCAGCAGGAGTTAAAAGACCTCACCAGGGAGGACATCCTGGGCTGGAACTAGGACCTTTTTTCTGCCAGATCAAAGATAAAAGTGCTGGGTCACACAGCCTCCAGGTCCAGCTCAAATTCAGCAGGAGATGGGAGGTTTCATAGTCATCCTACCAGAACTAGAGGCAAGATCCCATCTGCCATGGGTTCAAATCCTGTTCCGGCTGCTGGCACTGAGCTCCTGCTGAGCTCAGGACTCAGCACAGCCAACGAGCCACAACTCTCAACACCACTGAGTACATGTTCCAGTGAGAGGAGCACATGATCCTCAGAGGCAATAGTTTTCTTCTGAGGATGTTACAGATACTAGTGCCAACTCCTGTGCAGATCAGAATCACATCCACCGAGATGCAAAGAGTCAAGATGACCAGTGCTAAGGGTTAGTTTTTGCTCTTCATGCTTGGTCTGACTGAGGTATAGCAAAAGGCAGGGACTGTCTCAATAGCAAGTTGTAAGTCACCAGCCAGTCTGCCTTGCATTTTGGAGGCAGGTGCATAACAGTTAACTTCCAAGATCCAGATACTATCCTTGTGATCACTGCAGCAAAGAGGTGAGCCCTTATATACTTATACAGATCATGTCCCAGTCAAGCCTCTCTTAAAATACCCACTGATTTATGTTGTATTTGTCTACCGGATTCTGTCATGCTGCTTTTGAAAGGGAAAGTTGTTGGCATATGTTGTGTTACATGATCCATCGTAATTCCATGTAACATAATTGTGGATGTGAGCCCACAAAAAGGTTTTCTTTACACTCAGTGTACAACTTTTTAGATGACTGGAAGAGCTATTAAACTGATTGTACATGGCAAGCCTCCACATGAAGGCTTGTATAAAGTCATCTCTGTTTAGAAAACTATGTGTCTTGCAAACTGTTACACTGCAGGCTAACATGTGTGAGCATATTTAATTCAGGGTTTAAAAGCAAACAAACAAACAACCAATTTGTGATACTCTGCCAGGGTCTCTAATGTGGTTGTCTTTCCAAAAATCCTAAATGGCTTTAGCAAATGCTTTGGAAACAAATTTGAATTGTTTAAAGTTCTGTTGCGTTTTATATATAAATCACATTTATTTGTATGTGGAGACTATGCTTTTCCTGTTGACATCATTTCAGAGTCATTGTCTGGTTCAGCTAAGAAATATTTCTAATTGTCTTTCTTGATCCCAACAACTATAGGTTAATGTATGGATAAAACACAGCTTATCAGCCTAAGGAAGATGTAGCAGGAAAGGAGTGGTTTCATACTATGTGTTTATAAGTGCTGCAGCTGGCTTTTCTTGGGTAGAAATAAGAGAAAAATAAGCATCTTTGATAAAAATCAGGGTATAATGGGATCTGAAAAGAAATTACCCCAAGAGGACTCATTCTGCAAGAGAGTGGAGCAAAATGTTTATTGATGTCACCAAATTCAGGTCACCATGAGGAGCTGCACATATAGCTTGTCCATTATTTCTTTCCTATTAGTAATATAGTTTTATTCTCTGGCCTGATCTGCGATTTAAAAAAAAATTAAGTTCTTTAAGCTAGTGCTGGCTAATTTACCAAGCACCTTGATGAAGAACATGTCACCCACAGTCAGAATAGCCCCTTCTGAAGTATTGCATCAGTACTTCCAAGTACTGGGATATAAATAGATGTTTTTCCCAGACGCAATGAACTAGACTTCGCCATCTCCCAGCCTAAACTTCCTGTCCTGTACCAGGAATCCATGGCCATCACCCTACACCAAGCTCCTGACCACTGAATGTTTCCAAGCTAGGTTTCATATCTACCAGCTACAATCCATCCAGCCTAGGTCCCTCATCTATTCCCTTCAATCACTTACCTCTTCCTCACTCTTCCATGCATCCTTCAGTCCCCTTCCCGACACTAATCCAACAGAAAGGAAACCATCAATCTCCCCAGCTGGACACTGCCTATGTCCCTAGGGCAGCAGCAGAGGGGTCAGCAGTGACTATGAACTAACACAGAGTAGGTCACAATTCAACGTACAAATGGCTTGTAAAATGAGCTGGCAAACTCTGCTTGTTTTCCTAAAACATACAGGCACCAGTGATAGATACAGATAGATCACAACAGATCGAAATAGGTGTAGATATAAATGGCATAGATATAGACAAAATAACAATCAGCTTTATGATGAATATAATCTCTGGGACACCATGTACCCATCATATAGGTACAGTGATTACATTTTTAACTTTGATGCAAGTTACCATCTTATCTCATTTCTGTTTACAGCTCTAATGGGAAATCAGTTTCCTGGGCCCAGAATGAGAAAAGCAGCAGAGGAGCACACCTTTGGCAGCGGTTGTCAATCCACATCAACAAAAAAGAAAACCCGAATCAAACTGCAGTGATCAAGCCTTTTTCTAAAAGCACAGATAGTAGCCGACATAGTAGCAGTGCTACATTTCCTGAGGCCAGTGCCAAAACGCTCTATGATGTTTCAGAAGCAGAAGAGCAATACCCAGCTCAGTACAGACCACAGACTCCCTCGCCTATCAGCACCTTGAGCCACAGAACTGCCTCCGTTAGCCGAACAGAAGATGATGCCCCTACCTTCCAGTCAGAGCCTCCTCAGCGAAGCAGCTCCTCTCAAGGCTCCCTCATGGAGCAGATCAGTAGCGTGGTTACTCGCTTTACAGCCAATATCAGCGAGCTGAACAATATGATGCTTTCAACAGCCACTCCAGGGACAATGGTGGCCACTCCTCTCTGCTCTTCATACCTGATTCCACGGGAAATCCAGCTCCCTACAACAATGACCACATTTGCAGAGATCCAACCACTTCCTGCCATTGAAGTCAATGGCGCTTCACAGTCAGCTAGGAAACCTTCAAATGGCAGCGTCAAAGAAGGCACTTCAGAGACCCCATCAACCAAGCAAGACCTTGAGGAGTTGGTAGCTTTAACTCCTCCTTCTCCTTTTAGAGACTCCATTGATTCTGGAAGTGCATCTCCCAGCTCTCCAGTTTCCGAATCAGCCCTCTGTATCCCATCGTCCCCAAAGTATGACACTCTCCTCATCAGAGATTATACTCAAAGTTCTTCTTCTCTGTGAATGTAGTTCAAGACAACGTTGGATCTCAACGACTACAAGCAAGTAGGAGGGGACAGCCAAGCCTTCAAGATCTCCAGTGTTTACGCGGATAGAGTGAGAGGCATTGGGTCATCTTGTGAGAAAAAGGAGAGGAAGAAGAGGAATTACTTGAGAAGTGGAAACATCAGATTAATTATGCTGTTTTAAAGACAAAATGACTCTTGGCAGATTATCGTGGCCTTAAAAAAACATGGGCTTTTCAGAAACACTGAATCTATTTTTGAGGGCTTATAAGGAGTCTGTTAAATCAGTTACATACCAAGTGCTTTGCTTTAGTATTACAATGAACTGTGCGTACAATATACGGGGTGGGGGGAAACTAGATTGTAAACAACTGTACAATGGTTTGTTTGTTTACTCTGATTCCTTACCCAGAAGTGAACCTTGATCTTTTATCAAGAATAGAAGACCAAACATTGAATGTACATTTTCTAACAGACTTAAATCTGGGACCAACCTGTCAAGCTTTCTTTTTTTTTTCTATGAAGATCTCAAAAAAAGCAGTAATGTATGTTGAACAACTACCAAACTTTTTGCTGAAGCATATTGTGTCCGTGATACATTATACGTGGATAACACTAAGCTGAGGCTTTGCAGTGAGTGACTGCAATACGGAGGGCTTTACAAGTGACTTCTCGACCTACGCATTTGTTTGTGAAATTCTCTTCTATTGGTATCAAAAATTCGATTTGTTAACATTGGATTCACCTTCACAGCAACAAAACCCAAGGAAGATTTCCTGACTATTTCACCATGTTGCCAACTAATAATGAAGTAGCAAAAAATATTTTCTGGAGTACTGTTTTGTAATTCCCTTATCAGGGCAAGTTGTTGAGGTGAATATTCTCTCTCTAGCAGCACTACCAAGCTATATTATAGCTGCACTCCCTCCTGAAATTAACACATTTTTATGGACATTCTTATCCTAATATTACCAGTTAAAATACTTATTCAGGCTCCCACAGTCTTTGCTTGTAAGGAACAGGTAAACACCCTAAGAATTTTCTCCATACATTGAATGACAGAATTCTAGGAGACCAATCTGGATTATGATGAATGCTAACTGTCAGTGGAAAGGTTGTCATGATCATAATTCATATATAGGGGGAAAAAAACCCCGGTGTCAAAATCTGCTTAGAGGTGATTTAGCTACTCTTTAATAAGCAACAATTTTAACTTTATTTAGCTGTTGATGCCTTGCAGCTATGAACTGTGACAAAAAAAAAAAAGAAAAAAAAAGAAAAAAATACTTTCAAAGCAATACAGAGTAAGGGATAAAACAGAGAAGACCTAATGAGAGATGAACCAACAGAGTCTTTGTTTCTTAGCAACTCACAGAAGCAGCAAGGGGATTCCTCATATTTTTTCCTATATCAAGGTAGTACAGTTCAGTGCGCTTCATACTGTCACAGCACTTTTTTAATACAGGCAGGGAAGAGTTTTAAAGTTTGAATAGAAGCTAAATAATTTTTGATAGGTATAGTTACATAGAACTTGTAAGTCAGGCCCTAAACGCACACTGCATTGGCTCTCTCCTTCATGACATAGCTGTCCTCAGGTGCCAAACTTTTATGGGTTTCTTTTATTTTATTAAAGGATAGTATCAAGTGGTGAGTGATGTACTTCAATTCAAAACTGAGTTGATGTAGCCTTATATAGAAGACAGCCTCATGGAAGGGAGCCTTGAAATAAGGCTGCTATGTTTTATTTTCAAAACCTTTAGATCTTATTTCTTCAAATATAACATTTTGCAATCAAAACTCATCACCCCTTTTCCTCCCTCATGTCCAAAATAATAATTATTTGATTAAAAATAATCAAAAAAAAAAATATGAAAGCACATTCATGTACTTTAGCTAAGAGCATTTTTTATTCCTTTGGGAAACCAGTTTCACGATTATGTGCTGCACCCCAATTTGCTGCTCAACGTTAAAAAAAAGTAATAGATGACTGAATATCCAGGCTAACACCTCACAGAGATACTCCAGTGACTCTGTACATCCCACATAATGCAATGTTATCCAGTAACAGTCTGTGGGAATGCTTATTTCACTAGGTATGGTTTCTTACTAGCTATGCCTACAGCATGAACCAGCAGGTCACAAAACAGGTCTACTCCAGAAGGCAGGTAGATACTCCAAGTCATGGCTGTAGGTCCTTATAGCTTATATGTAGTTCTTGCCTCATCACAGGACTGATTAGCACTGATTCAGTTCTGTCCAGCTGTATGGCTTCCAGACCAGAGCTTGGTTTTGCCCTCCTGGTTCAAACTATTAGCATGTCCCATCCAGTCCTTAGCTGCCTGTGTCTTTAGGAGAAAGCATCTTCTTTCACAGGTTACAATCCATATTTAAGGGAAGGGCATATCCAGCCTATGGCACAAACATTCTCATTTAGGGAGTCTAGACCACTTAAATGTTGTTCATGGAAGATTTATATGACAATACATGTTTCCCATTGGTGCAATACTGTTTTAATATGTACAGAGTGTACTGAGATAGTTAATGTGAATTTCAAAGAGATTCTATTACTATCTGTTCTCTTATACTTTAAACTGTTGACCAATGCCCTTACTAGAACATTCTCCATCTTGATCTTTACCTAATCTTTTAGGTTCCCATTTCCTTAGACTTTTCTTATGTCAGTGGACACTTAATGTTAATGTGTCCTGGCTAAAATCTGTGCGCTTCACCGCACTAAGACAATAATCAACCATGAAAGCAAGGATTATTCAGACAGACATAAAATCTTTTCTTAAAAATAAAATTAGTAAGAAGGAGTGAGAAATAGAAACTGTCATACCATTACTCAGCATCAATATACCTCTTCTGCTCCCAAACTGGCCAGAGCTATTGCTCAGAACTTCTTGGCAATGTTCATATGTATTGCCAAGACGATATATACAACACACAAACCTCTCAATCTAACACCTGAATAAATCTTTTAAGAGGCTGAAAACCTAACATGACACAAACAAAATTTTAAACACTTTTGCCCACTCTCACTTTGGAAGGACTCACGCATCTTTTCTATATTCATTAGCCACAACAGAAATTGTAATTGCAGAAGGAGCCAAGGATGGACCTTTCTGAGATTATACTTCCTTGATGCTGGTCTATCTTTAATGAAAGATAGTTCAGCCTTAGTGTCATTTAAAAAAGGCATAATCCAATTTAATTGCATGTGCTGGAATGTGCCAGTGTCACCTTGTACGATATGCTTGGATTTCATCAAAGGCAGGAAAGGTTTTTTTGGGGAAGAAGATAATAATTGTCTAATGACTGTAGTATTAAATCAAAGGACCCCAGTGGGAGATTTGCAAGACTGGAAAATACTTTGTCATAATTTTCTTGACATGAGAAAAAAAGATTATGAATGACAGACATTATGATTTCATTATGCTGTTTGTATGGTAGTCTCTGTTTGGGACATTAAGATATAAAGGCAGAGATTTTCAGCCATAAAACCAAGGTTACAATCATGAACACTTTACAATCTAACTAAAGAATGTGCAAGTACCAACCGAATGGCTTGAAACTGCCTTCCAATTTAGTGCTGCTGCCAGAAAGGGAATTAAAAAAAGTTGAAACTATTGTCATTCTTGACCACAGGGACCTTGGAAAAACACTTGTTTCTTTTGAGCTTGAGTCCAGCCCTGAAGAGTGAAGGTGTAACCAGCTCTGGAATCTGTGCTTTTGAAATAAAGTGAATCACTCTGATGAGCCAGTTGGGAAGAAGTGTTAGCAATACTCAAGAAGAACTATATTTTTTAATGGGCTCTGGAGAATAATTGCATTACTTTGGAGATGTTCTTCCTTGTACTTCATTTTGAGCATTTGGTGCCTAGAACCATTCAGATACCTTAGGCAAGACATTTTTAGACCATGGTCCACAAAGCACTTGCTGACATTTTATGGGAGTCTGGTTAATCACAAGGTGCTGGCTTCTTCCATTGATTTCCAATGACAAAAGCAAATTAAAAGTTAAATGCTAATGAAAAATTAACTCTTCAAGGTTTAAAAAAATATATTGTTATCTTGTTTGGTTGTTTATTCAATTGCTATGTTTGCACTTTGTGATCATAACTGGGATAATAAGGTCTCCAAAGAGAGTAACTGAGAAGACCAATCCATGAGTCAGACTCTGGATGATAGTGGACTTCACCTAGGGATGCTTTCTTTAGAGAGACCAAGACCAGACTGAAAGACAGCATAGCTGTGGTTGTACATTCTGTAGAGGAAAGTGTGCAACTTTGCTATTCTACTTAATACATAATTTATGAGGTGAGAGTTAAAAACGCGAGAGCAACGATGGCAAACAAAAGATGTCAGGTCCTTAGGGAAATCAGAACACTATATTCAGGATTAATAACGTGGCCATTACTTTTTAATTGTCTTGGAGACCAGTGGCAGGACCCCCAAAAAAAGGACTTCAGTGCCTAAAGTTAGAATTTCAGCAGGATTTAATACCTCAATTTAAAACTCAATTTTAGAACCACTATTCAACTGCCACTTTATTCAGGCATCTAACATTGTACATGTGCATATGCTCAGAACTGATCTTGACACATCTAAGCATCTTTACACCTAACTCATTCTAAAACTCATGAGGGAGCTGGAGAACAGCACTTCCTGGGTTATATCCCTGTATATCCCATGAATGATTACACAGAGCACACATCACATAAAAGAACACGTTCACAATCCCTACAGAAATGGAGTAGAAATCATTCTTTGTTTTAAGGCTGTGGGTCTGGTTATGCTGCTGGTTTTATAACAGCCTTGAGGTTAGAGCAGTCAGGCCAAAGGTGAGAGACCTAAATACAGACTCAACCACTGCTGGAGGTGATTGACATTTTCCTCCTGGCTGGAAAGAGTTCTAATGACTGGGTGCTGGGGCACCCACTGTTCATTTTACTAAAATAACTTCACAAGATAGAAACAAATTCAAGAGTCCCAGAGTAGAAAGTCTACCAGAGTAGGAAAGGAAGGGTTGCTCTGCACCCTAACAGGACGCAATAATTAAGGATACTATGTGAACATTTAATATAAAATAGTTTTAAAATCTCAGGAGCAGGAACCAGGTGAGTATTTTAACTACAAAGACACATTTTTTCTGTGCCCTGTATTGGCTCCAAAAAAACACCTGTGTTTTTCAGACATGACCATAGAAAGGGAGAGTCTGAGTCTTGATAGATATGTGAAAGAATTAATATAGGGATCCCACTTCTCAAAGGCTGCAGAAAAAAGGGACTAAATTCCTTTACCTCCATCCATCTTTTACGAAGGCCACCCTTCTTTGAAATAAAATTTATAGCCATGTCCAGATGTGGGTCCCCATTGAAAATTAGTATTTTCTGTGCATTGCATTTCCATACTGCCTCGAGTAGAGTAATCTCAGACATCTCTTTCCTTGTTGCATTGCTTTCCTAGGCACCCAACTCTTCACACAAACTTCACAGTAAGATTAGACATTTAACATAGAGTTCTGACTGCCACACTAGAGCCAAATACTATTAAAAAATTGGTATAACACTGCATACCTTATTGCATAAATTATTGAGGTCAGTGGAATCACTCCAGACTGATATATGTGTAAAGAAAATCAAAGTTTGATAGCAGCCAGTCAAGTCTAGCTCTTGGCTATTTGCTTCAACAGAGATTGATAATGACAGGATGCTCTTCCAACTTTCTTTTAAATCAAGCAGTAGATGTATTTATTAGGTTCATTCTTGAAACAACTTTCTAGGCTTGGTGAATAGTACTATCCCACCGTTCATTATCATTGCTGCTCTTGCAGGTATCCCAATGGGAAAATTGTACTTTGACTAAACGTGTTAAAGGATGAGAGAAAACATGTCCAAAAATAAGAAGCAGGTCACAGTTTTCTGGCAGTTTTATGAATCTCATAAAAGGAAGTCAATACTCTCCATGAACAAGAAAATCATTCATCTGCTACACGTTTCAGTGTGCACTGCACGTATTAAAGACTTCAGTTGAATTATCTGAATTCACTTTTTTTTGCTACGGTTTATTATTATACCCTCTGTTCAAATCTCTGCAATTGCCACTTACAATTTTATACTGTGAAAAGGAAAAAAAGATACAGGCCAGTGAAGCATAAAGGTAAGTAAAAAATTCATCTAGGTGATGAATTGGTGGATATGGCTGGTTTTGCCTCATCTGAGTAATGACAGTACAAAAAACCAATAATCATTAAGTCACTCCAATCTGCCAAACGGGAACAAATATACTATGTATATTACATGTACTAATAGGATTACATGGCAGCTGCTGGTGGTATTTGTAATTAGAAATCTATATAGAATATAGATGTTTTAGAGAGATGGTGCCAATTCTAAAAGATTTGTGTGGGCTACAAGTGCTTGTAATTATTTTTTTTTAATTTGCTAATAACTTATGAACAACTGGTTTCAAACATTCTGTGAGCGTTTCTTATTTTTTATGTTCTTGCTGCTTATAATATTAAAAAATAGAGAATGTAAAGTTATTATTTTGATGTGAACTGAAAATGATTTTTCATAAAATTTAACATTTTTATCAGCTTCGGTTTTGCTTTCTACCTGTACAAATGTAATTTATTTTAGCATTGAAAAATACATTTGCTTGTTTCTCGATTGTCTACATCATGTTATAGTTGGTGTTTATGTAGAGTCAGGTACTTTTTGAACAGTATTAAAAAAATTCTGTGATATGACTGAAAGCTGATTTTTTTTTCATCTCAAATACAGCTATTTTTTCAGTGCATTTCTCTGCAAACCAGGTGTGCCTATACACAAATTCTTAAATGATAATTTTTCTCTCTCTGTTGTTTTAAAGGATTAACTTTACATTCATAAATAACAGTTACATACCATTCTAGCATAGTTTGATCTTTCTGTTTTGAAACAAACACAGTCTCATTGATGAGGCATATATGGATTTTCAGGTTGAGAGGAAATTGTACAGCAGTATAATCTCAAACAACATGAAACAAAGCTATTCTACTGAGAATTCATGTAACAAAGCATTATTTTTGTACCTGCTGTAAGAAACCACATTGCTCCTACCACTGCAGGTTCACATCTAATCTTGAATTGCAAACAGAACATCTGAGAATTTTTTCTATACCCTTTAATAATTTGGTTGCTAGAGGTCTGCCATTATCACCACTGGAAATCAATGCATTACCTCAAATCTAGTCACATTTTCTTTCCAGCCAATAGATTTTGTTTCACTTTCCCCACTGAAAAAAAAAAACAAACCCAAAAAAAAACCTCAACAAAAAACCAAACAAACGCACAAAAAAATCCAGCAACACACAATCCCCCCCCAAAAAAAAAGACAACCACCAACCAACCAACCCAACCTTCCTGTTTTGAAGTTCTCTTCATCCCATTCTAAAGTTTGGTTTTACTGAAACTGACACAAATCTAGAATAATTGTACTACATGAAATGAAGAGCAGAAAGTGAACCGCACCCTTCAAATGAACGACCATCATCCACACCATTTTCTAAACATACCTCTTGAGAGACAGATGATTTATTTCATTTGCTGTTGAAATAATTTCATAACACAACCATAGGTAAAGCACCCCATCTCCAACTAAATATAATGTGAATTCACACCCTGTCTTTGAACCCCCCAAAAACCCTCATCCCAAAGTAAATTCTGTCAGTGTAGAACTACATGGCAGTTGTTTCAGCAAAACAAACTGCTTCAGGTGAAGAATGTTTTAGCAAAAGAAACAGTGTAATTACATTGCATTTTGGAGACAAATGTTTTGAAATCAATGTGCCATAACTTGCTTCATTGGAGAAGATTTTTATAGCATTCTCTGGAACACTGGATCCAGGTTTTCAAAAAAATTATGCCATGCTCCATCACCACCTTCAACTGTGTTTCTTCTGAGTTTCTATTATCACTACAGTATGATGACCTTCAGAAACTAATAAACTAATAAATCCCATCCCAAATTTAATCACAAATTAGTGTTTACATAAAATTAGAGGGTTTATATGCCTTCAGAAAGATCAGGTTATTTAGTGCTGAGAAAAGCAAAAGATCAATTTCTTGGAAAGTTTGGAGTTTAACTTTTCTGCCTGTCTGGAGTATGATCTTTCTTTTATGTTTGATCCACAAATGCCATCTGATAGCAGAGAAGCCTTACTGACAGTGATGCTATATTCCTATTAAAAAAAAAAGAAAGAAAGAATATCACTGCTTTCAGTATAGAGGGCTGTCTTTTGACAAAGCCCCTTCTGATCACATTCATCCTATTTCAGCTGCCCAGGTCACGAAACAGCAATAGACAAAAAGTATCCTTAAGGGAGACAAAACATAACAAGAGTAGATAAGCAAGTTCGTGGCTGCCTTAGACCCTACTTAATTGAACTAATATGTGGACTGTGTGCGCCTTTCCTTTCATGCATCTTCAGTTCGCATCAGAGATGAACTTTGGGAGGAAGGCTGGAATTTTAATAACTGCAATCTGTCCTTGTGTCTGTTCAGGGACTGTTTAATAACTTGTTTTCCTGTTGTATGAGTTGGAGACCAAACTGCAGTGGAGTGCATGAGGCATTTCTTTTGACAAAAGAACCTGACTAGGTTTCTTTCACATACACACACACATTTACATTTGCAATTTATTTGGATTTTTTCAGGAAAGTTCAGCTTAAAACCACCACTGCTTTTGTTTGTTTGTCTGCTTGTAAGCCAATTTGTACAATTCAGTAATTTTTTTAAGACTAAACCAAAGTAACTATCATGCTTGATCACTATAATTCCTGTAATTTGTAAATGGATACTTCCCTGTAATTTGTAAATGGATAAGACTGTTTCCCCCTTTTACCACAAGTTGAGGGGGTTAAGCCTGGGAATATTACAGAATCACAGAATCACTGGGTTGGAAAAGACCTTTAAGATCATCTAGTCCAACCGTTCCCCTACCACCTATGCTAAACCATATAACTTAACAAATTTAACTCCTTCCTGAAGATCAGTAAATGAAAAACTCCACTAACAAGTGTTGCCTGGGCTTTCTTACATATATTATGAACATATATATGTTCACACATTTATGAAAAAGGTGAGACTTCATACTTGTGCTTCTTCAGTAAGGTAAAGAGTAGGCTCAAGTGCTTGTCACAAGATCTATGCAGTGTTAAACACACTGAGGGCTGATGCTTGGGCCTCATTAAAGCAATTACCAGAACCTGCATCGCCTCTACTGAGCTCTCCCTGCCTGAGACACTCTTGAGGGTGCTCCAGAGCTTCAGTTATGAATTCACTTAAATGTGTGTGCAAGCAACAAGCATGTCAGTTGAATATCAAAAATCATTTTAGACTCATACTTATCATTTATCTGTGTAGATACATCACTGATAAATCTGGGGAGGAAGATGCAAAGAGGACATGGACTCCTAGTAATCTCAGTCTAAGGCTGAGGGGAAGAGGTAGGCTTCTGAGGAAAAAAAAAACCCAAACAAACAAAAACTACAGGTGTTCACAAGATAAGGCATCAATGACAAGCTTACAAATGAAATGTCAGCAAGGCAAAATATGAAAAGGAGATGTCCTGTACCTACATAGAAAGAATAAAAGTGATGTATGGAATATTGAGATAAATTGATTACGACAAATAAAGAAAAGAACACCAAAACCAAAAGATCAAGATTGCATTAGAAGTGCTTGCTTAGTTATTATTGGAAGAGTAATCATGAGACTATGAATTTAGGAAGCAACTAAAGAGGCTAACACAACTCTAGAGGTCCACCTGAACATGCTAAGTACTATATTGCCACAAAATGGACTGTGGATGGGAGAACATTAAAGAGCAGGATAGAAATCTTATAATGATCTTTATAAGGTCACTGGGTTTCCATGTCAGTGTCATACTGAAGTCCTGTCACAAGCTATAAACTGTATAAACTGTGTGAGACAGCACTATTTCCTTCAGATTAAGTCATCTCATTTTGATTTCTGAGTCTTTTTCCATATTATTTTCTGACTAGAAAGATGCTGGAAGGTTAGATATCATTGAACACAAGGGCTTGTCAATGTGATGGGTTGACCCTGTCTGGACACCAGGTGCCCATCAAGCCACTCCATCACTATTCCCCGCAGCAGGACAGGAAGGGGAGAAAAATAAGATGGAAAAAACTGTGGGTCAAGACAAAGGCAATCTAATAAAGCAAAAGTGAAAGACTGTGTTTGGAAGCAAAGGAGAAACAAAAGGTTTATTCTCTACTTCCCATCAGCAGGTGATGTCCATTCAGTTCTCAGGAAGCAAGAACTGAGTACACAAAGCAGTTGCTTCAGAAGACAGACATCATAAAAAATGAATTACACACCCTCCACCCCCCTCCTTCCTCCTCTCTTAGCTTTTATTGCTGAGTAGATGTCATATGGTATGGAATATCCCATTGGTCAGTTGGGGTCATCTGTCCTGGCTGTGTCCCAAGAATTTGCCCACCCCCAGCCTGCCAGTGAAGGGGGATGTTGAATGTGTGCCATTGATGTGTGCCATCACTGCTCAGCAGTAGCCAAAACACCAGTCAACATGCTGTCAACACTGTGCTGGCTACCAATACACAACACAAGAGTGTAGGGGCTGCTGTGGGGAAAATTAGCTCAACCAGACCCAGTAACACCCCATTTTTTAGGAAGAAATGCACTGGAACAGGCTGCCCAGGGAAGTGGTTAAGTCTCCATCCTAGGAGGTCTTTAAAAGACATGGCACTTAGGGACATGGTTTAGTGGCTGGACGTGGCAATGCTAGGTTAATGGTTGGACTCGATGGTCTTAAAGTTCTTTTCCAACCAAAATGATTCTATGATTCTATAAGGTTGGCAAACATTGCCCATGTATGAATACAAAATATAAGAAAGCATTCAGCCAAACAGCAGGCTTCATCAAACTCCATCTTCAAGCAATGTAATAGAGTGCCTTGGCTTGTGCCACTTACAGTTCATCCCTGATGCCTTCCAAACAGCCCCCTGTGAGGCTGGGAAGGATGAATTCATTTGGTTACAAATTACCAGGTTTCTTGGTTGCACTCCTCCTTCAATAGCACATCGGTTCAGGTTGGGGAAAAGCACAATGAAAGGCCAGATATAAAACGATACATGTCTCCAGTAAATTAAAACCCCCTAGCCGGAGATGAAAATCCCTACATGAACACAGCTACAGAGAAGTCACCTCTGCTGCAAATACCCACAAAAATAAAGGGGAATTTATCAGGCAACAACAGCTTGAATTTACTCCAAAAAGTGTGCATTTCTCATGCCATGTGGCAAAACTTTGCCTGTAGCTTTGTTAAACACCAAAGGTAAAGGTAAAGAAAGAAATCATAAAGGATTGCATGAAAAAAATGTCAACTCTGCAGTGATGGATTACATGAAAATATAGAAATTAACTTTTGTTCAATTATTCCGCCATTATCTGCTGATGACAGACCATGAGGTTTTAATTCCTTCATTATCCTTTCAGTACCCCAAGCAGCCAACAAATTCCTAACCCAATAACCAACAGGAGATATTTGATATCATGAACTGATCGTAGTTGTCTTCAAAACAGATTGGGAGATACAAGCAATGAGTCAACACTGGCTGAGAAGGAACATGCAGTCAGCTGAATGAAGAAAAACATCACATATGTTACCAAACAAGGTAAAAATAAAAGAAAAAAAAAAGACTCAAATTACAGAAATAACAATCCTGAATAATTTTACTGGTGATGAGTGTGAATGAGACTTATGATTGTGTAACAGAGAGGAGTCTGAGGCTGTGTTGAGAATGACTGGCAGTGTAATACTTGCTGTATTTGACCTTTCTTAAAATGTTTCTGTAGCAGAAGTTTGCCAGAGAATGTGCAGCTTTTGCTAATTAGTATTTGTTTTCCAAGCCTCTATATTTCATAATTTTCAGTAGTTTCTTAGCTTTGAATTTTCTTCAGAAAGCTGTCTACAAAAACCACTGCACCTAAATTCCATTTGAAATCCAAAATTTACTTTTGTTATTTTAATCAATCCTTGGCCATTTTGTATTAGTATTGCCAGTACTGGATATTTTATACTTAAACTAAAACCCAGAAAAACAAAACCCAGAGTTAATTAAGCCAGTGGGAATTCAGCCATAGAATTACCTAACCAGTGAGTAAGCCTGAAGTTTATTTTTAACCCTATTTGTGCTGAAGCTGATAACAGCCCATAAGCATCAGAAGGGTCTCTGTCCTAGGTAGGTAACACCTGAAGGGGGATAATTTTCTGCAGACTGTGTGCCCACAGAAATACAGCTGACCAGAGCTGGACTTCCTCCTGACTAATACTGTGTATTAATCTGCACCAGTTTCCTTTGATACAAAACCAGTTTTCTGGGTGAGAAAGTTCACTAGGACAGTCAAAGGCTACCTCATGCCAGTCAATCTTAGTGCCAGAAAATGTTCCCATTCATCTTAAATTTACTAGGATAGACTAGATATAACGTCATGTTCACCATTTTAGGACTTATTCAAGCTTGAAACATGCAAAAAATCAGGTTGCAACACTAAGAGGCCAAGAAAACTGAAAGGAATGATCATACTGTGGTTAAAATCTTTCTGAATTTAAAAAATTTCAAGTATCATCTGTCCTTCTGTCCTACAGAGAAGGGGGTGAGCTTCAAACCTGTATTCAAAACATGCCCCATGGAGTTTTTGCTACAGCTGCTGGGACACCAAACCCCAATGATCAATCCCACAGATAAATATCATTCTCCTTAGTGATGGCAATGGTTTCCATGGAGTTATCAGGCAGTGGAAGGGTTAGTATCTGGCTTAAACATGTAATTAATTCTTAATACTCACCATTTAGGTAATAAACATGTACTTTTAGAATATGTCATGTGCTTTTTGCTTTGGGGGCTTGGTACATGACTGGTCAAGGTGGCATTTTATGCAGCCTTCAGCAAATAATAAGGGATGCTGCTAGCACTTTGTGTTCTCTAAAGTTGCCGTTTATACAAACACTAGAATTGTCTTCTTTCAGTTATGAACTTTTTACCACCAGACAACAGTAAAAAAATTCTAATTGTTCATCACCTTCGTTTTCCTGTTTCTCTTAATAACTTCCTTCTAGACCTAATCAGTACCTGTGATGCTGTATTCCTGCAGCGTGTCAGCTCACACTGCACAGCACCTGACAGGTGAAGCATGTTACCTACACAAGGAAGTAAGGCTGACTTTCTTTCCTCCACCCACACATCAAAACAAGTCACAGAATAGGTCACATGTAATTACAGATTGTATGACATGGTTTCATTCTTCAAGCATTTCTGTTTGTTCGTTGTCGATTGAGAATCAACAGAAAATAATAAGGTTCCTGATATTCAAAGCCACTGTGATACTGTCTGTAACAGTTGAGTTTGGCATTTTCAGTGACTAATTGTATCCATATTCTATCTGAATCACTTTTCATAACAAATATATTTGTATGAGAAGTACAGAGACACAAAAAGTGTATCTCCTATGGCAAAGTGGTGCAGATTTTAAAAGGAAAACTTGTTTTAGCATTTTTCTTTTCTTATTGAAATTATGTCTCAATCATAAAGATAGGTTTAGTTCATTAATTTGAGAGATTTCTTCTTTGTTGTCCTCAATAAACAGAGTTTCTGAGTCAGTTGCCCATGATCACCAAAATCCATGCATGTTGATGGCCTAAGGGAACTGCATGGTAAAGTGTACTATGTCCAACATTCTTCCCTGAAGTTTAAGCTTTGCACAAGCTTAAAGCAGATGTGTGGTCTGTTATGTATCAGCCAAAATAAAGTAAATCAGCAAGCTCAGTAGTACATGACTGAAAACCCAAAACAGTCTGTCTCTAAAAGTCAAATGTTATGGAAAGTCAAAAAATAAGTTGACAAAAAGGAACCAAGTTCCAAAAGTCTGCTAAAAGGAAAATAATTTTGGTCCTCTGTAGAAGAGATCAAATCATGGGGGAAAAGTATGAATAAAATGCAGTACGTAACTTAGCTGTGTTTCCACTTTCAAAAAATTGTGACAAAACTTCATTCTGCACTGATGCAGTTGGCATTGCAAAATCAGAGTGAAGACAAGGCAGTGATAGCTTTTTATGCAGTGGAGCAAGCTGAGGTCAATCCATGGTGGATAATTTAAGGCTGACCCTGACCACATTCTGTGAACCAACCCTCATATCTCGTACTCAGTGGGCTTTAGCTAATTATCTCTATGACTTGTAAAAAGACAGAGTCTTATTCTGTTATGGGAAGGATTTAATGGTCAGCTTAAAAGGTCTGAAACCCTCTCATCCATCCTACTTCCTCAGTACAGCTTCATTCAGACTAGGCTCTGCAGGCAAGTAATCTGATCCAGTGCAATAAATCTTACAGCTAGAACCTTAGCTTTGACATCTCTACACTTCCGATCTCAACTGCCATTTGGTTAAAGTATTTGCAAAAAGAGCCTGCAAGGAAAAATATCTTTGCAAAGCTTTTCCTGAGGGTTTTATTTCTAAATAGGGTTGTTTAAGTACTGTTTTTCTACTGTCTAGCAGAGCCCTACTTCTTAATGTCAGAAATCCCTTTGGTGGAGCAAGAATGGTGCTGGCTGTCAGCTCTGTGGATTTTTCTGTCTTGTCACATCAGAGATAATCCTATTATTTCTTCCTTGAGAACTCAGTTCATAAGGATGAAGAAAATGAAAAGCTATAAACCAAGAGATAGAAAAATGAAATAAAGCCCACAACACATTATGGAGTAGAGGAAGCTGTAAATATCAGGAAATTTTCAGGTGATACACTTCATCCCAACCTGCTCAATTCCTTTTTACGCTGTATTACTTTGCTCAGAAGATCTTTAGTTTCAGCAATTACTCTCTGTGCTTGAATCAAACCTCTAATGAGATACTGTAGCATAAGCGATTTCCCCCAAATCCTCTGCAAAATCTACACAGAACAAATAATTTAATTCATCCTAAATTTTAGGCAATGTCCTTGACATATCTTCACTTCTCTCACCCCAATAAACCAATAAAGCTTTGCCTCTTCTTGGTTCATTGGAGCCACTGAACGCCCCACTAAGAGAGCTGGGTTTTCCCAATATGCATATATAGAGCTGGTCATTGAAGCTTGGCAAAGTAATACAGCTAAAGTCCTCCCAAAAAGGCTCTCTCATCATCAGCAGTTATTTTCTCCCCCTTTCATCTCCTTTTACCCACTCCTTCCCACAAATATTCATTGTACTATCTCTTCTTTTGTGCTCTGGAAACATTATTGTTTGTTATGGAGAGGATAGGCTTGGGCTTTTTTGTTTTTCCACAGGAAATATTGCTATGACCCTTTCACAACTGAATACATACGTTTTATTTAATGCAAACATATACATTGTTAAACATCCTGGCAGATGTACCGTTTATCCATAACATAATGCATTTATTTACTCTTATTAGGTCCCACAGAAATGATACACAAACCTAAAGAGAGAAAATCAAACTTTTAAAAGCTTTGTACATTGCCCTCCATTAGTATCATGCTCAAAATTACTCAGCTCAGAAGACATCTGCTCCTTAAAGTCATTGCTAAGTATCAGATGTTTTTCAGAGTGAATTAGAAGTACTTCTGCAGAACATCATGTTGTGCTATTTTCCCCACCCCCCCCAGCATCTGTGAAGTTATTATTGGCAGGCACAGACTGCTTTATGAACTGGTGCCCCTTTTCAAATCGCATCAACCATACCGAGTTAATGGACCATGTTTCAGCAGAGTGGGTGGGTGGCGAACCACACAGAACTATTCAGCATTCAAGGAGCCTTTTCTTTCCTTCTTGTCTAAAACTGTTACTTAAGCCTCTGCAGTTATCAAGTGCCACTGGAACCTGTTTAGCTTGCCCCTCTGGTAGCAGGGAATAATTCTGCAGTAAGGCCAGTGCAACAAAAGGAGATTATACCACTGATCACCACGCAGCTGGCAGTGCAACAGGACGGGGCAAAGAAATGAAATAAAATCTTTTAAAAACAAAATTAAAAAGGACTACTGAGAAGGAAACCTTCTCTACTGGAGAAAGACCGGATGCAGTGCTGTTTTGTTGATATTCTTTATTCTCATCCACAACAGTTATTGGGGAGATAATGAATAGAACTTGTAACTAGAGCAAGTGGCATGAAGTACCACCAAATTCCCCAGAACTGCATTGATTTACCCTGGCTGGGCAATGCAGGAGGGAAGTGAGCTCAATTTTGCTAACAGTTCTAGTGAAAGGTATCTTGGCTTTCATTTCTTTTAAACCAGCATGGCCAAAAGACTGTAAAAGCTAAACAGGAAAGTCTGGAGGAGAAATAGAAAGGTCACACCAGGGAAGTGATATGTCCACCATCATGAAGCAGGGCTGCGTTGCTCATTACGGCTCCATGATGGTCACAGTGTTAAGGTGCTGCAGTATCTGAGAAAGCTTTAAACCACCCAGCTTGGGGGTTGGTAGGAGCTCACCAGAGGTACCACAGGATCTACCTGTGACCTTAGCAAACACTTAGACATCAGCTCACGCCATGTTTTCTATTTCCACAGCTTGCCTAGTATTGAAAACTGCCCTGGGATGCCCAGGACTAAGGCAGATCCATCTGCACCCCATTGCAGGCACAGAGGTAACGATATCCACAGCTGGAGACACACAGCTCAGGAGCTCAGCTCTTTAAAATACGGGATGGGGAACAGGGGATGTCTATGTCCCCTTGGCAGCAACAAACACTGATGTCTGAGCAGATTCAAAAATGATTTGTGAGTGCATTTCCAGCATTTTCTGCATCCACACGGATTCATGTGAAGATGATTCTCCCTAACTTAATAAAACAACATTCCTGAACACCAGTACTGAGCTCACCTCCTAATCACAATAGCAAACACTGTATCAAGAAGCAGACTGCTCTCAAGCCTGGAGCCTTTTCAGTTTTAAACACAATAATCCAAAACCGCTGCACAATATGAGCAATCCAAAATTTTTCAGCTGAAGACTTCGCCTCATCACTGCTTTTCCAACAGAAAAACATAAATCAATAAATTCATCCATGACAATGTGTTATCTCACATCTTACTACCTCCATCTGCTGCTTTGCATGTGCACTGTCACTGAAAAAAGCAATTGTGTTTTGACAGATAATGTGGGTAGATCCCAGACCTCTAATAATAATGTCTGTTAAAACCAACAGATATTAAAGAAGCCTCTTTTAACTGCCTTTGCATTATTTTAATTTGTTTTTCCAGAATTTCCAGAACTCAGTATATCACCTTTGGGCCATCTATGCACTCTATCACAGTTTCTGCCCCTTCAGACACAGAGATGCTGTTTTTCTTAGCTTTGGTGAACACCCTCTGACCCGTGAACCAAGAAGAATGTGCTGCTCACATACATATTTTGTTTAGATGCTGAAAATCATGTGGTGCCCAGACAGGAAATTTGCTAGAATTTAGTGTCCAAATATTGTATTTATTGTTTATGATAAAGTATTAACCTACAATATATTTTTTTTTCTGCAGCTATCATATGTTTTGCATGAAATTAATCTGCTTTTGACAAACAAAGGACACTAGTTAAGCAATGCTGAAGGCTCAATTCTTGCATCTTTTTTCTGGTTCCTTGAAATCAGTGCCTTCCATTTAAGAAGTGTTTCTGTCATCACACTAATACTTCTGTGTAGCAAAGAGAGTGTCTATTAAACAAGGAAAACATTCCTAGCAGATTTCTGGTTCTGATTTTTTTTTGTTCTTCATATCATTAAGTAGAATGTAATTCTTCATTTCAGCTACTAGGCAACTAACAATTTCCACAACAGTCATCAAAATTATTCAGACAGGAGAAAATCTAGTGAAGAGAGTTATTAGATGGCTGTTGCTTATTTAATGCCTTGCTTGCAAATGAGGAAATATAAATTAATTGAAAAAATAAACTGAAAATTCATGGTTGTCCATTGCATTATATGTGCTGTCAAAGTAATTCATAGGTGTTAGAAGAATTAGGAATGTAACCGCTTGAAGATTTAAATTAAAGGAAGAGGAATGAGGAGCATGTTCTCCTGGGTTAAATATATGCTTCACTGAGATTATACATCAAACACAATCAATAGCAAGGAATACTACTGCCATGTTCTAGAGATCCACAGGAGAGTGATGAAAAAGTAGTAGTTTGGAAAGCCCACCAACTTTATTCTTTAGAAGAGAGATTTTCATGAACATAGATTTTTGAGACTTTTATTTGTTGAAAGTTATGCAAAGGTACTTGCCTTTGTCAAGGCTGGCTAGCAAGCACTGGTCCCTCTTTGGTAACTTCATAAAAGACATTGTAATGACAAAATCAACAGAAAATGACATGATGAATCATCTCCACAAAACTAGCATCTTCAGAGAACCTTCAAAATCGTAATTTTTGTCTTCATTTTCAAATAAGGGATGATCATGTATCTACCTTCCCTACGGGATATTACAAAGTTGTATGGAAAACAATCTCAAGATGAAAACATTTATATAAGCAATAAATGTATCACTGCCAAGGATAAGAAAGACAGTTTTTACATCTGTCACATTATTCACATAAATGACAACACGCTTGAGAATATATTTGTGTAATGATCAGTATTTTAGTATTCTGTCACTGTTATAGGCAATCTGACACAGAAGCCAACATTTTAAGACCATGATGAAAGATTATCTGATCATAAGCGTTAACTTTCTGAATGTTGTGACATAATTTTTGTCATATTTTTTAATATTGGGGCTGGAAACTCATTTGAAGAAAACCTACTGTCACTGCTAAAACAATTCACCCAATTATCAGCTCTGGTGAAGTAATCAATAGTCCTCCAAAAAATGTTACTTTCACAGACTCTGAAATACATGTTTGCCTGGAAAACTGACAGGCAGTTATCAGAAATTCTTAACAATAAGGAGTACGATCCTATGTCAATCTGCAACTGAGACCAATTGTGTCATAGTCTTTATAATCTTGAGGCCTATCACATTCCACAGCAAGAATGGGTCTTAGAATATGTTAACATTAGGCTGTAGTGTGGTTTAATAGATCTTTATTCATTTGAGTTGAAAATTTTAAGTGGTTTATATACAGTTGTTAACTCCACGTGAACTGAGAACAGTTCTGCCCCACACATCGATGGAACCTCCAATTAGTAGAAATAATCCATGTTTGTTGCTGAGTAATTCTGACCAAGTCCTGACAATCCTCTCTGCCTCAGTACACCCCTCTGCACGGAGATGGATCCTACTTTGGAAGTACTGGTTTCTTTCCCTCGAAAAGAACCCAGACAAATTAGTTACAGAGGGTGCTTTGCTTTTGGATTGGCAAAGTTAAATGAGTCTTTCAATTAAATCCCATATTTTGAGATCGACTGATGAAATACAAAGTGATAAATGTTTGATAGCACTACTGAACCTGTCAAATAATGGCAAGGGTATGTAAGCCAGTGACGTTGTTCGCCAGATTGTTTTACCAGCTGCCCTGTTTAGTCTGAAATGAGATTTATTTTCAGTATGTGCTACATAAAGTCACAACAGCTATACTTCTTACTGATTCCTGGTTGAAATGAGGAAGAATGTGAGGTGGACAGCAATGAATCCAAGGATGTTCTCTTTTATACCTTTGTCTTCTCTTTTTTTACATCAGTATGAAGTGATAATGTAGTGTTGTTTGAGCTGCTCCCCCAGGGCTACTCACAGGAGCAAGATGGTCCAAAGAATTACCAATGCCTTTTACAATAACATAAGGTTTACTGATAGAAATTATTTTCATGTTCAGCCCGAACTGGTGAACAAAACACAGTATAATCTTATAGCTAGCAGATCTTGGTAAAACTTTCACTCTCCAAAACTGATGACTGCACTTGTTTCACTCTATGCTTTGAGTATTCTGTAGCTTCCCTTGGAGCCCTACCACAACTCAAAGCAATGGAGCCAGGCATTTTTGTTCCTATGAGACAGTTCACCTCCTGCTATGTACAGGCATATAAACCACAATTAACACCTGCATTGACATGTTTTCAGGAAAGCCAAAGCTTCATGCTCATTGCTTAGTCTTGGATTTACTTTAAAATGCTTTCTGCTTTTCCTTCTGTCTGTGTTTATTGGTCTGGAAGAAAAGTTATTTCAAATACACCAAGAGGACCACTAACAAAATGTCCAGCCCAGCACTTTTGGTGGTTTTGAAGTTTCTTTTGATTTCTTTCCTTTTTTTCCTATTTAAAATGTACAGCCAGCCATACTTAGAAACATCCAATAGTTACAACAGCAGTGTAAGCTGACAGTAGATAACATAGATAGATACTAGAGTACACAGGCAAATCCCTTCACAGAAGAAAACACCTTCCTAGAAAAATTTCTATTTCAGACTAACCACAAGGATTCTATGCTTCTGTGATTACTCTCTTGATTTAGACTGTATTTCCCATTCTTAAAGTATGGAATAATACATCATGAAAGCAGAAAAATACAGAGACCATAATTCCACATCCTGATTATGGAACAAACAAAGGAAATTGTGACCTCAATCCTGAGTCTGTAGGTATAATGATGTTATAAGTGTAGCCAATATCAAATGTCCAATAAAACAACTGATAGTTCACAACACAGACCAGATACACAGTGTAGGAACAGCATGACTTACATGACTTAGTATTGGCTGCCCCTCTGATCGATTCTGTATTTCAGACTTGAAAGTGGAGGATCTTTCTTTTTTTAGTGTCATTCTCATTGTGTCTGAAATAATGCAACTTTTCTCGTGGCTGAATGTTGATGGAAATCCTCAGAGATCAGGAGCAAGCATGTGTGAACTCTCTGGTTCTGGGCATCTTTTTTTCCTGAAGAATATTAACTTGCTCCGGTCGTCTCTTCCAGGATTCCCTCTGAATCTCTAAATGGCTGCTATGAAGCCACAGTTGAACTGTAAAGTAATGTAGGTTATCCCTATGAGGGAGCTAGTGTAGGGCAACTCAAGTGCAAGCTGAGACAACTTTCATTGTGAGCTCCCTTCAATCTAAAGGGTTTGGCAGTCCTTTATGCTGCAAAAGTAGACAAACTTGCTGCCCCTTGCATTCTCCTTCTCTCTCTAGGGAGATGCTCTGGAGAACTTAATGGTGTTTTTCTCTGTCCTCCTCAAAGAACTTTCTTTTCTGTGGAAAAAAGACAACAGTTTGGCTAAAATGTATTCTGCAAACTTGCATGTTGCTTCAAGTAATCATTTACACATGTAATCAACACCTAAATAAACTCTACAGCAATTATCACTTCTTGAACGGAGAATGAATTAGAGGTTCTGACCTTCTCTCAGAAGATTTCTGAAGTAACTGCACTGTGCCAACAAATGTTTTCATTTCCAGAGTGATGAAAGCAACAAGGACGTATGCTGAACATGTATTAGATGAACGCAATACATTTTCATTACAGAAACCTGCCAAGTTCTGGAGTTTATGATCAAGCTGATGAGCTCTTCTGATTTAGTTATTTATTTTATCCTATCAAATATGTGTGGTAATGGGTATTTCAAAAAAGGATTACACAGACAAACTATAGTGGACATAGCTGATGAGTCAAAATTTCTCATAAAGGGTATCTGCAACGCTGCATGTATAATAATAGGATAAACATATGCTGGATAACACTGTGTAAAATTAAGATGATGTTTGTAATGAACATTGTTTACAGAGGTGCAGTAACTGAGGATTGCTTTCAAGCCATGAATAAACTTTCTAGTGCTTCCTCCAGATTATTCCTTGTTGTAGTCTGTCTCCTTTCCAAATTTCATAGAGATCGTGAGATCACTGGCTTTTCTAACAGTTTGGTTGATGTTTTTAGCAGTGCTGGGACTTAAGGCCAGGGGTCACTAACCATCAAAGATCTTTGCCTTAGCTATGATTCATAATCCTTGTTAAGATTCAGAGCCCCTCAATTACTCTGTTAGTCTTGCTTATATGCCTCTTTCTTTCCAACACACGTGTGTTAGTCTTGCCGAAATCCTGGTTGTCATCTACCTCTTCATCAATATTCTATTTCTTTAAGAAAATTGGAAATCTGTCTTCAGAGAGAAATAATTGTCTTCAGTGTTGTCTCTACTGCTGCCTGATTTGCTTCTGCTTCATCTGCTGTGCATCCCACAGTATTTGGATGGCTGCTCTTGCTTTGTGTTTTTATTTTATGTTATTCCCAGTGCACAGGGGCTCCAACTCTCCTTGGCAGCAATAGGCTGTCCATCATGTGAGGAAGACAACCACATTATGAGTCTCTGTTTTCTAATCCAAGTGATGAGTCAACACTGCTTCTTCATTCCTATCTGTGTTGCCACTGCCATCAGTCACTTTACTATCAATACCATTTTCATGTGTCTTTGTGAGTACACAGAACAGGACATCTTGTGCTAATGTTCCCATGTGGTGTTGAACTGTTTGAATTTAGTGGCAGGTTCCGTGACTCACTGCTTCATTAGGATAGCTGGGATATGCTTGTTCTTGCTGTTCTTCATTTTCCTGATGCCAAATGCAATCCACTTCAACATACTATTTCTCACAGTAAAAAGAAACAGTAAAAAGCCCAGTGCTCAAGATATACTCTAAGTGAAGTTGCCTCTCAGTTTATGTTAACCACCTCTGCAATGAAGATGAGATCCGAAGACTTTCTCACCCAGCCTTTCCTGTTTAAAGATTTTTCAGAGTGGGAAGCTTATATATTACCTTTATCCTGGGTAAATCTAGCGGAACTTCTCATGGAAGGTGTCCCTGCCCATGGCAGGGGCATTGGAACTAGATGACCTTTGAGCTCCCTTCCAACCCAAACCAGTCTGGGATCCTGTGAAACCACTCTGGGATGCTGTGATTTACTGAGGAAGGAACTTTGTCACAGCTGAGTTTTGCACATGATGGTACTTCTTCATTTCAGCTCCTGTGAACTTCAAGGAACAATGTTTATTCCTCATCCCCTTTCTTTCTCTTGCTAACAACTTCAGACTGCTTGTGTTCCATATGACCTTTACTTGGCTGTATTTTCTCCAGTCTAAAATCGTCTTTTATAATTTTTGTGAGTCTATACTATGGCTAGCTACAGCATCTAACATGAAACAAATTGCTCTTTAATGTAAAAACAGCTCATGAAATGCAGCATCCTTCTTCAGTGCAGTGAGAACCTGGCTCACTGGAAGTGCGGTCCTCATGCTGGTTAGTGCAAAAATCAAGGTTCATTTGTTCATTCTTTCTTTCTTTCTTTCTTAGAGTGATTCTTTTCAAATCCTATTTGCTTCACTGGCCATAGTTCAGGCATTTTTATTTCTGCTTTCCTGTTGACATCTGTGATATATAAACTGGATTGTGCTATTTATCTTCCTGATGCTCTTGCCCCTGTCCAAAAAAAAGATTCTTTTTCTTAGTCCAGTGAACTTGTTCTGAGCTAGTGATTATTACTGTCTTCACTTTTTCAATGGACAAATTCTTCTGTCTTCCATATTAGATGAGTTCTCTCTGGAGCTATATCTGTTTCTCTCAAGGATATGTCCTAAAATCTGGAACCAACTGCCTTTAATAAGGCAGAGCAATGTCTTATTAATATAAAATGCATTTCCTCACTCTCATACACATTCTCTCTTCTGCTTCTTGTTTTTTTCTCAAAACTCATCATTCACCTTTTTTGGCTATTCCAGCATGTTATGCATCATTCTTGACAGCAGGGTCTCATTCACTCCTCATTTCTTCTCCAATTAAACAAACAAAAATATCTAACTTCTCTAACTTCATATTTTTTGTTCACGGATGACACAGGTGCAGTTCTTGGAGGTTTTTTGGTTTCATCTTCGTACTGCAAATCCAGCATCTTCAGAAAGCTGAGTCCTTTTATGTTAATTTCTCCATCCATTTCTAGTTGTTCGATTTTGCTTTTAGATTATATTTTCTCTTGGTGTTATTTTCATTATCAGGTTCCAGATACATAAATATATGCATAAATACTAACACAGGGACTCCAAGCATGTAAACTAAAATTGAATCTTTAGCCAGAAATGTATCTATGTAGACAGTCAACTGTAGACTGCCTGGTGTCCCCTCTAACATGTTTTTGGTTGGGTTTTTTTCTTCTCTCTACTTTAAATGCTTCTTTACAAATTCTGTAAAGATCACAGTACTTTGCCTCTTCTAATTTGAGCTCTTCACACATCAGCTGCTTCTGTTTGTATTAGAATTTGTGATGAACTAGTGACCAAATCTCCATCATAGCAGAAAAACTTCTCATTAGAGAACAAAGCAGGATTAGAACCTAACTCTTGGGAAATATTCTTAGTTAACTCAGTCAGGGCTTGAATCTGAATGTGCCAGAAGGCACTGCCATCTGCCCAATTATCTCATCCTAGGAAACCACAAAGATACCAGTTGCAAATAAAAATTAACAATTTTTAGGAATACTTTAAATATCTGAATTCAGGTAAAAAACTGTCAGCAAGGCAGGCAGCCAGAATATTCTTTTCTACTGAGCTATGGTATTTCATGGTTGCTAAAATAGTAATTATTTAAAAAATTGTGTTTTTATTGAATTTAACATTTAAATGCCTCACTCATTTGAAATGCCTGCATCTCTAAGATTACAACATATGCAACAATACATAACTTATTGCCAGCATGGCAGATATATTGTAAAGGACTTTGAGTTGTATATGGACACTAAAGCCATGGACTGCTCGTGACACTGCTATCTGACCACTCTCCTTCCTATGGACCAGCACTATGGAACAAGGCAGCTAAAAGCTTAGTAGAGTCAGGTCAGGAAAAATAATTTCTAAAATGTCTGGCTAATAAATGCATTTATGCTTTAGTTCTTGGCTTTAATTAAGAACATAAATTACTATAATGTTCAATACTGATGGCAAATTTTTTTCAAGGTAAACAATTAAATAGGAAGAGTAACTCCATGTGGAAGGTGGAAGTTGCAGTCCAGATAACAGCAAAGCAATCTCACTCCTCAGGGGTGATGGCCTAACAATTTTGGGCTATTTATAGCTATTATGTTTGCCAGTAATTGAGACAGTGTATCATACACCCAAATCATCAGTCATCAATATTTATCAACATCACTTGCATAAAGTACTGTGGTGCCCACAGTGCCTTGAGATTTACACGAGGGACAGTAAAAGCTATGAAGGTAAACAGAATTGTCTACATGAATCCACAGAAAAATAGAACTTTATATTTATGACATCTCAGGACAAATGTGAAATACATAAAACTGATGGTTGGCCCATGGTATAGAGGAACCTGTATGTTCTCTTAAAAATGAGTCAAATGTCCCCTACAGACAATCCAACTGCAAGAAAAAATCTTTTGAAATGTCTATGGAATTGAAGACCCTGTGGTTACTTTAGATTAAGATAATGTAACAAGTTATTGCAATATCAGAATCAGAAATCAATCCTGCTACAATGGGGAGTGTGCAGTGCTGCCATCCATGCACTGCTCTTGTGAAAAATACCTATTGCAGGACAGTTTATGTCTGATAAACTGGAAAGATAATTCACTAGTTTTTATATGGAAGACAGATTTGATTTCTGCAGCAGATAGGAATACATTAGGTATTATAGCTTCTTTTATCTTTATGTATTAATGTATTCCAGTCTTGGCTATTCTAGAATAATATATTCCAGATCTGGCATACCCTTATTGTAATGGAGAAGTTTTCTATAATGCTGACCTACTAAAACAGACACTAGATGCAATCTCATGCATTTATGTAACATTTAAAGGGATTTATTCAAATTGGTAAAAAAATCTTTCTTTAGTTCCTCTGAATAATGAACTATTAAATGTAATATTGACAAAAACCTATAGACTCTTCCATGCTAATGTATTCCACTCTCAGTCTGCAGGGTGAGAACATTTTCATAGCATTTCTTTGCAGATTAATTGATCTAACTGCAGCAAGGGCTCTTATCATTCCTATGCCAGAGGAATGAATTCTGCTGCTAATCATACTGCAATTGGTGCAATTGTGCTGCACTATGAATAGCACAGGAGATCATGTTTATGATGAGGTGGCCCTGAATTTAGCAAGACCACTGTGGGCAGAAGAGAAAAGGAGGAACAAGAAGCAGTAAAGTAAGCAGATATAGATCCAAATGTATAGAGAGCATATCTGTGGATGAAGGCTGTCTGATGTCTCCCTGTTGACAAAGAACCATCACTAGGGTGCCACTTACACTTTTGTTGGCAGCACCCCTGCTGTAGATGCTGTTAGCCAGCCCTGCAAGGAGATATTTTGCAGCTGCTACGTTGTTTCCATGCACTGCAGAGGGATAAGAGGTATAAGCAGAAGGATTATCCCCCATACTGTCAGTCTTGGATGAAAATGGTTCCTTTATATGATCGGAAGTCCATGCCAGTGTTGAGAGAAAGTCTCCACAGACTGATACATTTTCCCTTTCTTCCTGCATGCCCTAGCTAGGGGTACATCATGGTGCTGGTTTACATCAGTACAGTATTAAGGATGTAGGCATGATTAAAGCAGTTTTCATATAAGGGAGAAGATAATTTCAGTTATATATATAAAAGCTACGGGTGTAATTTCATTTGCACTCCACAGGTAGTCAATGTGAAGAGACAACTACTTCCAAGAGGAAATTCATCCTCCCACCTTAGACATTTACATCAGGACAGGAAAAGCTGTTGTCTAGAGATGTCTTGTGCTCTAACTTTCCATGTAACAGGGAAAATATATGAATACTATAGACTAGAGGCTCACCTTTAGGTCCCTGCAATTATGTGAGCAGCATTACTTTTATTGTCAGTTTCCAGTGGGAAATAATGTGGCCTTTCTCAAAATCAAATTTCCTTCTGACAGTAGCATCAATGGGAATGGAACTGAGAACACATAAATCTGACTGCAATTCCCAGTCCATTTAATTGTCAATTAGAAAGATTCAGTATTTTGCAGAGGAAAAACAAATAATTCAGTGGCTGAATTGACTGTCTCAATGGATGAGGAGAGAGTAGTGAATTTTGTTTACCTTGGGTTCAGTGAGGCTTTCAACTGTGTCTCCCATAACATTCCCACGTCCAAACTAATGAAGTAAGGACTACACAAGTGCACAGTGAGGTGGGTTGAAAATTTGCTGACCTGAAAATTGTTGCAGTCCAGAGGATGCCACAAAGATGATCAGAGGGCTGAAGCACCTCTCCTATGAAGACAGGATGAGAGAATCGGGGTTGTTCAGCCTGAAGCAAGCTCACGGGAAACCTTAGAGCAGCCTTCTAGTACTTGAAGGGGCTACAGAAAAGCTGGGGAGGGGCTGTTTATCAGCAAGGGTAGTGAAAGGACAATGAGCAACGGGTTTAAACTAAAAGAGGGTAGATTTAGATTAAATATTAGGTTGAAATTTTTCATACTGAAGGCAGTGAGATGCAGGAGATCCGGGCAATCACACAGGGATCAGTATGATCAGGTGAATACCGTTTATTCAAACCATTCTCCATGTCATGTGCTCGCATCCGGATAGCTTCACCCCCGGCCATGAGCACGCATCCGGCCCCTATTGGTTGAGTGCATAGGATCACGGGCCCTGATTGGTTATAAGCCTCACAGCACGCACGCAGTTGTTACAATTCAAAGGCTGGATTGCTCACGTGCCCATTGTCCACTAAAAAGCCTCCAACAGTGAGACACTGAAGTAGTTTGCCCAGAGAAGCTGTGGCTGCCCCTGGATCCCTGGCAGGGTTCAAGGCCAGGTTGGATGGGGTTTTGGGCATCCTGGGCTAGTGGAGGGTGTCCCTGCCCATGTCAGGGGGTTGGAACTAGATGGGCTTTGAGGTCCCTTCCAACCCAAACCAGTCTGCGATTCTATGAACTACTAGACTCAAAGGATTGTGATTAGCAGCACAAAACCCAGCTGGACACCAGTCACTAGTCACTAGTCACTCAGGTCAACACTGCCTAACATCTTCATTTAACTTTCATCCATGTGGTGGTTGAGCCCTGGCTAAAGGCCAGACGCCCACCAAAACCAGTCTATTACTCCCCTTCTTAGTTGGACAGGGGAGAAAAAATATAATTGGGCGGCTCAAGAGGCAAACTCGTTAATGACGCGGGCAAAACAGACTCAACACAGAGTGCTGAAGAGAAAGTTATCTAATTTATTACACTACGCTTAAGAGAAACAGTGGAAAAAAAAACAGTCAGGAGTGCAACCAACAATCTTAAAACAAATGCAACCAGGCAAACACTTTCCCCCCAGCACTCCCTCCTTAGCAGGCTTTAGTTATAAGTTTGCTCCCTTCTTCCCTCCCGGTCGCAGCCCAGGAGGGGCAGGGACTGGGGAAAATGGGGGTCTCGGTAACACCTTCCCCCCACCCCTCCGTTCTAAAGCAGACTTCCTTTTAGCCATGATTTTGCTCCCTTCTTCCCCTCTCCTGCTCGCAGCACAGGACGGGGGGCAGGGACTAGGAGATGGGGACTTCAGTCAGTCCCTTGCAAGATGGTTTCCTTCTCGGCCGGGATGGGGGCATCCATTCCACACAGCCTCCCCCTGCTGCACAATAGAATCTCACCCACAAGAGCCAGTCCTCCACGAACTTTCTCCAGGGCAAATCTCTTCCCACCGGGCTTCATCTCTGCTCTGGCAGGCAGCAATAAATCACAGTGTCTCTCAGTCCCAGTCCTCCACGGGGCTGTGATGCCTCCTCCAGCAAACCTGTTTCACTCATCTCTGTAGGTCGCTTGTGCTGGCAGGGGCTCATCCCAACGTAAGTCACAGCATCTTCTCTCTGTCTCCACCGGCTCCATCCAGCGTGGAGCCTCTCCACCGGGCAGGTCGAGTCTCTGCCTCCTCCATGGGTCCTTTCCTCCAGCTACTCCACGTGCTTCTGCTCAGGCTGCAGGGGCAAACACTCACCCGGGTACCTGGGCGCCTCCTCCCCCAGCCTTCCCGGCCTTTTGTGTCTGTCAGCTGCTTACATTTATATTCAAACAGACATCCCAATGCCCTTAACGGGCCAAACTTTGTGGTCTTCCAGGCATTCCGTGCTCTGGTGGAGTCTTTGTCTCCTATATGCGATTCTCAGAGGCGCTATGAGCAGGCTTGCAGAAGATTCCAGCAGCCATTTTCTGCAGGCCCTGGCCCTCTCTCTCTCTCTCAGTAGCCAACTATGCAAAACCACGACAATCCAGAAAGTCTGCAGGCAATACAAAAGTGGGAGGAGTTGTTGATGCACCAGAGAGTGGCGATGCCATTGATAGGGACTTTACAGGCTGGAGTGCTGGGCCAAGAGGACCCTCATTAAGACAAAGAGAGGGAAATGTTAAATCTGCTCCTGGTAAGAAATGACCACAAGTACCAGGGCAAGCTGAAACTAACAGCTAGAAAGCAGCTTTGCAGAGAAGGGGGTCCTGGTGGATACCAAATTGAACATGAGACAGCCATGGGCCCTTGCAGCAAAGCAGGTCAAACACCTTCTGGGCTGTATTAGGCAGAGGGTCACCAGCACATCAAGGGAGCTGAGATACATGTGCAATGCTATGCTCAGTGCTGGGCTTCCCAGTACAAGAGACATGGATATACTGGAGTCCAGGAAAGAGCCCTTAAGATGTCTGAGGTTGTGGAGAATCTGGCATATGAGGTGAAGCTGAGAGAGCTATGACAGATCAGCCTGCAGAAGAGGAATCTCAGGTAATATCCTGTCAATGTGTAGAAGTACATACTGTGGGGGGAGAAAAAAGATGGAACCAAACTCTTTTTAGTAACACTTAGTGACAGATCAAGATGCAGTGGGCACAAATTAAGATACAGGAAATACCACCTAAATGTAAGAAAATCTGTTTCACATGGTGTGGTCAAACATTGTCATGGGCTGCTCACAGAAGTTGTAGAGTGTCCGTCCTTGAAGATACTGAAAACCCAGCTAGACAATACATTGGGAAAACAGGTTTAGCTGACCCTGCTTTGTTCGGGGGTTTGGGCTAGGCAATCTCCAGAAGTGTCTTTCCCTCTCAGCTGTTCTATGGTTTTAGGTGTGCAGAACAGAAAAAGTCATCAAGACCTCTTTCAGTCTTACACCATGGGCTTTGAGGTGAAACACTCTTTAAAGACACACCTTAGCACTTCGGAAGGAAGTAGTTCAGTTAATGTTTTCACCAGATTTCTAAATGCTGTTGCAGCCACTGAGAAGCCAAATGTGAATAATTTGGCTTGTGTGGCTCTTGCACAGTATTTAACTATTCACTAATTACTGTATTATTTGTATCCTTTCAATTTTCTTAGTCTGCCCTAAAGCCTTAGGTATAGTAAAATGCTCTTTATACAGAATGATTCATCCCCAATTTATCTTGAATAAACCTTATTGCTTTCCTTTTTCCTTCAAAAGATTCTTTAAAATCTTCTCCATATCATCTTGCTTTTGGTCATTAAAAAATTCGATGAAAAAAGTCCTCTGGGACTCTCAGTTTTGAACTGCATACATATTTCTCTTTGTGTCTTCACTACGTATCATAGGTATTTGCTATGTTAACACAATTGTTCTTACATCTTGCTCACTTTCTTTTAAAAACACACATTCTTTTGAGCTGTAGAGGAGTTTCTGGGTCCAGTACACTTTGGAACTCATCCCTCCAAGAAGCCAACAAGGTTGGAGCTCTCACAGAGATCAATTATTTTAAATCTAATTATTCTCATTCTCAGCATGACTCGATTGATAACTCACTTTAGTTTCTATTCATTTCTATGGTCTAGTCAGCTTACTAACACTTCTCCACTCTTTATGTTCCTTAGATCTCAGCAGTGTATCCAAATCTCCCTCTACTTATTGTTACACGCAAGAGAAGTTTGGCTTTAGCCTTTTCAAAATGTCTTTGCTCAGGGCTTGCAGCAACTGCAGCCAGATGCACTTGAGGGGGATGGTTGTGCTGTCATTGCTTGTTCCAGGGTCTGAACTACAGGCTCTTCTTTGAAGGAGGAAACAGTGAAATTTCTTCACGAATAAATTATGTGGGGAAAAAAACCATAAAACATCTTTGGGTTCACTAAGAATTTTGTTGAATTTTGCCCCATAATGCCTAGACTGTTTTGGTTTTTGAAGTGATCTTACAGAGTAGTTCAAAACATCTGGAGCCTTTCAGTTTTAATGACATCTCCCTTAGTGACAGACTGAGAAATAGCTCATCAAGCATAATGATGATAGGATGAGTTAAAATATGGTATTATTGCCTCTTCTAAGCTGCTAATGTCTATTTTGTAGCTGATAAATTCCCTGGGCTAAATTACACCCTTGGATAGGAAATGGCTATCGCAAAACCCAATGGGAGTTTGACACGGTCATCAGGGAATGATAAGTAGCCTTCAGGGAAACCAGTATAAACATATTGTCACTTCTACTAGTCAATTACACTAATTAAGAAATCAGAATGCAATAGAAAAATATTGATGGTGAACAGATGCATCTGTTGAATGATTATTGCAAGTCTGGTTTCCAAAGCTAACACACAGCAGAGCACTCAATATTTTACCATGAACTTTACAAGTCTAATTAGGTGTTACTATCATTTCTCTGTAAAGTGCCAGAAGTGTGGCAAGCATTTTGCTAAAGGTCACCTCTACATATAGAATATTTTGCATCTAACTTAGCTCAAATACAGCTGATACACTGATCTCATTGGCACATTGCATTCTCTCCACCTGTTATGTCTATTAATTTTTCATCTTATACTGTAAATTCTTCAGGATATTATCAATGTGACTGTCATTCTGGCAGCCCTGGACACCATTCACTAATTTTAGGTATCTGTGATATAAGATAGCCACTCCAAAATCTCCACTTATTCAACACATTAAACCAAACTGGGTTAGAAGTCATATAGACAACTGGAAACTGAGATACATTAAAATATAAATTTGTAATCAGCATGGACCTTTCATTAAGATGCAGATGGTCTGTTTGGTCTCACAGTTAGGTTGATGATAACACCAAGTAATCATTGAGTATCAGATCAACCATATATTCCAGTGCTTAAGAAGATTAGAAAACCCTGGGCCAAATCCAACCGGACAGGTCATCAACATAAGAATGAAAATGGGTAGGATTAATTTCCTTGAGTTGTCATAGACCAAATAAATGTGTCACAAATTGCCATTCTCCTTCATATTTACCTATGCATATTTCCTACTTTCTGGAAAAATATCTACCTCCTGGAATCACTTTATTCCATTTCTGTACTTTCCTTTCAAATTCAGTGTATTTAGAAGTATCAGATGTTGATTGGTGGGGAAAAAAAGGCTTTAGAGTCTTTGCCTGCAGCTGAACCATGAAGCACTAGGAAGAAAGGGCCTTGTATTTCTTCCTCCCACTGGAACATGTCAGTATCAGGTCTGTGGACCTGACACATAAGAAAGCATCTTGTTTTTATAAATTCAGTTGAATGGAAGTGATTGCTGTTGATGTTTGTTTTGCTCAGCAGTGTATTAACTTCAACAAAAATATCTGTCAAAGACAGTTGGAGCATTTTGAACACCTGTGTCCCAGGCTGGTGCCATAATCATTGACGTGAATTAGGAGAGTGAGCCTCTACAAGGCTTTATCTCAAGTCTCTGAAACCAATTTTACAGTGAAGGAAATCTCGCCTGTGTCCTGGTAACACAGTGCACTGAAATTGAAATGTATTTTATGTCAAGAGCGGGACCTGGTAATGAGTTAGAGTCAATGCTTAGAGTTCAGTCATATTTCTCAAGACTGAGAAATAAATTCCCCAAGCCAGCAACAATCCACAAGTCCCGCTCTTTCTCCAAAGATCCCAAGGGCACAGGAAGCCCCTGAAAAGTATTACCTGGCTGCATGCAGGATGTAGTCCAAAATTAGTTCCATCTCTCATCATGCAGGTGATACTGGCATAAACTTAAAATTCCTATAATGGAATATTGCAAGGCATGACCTTTTAGGAAACACTGGTGATAAATAGAATCAGTTCTGTATAAAATAGTCTCTTCAACTAATGCTATGATATTTTGCTTCTGCACTTTTGAAACAGGCATACTTAAGACCTTTGGTGAAATAAACCTGTGGAAAATAAAGAGTTGATATATAATCCTACTGATGTCATGTTGTGGAAAATGCTGAATTGTTGCTTTTGCAGATTGAAATTTTGTATTGTATATTTTGTATTGTATACTTTTCTGACTTGGGAATTAAGGTTGCTTCATTAGGAATTCTTAGTAAGGAATTTTAGGATAAAGCATACTGTTGCTAAAAGATAATCCTGGAAAGAGTTAAAACCGTGACTGAGGCCACGGATTGGAACTCAAAAGAAATGTGGCTCAAAACTGACAAACGGTGTGGAGTCTTGATACCATCTAAACAAAAGCCTGTATGAGCTTTTGAATTCCTTCAACCCTAGGCCCATGACAGTTACCGGGAAAGTTAAGATAAAATCAAGTACCTGCCAGTAAGCGATTATCCCAGACAAAAGAGATGTTTAAGTGTTAAAAGCTCATACATACTAATTTTCCTCACTAACGGGAAGCAAGAATTTGCCGGACGTGCAATATGTATTACATTATGTCATAAATGGGGTACTTTGGTTGAGCCAGTAAACTTTTGAAATTGTTAATCTATAGTTAAAAGGTGGGAGGGATTTCGGACTGGAAAATGGTATAAAAATGTATAAAAATGCTACTATTTTGAACGCAAGTGTGCCTACTTTTGGGTTACCCGCTCTTGCAAGAATGTATAATAAATTAATTACTGCTTCACTAGCATATCTACCTCGAGTCCTTTTTTTAGGACCCTTTTGCATTTCTAACAATGTATATATAATAGGATTTTTCCTTAAGAAACCAAAGGGTAATATACTGTGTGGAAAAATAACTGGTTTATGTAGAAGCACTGTGTCCTTATAAGGTTTATATGTGGTCTTTCATGTTTTCCTCATTGCTTTTGTTAAGCTCTCAAGGTCAGACTTAAAAATGAATATTCCAGGGGAAAAAAAAAGGCAAATAAAATTATCACAGCATATTGAGGCAGATTGTTGAACCTGTCTAAAAAGCATTTAAACTAATACTGAGATCCTTTCATTCTTTAAAATACTTTGCTCTCTTTACAGTTATTCACTTACTGTCACATGAGTTCTTCTATCTGTTTTGCAGAATGCACAATATCCTATATCCTGGTGACTTACAGAAGTTATTCCTTGGATCAAACTGGCCCAAACATGCAGACTTTCCTGACAAGAGGTTTTCTCAGAAGCACAGCTGAACTTTGAAGAATATGTAGAATCAGAAGTTGAGGGTTTTAGGTTTTAGACTGAGGTTTTAGTAAACGATTTTTTAAGTGTGATAAATGGCTTGGTCCCAAACAGGATTATAAGCAAATCGAACAATTTATTAAAAGAATAAAAGCAAGCAAACGGCATTGCTGTGCACAGGCAGTACCGGGTGCGCCGGGGAGTCTTTGCTCCACCAAGACGCACACCGTACAGTTCCAGTTCCTGGTTTATATATTTTTGCAGGGATAGTACCGCCCGCCAGCTTAAGCTGACACGCTTGAGTACCAGCTAGGCGACTACCCCCAAGATCCTTTAGGTGAGCTCTAGCTTTTGTCTTGCTAACAAAGTCAGGCTGGTTCTGCAGACTTGAGGCGCCTTCTTTATTCTTCTTTTCTTCTTTATCACCTCCTTCTCAGGGACAAGTTGTTTCTCCGGAGGTATCACAATGCCCTTAATGTGCCAACATTGTGGTCTTTTATATAGTTTGTTGCTGCTTCAACACACCTCATTCAGTACATGCAAATATCTTAAACTGTCCCTCCCAGGCCCACGGCAGTACAAGGGTATGTCATTACGCACCCCCAACATTATTCCATATTAACACGAATCAGGTGAACATATATCACATTAAGGAACTCAAATCGGAGTTCGTGTCTATCTAGTTGCAGAAAACATAGTGAATGACCCAGACACCCTGGGGCTGTCATCCCCTGGTGTAATATAAAGACCTTCTGCAGTAGGAGCTGTGCTTTCACAGCACTATAGATCTTACCTCGGTTGGATCACTTCCTTTTCTTCAGACTGACATCTTCACTTTCTTTAGAATCAGACAAGACCCCTTGCCCTATTCACCAGCTAGTGAAGTTATCTCAAGTGCAGAACTCAAGTTCATGCAGAAAATAGGAACAGATTTTAAGAAGATAAGGAGACTGCAGGGATAAGGCACAGGGTTTGGCCAAAGGTATTAACCAGCCATTTGCTTACATATATAACGAGTTCCTTTTATTTTTCCTTCTCTCAAGCTTGTTCTCTGCCAGCTCATGGCAATGTCTCCCTTTTTCCAGTCCTGCATCCTCCTAAGTAAACCACCCTACCAGTTACTTTTCTGTGGTGTATTGAAAGTCACGGACTGCGATTGTGGTGGATCAAAACCCACTTTAATAACATCTGAGCAAACTTTTATACCCTCTCGATGGCTGATGCAGCAGCCTGGAGTCAGGTTTCAGTACTTTTCATTAACACAAGAACCACAACTTTCCTATACAAAAGGCTGACCTACCCTGCCGAACTCCCGCTGTGCAGGAGTCTGTCTGCCCCTTCCTTAACATTACAAAGCACTCGCACTCCGTGACACCTCACTGCTGAACAGCGCTCAAATTTACATCTCTACAAGACCCTCCATCTCATGCTTTTATCGCTTGCTTTCACAGCTTCCCTCCAACAAGCACAACTGTGTCTCCTTTCCAGGGCCGCTCTTCGTTCCCCACACATTTCCCACTTGGTCCCACTTTTTCTCCCTGTGTAGCTAAACTTGGTATTTCTGTTTCCTCAGTCATCTCAGCCAGGTATTGCTGAAGTGGTTTCCCATATCCTGCCACCTCAGTTCCCCAGAGGTCCCCAGTGGTCCCTTCCAGGGGTCAGTGGGGTCTGGTTGTTTCTCACACAAACCACCATTAAACTTCTATAAACTCTCCATCCATCATGGTGTTACCCATCATTTTTGTCACCGTCTCACTCTGATATAGGGAAGCCATATAGAAATAGAAAGAATAGCTCACAGGATTTAAGACGAGTAATTGTGTAGCCTGAAACAATTAAAGAAAAGAGGCCCACAGGAACTGGTTTTAGACCTTCTGGTATCTCAAGGAAGCATTGTAGGAAAACAGGAATTCAGGATTTAGGAAACAAGACGAAACAAGATGATATTGATCACAGAGATGTCAATGAAGAAACAGATGGCCGGAATACATCCATAGGCCTCCTTATCAGTTAGCCCAAACGGATAAGAACAGTGCAAGCTTGCAAGACCCTCGGATTCCAGACTAAAAATTGACCCTCGCCCACAATTCCTGGAAGGATCTGCATAAACGTGAAGGATGATAGGCTAATTAGCATACAAGGCGAGAGTAGGCGGGTACAGGTAATTAATATGTATAGGCGTAAAATAAATATTCATTACCATGTTGTATAAGTAAACGGACGGCTTGCTGTGTGGGGTGTGCGTGTTTGTGGCGGAGCGATCCCAGCGCACCCAGCGCTGAATAAACATACCTACTTTATAACTTCCCAGTTATAGAGTCTATTTTCCGCACGTCAACTCTGTAAGCTGTTATATCCATCAGCTTCTCATGGTCTGTGCAGCTAAGCCCCAGTCAGGGTCATCAGCTTGCCCACCTTGCCAGGGACATTTTTATTGATGAAGACTAAGCTTTCAGGATTAGTTCTCCCACTATTAATTGGGTTTTTTTGCACTAAGAGTATTCTGGAGGTGGACTTCTGCATACAGTGCTATTGTACACCCTTGACATGTACAGGTTAAATGACTATAGCAGGGGTGATACTTATTTCACTTAAATTCAAATACTCATAGAATCACAGAATGTGTTAGGTTGGAAGGTACCTTTGGAGGTCATCTAGTCCAACTCCCTTGCACTACATCAGGTCACTCGGAGCCCCATCAAGCCTGACCTTGAATATCTCCAGTGATAGGGCCTCAGCTATGTCTCATCTCTGGGCAACCTGTTTCAGTGATCTACCGCCCTCATAGTGAAGAACTGAACTCATCAGAAACAGCTCATCTAAGCAGGCTAAATCCAGGTGATTCCTGTAAATTCTTCACAGTCAATGAAGGGAAATGGGCAACTCTTGATTTGATTTGACCCTCTCACTGGTTCTATAAAAGGCACTGAAAGGAGTTTATATTGACATCTACCTTGTCTACAGGTGATCACAGGTGCAAGGAATTAAACTCTTGCATTCAGGACTGTTTAATCATCTTTATCATTGCAAATATTAATCAGAGGTCATGTTAAATTTACTGGTTTTTCAAGTTAAACAATTCATCATCTAGATTCAATTGATATTTCAGGTCCTCCCAAAATCTTTCTCAGACTCTTTGTTCTTCAAGAATAATTTGGTATAAATCTTGAGCACTCATACTGCCTGCACAGTGGAATCCTTGTAATGCTTGGAGGAATTGCATTTTCAGGTTAAAAAGATTCCACTGAAATGAATCCATCAGTTACAGTAACAGCACTGTAACCATGCTTGATAGAAAATTCTTCATGCAGAGTTTGTAGATAATATGCCAGGTGACTGTGAATAATGTGATCTGGACACATGAAACAAAAATAGCAGATCTGCCTGTAGCAGAACTTCTGTCTTGTGAAGTTACTTCTCCCCTGACCCTCCAGGGGAAGCAGATTTTAATCAAAGCAACTAGAGACTATAGACATCAAGGGGGTGTTCAGGGAAAAAGAATAGTCAGTCAAATAATCATAACTGTGAGTACTCTGATTACCTACCACATGATCAAAATTACACATGCAGAAAGCTAGGAACTTGGCCAGAGTCCCTTATTGCAGTTTTTATCTTGATATTTAGAAAGTGGCTCTTAACTAAGGTTTATTTTGATGACTTTTGTATTATAAAAATATTGGGGGGTATTTTATAAAATATACATTTTTAATATATTTATATATTTATGGTAGGATTTTATTTTACTTCAGTGGTTCAGAAATTTAATTATTCCAGAATTTATTTTTTTTTTTTTTTATCAATTCTGGATTTAAAGAATTCAAAGTATCAGAATTTCTTTCAGAACAGAGTTCTTTTTTCCAGCCTCTCCTGTTCAGGATTCAACCTATGAATGCTCTGTTTAACCTCTATTGCTATGATTAAATCTCTCCAGCTGCTTCTGATTGACAAAAGAAGCTCATAAATACAGGACAGATGAAAGAAAAAATGTGTAAAGCCAGAAATTACTTTCAAACATGTTTCTTACATGGTAAGTCACAGAATTTTCTCTCTTTTCCAGCCCAGCATCCTGGAAGAGTTTCCAAACTCCCCCGTCAGCCAGTCTCGCCAGTAAAGTATTTGCAAACTCGATCTGAGATATGATTCATCCCCCAAAGATTATTATGACAGTTTTCATATCCTAGCAAAGGGTCATCTGTTTCTGATCCACTGCATGATCTCTGACAGAGTAAACCAACACATTCAACCTGCAAATTGAACAAAAACGGTGATGAGACAAACAGCTAAACCAGGTCCAGTTCAAATCTGTAGGACAAACAACCTCCAACAGAAACTTTCATGTTCTCCTTGTCTTTCAATGCAAGCAAAAAGTTGACAAAGGGAAAAGTGTTGTCTGGGGCTTTTCTTTACTGCAGTGTCTGTGGATTTATCTTTACAATAATCAGACAAACACAAACACTTATCTCTGGGCCACAATATATGAATGTAAAATATACACAGCTGGAAGGTAAATCTGCACTTCATGCAAAACACGACAAATTCGTACTTGGGACAGTGTGATTCAGTAAAGGATTCAGAGGAGGGCAACGAGGATGGGGAAGGGTCTGGAGGGGAAGACTTCCAAGGATAAGCTGAAGTCTCTGGGTTTGTTCAGCCTGGAGAAGAGGAGGCTGAGGAAAGACCTCATTGGGTTCTGTGGCTTCCTGATGAGTGGGAGTGAAGGGGCAGGCACCGATCTCCTCTCTTTGGGGACCAGGGATGGAACCCAAGGGAATGGCATGAAGCTGGGTGTTAGAAGAGGTTCTGCACTGAGAGGGGGGTCGAGCACTGGCACAGGCTCCCCAGGGAAGTGGTCCCAGCACTGAGCTGGACTGAATTCCAGAAGCATCTGGACGATGCCCTCAGTCCCATGCTCTGACTTGGCTGGGCCTGTGTGGAGCCAGGAGTTGGACTCGATGATCTTTATGGGTCCCTTCCAACTCAGGAGGTTCTGTGATTTCTGAATAAGGATTTTCTCTAGGTGTATGTGCCCAGCTACAGGTTCTTTTGCAGCTCATTTTAAAAGGCAAAAATGTCACACCTTAACCAACAGACTTTTGGATCCAAGTGTATCACTTATAAGTTAATATCTGAGCTAGGAAATCAATTACAGCTGGGAATCTGAAGCAAGGACAGGCAAGGTTTGGTGGGGGGATGGCAACAGATCCACAAGATCCTGGTGTCTAACCACTATGTGGTCAGATCTGTCCTTGATCTGGCCATTCAGCGCTTATACAGTGTACAGGAAGGTATGATTTGTGCAGGGTGAGGTTCTGCTAATGCCATTCTCATCTGGCACCCTGTTCTATTCTCATCTGGTATCCTCTACTACAACTATTAGGTGAGGTTACATCATGTCTTCAATAGGATAGATACTATTATGGGTAAGTGAGCTAGAAATCTAAGCTCTCTTCATGCTAAATTTAAATCTGAATCACCTGTACTGTTCAGAAAAACAGGTCAGTACACTTTGCTACTGATTTTTACCAAGATGCTTTGCACCATTAACACACAAATAATAAATTTACTTTGTAAATAGTTTTTTATTGGGGCTTTCTTGAGCATGATGTTTTTATGTTTGGGGGAGGTTGGTTTGCATTGGATTTATTTTTAGTCTTGAATGTGCAAGACTTGAAAGGTATGCAATAAATATTACCAGCTTTTAGGCAATGAGGAGAACTATTTTTAAAAGTTAACAGCAAGAAAGGGGGCTAATTGGGCCTCTAGGGATGGTCAAAGGTAAGTTGATCTTTAGAAATGAGACAGTCTGATGCAAAGTCATGAAGTCACCTGACATAAGATAAGATTTTAGCTGCACTTTGTTCTTTTTAGAGGGAAGGTTTAGAAGGGACAAAAACAACACGTGATGGAAACTGGTAGGAAAAGAAACATGAGTGAACAATACAATCTGTTAAAACCACTGATTAGGACTTTTTTTTTTTGTTCCTTTTGTGTGTGTCACTTCTCTGCTCCTCTTCTCTTTGAACTACAGTTGCAGGTCATCTGAAGACAGCTATAAACCTCCTATTATCAGATAACTGGCACAGCCTCAGGTTTCAAAGTGAGGAAACTAGTGATTCACATTTCTTCACAAAGTCGTGGTAAGCTAATTTTGTATCAACAGGTTCTGAGTGGTTTCTGTGCCCCACAGAATATCAGGGTGTCACAAGATACTACATGTTTTCCACAAACTAAATAATTTTTTAAAAAGAAGTAATCAAAACAAGTTTTTGGACTGATGCAGCAGAAGCATGATTGCATGGAGTGTGTTTTACTGCCTGGTCCAGTAGTAGCAGGAGTAATAACCATGAAATTGGACCTTTGGGGTGACCTATGCTATTCACAGTTTGGCAACACAATTGCTGTATCACCTCTTCATTGCTCATGCAGGCTGTTAAAGAGCCTTTAGACCCTTATTTCCTTATCTTGAATAAGTCCTAGAAATCCCCATGGAAAAAACCCTGGAATAGCTCTGATGGATGGAAACATGCCGTATTTATTAGCACCACTTGTAGACATCAAGAGAAGCAAAAATGAGTGACTTGCAAATGCTGCATCTAGATAAAGAATGACTGATCCCCACAGGGTAATGAACCCTGCATCCATCCCACCCATCTTTAAGGACCTAAGAGTACATCGGGGCTGCTAAACACAGAACAGCAAAAGACAAGCTGAAGTACTGGACCTACATGGATTGCACTGCTGGTGAATTCCCTCTCCTCCTGCAGTGGTTTTTATTTTTTGGACCATTCCAACTACTGCTCTCTATGAAACGTCTGCTACAGAAAAGGCCAACTCCATACTGCATAAATGAGTTAGCAATCGGTAATTAATTTAGCAATATGGTCCATTTAATTTATGCACTCAAGTTAGGCACATGGATACCCACGTTAACTATAGTAAATAATCACCTCTGAATTCTAGGATCTGAGTTACCTCCTGATGGTTTCTTTTGCACTGACAAAGAGTAGGCATGTATTTTACTAACTCATGTACCTCATTTAAGCACAGAAATTCATCGCTTCCTTCAGTCTGGGATTCTCGTACAGATGAACCATGCTCCCATTTTGCTAATGGATGTTCATCAAACTTACAGGCAGCAAGTCCCAAGAGTGGACACGAAACCAGCTGCCAGCAGTGTTAGAAGTTTTGAATCTTGTGATAAGCCTAAGAAAGAAACTCTTCAATCTAAGTGTATGAGCAGAACCAGTGCAAGTGGAAAGCACTTAACAAAATTTCTGAGAAATCATGTACAAGAGACGCTTTCTGGCTGGAGGCAGAGCACTGTCTATCAGCATGGTTCGAGAGGAAGTGGCTGCTGTTCTCAGAACTGTGAATCAAGAGTTAATCATCCTTCCGAAATCACAAGGCATTAAAGCTATGGTTTGAATGCCTCAGCTCAGAGGTCTTTTCTGAATCTTGGCTGCTAGTTAGCTAACTGCCTTTGCCTATTTCAAAGTCATTTGACTTGAGGAGTAATACTCAATGTAATTAGGTCTATTGATCATAAATGCAGGGTTTGTAGGATGTATGCGTCACTTTTTTTTTCTTTTTTGAACAAAAACTGTAAAGCTATCTGAAAAAAAAACACTAACCTATTTATTATATTTGTTCTCTGGTTGCAATTACCTTGCCTCTCTTTTGCAGTTCATTACTGAACTCTCATTTTGCAAAACTACTTTAATAAACTTCTGTTGTGCATTTCCTACTTAAAGCTTACCCCTTGTTCCTTTCTCCAATCTCTATCATTACACTGCAATGATCATCAGCATCCATGAAGGCAGTTGTCAAGTTCCAAGAAGTGTTTTATTTGCAGCTAGGCTCGTGTGTATGCATGAAACATTGAAGAATGAATAAATTTCATTATCTTTTATTTTAGCATAGTCAGAAAACGGCCAAATGCTGCTTGAAATAACAGCTCAGGAAAATCTATTAACAGCATTGAACTAAGCTGGCTAGTGGAGACACCATCACACAGAATCACAGAATTACAAGGTTGGAAAAGACCTGTAAGATCATCGAGTCCAACCATTCCTGTCCTATGCTAAACCATATCCCTAAGTACCTCATCTAGCCTTTTTATAAACACATCCAGGGTTGGTGACTCAACCTCCTCCCTGGGCAGCCTGTTCCAGGCCCTGACAACTCTTTCAGTGAATTTTTTTTTCCTAACATCTAATCTGACCCTGCCCTGGCACAGCTTTGTGCCATTTCCCCTTGTCCTATCTCCTGTCACCTGGAATAAATGATAAGCATTGTCTCTGGGACATATAGGTAATGGGCTGGACTTCAGCTCATTAGCAATGCTTTTGATAAATTAATATGCATCTTTGGAGAAGATTTTGGCTCTCAAGGAATAGGAGGAGATTAGGTTACTCTACCATTCTTCCCTGTTTGTGACCACCTACAAGAATATCTCTACTTGATAATTACTCCTGATGAGTGATAATGTTAAAGCACTGCCAGCTCCACAGCCAGTGAATTGTGTGCTTATATGTGAGTTGTGCAGTCACATGTGGAGTCTGTGACTTAGCCAGACTTCCTTTTTCCACTACCCACTTCCTCTACCCATCCAAATCAGGTGATTTCACTACCTATGAAGCTGCCATGGAAGCTGTGCTCTGCTAAACACATCTCTCTCTGCCAGGTGTGCATAGCTTTCGCTAGTATGAATGAGAATTGCCTGAGCACTTCAAAGGAAAAAGAAATCCCCTGAGGTTTTACTTCCAACTTGTTTTCCAAAACCCAAATGACTCTGTGTTTCATTACAGCACGCTTTATCTGAAAATTAGATCATTTTGTAATTAAAGTCTTTGCTGGCAGCTCACTCTTTGGAAAAACATATATTCATTTTCATTTTTTGAAATAAACCCACTTAAACTGAAAACAGTCTTTCCCAGATGTACCCTGGGACCAACAGTTAGTCCATTTACTTAGTACTCCATAAGTCAGTAAGACCCATAACTTGTTATCTGACTCCAGCTCCATAAGACAAAGATTCAGCAGCAAAAATGGCACTAAGACCTTCTCAGCAAAGTCCATGAGCTGTATAACCATGTCTCACCTGAGACAGCATCATTAACACCAGTGAGATGTCAGAGCCCTAAATTACACTTTTCTGTTCTTCGCCCATCTATTCTTTGCTCCACATGTATTTTGAGGTAAAGAGGTAACAGGGCACATCAGTTTGTCTGCAGCCTCCAGATTCTGTCAAGATATTAATACCAATCTTGAAACTTCTTTGAGAGTTATGTCTAAAACCAAACCCCTGATCTTCCTCATTCTGCCCTTAGGGACTTTCCTGTTCTTCATTCTGTCCCTTCCGAAGCCACTCAGAAGATCTTGACTCTGCAGCTCTCCCCTGGACAGACATAGTGTGCTCTCTGCATGGGCGCTAACTTAGTCAGGAGATGCAAGCCAACCAATACCCCAATACCTCAACTGTATGCTAATACTCTGCAAAATTATAGGTGGCCAGGCCAGCAAGGAAGGAGTTGATAACACATTTCCATGCCTTCTGACCTTGTTTTTTTTCATGCTTGCTCAAAACCAAAACTCGGAACAAAACCAGCTGCTGCAAAATAAGTGAAGTGAAAACACTGATTTGAATGTCATCCTGGAGACACAGATTAAATACATTGCGAAACCAGGTACAAGAAAGCCCTTAGTTTGCAATCCGCATGTTTTTCTATACAGGCTCTTGTTCAGTCAGTATGTCTCCAACTGGTAACAAATTTCTTCATGACCTTCCTAAAATAAAAGCAAGTGCTGGTTTCAGAGATTTTAGCTTTTAATGCTAACGATTAACAAAAGCTTTACACTAGGTAAGGTGCAATCATGCGCTTGTAAAATCAATCCTGACTGCTTAAATATTCTAATATCGCACACACACACACGCACCTCATGTTTTTTCATATCTCTGCTCTGCAGTAGGATCTGATATCATCACACACTCAGCAACACAAACTCCTCGCTGCAGTGTTCAGTCTGCACTCAGCAGTTCTTTCACGGGCAGGGAGGTAATTGCCCAGAAGAGGAGAGGATGTAAGTGGGAGAGGTTGTGAACTCAGGAAATAGAGAAACAAGCAGCAAAGCAAGAACGAGTGTGAAGAGAAATGAACAGGCACTTCACACTGGGAAAGAGAAGGCTAAACTCTTGTGACTCCTTTTGCAGGTAAGCAAAGAAGGGATTCGATCACTTGACACTTGCCTGACATTTCTTGGGACAGAAGTGTCATACATTTTTGTAAAGTGAGGTACACCTCTGCATTCCATCCATTCTGCTACAAAAGAGCCTTTGCAGAGTCCAGAGCAGGGACTGCACCTTGCCTCTCCCGTGACTAGGCGAACACAACCTTGTAGCAGAAATACATCTCCCCAGAACTGGGGGAAATCTGGGTGGTGTTTACAAAATCGCTGCAAGTTCACAGCTGCCACCGCTGCTAATCTCAGCACACACCTCCCAGCTGGGGTTTCTTTCTTCCCTTTACAACTGTATCACATGGAGGTTTAACCTTTCCTTTCTCAAACGCACAAAGCTGCTAGCACTCAATGTCGCATCAAAAACCCTGGCAGTATGGACCTTACAATGTCCTCTCCACCCCAAGACCTCAGGCCAGCCAAAATGCAAAGCAGCACACACAAGATAATGCCTGCAGTCAGTCTGACACGACACACCAGAAAACAGCAGCATTTGTGCTGACAACACACACCTCTGCTCTCTTCTAATGACTAGAGGCCACTGTATTTCATCTGAATCTCAACTTGCCCAGACCAGACCAAACAACATCCCTACCGTGAGCTGTGCTTCAGAAGCCAGCTGGACTCCTCGCTGCCCAGAAAGGGGAGAGAAAAATGCCAGCAGCCCAGGTGTATGTCACGGGGAGTGCTGGCTCCATTCCCAATGCCAGAGAAAGCTCTCTCCTGCCCACAGGACTGTGTAACTCATGAGACCTCTCACAGTCTCTTTCTGCATCCAGCCTGCCCCTGTACCGTGGGTAGTGCGGTGAAGAGAAAATTGCAGGTCTAAATCAGGCAAATATCATATGCCCCATGCATTTATTGGGGGCTAAGTAGTACTGTTTCATTGCATCCTTACAGCACTGGAGAAAGATGCCAGGTCAGGCTTCCTCTGTGGTGTCATTGTGAAAACAGAGTCAAGGTTCATGGTACAAGGATGACAGACAACGGGAGACATTCAGACTGGATAGTAGGAATTTTTTCTCCATGAAGACAGTCAAGCAGTAGGACAGGGCTCAGAGTTTCTACACTCTCTGACCTTGCAGGTTTTCCAGATCCAACTGGATAAAGCCCTCAGCAATCTGACCTGGCTCAGAGCTGATCCTGCTTTGGCTAGGTCACTGAGGCAGAGATGCCCAAAGTCATTCCCAAACTGAATCTGCCTGTGATCTTACACATTTTAAATTCCTTTTCAAAGTGGATGGAAGAGAAGTCCCCAGTTGCTGTTCATTAAAGCCTGTGATCTCTCTGCTCCATGCAGTTGCTCAGAAAGATGAGCTTCCCTGTGCAGGCACTTGGTCTATCACTCTTGCAGGAACCCATGAACAACTCTCTACATGAAGAATGCTGGGGAGCAAAGAGTAAGTCTCTGTTGTAATTTTGCGTGGCTGGGTTCTGGTGGAGAAGGGGCGGCTTCAGGGTAGACTTCTATAAGAAGCGAGAAGCTTTCTATAGACCTGAGAGAATAGACACCAGCCAACTCAAGGCCAGAGTCACTGTTGACCAAGGCAGAGCCCATCAGCGACAGTGCCCCGTGATAGTGCCTCTGGGAATCACATTTAAGAAGAAAGAAACTGCTAGCAGCCACTTTTTTCCACCAGAGAAGGGAGTGAGAAGGTGTAAGAAACTGTGCAGGCACCAAGGTCAGCAAGGACCAGTGCAGGGCGGTGTGTTTGTGAGGTGCTTCAGGTGCCAGAGATAGAGATTCCCCTGAAGCCTGTGGAGAAACCCATGGTGAAGCAGGCTGTCCCCTTGCAGCCCATGGATAATGACAGGGAGCAGAGATCCCATCTACAGCCTGTGGAGGACCCCATGCTGGAATGGGTGGAAACACCTGAAGGATGCTGTGACCCCATAGGAAGCCTGTGTTGGAGCAAGTTCCTGGCAGCAAAACCTGCAGCCCATGGAGAGACTGACCCACACTGGAGCAGGTTTGCTGGGGGAGGGGGGCTTGTGGCTCAGTGGGGGACCAGGCTGGAGCTATCTGGGCCTGATGCACAGATGTCTCTCAGAATGACTGAGAGACATTCTATGATTTGTGACTGCACCCCATACAAGTGTATGGTGAAGAGCTGAAGCCCTGTGGGAAAGGACTCATGCTGGAGAAGTTCATGGAGGACTGTCTGCTGTGGGTGAGACCCCATGCTGGAGCAGGGGAAGGGGGTGAGGAATGTCCCCCCCCCTGGCTAAGAAGGAAAACAACTCCTGAAGAACTGACAGAAACCCCCATTCCCCCAGTCCCTGCCCCTCCCCATGACACAGTGGGGGAAAGAAGGGAGATAATCATGACTGAAGTGAAGTCTGCTAAGAAGGGAGGGGTGGGGGAGGTGCTTTAAGATCTGGCCACACTTCTCATTACCTGACTCTGGTGTCACTGGCTGTGCAGGGCAGTGTCATAGGTTAGAGAGTTTTCTTTCCTTTCTTCTGTGTTGAATCTGTTTTGCCTGTGATGCTAATTGCAGAATATTCTCTCTCTGTTCTAATCTCAACTTCTAAGCCTCTCAATATATATTTTCTCCCCTGTCCAGCTGAAAAGGGGCATGATAGAGAAGCTTTGGTGAGTATCTGGCCTCCAGCCAGGGTCAAAACACCATAGTCTCTCATAAGAGTTTGTCTGGCACATTTAGGAAGGAAGGGAGAACAAAGAAAATCCAATGTAATCCAAGTCTCCAAGGCAGTGACTTCACCAGAAGTCAGCAGAAGTCTCTTTCAAAGGAAGGAGAGAATAGGAGCACAACCTCTCCTTGCTTTCTGTGTTTCTCTAGAAAGAGACTTGCTGCTTCCACAGAGACTAGTTGGCCCCCACAACTCCAGAAACAAGGGATGCATCCTTATGCACAGGAGAATGCAAGTTTTGTTCTGAGGTGATGAATATACATAATGCCAGCATGCAGGTGCTTCCTTGTACAGACATAATGGGTGAGCAGAGCTTTCCTTCCCTTGGTATTTCCTTGAACAGGTGTTGATATTGCCTTGAGAAGGTGCTAAGGAGTATTTAGCAGGCCAGGAGAGACAAGAGGATTTCTCTCTCAATGTGAGTGTTAGCTTTGTTCCAAGTTATTCCAAATAAAGTCAGAACCTGCCCTTCCAACAGGCATTCAGCACCACAAAAGGAAGGTGTTTTCATGTGCTCTAAGCAGCCTTTCTCACAATATCATGGACTACCTGGGGAGAACAAAGATGATTCCTTACTACTTCAGTGATCAGGAAACCAGAGGGGGATTTTGATGTACCCAGTGCAAAATCAGAAAAGATGTCCACATCATTTAAGGAAGACTTGATTTCATCAGCACTCAAAACAAAAATCACCATGCTTCATAAATTAGTGTCAGTGTTCAGAAAGGGACAGTTCCCACCACTGTAGTCCTGTGTGCCAAAAACCTATCATGGTCTTGGAATTACCACACTGAAGTCATCATAATTTTGGATAACTATGAATTGAGTTACATTTGATGCAAGCCTGGAAGAGGTACTCTCCGGTATGTTTCCCAGATTTCTGTGACAGTAATTACTCTGGGATAACATGAATAAATTCTGCATTTCTCACATCTCATCCAAAGTGTCTATGTAATATGAGGCAGGGTGAGAAGATTAATTTATACCACAAGGATGGACTTATACTGTCTTTCAAACAGACAGGTTGGTCCTATTTGCAGCTTTGTGCATCTGGTTATACGTTAGATGCAACGAAAATGTACTTGGCTGTGGCTTGGTGCTTCAGGCCATACTCTTCCCATCTCAATGCCACTGTTTAAGAAACTATGGCTAGTGCAAATAAACACTCTCCCTTTGAGAACATCAGTGCACGTGTCTCCAGAGGACGCTGTGGGGTTTCTGCTATGTGATGCTGTGCAAAGTCTCTATTGAACATGAAATTTTATCACTATCACTATCGGGTCTGCAGTGCTAAAAGCTGGAGAAAATGAAGAGTTTCAGTCTTACAGAAGTCTCCTTTTCTTGCTTTGGCATTTGTAAACTTACATGAGGTTATCCAATAAACCAAATAATACATTTAATAATGCCTTCTTCATAGTACAACAATACTTAGGAGTTGTAGGATTTTATTGGGGCACATGCTGTACAAAACCAAATTAAAGACACAACTCCTAACACTTTGGTCTGTTCCCGTGTGATTATCCATGGACTAAACAAGACAATAACTAGAGACAATAAATGGAGAGTACAAAGAAAGACATAGTGAGAAGCTATCCGTCAGCTCCTTACCCAAAGTGGGGTGAAGGGAAGCAATCCTGAGGTCAATGCAAGTGAGCCCTGCAGCTCTGTAATAGGTCTGGTATTGCTTCCAATAAAGTAAAAATTGCTTGCAGGAGGGAACAAGATTCAAAGCAGAAATGGAAAGGGGAAAACTGAGAATGGCAAGATGGGGGAAAAAAAAGCCAAAACCAGGAAACAAACAAAAGCAAAATGAAAAAAACACCTCCACAAAACAAAACACGCTGGACAGAAGAGGGAGGAAAAAGTAGACATGGTAGTTTTATAATTTTGAAGGCTCGGACAATATTGAGACATTTCATTCCAACTAATGGTGGAAAGTTGCATGTAAGCACCTTATTTTTTGCCTCTTAATGCAAAAAAAAAAAGACAAAGAAGATTTAGTTACAGGAGGATGGCACATCCATTTTGTGGTGATTAAGATGTATCTGCTGCAGTACAGATAATGAGGGTTCACGGCATGTCCCTCTGCTTTCGACATGGTACCACTTCCACCAGCGTGGACTGGCCTACACCTGACATGAGTTGGAGAAGAGGCTCAAATTTAGAGCCCGGGAGCCTCTTCATCTCCAGCACTGCTCCCTACACCCCTGACTAATTAACACTCTTAATTTATTCAGGCTTTTTGTGCTTGTGCACTGAATTTCGTCCTTATGACAACATCAGTCAAAGCAAAACACCTTTGCTTCCCGTTAGTTATCTCATGCTATACAATGCAGGTGTCCCAATTCAGAGTATCACAAGACAACTGCTCTTGTAATTTTGAATTGAAAGAAGTCAAAGTATCCCTACCACATGGATGACATAAAAAAAAAGTCTTATGTATTTGTGTGATGATGTTCCACAGACTGCTGTAGCACAATCTCAGAAGACTGGCCTGTTTTAAGGCATGTCAGAAACAGGTGCAAATTCCCTTTAAGCATTTTGGACATTTTTGTTAACAATTTCATAGAAAATTACACTTGAAAATTACGGGAACATTTTCTTTTTCACTGAGAAAAAATAATGAACATGAATTGAATGGTTTGCTGCAAGCTTCTCAAATGTATTCATACCTAAAAGTCTCATGTTTAAAGATGAGATAGACTCAAGACAACTCAGTGGCTTTATAGATTAAAAACAGAAGCAGCAGCTTCTGACACTCAGCTTATTCTATTAAAGCCAACACTAACTCAATTAAGATTTTCTCTGAAGAGAAACTTTGGCCTCTTTGTTCTCTTTAAAGAAAGAAAATGATTGGCTATTGAATAACAGAAATAAACAGCCTAGTGTTATTTTCTTAGTTTAGCATTATTCAGAAAACAGGCAATTTTAAACCTGGTGGCATAAACCTGGTGGAGAGTATTTAGGTTCCCACTGTGGGAAACAGTGGAAACTGAAAGAACAAGAAGAAAGAGACTCGTTCAAAGGGCAGTTCAAACTAGGAGTCTAAATTAAGCTCCTTAAAGTGTCCTTAATGTGTTTTATATACATCTAGTTATTCTTGCAGAAGGTAGGACTGGAGATGTGCATCTGGGTCACTGAGCTCAGTCTGGGCTGTGTGGCACCCTGTAATTCTCTCTGCTGCAGCCTAAGGACACTCACAGCTTCCCCTCTCCCTGAGATAATCCAGCTGCTTCCTTCTGATTTCCAAACTGAATTTTGACCTGGTCAGTATGTGTCCATCTGCTGCTCTCCCAGCAGCCATTTGGCTTCAGGTTACACATGTCCTTCTCTGTTGTCACCTCCCCCAGTGCATTAATAGCCACCAATGGTGTGTCCTGCATTCCATAATTGCCTAGATGCGAGGAGAGAACAGTAGAGCTGATAATACACATCCTTATCTCCTTCAAATGGAGACAACAGAAGTGCACTTGCAAAACCTGTGATCTGGACTGAAGTCTGATTGCATCTGTTCCTCAAAAGAGTTAAGAAACAGCCTCAGATAAAAAGCTTTTTAATTTCATACATAAAGCAAGGTGAAAGAGTCCAAGAAAGACTCCATTTTTTGTGGCCCTGGTGTTGAAGGAGTAAAAATCAATTAGAGACTGAAGTTGGTGACAAACAGGAAGGCAATTATAGAAAGTTTTCTGGGAGAAGACATTAATTTTTTTTCCTGCCAACCTTCAGGTTTGATGGAAAAATGGAACGTTTTGGGTTGGCAGCATTTCAGAAAAAGTGCTGCAAACTGACAAGCTCCTGACACTTTAAAATACATCAGTTGTACAATCCACAAGGCGGCTTGGAGGAACAAGCAGTGAAATAAAAGACACCAAAAAACAGAAAGGAAAAAAAAAAAGAAAAAAGCACCCGGTGTTTGTTTTCAAAGCTCAGGGTGGAAAAGCAACAATGAATATTTGGCCTATGCACGTGGTTCTTCAGTAAGCATGGAGCTTAACTGGTATTTGGCCTTCAGATCACTTCTGCATACCTGATTCATCCTGCACAGCCCCATTTTAAAACCAGGGAGGACTTCAGCTGAGTTACAGGTACTAATAATAGAAAGAATGTCCACTAAGCACTGATAATTACAAGTACCCTTTGGGTTTTTTCCATTCTTTCTCACACAGGAGCATACCTCCTATAGTCCCGGAAGGTCTCTCATGGTCTGCAGGCAGCAGTACTAAGCCATAAACATAAAAACACTGACATTTGAGCGGAAGCTTACCTTGTCTGGTCTCAGTTTTGCAGTTTATAAAGCACAGGAATGACTTACAGGTGCCTTCAGTTCACCAGCTCCTACCAGGCAGCAGTGTTCTGGGTGCATTGAAAATACCTTTCCACCTGCCAAGTAAATGTGATGTACAGACTACAGAAACCCTTGCTGCACTGAACGGGTCTGTCACCAGTTTCTGAGGGAGCTCACCAAGGCAGGGCAAGCACCATTAATGGCCTGCTGAATGATTTAAGCTCCCAGAAATAATGTGGGTGCATGCACAGAGGATCTATGCACTACGAGCAAATTTTGCATCACTGTAATAGAGGCAGCACTCAGCTCCATAGCACAATAATGATATGGTTTTTCAACAGGCAGCAGAGCATTCCTATGGTGTTGGGACATAAACCCCAACTCAGGACAGCATTGAAGGGATGATCTTTTTGTCTGGAAGATCCTTTGTTCAAACCAGTGCTATTAGCAAACTGCTGACTTGCACCTCAGAATAAGAAAATGTGCCAGAAGCCTGGGAGAAGTGGGTCAAATCATGAATTAATTAGTCCTATCATGGAGTGTAGGACTGAGCAAAAGAGATGCTGCCATTCCCCAACTCCAGCTCCTGCCTGCTTCTCTTCTGCCTTCCATCAGACCTAGGAACCATCTAGACACAGGTTGAGTGGTTCAGTGAGTAGATGCAATTGAAAAACATGGGGTTTTTAGGAGGGCGTGTTGTGTCATTGTTGCAGCTTTGCGTGGCTGGGTTCTGATGGAGGGGTGGCTTCTACAAGAAGCAGCCAGAAGAGAGAGAGAGAGCGCCATCCAATTTCCCACCTGTAACATCAACTTCTCTTTTTCCCACTTTCCTAACAGTGAAAATATTAGTGTTTACCTATGGGCATGTGTAAATAATTAATAATTTCCGGTTTGTAGAGACAATAATCTTTGAAGCTTAAAATCCTTGGATGTATCAAACAGAATCACAGATTCATAGGGGTTGGAAGGGACCTCAGGAGACCATCAAGTCCAACCCCCTGTCAAAGCAGGTTCCCTAGGACAGGTCACACAGGGAGGCATCCAGATGGGTCTTGAATATCTCCAGAGAAGGAGACTCCACAACCCCCTGGGCAGCCTGTCCCAGGGCTCTGTCACCCTCACTGGGAAAAAGTTTTTCCGCATGTTGGTGCGGAACTTCCTGTGCTCCAACTTGAGGCCATTGCCCCTTGTCCTGTCTCCACAGACCACTGAGAAGGGGCTGGCCATTTCCCTCTGTGTCCCACCCTTCAGATATTGATAAACATTAATAAGATCCCCTCTCAGCCTTCTCAAGGCTGAACAGTTCCAGCTCACTCAGCCTTTCCTCATAGGGGAGATGCTCCAGGCCCTTAATCATCTTCGTAGCCCTTCTCTGAACTCTCTCCAGGAGATCCCTGTCTTTTTATACCAGGGAGCCCAGAACTGGACACAATACTCCAGGTGGGGCCTGACCAGGGCAGAGTAGAGGGGGAGGATCACCTCCTTTGACCTGCTGACCACACTCCTCCGGATGCACCCCAGGATCCCATTGGCTCTCTTAGCCACTGAGGCACACTGCTGGCTCATGGCCAACCTGTCATCCACCAGGACCCCCAGGTCCTTCTCCACAGAGCTCTTCTCCAGCAGGTCATCCCCCAGCCTGTACTGATACGAACGGTTGTTCCTTCCCAAGTGCAAGACTTTACACTTGCTTTTATTAAACTTCATCTGGTTTCTTACCAGCACTCAGACAGAAAAGCTGTTTGTAACTGAGATGTGATGTTTCTGAAAAATGGCATTTCTCTTCAGTGAAGGCAAGTCTGAGGTTGCATAATTTTATCTTCTCCACCTTCTTTAATTGAGTAGCAGGGTTGGAGGACTCTCTAAGATGTCACCGTCCACTCAGTACCAGCTTATGTCTTGCAATAGAGACTGGATGTGCCCTGGGGAGATGTTTCTTGACTCTCCGCAGCTCATCCATATCTTTCTGGGAGTGGTTAAACCAAAATTTCCAACTGACACCTCCCTGATGCTGTATTATTCTGCAGATTTAAAGTCAAGTTTCTCTATATTAAAATGGACTGAGTTTTGAAGTTTTGGAGATAATGCAATTTTCATGTTGCTTTTAATTACAGCAGTATTTTTTGTTATTCTGCCCTAATTGGATCATTAGGTGAATATTTTAAGTGTCTTAATCACATGGGTTTAACATTGTTATTTTAACAGCCATTATAATAACCAAAGTAATAGTTTCCAGGAAGCTTCCACCCAAATTTCCTAACTTTCTAAACAGGAGTGCAAATTCAACACCATTTAAATAAAAAGATATGTTTCCAGGAACGCAGGATTTATCTTTGTGCTCATACAAACATGCACACAGGTTATGCAGTCAAGTATTCTGTATATCATCTTTCAGAAAACGTTGGCAGAAGGAGTAAGTCATCAGTGGACAAAAGCCAGGCAAACTAACTGAAAGGTGATATTTATATTTGACTTAAGGGATCAGATTCTACTATGATTTCCATCCTTGCAGCATGCTGTAGGAAAAAACAACCTCCACTCATGTCCTTCTACAATTTGGGTGGTACAGCAACAATTGCAGTGAACAGGGTTTCTTTCCCCCACCTTCAGCTGTGCCCAACCCTGGGCTTCAGCAAGACGGTTTCCCAGGTGGATCAACACACTGTTTGGGAGATGTACTACAGCCTGACTGTGAATCAGTCTGAATTAGAGACACCCTCCTTGTTACCGCAACTCTTTGAGTTGTTCCCTATAGCAAGTGTCTTCCCTTAAAAAGCCCCAAATAAATACATACTAGTTACCCCTAAAAAATTCTGGAGGCAAGGCTTTGCAGTTTCACTGCAAAGTAAACAGGAGGAGTTCAATCATGCATGAAAGCTTATAGTGCTAAACTGGCTTAAGTACCCTGCATTAAAAAAAAAAAAAGGATCAAATTTTATAGTGAGATAATGATCATGTATGAATTAATGCTCTGAAAAATAAGTCTTTGAGTACAGGTCTTCATTTTTTAAAGGCATGTAATGAGGACATTGCTCTTGCAGACAGCCATCTGCAGAACAGCAACAACTGTCTCGGAAAGGAGTTCATTTCAGAGCTTACACAGAACCATAAAAATGCTCAGATTCTTGCACCCTTCCAAAACAGGCAAACGGAAAGGCAGCCTTCAGGCATGCTTAGGTTCTGTATTTTAAAAATTTGGTTCCATTATACTGTGCTAGCAGCTTCATCATCGATACGGTGATGATACACTGATAAAAGTGCAGCAGGATTTGTAAAGAGATGTCATCTTTTTATTAGATACATCTGATATAAGTGGATAGCTTTCATTCAGTTTTGACTAAAATTAGCTTTTTGTGAAGCACTCCAGGCATGTGATATTTGCATTGTCTTCTTTAAAGTTGTGGATGGCTTAGTACCACTCGTGTCTTGGCTAACTCCCAGACTAGGGAATTGACCTGAAGGAACATAGACCACCCCTGGGGTTTCTGATCCCAAGAAAAATTTCAGTCAGAACATTTCCTCACATCCCTTCACCATAAGGTCACACATCATTTCTACTTGCACAAGCAGTGAAAGGTCAAAGTAGACAGGATTTGGACAGGCTAGAAATAAATGTTTTATTTGGCATTATTTGCCAAAATTCTGATTATAGCATTCAACAGCTAACGTTCACATCTGTTGTCATTGAAGGAAAACCTCCCCTCCTACCCACACCATTGCTGCTGGGTGTGCAGATCCCTGAGCTAGCTCTGGTGAGTGCTGGATCTTCTGCTGAGCTAGTTCAACTCACTAACCCAGTAGAAGGCTATTCATTCTTGGCAGGATTTTGACTGTTTGTTTTAAGGGGATTGATTTCAATCACCTTACTATAGCTATCAGCAGTTACTAGCCCAACCACTCCCATGGGGGACAGTAAGTCACACATTGACTTGGCTCCTCCTTGGCCTTCTGTCTCTGGAGCTTTGTGAAACTGATAAAATGCAGTTTAGGGAGATCATCTATTTGATAACATTTCTGCTTCAAGAGAGCAGGTAACAGCTCACCTGAGCGTAATGATAATGGACAAGTCTGCCACCAAACACAGATGATGTCCCATGTGTCTCACACACGTAGTGGCACTAATTTAAGGATGTATTTCACCAACAAACCCGGGTATGTCAGTGCTTGTTAAGTTTTCTTCCATGGAAGCAATTGATTCGCAATTACTATTGGAAACGACACAGAGTTTTTACCTTGCTCAAACATGCAAAATAAGCTACAGTTCAAGAGCAGAATTGGACTGAACTCAACATGCCAGACTCAATTTAAACCACCTCTGCCCGGTCTCAGTGATGATTTTGCAATGTAAAATACACCTCTTTTTGCCTTTACACCTCTATCATGAATCCAAGCCATTTAAAGAGATGACCATGCTTTTTTGTGCAATGACAGCCTATAGGAGCTACAAATTGAAGTTGATAACTGAGTTTCAAAGTGTGGTATAAACATAAAGAGGCAGGATCACCCAGCCAACCTCATGATGAAGATACCACAGATCTTTTCTGCTCCTGCACATAAAACATGGACAACTGTAATGCAGACATTTTCCTAAGGTCACCTGGAATGTTTGGGATGTGTTTGAGAAATGTGGAGCTGAAAAAAAAAATCTCATTGGTAAAGAAATGAGAGAGGATGATGTGTAGTCACATCTCACTAGACAAGCTTGATCAGGAATTGCAAGGCCCATGCAGCCATATTGCAAATCCAGCAAAATAAAGCTGCCTTTGGAGAGAAAAAACAAAAGAAAACAAATCTAGAGGTCTTTTTTTTTAATGCCCATACAAACACTATTGGACATTGCAGTCTTAGTGAAATGAAGCAGCATTTATTTCCTTGTCTCCAATGTGGAGAAAATTCTGCTTTTCCTACCACATCAGGGCTTCGTGATCACTAAAAGGCTGTCCTGAAACAAGTGAAGTATGCTTTTATCTCTGTCAGCCAGAGTAAGAGCATCTATTAGATAGCTGTTCTAAGAATCAAGCAAGAAAATGACAATTTAATCCTTCCAGAAAAGGTGGTGAAAAAGCAAAGTGATGGTCGTAAAATAATGTATTACCTAAAGCAGTTAAAATTTACTGAAGTAATTCCCGAACTCCTGATTTGAATCAATAAAAAGAATTAGGACACTTCTAGTTTAAACCTAGTTTATCTTGAGTTTGTTAAAGCTGAACAGTGTAAATCAGCAATAAGAGTATCTACATGGACATTTATATGAAATTAAGAAAATTACTTTAGATTTATATCCATAGTTAGGCTGCACATAATTTCCATAGCCCACGTAGCTCTATATGCTTTTATTCCTCTGAAAGGGGTTATTTTAAATAATAAGGATATTTTTACTCAGTCTTTTAGCCTTTATCATTACGTATGCAACTTGGGGGTGTGAAAGCACATACATTTTTGATCTGGATGCCTGCATACCCAGTCATACCCTGGGCTGCACTGAGGCTTACAGTTCGGTGGAGACATCTCTCCTGACCGCAGCTTGGTTTCTGGACGGTCAAGTTTCTGCCTATCACTAAAGTTTCCACCCTCATGGGTAAATTCTCAGTACTTTTAGATGACTGCTGCTGTATACAAAGGGTCTCTGAGGGGTGCAGGTTTTGGTTTCCCGGCTCTGACGTGTGTCTGTACGGAAACTTTTTTGAGTCATTTCGTGCTGCACCCGAAGTAGACGTGATGTTTTGCCCTCCACAGCTCTAAGTAGCACCAGGGACCCAACCTGCTGGCCTGCCTTTCTGCAGGGGCCATCTCCGAGGGCTGGCACTGGGTAGCGAGCAGGGCTGCGGGACTGGGGCTGCCCTTGGTGGGAAGAATGCCCAGTGGGGGATGGGTGGGCTCTGGGGAAGAGGAGGCCTTCGGAGAGGGAGTCTCCTTTTGTGGAGGAGGACACCGTTTGGGGTGGTGATGCCATCTGGTTTGGAGACTGCCTTTGGGGGGTGGAGGGGGGGAACTGACGTCCTTTGGAGAGGAGGGCAACAACACCCTCTGGGCAGGCGGACGTCCCTGCGAGCGGGGTGAGGACCCTTATAATCGCCTTCGGGGGGAACACCGCCTTCCACGGCGGGGACCACGCCCCGCTCTGCTGGAGCTGGAGCATACAGCCACACTCCGGCCTGACCCCACCACGCGCAGCCCAGCCCCGACCCCAAAGCGGGGGATCGGCGCGGAGGCCCGGCCCCTCTCGGCGTTGTGCGGCCGTCCCGGGGCGTGCCCGGGGGCGGGGAGGCCGCTGCGCGCGGGCCCATTTCAGCGGCGGCAGCGGGTGCTGGCGGGGGTGCCATCATGGCCGGGCGGGTGTTGTGGGCCGTGGCGCTGGCGGTGCTGGCGGCCCTGCCTGCGGCGTTGCGGGCCGACACGCCGGCCAACTGCTCCTTCGCCGACCTGCTGGGCGCCTGGGAGCTCCGCGTCTGGCGGAGCAGCGGCCGCCACGACAACTGCTCCCAGGCGGGTGAGACCGCGGCGGCCCGTCCCTTGTCCTGTCCCTCTTCCCTGGGGTCGGCTCGGCCCTGCTGGGGCTGGGGGGTGCCCGTGAGCCGGAGGGAGGAGTGGGGCGTGGGGAGGGGAAGCGGCTGCTCCGTGCCACAAGGCCCCGCGGCGGGGAGGAAGAGGCGGCCTGGCTCGGCCGTAGCGGCCCCCTCGTACCTACGGGTCGGACCCGTGCCGCCGGCAGCCGTGCGGGGCTCGCAGCCGTGGTTACTGCAGGCAGAGGTTAATTTGAATTAACCAGCTTGAAACGCTGGTGTTAGTCTGGTTCTGGGTGGCCATTACGGGCAGCCCTGTTACCCTTCCACTTCAGCTGCTTCGGAGTGGGTTGGCTTTTTACTTGTTTCGATTTGGGCTCACTTAGGCCTCTTGATAAGCACCACTCACTCATGACGGTTTGCTGCTTACTCCCTTGCAGCCTGCAGGTACCTTCCCCTAGCTCAGCCAGGTCTGAAACCGTCTGTTCCCAGCAGCAAACTGTGTTCTGTGTGACACCAGCCCAGCTTCTGGGAAGCCCTCTGCTGAAAGAGCTCAACTTGCTGTCTAGGGAGACTGATAGCATCAGGAGATGTAGAAATACCACTTACCTCGAGGACATAATAGTAGCGGGGAGTTACTTTATTGTATGGCAGCTATTAAAAAATAGTGCATACTTAGCAATTTTTTGAATCATCTGCCTTTTTGATCAGGTGAGGCAAGTGGCAGGTCAGAGCAGCAGAGGTGAGACTGGTGATGTGAGTAGTGTGGAGTGACTGATAGCTTATACCAGATGAAGAGAAGGATTGTCATTGCAGAAGCAGTGCCTGAGTGACACTGCATCCAAGTGCTGTGTAGCTGTATAGCAAGTCATCTTTAACTAAGATGATGTTTCCCAGTAACAGTTGCTTGGTGCTGCTGCTATTCCTAATTAAATGTGCAAATACTGCCTAGCAGTAGAAGAAAATGAACATGTAGACCCAGTAACAGGTGAGCGAAGACCCTGAGGTGTTTTTGCTTGATGACCCTTTGCAGAAGGCTATCATCAACAAGTGTATTCTAATGTCCTTTGGAATAAAATAAATGTTAAAACATTCTTTGTACTTTTTTCTAGTTATTTTTCTCTCTTCCATGTGCTAACTGTGCAATGATGTTTGTTCCTTGTAGGGCCTGTGGAAAGAAAGGTGCTTGTGAATCTTCAGAAACTAGATGTGGCTCAGGATAATCTGGGGAACTATGGCTTCTTCACTTTGATTTACAATCAAGGCTTTGAGATCGTGATAAATGACTACAAGTGGTTTGCGTTTTTTAAGGTGAGCTAACTCGGTGCATTCTGTGTCACTGACTTATTTAAATGGCCTCTAGTTAGGCTTCTGCTTAGTACCCAGGTACCATAGTGGGGCAGTTGAGATGCTTGGTTGTCTTTGGCTCTACAGTTTGTCTGCATTACTAAATATGGGACTTGTTTTTTAAGCTTTCATTTTTTGAGTTATCAGTGGTTTGGTAGGGAGCAGAGGGAGGGAAGAGGTATTTATATTCCCCACTGGGTACTATCTGAAAAATCTGTTACAGATCCTGCTGCTTTCCCTTCTGAGCATGCTTAAAGAAACTTAAGGTCTTCATGAACTTTGTTTGCACTGTAGCCTGGAAACATTTTTTTCAGCTTTCTTCCTGAGACCATGGGCCCAAGTGAAATAGAAAATACCATTGCTTTTATCCTTCCTTAAGGATGTTCTCAAATGCATGAAAACTTCAGAAAGGACATTTGCTTTCCTTCCTGGAGATTTTCTAGGGTCGTTAAATTAATATTCCAGAGTATACTTAATATCTAGGGAACATTGCTGGTAAGTATGAATGGTATCTTGGAGTAATATTGTTATCTCAGTTCCCCTGTTAATGACTGCAGATCGAGATGAAAACAGTGCTGGTAGGCAGTGGGTAGCCAGAAGAAAATCCACTTGTAAAGGAGTAATAGTCCTCTTCTGTTCTGATGAGGGGCATTAGGATTCTGGAGGGTGGCTTGAAGCAATCTGCTGGATGACTTTGCTACCTGGGAGACATGTTTTGTGCAGCAAGAGTGCTCAGTTGGTGAATGCAGCCTTGGCAGGAGCAGTGAATATTTTTCTTCATTGCAGGAAGTGTGATCTTGTGTCTGGCTTCAGATGAGCCATGCAGGCCTTGACCAAGCGTAAAATCTCTGAACCTTGGCTAATAGTAAGGAGGGTGAGGAATTGACTTTTGCTTTAGATTGTCTTTCTGGGAGCTATTGTAGACAGTTAATTTCACAGCAGCTATTTTCAAGTCAGTGTTTTCAGATGTTAACAAAAGGGAGTGATCTGTTCTTCAAGGAGAACTTTAATCCTTACTGAATAGAAATGATGTATGAGGTGCAGGTTTAATACACTGGAGCTCACTTAAGGGAGAGGGCTGTGTAGGTTGTTTTACAAGACTAATGGGAAGTTGTCTATATGCTCTTTGTTGTTGGTTAAACCCAGTAACAGGTAAGCACTGTGTTTGCTCATTCCCCACGCCCAGTGGGATGGGGAGAGAGGTACTTTAGTACATAAAGCAAAAGCTTCTTACGCAAATGAAGTGAAATAAGGAATTCATTCATGACTTCCCACCAGCAGGCAGATGTTTAGCGCTTTCCAGGCAAGTAGGGCTTCATGATGTGTAACTGTTACTTGGGAAGGCTAACATAATTCTGAATGTCCCTCCTTTACCTAGCTTTTAATGTTGAGCATGATGTATGGTGTGGAATATCTCTTCCGACTCAGTATATTCTATTATCACTTTGGTCATGTGTCCCATCTGTGGCCTCTCCCAGCTCCTTGTGCACTTTCAGCCTACTTGGTGGCAGGGTGGTATGAGAAGCAGAGGAGGCCTTGATGCTGTGTAATCACTGCTCAGAAATAGCCAAAACATCCCTGTGTTAATATCTCTCTTCGTTGCAGATCCATAACAGGGCACTATCAGAGCTACTATAAATAAAATATAACTAACTGCCAACACTAGTGCACTCTTAAAACTGTACACTTTTAAAATGAGACGGCATCTGCATAAAACAGGGTCCTGTACTGGAGCAGAAACAAAATGTGAGAGAAATACCTGGTTGACATTCTCTCATCTGTGTAAGGTAGTGACACTGAACTGCCATATTGTGCCTGTTTGGCAGGCAGTGCAGCAGAAACTGCAGGCACTGAAGGGTACTCGAACGAGGCAGAGTAACTGTGAAACCTCTCGGGCAGAGAGGCACCTCCGTGAGCATCCCTACAGTAGGAGGGCCTGACTAAAAAATGGCAGGAATTCCTGCCTCACCGAGGATAGTAGAGCACTGTGTATGTTGTGTCATCCATGAGCTTGGGCTTGAGCCATCATCTCTGGCCAGTGGAATTTTATGTTATGGAATAGTTTGGGCTGGAGGTGATGTATCCAACTTGCTGGTCAAAGCAAAGTGAGTCGCATACACACCAGAGCACTAACAATGCACCATGGTCTATGTTTGGTCATGAATGTGTCTTAGCCTGTTGTAGGCAAATAGATTAATTGTTGGTTTTGCAGTTGCTTTTGGTATTGAGAAATACCAAGTTTGTTTGGCTCACAGTTCAATAGTAGGGAACCATCAGCAAGACATGCCTAAATTAAAGGCCTCTTTTCTTAAATATAGAAAGGATTAGAGCCCAATTTAGTTACCCTCTCTAATCTTGCTGCTGTAAGGGAAACAACAGGCTACCAAGATGAAAGTATAAAGACTGAGACGTACAAGGAAGTACCAGAGCACTTGGTAAATGCTTTTTTTTTTTTTTTTTTTAAAGCTGCAGGCAACTAGTCAACTTCATTAGGCAACAACATGAAACACTGTCTGCAAAATGTTATTTCACAATTGTCAGTTGGGACTGAGAGAGGGGAGGAGGTGGTTCCTTAGAAACTGCTTGACCTTGTGACGTATTTAGATGTGTAGCTGATAAAGCCAATAAATATTGCATTTCATATGAAATGGAAATACAAATTATCTAGTCCTGGTATAAAAGTGTGGCGGCTTCTGTCAAATGCAGCTAATGCTTTTTTAGGACCTGTTCCATCTTCTACTGTAAAGCTTCTAGGGACAAGTAATATATTCCACTTTGCACATTTCAGAGGGTTTTGTGGAATGATTGCTTATTGCTTAAAAAATGCCACTACCATTTGCGCCTGAAAGTAACATAAATATAACAGGCTTCACTTACTTACGGTTGGTCATAATACTCCCAAGTCCTTTGGAATAAAACAGGGTAAACCAGAAGGTGAATCAGTGAGGGCTTCCTTGGTAGAAATGCAGCTAAAGGAAAGCATAAAAGCAGTCTCATAAAATGTTGCTTAACCTCAGTTGCTGTTGGGAATGTGTAAAGTCATCAGACAAAGTCCCTTTAGCGTTTGTAGAAAGGAAGAATTACCTTTGCTGGCAGTCTCTTGCTTACGGCAAGAGGATATAGAAGTAATATATTTAACATGGAGTAATTGCTGGTTTTACTACTTGATAAAATTACTTTTGTTCAGAAATAACCTTCCGATGTGAGCGCTGTTCTGGAGTTACTGCCTGACTGTGGAGTAACCTTTTGAATCATGGAGCAGTTGGTGGTGGTAGAGCACCCATAGCACCAAAGAGCCTTGCACATCTCCTGTGGCTGTATGTTTGGGACGGTCAGGAAAGCATTTGTTGCTTAAAGACCACTCATAAATTTCAAGTTCTGTTTATGTTGCACTAAAATTATCATGGCTAAAACACCATCATGATGACAGGGCAGGTAAATCATCGTGATATACCTACCATGATGCTTTAACACTTTCCTCGTATTCTGCCATTGAGCAGAGAGGATGGAGTTGCCAGGCAAAATGAAGAGCAGTACTTAGACCAATCTCTTGCTTCATGTGTTTGTAGCATAGAAGTGCAACTGGTGCTAAATAAGTATATTTTTGCTTAATGCTAAAGAACAAAGCGATTAATTACTAAAGAATGCTGTGGGCTTGTCTAAATGGCAGCACTATCAGAGCTACTATACTGTGTGGATACAGACATGGCCGATTGGATGGTGATCCATGTTACAGTGAGATTTTTAATAGCTTTGTGTTCTTATTGCTTACTAGACAGACACACACTAGAATTTTTGTAGGTCTCACTGTCTTTGCGTGTTACTTGCTCTTTTACCTGAGGACTTCAGGGAAATGACTTTCCACATCAAAGGAGTGGATTGGATTATCTTATTGATGTAGGGTTTTTTTAATCTCAGTTTGCTTTAACAGCTTAATAAGCTCAAAGCTCAAACAGTGTTTTATTTCTAATAGTTGTTCTGCATAGATGTGTCCCTCAAGGCTTGCCAGGTTAAATGCAACATCTTACTGCAATCTTGCATTCTGCTTTTCACAAGTCATAGTTACTCTGCCTGGTATTTAGTTGTAGCAGAAACCTTGTATATTCATGGGAATGCTCTCATTTCTTATTAATGTGTGCTGCTGAAATGTCCCTATACTGAACCAGGATGTGTAGTTAAGGTACTTGTTCTCAGCAGAAGCTTGAGCACGTGCTTCTGCTGGATGATATAAGGACTCTCTTGGGCTATACAAGATAAAAGGCTTTAAAGATTATCTTTTAAGGGATGGCAAAATAAATAGGGAGAGCATAACATAAAAAGCTACAGTGAAGCTGGAAGAAAAGTTGAGACTAACTCGTTTCAATTATTTGATGTCTTTGTAGTACTTATTTAATGGTAAGACTACCACTTTAAAGGGAGACAGTCACATAAGATTTTCACTGTTCCTGAAGCTATGTGGTACTGCTGCTGTCTTTTGAGATGTCCTCTAGCAAAAACAAGTAGTCTGGCTTATTTTATTAAACCATTAGCACCACTTTAGCAAAAAAAAAAGTTACAGAATATTCCACTACTCAAGTCACTTATATTTTCCAACTGACTTGATGACATCATTGTCACATCTTTTTCCTCTCTTCCCCACTGCCCCCAAATTTGGTTAAAACCAAGCATTTCCACTCTGAAATAACCAGCCAAGTTATTTCTTAAGTAGATAATGTTTAAATTTCAGAATGTTAAAAATAAGAATGAGCAGTGTATTCCATATTGCTAAAATAAGTGTTAAAGTTCTAATGCTTTTTAATCATTCTGCAAATCAATTGAAAGTTATATTCTGATGGATGCTTGTTGGGCTTACTTAACTGGCAGTGTGCAGCTGCTGCTTCCTGAAAGCATAAATGTCTGAATTGCAGAATGTTTCCTAAAGGAAAGAAGGTGCATCTGTAGATACTTAATTGAATTTCACATTTAGTTGCAATAGGTTCTTAGCTTAGGTCTGATACCGACTTCTGTGTTTTTGTGCAGTAAGGCATCTGCAGTCCTGTTCTAATTAAGAATGTGTGTCCTATATTAGAATTCATAGACACAATTGTAAATTTGACAAAGTGAGTGGTAGGTCTTTCTACCAGGATTAATGTATAGGGTAGTCCTGGCTTCTGGAATTTGAGTTGCTTAAATTGAGAACAGTAGGTATAGAAGAGGACGAGATGTCAGCCTGTGACTGCAGCTCTGCTGAATCTCTGCAAGATCTCCATCCTTCCTTGCTTTCCTCTTAAGGAGATAAAACCCTTAAAGCTTAAAACAATTAATTTTTTTTAGCCAGGAGAGGAATTGAACTTGCAATTCGATTAGTTACGATGACATAACCCAGGAAAGATGTTGCTTAAGTTTACTGTACCAAAAAGCTTACCACCTAATAGCAAGCCTTGAAATTTACCTGTGTGAAGCCTTTTAAAGTTAGTGTTGAAGTTGCATGGCTAAATTCTGATATGAGTTGCCACACTCAAGGAAAATATGCATTTGAACTGGAATTAAAGCTTACTGTTTTCAAGCATCAGAATTTCAACTTATTATTTGGGTACCTTTCTATGAGAGTTGTGCCAGGCCGGTCAGATCACTGCATGTGATTTACTTAGTGCTGCAGATGTGAGCATTGGCTGATGAAATTACTGCATTTGGCATGGCTGCAGTGGCCTTCCATTAACTGAAAAAGGGAAACCATCATCTTAAGTCTGCAGAGGAAATATATGCAGCAGGTGTCTGGCAATTGCCATTGTCTACCATGAAGGATGCTGTGCTGTGCTGGGTTCCACAGATGTGTGAGGTGCTGTGTGGGCAGCTTCAGCTGAGTTCTGGCATGGCAAGTCACATCTACTGGAGACAGTGGTTGTTCATGCAGTGGTACCATGCTGAACTGGTGCAGTGGAAGTTAGTTATGCCCCAGTATGACTCTGGATTGGGCAGGCATATTCATAACAGGTTCTCTAAAACTTAGGTAGTCAGTTCTTCAAGATGTAATCTGTTAATAGTCCTTCGTTGTTCCTTGTAAGAAATGCTCTGTGTGGTTTTAGCAAATGACTTCTGGTACTAAGCAGTGGGTGTCACTGTCATGGCACCAGTGATGTTGCTAGCCCATTTTAATTCCTTTAACATGTGGCCCATTGAGGAGTTAAATAGCTTGTAGAAATGAAATATAACTGTTTGGTTTTTAAATGTTCCTCAGCCATTTCTCTATATCAAAAGCTCTCAAAAGTCAGAGGAGGGAGAAAGCAAACTTGAACTATATGGATGCATTCTCATTTCCTGGCTGAGAATGGCTCTGAGAATTTGAAGTCCCTTTGTCTAGATGTCACTAATGGACTATATTATCTGAGTTTCCATGTCCTTTTTAAAACCAGTTCAGTAGTAGCTTACAGTCTGCCAGACTACAAAAAGGTAGCTGCAGAGGACTTGAATTGCTTGATTTTTAGGTAAGCACAACTACAAGCTGGGCAGAGAATGGATTGAGAGCACCCCTGAGAAAGACTTGGTGTTAGTTGCTGAAAGGCTTCCTGTGAGACAGCAATGTATATGCTTGCAGCCCAAAAAGCCAACCACATCCTGGTCCACATCAAAAACAGCAGGACCAGCAGGTCAAGGGAAGGGTTTCGTGTCAGACCCCCCTAGAGTACTGTGCCTAGCTCTGCAGACCCCAGTGTAAGAAGGATATGGAGCTATTGGAGCAGGTCTAGAGATGGCCACAAAGATTGATCAGAGGGCTGGAGCACCTCTCGTGTAAAAGCAGGCTGAGACAGTTAGGCTTGTTCAGCCTGGAGAAGAGAAGGCTCCAGGGAGATCTTAGAGTAGCTTCCATTACCTGATGGGGCTACAGGAAAGCTGGAGCGGGGCTGTTTGCAAGGCCAGGGAGTGTCAGGACAAGAAGGAATGGGTGTAAACTGTGAGAAGGTAGATTAATATTAGATACAAGGAAATAAAATCTTCCTTCTGAGGGTGGTGAGGCCCTGACATGGGTTTCCCAGAGAAGCTGTGGCCGCCCCTGGATCCTTGACAGTGTTCAAGGCCAGGTTGGATGGGGCTTTGAGCAACCTGAGCTAGTGGGGGGTGTCCCTGTCTTATCTCATTTTCCTAATTCAGGTGACGTTGTTTCTTGATGTTTTTCCACCACAGCTCTAAATTAAAGCAGCTGCAGGCAGTCTCATCTTTGGTTCTAACTTCCAAACCAGAAATGTTATATGCAGTACAACCCTCCCCAAGAGGTTACTGGGTAAAAAAACTTTCTATCCCCATGTTTACTTCTCAAGCTGCCGTGAGTCTTAGCTTCTCAAACTTTTGCAGCAGTCCAGGCTTAGTTTGACCAGTCACATACTTGGTGCAGTAAACTACAGGACCTTGAAGAGAAGCATAAGGACTAAGAGCTCTTTTTCCATTTTGCCTAGAAAGTAACTGTTGAACCCAAACAATTAGCACGTGTTAGTCACTACTGGTACAAATGCATGCTTCGTTGCTGAAAGTATGAGTCGCAACCTGTCTTCTTCTAGCCACTCTGCAGACATCAGCTTCTTTTATCTGCTTACCCTTTTCTTGATGCTGCTTTGTTTTAAAATTAAATGTGATGCTGGTTGATCTGTAATATACACTTTTCCACCTCTTCTGACATGAAGAAGCAGCTGGGTGGTAGGGACTACTGGTATGTTAACAAATGCGCTCAACATAAACGTACATCTTCATGTTACAGTACAAAAGGGAAGGCCAAAATGTAACCAGCTACTGTAATGAGACTCTACCAGGATGGGTACATGATGTACTTGGCCACAATTGGGCTTGTTTCACTGGACAGAAGATTTCTTCGTCTCCCTCAGATGTTCACATAAATGAGCTACCTCTCCAGAAGCCCAGAGCAAGGTAAACAACAGATAAGAAACCTTTTACTGCCATGAAAACATCAGTAACTGTACTTCAGGTTTCAGCTAAAACCACGTGCACCAGTTCTGTTCTGAGGCCAGTTAATACCAGTCACAATGTTGGGGGAAAAAACCTGAATGTACAAAAACAAGAGGAGGGTGTGCCTGCCACATGCATGGCTTCTCCATTCTGTGGTGAAGCCCAATTAGAAAACTGGCATGTCTAAAGAAAGTGACTATATCCTTCTAGTTAGTCACCCTCAAATTTCATAAACCTTGCTGTGATCCAGTAACTGCATGTTTCTTTATCAGTATGCACAGGAGGACTTGTTCAGTGTTAGTATTTTTCCATGTTCAGTTTAGATAGAGCTTTATTCTTAGTCCCAGTCCTCTTACTGCTTTATTTGGTTGCTTTTGTTTGCAGACTTTCAAGCAGACGTTACGTGCATAACTCTGACTTTGTAAATGCTATCAATGCTCACCAGAAGTCCTGGAGAGCAACAAGATACAAGGAGTATGAGCACTTTGCACTGGAAGAACTAACCAGAAGAGCTGGGGGTCTGTATTCCAGAGCTGCAAGGTACTAAGGCCTTTTGTTTTGCCATAAACCCTACTGCTGCAAAGAATCTGCTTGTATTTGTCCTGGCTCTTCCTTAGCTGTGTTTTGGTTTGTAGTTCAAATGTTTAATCAAGTTTCAAGGTCTTTCAGCTTATTTTTATGTAGTGCCAGCACTTTTGCATTTGAATTATTTTTTCTGAGTGTTTGTTGTCTCCAAGCAGTTGTGACAAATAGGGTCATCTAACGTATAGTCTTGCCCAGTAGCTTGCTGCTGAATTCACCTATGCAGGCAAGACGTGGGGACAGTCAGATGTCTATTCATCAGCTGCTTGCCATGGTCAGGAGTTTCTGCTAGACCATCTTCCTGGCTCTGCTGGTTAATGACTGCAGTTAAAAAGCAGTGAACAACAAGCTGCTATTAAACATGAATAATAAAGATTTTCTGAGGGAATTCCTTGGTTACTTTGATAACTTGCCATGCCTGCAAGCAGGGTCCCTTAGCAGGAGTAGAGTGTCTCAGTGAAGAAGAATGAAACAGCCCTTAGAGTGCCTTTGTGCAGTTGTAGATCACACAGCAGAGTGGTAATGAGGATGGACACGAGGACCTCTGTTCATTTGGGAACTAGAGATCTTTGGTCTGAAGATTCCCTTATTTACAGCTGTTCTAACTTTATTTGATTTTTTGCTTTTTCCACTTTGATATTGGTGTGGGTAATAATGCTACTTAACTTCTCCAAACTCTGGCAATTGTATTTTTGCAGAAGGAGGTATTTATATACAATAAAATCTGATTTGCATGGGAATATCGTGTGAATTCATCAAGTAGACAAGTCACCCTGTAGATTGTCTTAAACACAGTAACCTACTGGGAAGCTCTGTTGCACCATGCAGTGTCTTGACAGTGGTTTTTTTGGCCCTTTCTGGTACTTTCAGAACAGGTTCCAGTGTCTGATGTTTGTGAATGGCACTTGATGTGTGACTTGTGGCACAAACACCAATTTATGTGGAAGCTGAATGCAGGAAGCTCTTGGCTTGCTGATATATGAGCATCACTTGGGTGAAAGTAGTAGATGAGAGCAAGTAACGTTCAGTTTTCTCTAACAGTTACAGTAAAAACTTGTTCCTGGGAAGTCTCGGGGCAAGTGGCACTGCAGTTACTGAAGTATTGATGTAATCCATGTCTGTCTGCTGTTCAGCAGCCTGTGGTTGCTGTTAATGCCTGCCACCAAGGTAAGGTGCCTTCTGCAGTTGGATATTCTGCATACTTGGTTATGGCAGAGGTGTAAAATAGAGCTGCACTGTTGCAGTCACTTTAGAGTTACTTAGTACTTCAGATTAGTTCAAAAGTATTTGACCTCACCAGTCTGTGGGTAGTTCATAATACAAGTCTCTCAGGGAGGGATTTGCATAGATCTTGCATTTTGCTGAAACTAATCTTGTGAGATTGACATCCACTCAGTTTAGAGACTGCTTGAAAATGCTTAGCGTGAAGAAAGTACTAGAAGCCCGAAGATGACAAGTGATGAAGTGATTGTTTTCTTGCCTGGAGTTTGATATGTTACTCAGAAGCATTTTCTCCTCTTTAGACCGAAGCCTGCACCTCTGACGCCTGAGTTACTCAAAAAAGTCTCAAGCTTGCCAGAATCCTGGGACTGGAGAAACGTGAGTGGTGTAAATTACGTCAGCCCTGTTCGGAATCAAGGTAAGAAAAAAAACCCCCAACAACACTGTGCCAGGATGGAAGGAGGTACTGGCTTATCCAGACAGCACTGTCTCTTGCTGAAGCGAAAGCCAGTTACCACAGTGCCCTGCATAAAGACAGCTGTCAAGTTTTTGTCCAAACACTCTCAGTCATGGTTTTCTGCATGCTGACAGAGCTGCTGTATGTTTAATTCCTTCCCTAATTCCTGCTGATGGCAAATTGTCATGCAGCTTTAATGAATAAACCCATGAAAATTGTTCATACTGCCTCCAAATCTTACCACCGTGATAACTTTTGGAGTTGCTTAAATGGCTAGTTGCAAGAGGATGTGTCAGTTGCTATGAAAAATGTGGACACTGATAAAAGGTTTTAATCTTGTCCATCTGATAGGGAAGTATTTAGCTCAAAGTAGACTTAAACAGAATGGCATCCTTCTATAGGGAGCACTTCTATAGTGCTGTAATGTGCAGTACCTGGTATTACATCATTGCATACTGGAGGTTAAGAGTGGACCCATGCATCCCTTCCCTGCTCCACCATTTCTGAACTTGCATCTACTGGTAGCTGTCTGATTGTAAGTTTGAGGGGAAGAGAGCACAACATTAGCATGGTGGGGAGGAGATCACTTAAATCACTCACCAGTTCTGCATTTATGGCTTAGTTATTCTGCTAGCTGGACCCCTGGTAGATAAAGAAGCATAGGGAGGTTTGTGGGAGGAAGATGGCAACAGAAGATCTTACAGCCCATGTAGGGGTGAGTCCTCTACTGTCTTCTGATGTGAGCTGTGAATATTCCAGGGGCCCTGGTACCTGCCCAAATAGTTGAACACTTGGTTTTAAATGTACTGTTTCTCCACTATGTTCCTTCAGGCTTTCTTTAAATGAGAGAAAGCTGCTTCCAATAACAAAGCTGCTTGCTCTTCTGTAGTCTGAGAATCCACGCTGAGCATGTTAAATGTCTGTGGAATATATGTTCTGTCTCATTAAGTAAGAGTTCTGGCATGCAGGCTTTTGGCTTTTAAGATCATCTACTTCCAAACCCCTCACCATGGGCAGGGACACCCTTCTCTAGACTAGGTTACCCAAAGCTCTGTCCGACTTGGCCTTGAATGCTACCAGGGAGGGGGCATTCACAGCTCTGGACAACCTGGGCCAGGGTCTCACCACCCTCACAGTGAAGATGGGTCTTTTTATCTTTAATAGAAATCTACTTTTCAGCATAAACCAATTTCCCCTTGTCCTGTCAGTCCCTGCCCTTGCAAACAGTCCCTCTCCAGCTTTCCTGTAGCCCCTTTAGGTACTGGAAGGCTGCTTTAAGGTTGTTTCAGAGCCTTCACTTCTCCAGGCTGAACAAGCCCAATTTTCTCAGCCTGTCCTCATAGGAGAGGTGCTCCAACCCTCTGACATTCTTGGTGCTCCTGTGGACTAGCTTCACAGAATCACAGAATGGCATGAGTTGGAAGGGACCCCAAGGATCATAATGTTCCAACCCCCCTGCCACAGGCAGGAACACCAACCTCAGGCCGGATCTACACAAGGTTGTCCAGGGCCCCATCCAACCTGGCCTTGAACACCTCCACCACCTCTCTGGGCGGCCTATTCCAGCACCTCACTACTCTCTCTGTGAAAAACTTCACCCTAATATCTAATCTGAACCTTCCTTTAGCTTCAATCCATTCCACCTTGTCCTGCCATTTTCTACCCTTTTAACAAGTTGATTCCCCTCCTGTTTCTCTGCTCCCTTCAGGTACTGGAAGGCTGCAATGAGGTCCCCCCGCAGCCTTCTCTTCTCTAGGCTGAACAAGCCCAGCTCCCTCAGCCTCTCTTCATAGGAGAGGTGCTCCAGCCCTCTAATCATTCTCGTGGCCTCCTCTGAACCCTCTCCAACAGTTCCACATCTTTCTTGTATTGGGGTCCCCAGATCTGGACACAGTACTCCAGCTGGGGCCTCACGAGGGCAGAGTAGAGAGTAGACAATTCCCCTCCCTGTCTTTTGCTGGCTACCCTTCTGCTGATGGAGCCCAGGATACTATTGGCCTTCTGAGCTGCAAGAGCATACTGCTGGCTCATGTTAAGTTTCTCATCTACCAGAATTCCCAAGTCCTTCTCAGCAGGGCTACTCTCAAGGCTCTCTTCTTCCAGTCTGTATCTATGTCTGGGATTCCTCCAGCCCAAGTGCAACACTTGGCACTGTTGAACCTCATTAGGTTCACCCGGGCCCACCTTTCCAGCCTGTCAAGATCCTTCTGGATGGCTTCCTTTCCTTCTGTGGTGTCAACCACACCACTCAGCTTGGTGTCATCTGCAAACTTGCTGAGGGTGCACTCAATTCCATCTTGGATGTCATCGATAAAGGTGTTAAAGAGCACCAGTCCCAAGACAGACCCCAGCCATTGACCACCACCCTTTGTGTATGTTCTGTCAACCAGTTTCTTATCCACTGGATGGTCCACCCATCAAATCCACATCTCTCCAATTTAGAGATAAGGATGTGGTGGGGGACTGTGTCAAAGGCCTTGCACAAGACCAGGTAGATGACATCGGTCACCTTCCCTTTATCTACTGATGCTGTCACTCCATCATAGAAGGTCACCAGATTGGTGAGGCACAACCTTCCCTTGGTGAAGCTGTGCTGGCTGTCCTGGATCAGGCGCTCATTCCTAATGTACTCCAACGTGTCATCCAGGAGGATCTGTTCCATGATCTTCCCAGGCACAGAGGTGAGGCTCACTGGCCTGTAATTCCCCAGGTCTTCCTTGCTCCCTTTCTTATAAATGGGAGTGACATGACCAATGGAGTTTCAACAGCTCCATGTCTGATGGTGGGGTCTGCAGAGCTGGACAGAGTACTGTAGGTGGGGTCTGACATGAAACGCCTCCATTGACCTGCTGGTCATGCTGGTTTTGATGCAGTCACAAACACCCCCAAAGTCCTTCCCAGGGCTGCTCTCAATCCATTCTCCACCCAGCCTGTAATTGTGCTTGGGATTGTGCCAACAAAGTGCAGGGCCCTGCACTTGGCCTTGTTGAACTTTTAGATTCACATGGAGCACACCTCTGAAACCTTTCCAGGTTCTTCTGCATGGTGTCCCTTCCCTCCAGCATGTTGTCCATGCCACACTACTTGGTGTCGTAGACAAACTTTCTGAGAGCGTGCTCAATCCCACTGTCCATATTGCCGACAAATGTGCTAAAACAGTGCTGGTCCCTGAGGAACTCCACTTGCCTTCACTTGGACATTGAGCCATTGACCCCTACTCCTTGAGTGTGACTGTCCAGCCAATCACTTATCCACTGAGTGGTCTATCCATTAAGTCCATGTCTCATTATTTAGAGACAAGGATATCGTGTGGGACAGTGTCACATGCTTTGTACAAGTCCTAGTAGGTGATGTCAGTTGTTCTTCCCTTATCCACGAACACTTGTAACCCTGTCATAGAAGGCCACCAAATTTGGCAGGCATGATTTACCCTTACTGAAACCATGTTGGCTGTCACCAATCACCTCATTTTGGTGGCTTTCCACTTGCCTGAGCATAGTTGCAAGGAGGATCTGCTCTGTGATCCTGCCAGGCACGGAAATGGCATCCCTTTGCAGTAGAGCGAGTGGATTGACTCTGGGAGAGAATTTGTGTGAAGCCTTGGGAAAAACAACTACTCCTGTAGCTATGTGTCAGCTCGGTGCTGGTACAGCATGGTTGTCATGCTATGGGCCTCACAAATGAAAGAGGAGGAACTCGGCAACTACCCTAACAGACTTTAGACTGAAATAGGTATGTTAATTGTATCTTTTTACCTTTTTGCACACAAAATACAGCAAAGTGCTCTGCAGCATGGCCCATCTCAGATGCTGTGACTGTACAGTGAGTGGGAGGCACCTTTCACCACTTTGGTTTGCCCTGCTGGGCAAAGACCACTCACATTCAGGCTGATTTTGCCTCTTCTGAGATATGCCTAACAGAGTGAAGGTGCGATTTCAGAGTCTTGCTTTTGTAGTAGCTCTGCTTTTATACACCTACACGTTTCAAGAGAAAGTGTTTTATTTTGTTCCTTGAGCCTCCCGCCTTTTCATAGCTGTGCAATATTTGACTTGCCTACTGTCAGGAAACAAAAGGAAATCTGGCACCTTGGTGGCAATCAATAGATAAAATAAGACCTCATCTGAGTAATTGTCCTTCCCTGTGATGCTTGTCATTCCACTTTCAAAGGCTTTTTTTTAATGTGGTACAAGAAACTCCTAGGGAGTGAATAGGCCTAAAACTAGAAGCAATACTAAATCTTTATGCAAAAACTAAGGAGCCTTAACTCTGCCAGGGAACAGAAGGGAAATTAAGGTGCCTCTGAAACACCAGTGTACAGTTACATCCCTTTGGGAAGTAAGGGATGAATCCACTGTATATCATTAGACTCTCAAAAGTCATTTGTGTTAGGGATAGCTTTAAGGATGGAATACTTCTTTCTTTAACTGGAGATTGCAGCATTAAATCCATTGATAAGTTGAAATAATGTAGAACAATATTGTTAGTGTTTCCTTGAAAGTTCATTGCCCCATGGCATTTGTGCTACATAAAGGGCTATAGCCTGAGGCAGTAGGTTGTGAGCCTTCTCCTTTGCTAATGCTGTCCCTGTAGGTTCATTCTGAAGGAGCAGCACAGCTCTTAAATGATGCTGCTGGAAAACACTGGCGAACAATATATTGTTGAATAAGCTTACTGTTGCTTTGAAAGTAGTTGGAACTGTTCTTTCAATTACATGTTTAAAAAGTATATTTAAAGTTTTTGCTCTTTCATTGTTAAACTTCTAATCACTAGTAGGCTTTGTCTATTTTCAGTGGACTTGTGCAATATTTGAACGTGGATGCAGGTGACATGCCTTGTCTATGTTACTGACTGCTCTTTGTGGTTCCTTTTCTCCTCTCCTCAGCTTCATGTGGCAGCTGTTATGCATTTTCCTCTATGGGCATGCTGGAAGCAAGAATACGTATCCTCACAAACAACACTCAGAAGCCCATCTTTAGTCCCCAGCAGGTTGTGTCTTGCAGCCGCTATTCTCAGGGTAAGCACACAGGTGTAAAGATAACTTTTGGTGATAATGCTGCAGAAGGACACTGTGTATTAGGAACTTCCATGTCTTCTCCATCACTCATAATTTAGTTTTTTTCATAAATACCTGGCAAGCTGCAATACACTTTTTTTGAAAGATTGCAGAAGATATACTGCAGAGTTGTCAGCCTCCCTTACTGTAGGACTGATTGAACCAGGAGTGGGTGGCCTTGAGCTCAGGATGTTACTGGATTTTTAGGTTGATCTGCTTGGGACATACATGGGGAATGTTTAAGTACCAGGGATAAAAATGTAGCTAAATGGCAATGCATGCCTAGAAAAAGTGGAACCAAGTATTCTCCCAAAAGCATATTTAGAGGGAGGAGGAGCGTGTGGGGAGGGTGAGATGAGTAAAAGCAATGACTATAGCTTTCTAAAGGACAGTACCCATGTTAGGACAGGACTCTTTATTGAATGTAACTAACTGCTCTTCCTGATGGGGGGAGTGTCAGAAACAATTGGATGAGAGGCTGGTTTCCGCATTAGTGTTCCCAGTATAGCTCCCACTGATGTGAATTTTGTCTTGTGTTTCAGAAAGTTAGCTTATAGCTAACTGGACTAAGCATTATTTGGGTCACTGCAGCTTGTGTCCAGTTCTGGTTTTAAAAGTATTCCAAAAGATTTGGTAGGAAAAACCCTACCTCAAGTAACTCCAAGGGAATAAACAGGTATCTTTCTGTTTAGGTTGTGATGGTGGCTTCCCATATCTCATCGCTGGAAAGTATGTCCAAGACTTTGGTGTGGTGGAAGAGGACTGCTTTCCTTACACAGCCCAAGATTCTCCGTGCACTTTCAAGCGCAGCTGCTACCACTACTACACTTCTGAGTACCACTATGTTGGTGGTTTCTATGGAGGCTGCAATGAAGCCCTCATGAAACTTGAGCTTGTTCTGCATGGGCCAATGGCTGTTGCCTTTGAGGTTTATAATGATTTTATGCTTTATAAAGAGGGGATCTACCATCACACAGGACTGCAGGATGACTTCAATCCTTTTGAATTGACCAATCATGCTGTCTTGCTGGTGGGCTATGGTACAGACCCAAAAAGTGGTGAGAAGTTCTGGATTGTGAAGAACAGCTGGGGCACCTCATGGGGGGAAGATGGTTACTTCAGAATCCGCCGTGGCACTGATGAATGTGCAATTGAAAGCATTGCAGTGGCTGCAACTCCCATTCCAAAATTATAAATGCAGAGGTCTTCATCTGATGCCTTGTCCCCTGCCATAACACACCGATTATTAGAAACTGTGGTAAAAGTCTGTTCCCTAGTTTAAACAGGGGAGTTTAAGCTTCCCTAAGTGAGGGGGTGAACACCGATAGCTCTGCTCCGTGCACTGAAGGCTTCCTCTCTAGGCAAGTAGATCAAGAATGCAATGGCTGTTTTGGTAACAGCAGTGGTAGTTAGTCATCACTGGAGACACATCTTCAGCCACCAATTGTGTTTTCATTTGTGGACAGTCTTGAACTTCAGATCTCAAAGGGAAGCATCTGCTCTGATCATCTGTAACTGCTCTGAAAGGACACTGTAGTGCCTTACTTCTCAGAAATCAGGAAGCTGCTGCAATTTAGAACGAGTGTGTGTTGGAGAGGGAATGGGCAATTACACTGATTAAAAGGAAATTTTAAAGCTTTTAAGTGTCCTGCAAAAACTGCACATCAAACCCTTATGGCAATAAAAATCAAGTCTACATTTTAGGCTGTTGCTAAATGTTCCAGTTCTGGATTTTATTACTGTGCTTTGCAATTGATCACCTTGGAGTTCAATAAAAATTACCCCACTCCAAGTAGGAGTTTGTGCTTGGGGAAGTAGTTGGTTCTTTCAGTTATTTGTCTTAAGTGTTAAACTTCCCATCAAGAACTTCTTACTTCAGCAGGCTCTAAACTGGTAGAGAAGGAGGATGAGATAGGAGACAAACTAGGAATCATTCAGCTGAGGTTAAGGTTTTCACAGCAGCTGCAAGCAATGTTTTCCAGGAGTCTGGTAGCCCTTGCTGTGGATATAGGACAATTCAGTGAGTAAATTGGCTCATGCCTTGGTAATCCTGTTTAAATCTTGTATTAATCTGTTTTCCTTTCAAATACACAAGGTAGAAAACCAGAGTTTTAGGAGATTGCAATGCTTGGAATTAACCATGTTTTTCTAGATGAAACTCAGTTCCAACACAGTACTCAGTGAATGCAGCTCTGGTCTTTGCTGTTCTTCACACGAGTAAACGAGTGGCATAGAGGAGAGTTCCAGTTTCATGTGTACAGAATCAGTACTTGAGTAATCTGTAAATATGTGAACAGATCAGTATTTTTGTACAAAAAATAGACACTCATGGAGCTCTTTTAAAATGTGGGGAAATTATAGAGTACAGAAGAATGGTTGTAATCCATATAACTTGGAAGCCCTTTTCCTTCAGGACCAGGATTTCACAAGAAATACTGGACTCATGTTTATTCAAGTTGAGAGTGGGAGGAAGAAGAATGTCATGGGTTTGGCTTTTTTTCTTTTGAACTCCCTAGCAAAAAATAGTGAGCCATGCTGAGAAATGTAGAACTTTGTGTTCTGGCAGAATCGGAGCAAGAAGCTCTGGAATGGCTTACACTGGGTGTTGCATTGTTCTAGCTGAGGGAACCAGTGTGACAGGAGAGCAGGGTGCTTGTCTTTCTTGCTTGGATTATTTGGTGTTAGTGCAAAATAGAGTCCCATGGAGTCTTTACCTTTTGGTAGCTGCTGCTGTACATCACAAAGACTTACAATTCTCCCATGCATCTCTGCTTAAAATACACAACCAAGCACACACCTTTTGTCCTATGCTTCTCCCTGCTGTCCCCTTTCTTTCCTCATGCCAGTTTTCTCCTTGGAGAGAATGTTACTGGGGTGGGAGAGGTGATACTGCTTTCCTCTGACTGTGTGTGGTTTGTGTGTGCTGCGCGATCAGGCATAATAACTGTGTGATGGTTTATTATGTGCTGATAAACAACTCTGAGTAGGTCACCCACTACCCTTTTTAGAGGCATTGATTTGAATTATAGTAATAAAACCAAAGCTGAAAATTGCTTGAAACAATCAAGGATGGAATGAATTGTTGCCTGTGCTTTCATTATGCCAGCAGCATGCTTCCTGCTATGCTGATATTGCGGCTGCACAGCTTGACCTAATTTGGATGACAGCTTCTCTATACCTTAGCAGCCATGTTGCCACCAGTATAAAGTCTCAGGAGGGGCAGAAGATGGTTGCCTGTGTAGGTAATCTGCAGGTTTGTCCTGCTGCCTGTGAGTGCCTGTGGTTTCATGGCATGCAATGCATTTTGAATGCCCTGTGCATCTGGAAGTGTCAGTTCTTAATAAGCAGGTATTTTCATGAAGGTATGGCTTTGCACAGACGTGTTAGGTTCTTGAATTTCCTGAACAACTTCAGCACTTGCAGACATTAGTGTGAGAATAAGGTTAGTCTTACTGGTTTTACTATAGGAAATCAACTCCTCATTAATCAGTTGCTGATACTCAACGGCACTGATACAAAAACGCTCACTATTCACTATGCCTCTTACCAGGTTAGCTGTGTGTGTTTTGAATTAGTTTGTGGTCTTTTGTTAGAAATTCCTGTGTCTCTATCTTTTGCTGCTTGGTGTGGCAGCGACGTTGGTGCTAAGAGGATGGGAGAGCTCTCAGAGTGATCTGTCACCATCACTGCCCCCAGCAACTGTCATCAGATGTACCTGCTTGCCTCTGGCTGGCCATGGTATGTCAATGTCCTTGTTCTCTGTACTTCAGAGTTGCACAGAGAAATGTCCATCAGGCTGATGGGGTTAGTTAAGCAGCCAACGTGATGTTTTGGATTCTCAACTTCTATTTAGGATTGTGGGCTAAACACATAAAGTACATTCAGGAGCTACAGACTGACGTCCAGCTGGAGCATTTCATTCCTGCAGGCCGAAAGAGATGGAACTGCAAGGGTTGGTAAACTTTAAAAGGAAGGAAGTAAATCTCCACTTGGTAACTGTGCAGGCTGTGATGCAAGTTTCACCCACTGGTACCCACCCTTCCAGCTCCTCCAAAGTTGAGGAACAGGACTAAGCTTGACTGCAAGGAGTGCAGAAGTGAACTGCTGCCCAAAAGATAGATAGAGATGGGGGTCTGCAACTTCAGTTCACCTTTTAAAGAGTCTAACGTCTGTCTGGATGGCTTCTACCTAAAAATGGTGTGTTACCTAGAACAGCTTGAAGTGTAAGACAAGTTGTCACTCCAGAGAATAATTACAGGTGTGGGTAATAGGCCTTGCTGTGACCTAGTAGGGGCCCAATGTATTTAACTTCAAGGAAGGTTAACAGGTAATGTCATGGCTGATAAATACAGGGGGAACAGGACTGATCATCAGCCCAGCAGACAGAGGTATTAAAAGAAGTTTGATGTCTGGAAAATGAATATGTACAGAGATCAAATGAGCTGTTTTAACAGTGACTGTACTAAAACCTTAAAATCTGTCAGGGAGTGGGGTGGAGCTTACATCACTGGAGTTGGATGACTTTCCAATTTGAGCAGTTCCCCTGGTACAAGGATTGCTCAGGGAATACTGTGGTTGGTCTATGGAGGAGACCTGGCCAGATTGTTATGACTCCTTACTCTGTGATCTAAGGACCAAGTACTCAGCATTGGTGAGTGCTGTGTCCAGTTCTGGGCTTTTCACCATAAGAAGGACATTATGGTCCTGGAGCAAGTCCAGAGAAGGGCAACCAGGCTGATGAAGGGGCTGGAGGGCAAATCTTATGAGGAGTGGCTGAGGGAGATGGGGATGTTTAGTCTGGAGAAGAGGAGGCTGAGGAGAGACCTTATCACTGCCTACAATTATCTGAAAGGAGGGTGTAGAGAGGTGGGCAATGGTCTCTTCAGCCAGGTGACAGGAGATAGGACAAGGGGAAATGGCACAAAGCTGTGCCAGGGCAGGGTCAGATTAGATGTTAGGAAAAACTTTTTCACTGAAAGAGTTGTTAGGATGTGGAACAGGCTGCCCAGGGAAGGGGTTGAGTCACCACCCCTGGATGTGTTTAAAAGACAGGTAGATGAGGTACTTAGGGATGTGGTTTAGCACAGGACAGGAACGGTTGGACTCGATGATCTTAAAGGTCTTTTCCAAGCAACGTCGTGATTCTGTGACTTGAAACACAAGGTGGCTTCCAGACAATTTTGGAAGCTAACTTTGTGCCATAAACTGCATATAAAGAGACAGATTTTTCCCTTGATTTCTTCAAACTGCTGAAATGAGGATTAAGAAATTTTAGAGTTGTACTGGTCCAGGGGCCTGGCAGACAGTAAAACCACAGTGTGTATCACTGAAGCTTATTAAAATACCAAGCCTGGCAGGATAGTATACTATGATGCCTGTTTGTGGTGTTTGGGTGTTTGTTTTTTTAAAATAGGCTGCAGCCTGATCCATTGCTTTCCTGTCTGTTGCTGAAGGCTTGGAACTAGGTTGTAAACTGGAGTTAAGACTAGGGGACTGCTTTACAAGGCTTTCCTGCTAATGTGAGACTGCCTCTGACCTCCAAAGCTTTTAATCCGTATTTCTCAACTTTCAAGGTGCCATTAAAACAAGGGTTTAGGTATTGCTCACTGAACAGTTGCAAAGTCATGAAAAGGAAAACTTTGAAAAACTTTTTTTCTCGATTTTTGTATTTTAAAAGGGACATACGCTGTTTTTTTAAGGAAAAAAAAAAAAAAAGATGGACCAAGGAAGCATTTTTTCCAGAGGCTTCAGTCTACAAAACAGCAACCTTTACCAAGATTGTCAGTTTTCACTTCCTCATTCATCCCTTTCCCTCCCAAGCACCACAGCAGGGTCTTTTTTTCCCCCACCAGATAATTCCTTCAGAAAAGCCATTGCTGGTATGTGTAAAAATTCCCCTTATCCATCAAAGCAGTCACTTTACCTCAGTGGATGTAACTTTGCTCTGGATGATCAGCAGAGGTGGAGTGGCCTGATACAGCTGGGAGTGCCTCACTTGGGCCTGAACTGACATAGGCTTAGTAGAATGTGCTGAAGACCACTGTGTAATGCCTGGAGCATCCTCTCAGGGATGGGGTGCAGTCATGGGTCAGGAGAAAGGTTTTTGAGGGGCTCTATGCCATGATCTGCCAGTAGCTGGGCTGAGTTCAGGTCCCTGTTGCGCAGAAATGCTGTGCGGAGGTGTCTGTCCCTGCGGAGTGTCTCCAGAACAGCCACACTACTGTCCTCATTTGCATCCCTTCACCTGAGAGCGAATTGGAAAATCGAGAGTATGGAATTCTTCAAGTAGAGCATGGCCAGTAGGTCAAGGGAGGTTCTTCTGGTGTGATGTGTGTGTTGGCTCTGCCCTGGTGTGGTCACATTTAGAGAACTGTGTCCAGGTCTACACTTCCCAGTTCAAGACAGACACTGGTGAGAGTCCAGTGGATGGTTACGGGATGATGAGGGGACTGGAGCATCTCTCACATGAGGAAAGGCTGAGAGAGCTGGGGATGTTTAGTCTGGAGCAGAGAAGGCTGAGAGGGGATCTGATTAATGCTTATGAATATCTAAAGGGTGGATGTCAAGAGAATGGGGCCAGACTCTTCTCAGTGGTGCCCAGTGACAGGGCAAGAGGCAATGGGCACAAACTGGAACACAGGAAGTTCAGACTGAACACGAGGAAAAACTCCTTCATTTTGAGGGTGACAGAGCCCTGGGACAGGCTGCCCAGAGAGGTGGTGGAGTCTCTTTCTCTGGAGAGATTCAAAACCCACCTGGACACAATCCTGTGCAACCTGCTTTAGGTGATCCTGCTCTGGTGTGGGGGGGTGGGGTTGGATGAGATGATCTCCAGAGGTCCCTTCCAACCCTGCCATACTGTGATACTGTATTAGCCAGGTTGGAAAGAGTGTAGATGCCAGCACATTTTGTACCAAGTTCATGGCAAACTGATTTCAATTTAAACCTCAAATTTGAAAATTTGAGGGAGAGCCCAAGCGTATTTTAAAAACAACTCCTGTCCCTATCCTGAGTGATATGGGCTGTGTGTGATAACCAGAGAAAAGGCAGAAGCTTTGACTACAGTATGAAATAATGAACCAGACTTTGCTGCCCCTTCTGAAAAGTGAGTGTTACGGGAAGAGGCTGAGGGCCAGGGTGTCTTGTGTGATGGGGGAAGCATTGGGCACTGTAGCTCAAGCAAGCTGAGGTTTCTCTGCTGGTTGCTATGGCTTCTGGATGTTCTGTAGGCTGAAGCAGCCTGTGACTGTGTGTGTTTATGTTTATGTTTCAAAAAAGAAATTAAAAAAGCAGCTTTTAATCGCAGCAGGGCAGATAATAACGACCTGCAACATCAGGAGGTGGTCAGGTGCAGTATGTTAATGGGGCATCATTTTTTATCAGTCCCCTCTGAATGATAGGTGGGGCAGGAGGAGAAGCTGAAGCATTTCTGTACAGGATAAACGGGCATGTTAGAGAATTTCTCTGTATCTGTAAGGGAAAGGCACTGACAGGTACTTCTGCCAAGTATTCCTGGTCGCTTCCTTTGTGTCATCTGACTGGATCCCACAGATGCTGTTCAGCTTAAGACGCATAAACCAAATGAATCTCTCTCATGGTAACATCTCACTAGGCTGGTAGTTCAGTTCTATTTCACCAAGCACATTTCAGAATTTACATTTTAAGACATATAAGCACCTTTATACTTGCAGTGATCCCTGGGACCTCTGCGCTTCCTACTTAAATAGAGTATTTTTAAGGGGTGTGTAGAAGGGTGATACAACTTCAGCAATATGGCAGGTGGCAAATTTTAAGTACTGTCATAAGCACCAAAGATGTTAAAAGCAATGTCTTTGCCCTAGAAGGATTTCAGAAGTTTGGAAAAGGTACATTCACAAATGTCCAGCAAGTCCAACCTTGATGCTCTGTATGATAGAGGGGGAAAATTTCCAAAAATGTTAACTAACTGTAAAGAATCCTTATGATTATATTTAACAAAGGGAATGTAATACATACAGCATGGGGATTTTTTAAAGCATTTAATTACCTCCTCTAAAATTCTTTTTGCTTACTCAACACTTGTGACTAATATAACATAAAAGGGTGGTTTTGCCTACTGTTCTGTTTAGTGCTTAGCTGGAATAAATCAGGGTTTGTTTTTGGGTTTTTTTGTCAGGATTGTACATTACCTGTGTGACCTGTCCTAGGGAACCTGCTTTGGCAGGGGGTTGGACCTGATGATCTCTTGAGGTCCCTTCCAACCCCTACGATTCTGTGATTCCCTAAGACTTTTCCTGTCACAGCACTGATAACTGAAGGAAACTAGACTATCACAGAAAATACGTCTTCCTGAAAGCAGGCATGCTGTGACTTCTGGGAGGTGGTTCCTTCACCTGAAAACAGGGATACCCAAAGCTCTCGACTTCGGGCTCACTGCTCTGCTCCTGGTACTGCTGCACCGCTTCTTGCTACCAGCACCACTTCTACATCGAGGTCCTGCTAAATCTTTTGAGCCCACTTAAAATCCTGATGCTATTTTTGGGACCCTTTCACCTCACCCTGGTAAGTAAGTGTTGGGCATAAATAGGAGTACTCTAAAAGCTGAACATTTGCAGATGAGGTGACACAAAATCCGCAGTGAGTACTGCACTCCTGCTTTACACCACGATTTCCTTCTCTATCTCACACATTAATAAGTCTGCAAGGCTGTGAATTTTGCAACTTAGTTACGTTTCTCCCTCCTTTCCTGAAGCCCTCTATTAACCTTGGGATTATATGCATGGGTTTAAATTTCAGCAGGATAATAACTGCAGGAAACGGCAACCAGTTGTGGGGGTGAAAAAAAAAATCAATTACAAGAAATTGACTAAAAGGCCAAATCAAATACATAAAACTCAGCGGTGGGATAATAAAATACAAGCAATGCAATGCTGCTTTTCACAGAATGTATCTAGTTTCTGTGTGTGCTGCCCTGAGGAAAGATGTAGAAACGGGGTGATTGCATCTTCCTTATTGCTGGGGGGTGATTTGTCAGCTGTAACGTTGAAAGGGTGATTCTTTTCTTTTTCAATTAAAGAGGCTGGCAAACAGAACTTAATGTTAGCTCTATCTGATCCATTAGAATTGTAGAGATTTGTAATAGCAGCATTAAAACTCTTCAAACAGGAAATGAACGGGACCATCTGGGTGTTGAAGGCCCAGGAGGGATGGCAGGAGGAGGGCTGTAGGAAGGCAGGTGGGTAAGGCAGTATGGTAAATTCCTGGTGCATCTGCACAAAGTCCATCAGTACACCCAGAACAGGTGTTTGGGGGAACCTAAAGAAGGGGACATCCTAAAAGAAGGCGCAACCTAAAAAAAAACAAATAAAAAGACAGATCACCTACCTACCAGTGCTATTAAAAAGTGATGTCCAGAAGAAGCATAAACATCCTTTTCAGCAGCATTCAAGTAAAAAGTCTAGATACTTTAATAAGCAAGCCCTAATATTTCATAGAGGTGGGGCAGAATGGAGAAGCAAAAGACCACAACCATTTCCAGATTCTAAACAGTTCAAGAAAGACTTACGCAAAAACTTTTACCCTCCTGTAGGTTTTGCATTGTTGTGCTACTATACTGCTAGAGAGAAGCAGTGTTAATACTGCTAGAGAGAAGCAGTGTTAATTAAAACCAAATCTCCGGCTTAAGAGTTCAACCACCGATCTCCAAGTACAGCTCCTTCCTCAGCATTAACTTGTGTGGTGTTTTGAAACGCTGAATGACCATGGATGGCAAAACTCATGTTTACAATTCTGTAGTAGTTTTGTGTGGCTGGGTTCTGGTGGAGGAGGGAGGGGGCTGCAGGTGTGGCAGTTGCAAGAAGCAGCCAGAAGCTCTCTGCAGGCCCAGCAGAGCAAACACCAGCCAGCTCAAGGCCGGAGTCACTGCTGACCAAGGCCGAGCCCATCAGCGATGGTCACAGTGCTTCTGGGAATCACATTTAGGAGAAAAAAATGCAAGCAGCTGCTTTTTGCCCCCAGAGAAGGGAGTGAGAAGATGTAAGAAACTGTGCATACACCAAGGTCAGTGAAGGGGAGAGGGAGAGGAGGTGCCCCAAGTGCCAGACAGAAAGATGCCCCTGCAGCCCCTGGAGAAACCCATGGTGGAGCAGGTGTCCCCCCGCAGCCCATGGAAAAGGCTGAGACCCCCCCTGCAGCCCGTGGAGAGTCCCCACGCTGGAGCAGGGGAAGGGTGTGAGGAATGTTCCCCCTCTTCCCCCAGGATAAGAAGGAAAACAACTTGTGAGGAACTGACAGAAACCTCTCATTTCTCCATTCCCTGTCCCTTCCCGTGCCTCAATGCGGGGAAGAAGGGAGTGAAATCATAACTAAAGTGAAGTCTGCAAAGAAGGGAGGGGTGGGGGAGGTGCTTTAAGATCTGACCACACTTCTCATTACCTGACTGGTGTCACTGGCTGTGCAGGGCAGTGTCATAAATTAGAGAGCTTTCTTTCCTTTATTCTGTGTTGAGTCTATTCTGCCCCTGACGCTCATTGCGGAATGATCTCTCCCTGTCTTTATCTCAACTCCTGAGCCTCTCAGTATATATTTTCTCCCTTGTCCAGCTAAAATGGGAGTGATAGAGCAGCTTTGGTGGGTGTCTGTCCTCCAGCCAGGGTCAAACCACCACAGTTTCTCATTCATTTACACCCTTCCCTGCAATCTCACTTCCAGAAAAAAAATCTGCCACAACAGATTACTTGATTTACTTGTGTTAGAGATCAAGTAAAATATCATAGCTGGGAGCCTGGTTCCCAGTGGAAAGGTCAGCTATCTCTGCTAAAAAGACTTCCAGAATGGTAGAGGTTTTTTAAGTTTGAAAAGAGTGCTAAAACCAGGATAAAAGTGGTCCAAAAGTGTAAAAAGCTAACCCATTCTGGCACTTCTGAATTACTTAGTGATTTTTTCTTACATTGTAACATGTTAGTAAATTGCTACAAAAGAAGATTTGAGAAAAAAACATGAAGTTTCAGCTGCTTGATAACATATCCCAGCATTCCTTTTTAAAATACATATATATTTATGGATATATTAAAAAATATATAAAAATTAATTGCACATATTGTGAAAGGTTTCTTTCTTTTTTTTACAGTTCAGGATGCAGCCAAACATCCCAATCCGGAAACTTCACTACATGGACTGAGATCCACATAGTATTACTTAACCTCCTTATCTATAACCTTGGCTTGTCTTGCGTGTTGAGATAAGGTTTTCAAGACAAGGCCTGGCCACCATCCAGAGTCTGACCAGTGTTCAGCATGCAGGAGCCTTTCTTGTTGAGCCCTGAAGCACTGTGCTGGAGAGAGGGCTAAATAATGAGCAGTAGAAGGTGGTAGGAGCTCAAGCCCAGCACTGTTAATAAACACTTTTATTGTGTCTTATTCTCTTTTCAAAGTCATGTCTCTGGGCAACAGGAAGAAAAGCAGCTTCCTGGCTGCTGTTTGGGAGTCAAGCAGCTCCTTCTGGAAGGGTACATTAGTTGCTCCTTCCCTGAAACGTGAGTGAGGGTGGTGGGCAAGGCAAGACCTCTGGAAGGAGAAGTGGCAAAGGGAGAGCCTGAAAGGTGAGGAGGGACTGGTAAGAAAGGAAAAAACCAGCAAGACAGCCAGGCCTCAGAGAGGACCGTAAAAGTCTTCTTTCTGGTGTCCCAAGGAGTCTACAGGAAGATTACTGAGAGGAGAAAGCATAAAGAGCTGTTCGAACAAAATCAAAGGAATGTGAACCTGTGCTGCAAGGAGTGTGTGAGTATATTTCATCTCTGTGAATTCCCCAAGCCATGTTTTTTACCTTTACCTTTAAAACAGCTGTTTTCAGTGGGCTGAGAAAAGGTGTGGTGACATCGAGTGATGTGGCCACAACAGGAGCTGAGCTCCATGTAATGGTGACCTTGGTGCCTGGTCCTGCTCTTGGCCTATGTGCTCCACTGAGGCCATAGCTGAAAGCAAGGAGTTGTTTGGGGCATAAACTGTGATGTAGCCTGGGTGGAATACACCAGGTGAGGAGCTGGGTCTCTGGTCAAGAGACCATTCTGTTATACCTTTCATTAGGCAAAAATGTTCACCACTTTTATAAGAAGTGCTTGCTCTGAGCAGAATATGGCTCTTCTGGATGTTAGACATTCGTGATGATGTTTTGCAGTTGGTTTGTGGAATGGCACCGGGGCAGTATTTGGCCATCACAGCAACTTCATTGCCATGTGAAGCCAGCAGAAGTCTTCAGTCAGAATGGACCATTCCCTTGCCTGTGTGGGGCAAGGAGACATTAGACCTGGGGAAACACTATAGCTTTTGGTTGTACTAATGAAAAATGAGATCCTGGTTCTGACTAAGAATCAGTCAAAATGAGAGCTCTGGGGTCTATTGTGGTATTAATAAAAATTGCTGTATCTGAGGACAGTGTGGACATCACATCTCGGGCTGAGCTCCTCATGCAAGTGAAATGCTGTGGCAATGCATTTATAATGCGCCTTGAGAGATTCTTTTTAAAAATATATATTAACAATAGATGCTAACATATTTCTGTGTAAAAATGTCCAGAATCGTATTTTCTTAGAAAGTAAAAGGGGAAAAAAACCAAAGGCTTTAAAAAAAACACCAAATCAAACACCCCAATCCTCTGCAAATATAAAGCAATTCCCTTCTTTCTTGACCTTTGTCTTGAAGGGAGCAATAATAATGTTTCTGTTGCTCCTGTGGATGCAGTGCGACGTGTCCCCGAAAGGTAATAGGTGTGCAGCTCAGTATGTCTCTCTGCCTTTCTGCAGTCAGTAACCTGGGAGAGCTTGCTGCTTATTTGCAAATTCTCTAAACTGGGTCATTACTCATGTTGTATATCACTTGCAGGTTATGCTCTTACATCTAAATGCTGAGGGTTGGTTTCTGATAAGACACAGTAGGCATTGGTAATGACTGGGTACCACTGTGTCCATCTGTGATTCTAGGAATTAAATAACCATGGAAAATTCTTCAAGAAGCTCAAGTGCATTTCTGAAAATATTAAAATGTCACTGGAAGAGAGAAAACAGGGGGAAAGTTCAGGAAGTCATCTATAATTTTCAAGCACTTCACTCTTGGGCACATCAATGTTACTTACAGTGAGCAAATCCTGACACACTGAGCAATGTCACTGATTTCAGTGCAACTGCTCAGGTCACAAAACATCAGTCTCTATGAGTAAGAGTGTAGGATCTGCCCTCCCTTTTTTGGTAGACAGATACCTACAGGCAGCTGGACTTACTAAGCATCCCAGACACGTTGAAAATTGCCGTCAATGGTGGGCGTTTTGCACAACTTCTGTGTCTTTTGTAGCTGTTTTTAAATGGGGTGGGGTTTGGTTGGGTTTTTTTTTTTTTTTTTGGTGGGGGGATTGTTCTTTTAAGAGTCTTTTATTGGTGTTTATCATAATTTTCATAAGTCTGTGAGCCTTTTTTCTACTTCTGAGTACAGTTTGGTTTGAATCAATACTTTATAAAAATAGTCAGTTGGACCTCAGGAAAAGGAAGATAATGGCATTGGTCATCCCAGACTAATGCATGGTGGCCAGGCACACTCAAGACACCATGGAAGTGACCAGAAAGGCTACCCTATTCCTGATGAATCATTTGGGATTAGTAAAACTCTCCATACCTTCCCACCAGCATATCTATTCTTGCAAACTTGTGACATGGTTGGACTGATGGTTGGACTTGATGATCTTAGAGATCTTTTCCAACCTTAAAGATTCTATTCTATGATTCTAGAACTGACACAGGGTCTAGATGGAAGCCTGTAGACAGTGAAGCTGCCCAGAGAATTTGTGGAGTCTCCTTCTCTGAAGATAATGAAGACCCATCTGGACGCGATCCTGTGCAGCCTGCTCTAGGTGATCCTGCTTCAGCAGGGGGTTGGACTAGATGACCTCCAGAGGTACCTTCCAACTCCTGCCATACTGTGAATCTCTGAATCTGTTTAACTTGTACTGACAATGAAGTATGAATATAACTTCATTGCAACATGAACTGGTCTATAAACCCAGTGCACCAATAATCTGATTAATTCAGCATATCAGTTAGCTATTAGAAGTCTCTGGTCTCTTCTTCTGATATTCCCAGAAGTCTTATATTTCTCTGACTTGGCAAGATACCTCATGTCTTCCATGAAATAGTCAGAACCAAATATGATCAGGCCCTCTGAGTACTCATTATTTCATTCCAAACTTTATTATACAGTCTATTCTAGTACAGTAAAACTCTTGGGAGCTTCTCTGTCCACACCATCCCCTCTGAGACAGTTGCAGCAGGAGACAAATGAGGCAAAGAGGATTGCAGCTGACAGTGCTGTGTGAATAAATTGCTTGATTTTTCATATAATGGGCAACTACTGCAAGGCTCCTAATCTATAATGACCTAAATAACTTAGATGGAGCTGCTCCTTAAACTGAGTCTATTCCCGAATGTCTTTTTTCCTTGCTAATAGAAATATTCTTACATATTATGGCCTTCCTTAGACATCTGGAAGAAGCCTTAGGTTTGTAGGCTCTGATTCTCATGGGTGCCTTCAGCCACCCCAGTGTCTGCTGCAAGGACGGCAAAGCAGGGCACAAGCAACACAGGAGGTTTCTGGTGTGCATTGATGGTTGCTTCCTGAAACAGGCGATTGAGGAGCTGATGAGGGGAGGTGTGCTGCTGGACCTCATACTTACAGACCAGGAAGAACTGTATGGGGATGTGAAAAATGAGGGCATCTTTGGCTGCAGTGACTGTCAGAGGGTGGAGTTCAATCCTGAGAAGAGGAAAAAGCAAAAAGCAGTGTCACAAGGCTTGACTTCAGGAGAGCAGACTTCAGCCTGTTCAGAGATCTACTTGGAAGAATCCTCTGGGAGGTCCTGACCAAAGTGGGGTCAAGGAGAGCTGATTGATTTTAAATAATCAATTCCTTCAAGCTCAAGAGCAATCCATTCCTCTGTGCAGGAAATCAAGTAAAGGCAGCAGGAGACCTGCATGGATGAACAAGGAGCTCCTGAACATCTAAACTCAATCATGGAAAAGAAATGTATAAGTGGTGGAAGCAGAGACAGGCAGCCAGGGAGGAATGCAGACTCTCTGTCCCAGTGTGCAGGCATGACCCTTTAAGTACCAGCTGCACAAAGCCTAGCTGGATGCCAGTGAGTAGAGGTGCACCCCAGGGGTCACTACTGTTTAACATCTTCATTAATGATGTTGATGAGGAAACGGTTTGCACCCTCAGCAAGTTGAACCTGAGCCCCACAGCAAAGAAGACCAACATTCTCTAGAGATACAGTAGGCAGGTTGAGGGAAGTGATCTCTCACCTCTAATTAGCACTGGTGACATAGACCTGGAGTGCTGTGTCCAACACTGGGTTCCCCAGTATAAAAGGCAAGGACAACTGAGTCCAGCAAAGGTCCATGAAGATTATTAAGGGCTTGGAGCATCAAGGAGAGGCTGAGAGAGTGGGGCCAGTGCAGCCTGGAGAAGAGAAGGCTCATGGGGTTCTTATCGATATGTATACTTGATGGGGTGAGTGAAGAAGACAGACGAAAAAGTAAATTCTACTTAAACAACAAAAAAAGCAGCTTTTTACTCCATGTATGGTCAAACACTGGACCAAGTTTCCCAGAGAGTGTGAAGTCTTCATCCCTGAAGTTATTAAAAACTGTATGTGGCCTTGAGCCACCTGTTCTCACTGATGCTGCTTTGAGCAGGGCATTTGGTCTCCCTCATCTCCAGAAGTACTTTCAACCTTAGTGGTTCTGTGATTTTTCAATTGCAGTGATTACAGCTTACAAACTATACACCTGATGAACTTTTATCAGATAAAGGGAGGATCTTTTATTGTTTTGTTCCATGGTTTAAATATGCAGTTTCAAGGGAAATGTTCCTGCACATGAATTCAGTGCTGCTGGCACTTAAGAGTCTGTCAGTCTTCAAGAATCAGTTTTAAATCTACATGAATTATACAGAAGTTTTGCTGATGTGTTTCAGCCATGTTCTTAAAGAAGATTTTCACTTCACAGGGCAGGGTAGACTAGTCTCTAAGCTCCTGCTGTAAGGATTCCACATGGAGCTTTATGGGAGGGCATAATACAGATTACTGAGTATCAGAATCTTTCTATCTTAATTTAGAGATAATGGTCTGTAGCACCGTAACTGTTTGATCATATAGTACCTGAGGATGGTTAAAACTGCTGCACTGTCAGCTTGGTCCAGGCTTGTGTTGGTAGCTCCATAGTAGCAATCCTGCAGTTGGTGTGATGGTTCAGTCTACAGCCTCAGAGGGTGCTCTTACAGTTTGGTTATTGAATCTGAGGCTCAGCAATGTTCATTTGGAACCAGCACGTTTCAGACTAATTCTGTGCTGTATGGTGCTTCCAGTGCTATCTGGTGTCAGGGATAAACCATTTCAATTTTCCCAGAGTATTACTGACATCCTGTTATTAGATTTTACCCATGGCAGACATTCTGGTCCTTCCCCTTATTGCTTTTTGAGTTGCACTGTGTTCATGTATTCCCAGGTGACTGTTCAAATGCACTCGGTGTAAAATGTGCTGCAACCCACCTAAAATTTTACTGCAGGCTCAAAAGGATAGACCTTAACTTGGATTTTATTAGGCTGTGTGTTATCTATTAAAAAAATTATCATATTTGAGAATAGAAATTACATCAAATTTTCTTTTTTGAGACTGATGGTATAGAAACGTGTTTGCATCTAAGTACTGGCTCTTCTCACACAGGTAATTGAAACCATCTGAGATGCCCTGAAGCATCTGCACAGTGTTGGTAGATATGGAAGGTGCAACAAGTAGCCAAGCTGGGTCCCTTTATCAGAACAAAGGTTTGTAATTGTAAGAACCACAAACTCTCACTCTTTAAACGCAGTGATTCACGCACCCATGGGCTGTTATCATTTTGGATCTCTTTCCTAGTGTTCTCACTATTTATCTGCCCTGAATCCTATTTTACCTTGAGATTTGATCTTGTGGCATCTCTAACCTTAGAAACAGATCTATTGCTCTAGGGAGCAAAGTTGTACCTTCAACCAGAGGCTTATGCCTGTTTAATACTGTTATAACAGGGCTGTAATTGTAATATTTTAGCTGGTTTTGAGAGTTTAGGTTGAGTTCAGATCCTGAGATCAAACAGAGCCTGCCATAGACTATTCCTGCCATCCAGACCCTTGTTTTCCGTATTGTTATGTTATCAATAGAGTGCTTTTAGCCAGGGTCTAGACTGAAATTCTAATGAATGAGAATACTTGAGTGCAGGAGTTATAACTCATTTCAGAACAGTGACATCTGACCATAAAATCTAACTGGTACAACTATTTGTTGTAAAAACATTTGTTTAGATATTCCTTGAGGGAACTTTCCTGATAAAGTGTATTTTCTGGTAAGCTAATTATAAATTAAGAAGATCATAATTTAATCAAAGGAGAACTCTAGATATATTTGACAAGTCAATAACCATTCTACTATGGGTATGTTTGATGAGTCAATAGTAATTTTTAACTGAATGTCTTAATCACAAGAACTGCTGGAACGGAAGAAGGGAAAATCCAAATTAATTTAGTCTTTCTAGTCTAAAAATAAAATTGGGGAAATGCATAATTTTGTTAAAATAACTTGTTTCTCTGAAACAGATCATTCTTACCATGATTGACCATCCCATAATCAAGCCACTGTGAGTGGTTTTAAGTGAAATAATCATTTCACCACAAGTGAAGTGAGGAAAACAGTATATCAATAAAAGATGAACCATCTTACGTGTAGCTACAAACTCAGTATTTATTCTATAGCTCAGGATTAATTGCTATACAGAAGTCTGACAAAAAATGTTTAGAATGTCAATATTTTGTATATTTTTTTAAAGCAGGACATAAAATAATCTTCTATCATTAATTTGTGTGTGTGTGTGTGCATGTGTATAAACATATATATGGATACACACACACATATATGTAGCATTTCTCTGGATGATGGTGCCTTTTATATTGTATCACATTCAGTAAGATCAATATGATGACATAGGCCAATCTTGTCAACACATTCAAAGCTGCCAAGTATGTATAGCATTAATAGCTATCATGCAAAACACCTACATAATTTGATGTGAATCCTTTAAGTATGTATATTTCTAATAACCTAAACATGTTTCCTTGGACAAAAACTATTCCGTTGTGGTTTCAATATCTCAGACAACTTGGTAATTTTAAAAGATATGCTGGTAACATCCATGGTGCTCATCCAGGATTGACATCCTTTTCTGTGATATATGTCATGCAAAGAGGAGCAATAAAATCCAGGATGCAGCTATGCTGTCCTTGATTCCTGTCAATGTAATTGCATCTTCAAGTTTATCACGTCACTCAGAGAAAAAGATCTCTACTAATGGCAGAGAAAGAGTGAGAAATTCCTGAAAATTATCACTGAAAAATTCACTTTTACTCTGAGGCCAACAGCCTATGATTCCTTCATTTGATGGAAATTTAAAAAATATTATTATTATTATTTACAGTGGAGATGTGTAGAGTTTGCATCAATTCCTGCCAATTAAAATAGAATGTTAATATACTCTATTAATAATAGGGTAGGAAGGTATTAAAACAGAGGTTGCAGAGCATCAGTTATTATTGTAGCATAGTGAGAAGTCAGGGAATACAAAAATAAATCTGCACGGATATACATAATGTCATGTGGAATTCCAATTCCTATTTACATTGTTTTTATTAGGTTTAAAATGTATGTGTCTTTGCCTGAGAAGATGCAGACAAACAAAACATAAACACTGAACTATCATCTAAATTGGTGGGGTGATTACACGTTCTTATTGCCTGGACGTTGTTGAAAGACCTGAAACAGAATAAAGGCTCAGAGACACCGTCTAGTTCTCCCAGCTGAACGAGTTACTTGGAGTCACCTGAGCCTTGCTAACTACCTGTGGGTGGCAAATGCAAGCTCGTATAGTTGGTATTAGCTGCCCTTAACTGTGGTCTCAGCTAAGACAGATTGCATTGCATCATCTCGGGGTTAAGTGCACTTCCCTGGGCACCTCGGCCTGCAGCAAATCGTTGTGTCACAGCAACCCGGTTGTGTGCCCCAAGGGATCAGTTTGCATCATCAAATAAGGCTTGCAGTGATCATTTATGACATGACTAGTTCAAATTACCTGCCTTACCCCATGACAGTGCTTACTATTCCTGCAGCAGGGCTGCAGGAGCAATACATCCACTCCTCCCTGCCCTGGTGCCTTCAAATGACCAAGAAGCCAAACCGGTATAGACAGATAGTTCCTGACTTGGCAACAGTCCTGCAAAAAGGTGAAACAAGGCAGGGCTGAGGACCTTCTCCTGCCTCTGGAGCATTCAGGAGATGATGTCTTTAAAAGCCAATTCACCATGGAGTTAGGAGATCCAGGTACAGCTTTCACTCCAAGATAGTTTAGTCCATGCTTCATTTTAGCTCAGTGAATCATCCATCTAAATGCAATGGAGCTTCCTGCATGCTCACCCCAGATCTGAACATCTTGCTGAACATCTCGCTTGTAGCCCTATCACCATCCCAGAGTGACCTTGATTAAGCCTGTGAGGCGCTCATTGTACCAGGGTGTTGCTTGGGGCCAAGAATTATGTGGGTTCAAAGAACTGGAAACCAAAACAAGTAAAGCAATTATCCGAGGTATTATAGCTAATGTTAACAAAAACTTTGGGAGAAAGGTAAAGCCCCATGCTTCTGGGTGTAGGCCAATCTCTCACTACACTTACCAACAGATTCCATTTACCTGATATATCACAGCGATCTTCTATGCAATTTTCTGAGCACTGGCCATCATCAAAGAGGGATAAAGGATCAAATGTAATTTCAACCTCATCTAAAACACCAATTTTGTCATTTTCTAAACTGCAAAACCCTTTCAGTCTGGTTTGTTGTTTTGGTTTTATTTGTTGGAGTTTTTTGGCTTTTTACCTCCAGAATGGGAAAACTTCAGCTTTAGAGGGGAATTGTGAGTGCTTAGAAGTGCTTGGGTATTGGACCCTCTCCAAAAATGGCAGTGCTGTGAAGGTGAGATTCACCGACCGAACTCTATCAGTAGTAACTATAAGCTTGAATTATGCAGAGACAGTAACTGATTGGAGTGAACTGGTTTGCTTCTCCAATTGTAGTCTTTTATGATGTCCAGAGCTAACAAGCCCTTTAAAATTTTCTTTCCAAACAGAGGGATACAAATGACAGCTTGTTTTCAGGAAGATAATTCAACTTATTGACAAAAGACCTCTTATCAAAAGTAAGAGTTTCAAGAAAAATAGAGTTTCAATGAAAATAAGACATTTTTCTCCTCAAATTACCCGTTCCACTTTGTGTGCATGTATATGCACAAACTTTAAAGTTTGAGTTTGAAGACTGATTATAAAAGATTGCATAACATGAGTGTTCTGAATTCTTTGTCTACGAAAATCCAGTTTTTTGGATAGATGACAAATTTCTAATGCCATTTCAGTGCACATTGGGATAAGAAATCCATCAGATTACATTTCAATAAGTTGAAAATGTGTTTTCATTTTATCAAGATCATCAATAAAATGTAAACATCATTCATGGATGAGTTTCACGCGATATTAAAATCCTGGGGGTTTGCTATCAAAGCTGTTAAAATAATCAAACACCTCTAGGCAATGGATAAGAGACTCTAGCTAAGCTGCCTCACTGAAACTGTCACCGTGTTCTTCATTTAAAATATAGGGTCAGTCATGTCAGTGGAATGTTTTACTCAAATGTGTTCAGTTGTTTGCAAGTTAGATATCACTTATTTTGGAAATGAGAGGACTGCTGAGACACTGGCATTCATATGCTCTAATGCTGTTATGCTTTCATAACTTCTGATTATCGGAGTCATGGGATAAATCTTCCAGATTTATTTTTTTGCATTGTAAAGGCTAGTTGTGTGAAAAAAGAAAGCATAAGCTGTGTGCTGCATTCAGCAGATGTGTGTGTATGTGCTTATAGACAGACCATCACAACGTTTATGAATTTTAAAAATATGTATCTGTTAAATTCAGGGAGTCCTCCTATGTCCTAGGACACACGTAAAGATGCTTTGTATTGGTGTAATTGCCACTTCTAGACCTATACCTGCATTTGCACTGACCAAATCACATCCATAGTTACAGTCGCACTGGTTTAGTGTCTGATAGAGACTTCTGCTTTTTTGCAGTGTCTGTCATTCTAAAGATGTCTGGAAAAAACAGAGGGATGATAAACTGTCACCAAGAAGACAGTTTTATAAAAAAGAGAGTAAAACTAGTGCACAACAGAAATACTGCCCTTCCAGCAAGGAGTGAAACCAGGAACAGGACTGTGGTGTGAATTTTCCTGCAAAGACCTTAGTAACTAGACTAATCCCAGACACACCTCGTGCTGACCTTTACACACACACATGCACAAAACTTTCTGGGACACTTTCTTCCCCCAGTCCCTTGCTTACTTCATCTCCCAGCAGGGCTGCCTGCTGGACCTGGTGATCCTGCTTCCGTACAAAGGGAAAGAGCCTCCACCTACCTTCTCTCCTTCCCTCCCTGGTTCCTCACTCTCTCTCTCCCCCTCGGGCTGGCAGGATTCCTCGGGCAGAGCATGCAATCAGTTCGCAGGGAGCAGCCACAGCCACAGGAAGGATGCAGAAGCACAATCAGAAGGAACACCTCTACAAGCTGCTGGTGATCGGGGACCTGGGAGTGGGCAAAACTAGCATCATCAAACGCTATGTCCACCAAAACTTCTCTCCCCACTACCGGGCCACCATTGGGGTGGACTTTGCCTTGAAGGTGCTGAGCTGGGATGCTGAGACTGTGGTACGACTGCAGCTCTGGGATATTGCAGGTGAGTACAGAGGAGGACACTTTGCTCTATTAACTTGTCTGGAGACAATGCAAAATACAGACCCAAATTCGTTTGTACTAATCCTTAAGTTAGAAGCTGGCAGTGGTGAGGGAGAGGAGATTGAAGGGGTTAAACTTCAAGGGCAGATTGACATTTTGGAGCTTCCCTAAAGCCACCAGATCCTAAGCAAGGGATGTAAGAGTCTGATTTTTCTCCCAAGCCCTCAGACATAGGCACCTCTCTCCAACAGCCCTGGTTCTTCCCCTACAGCTGCCACTGTTTAGCTTCCCTCGTTAGACTAATAGATCTCCGTGAGATGGGAAGGAGAACAGCAAGAATTTCCTGTTACATCTATTTAACTTGGTGGATGAGATGAGGGATTTAGTAAGAGGGTTAAAATTCTTTTTATAGTTTAAAAAAAAATAGGGGAAAAGTATGACTGAGTTACTTTATCGCAATACTTCCCTTCTTCCTTTCCTCCCTCTCTCTCCTCCTTCCTGCCTTCAGCCCAATGAAATGTAAACACTTTCTGACATGCTTTGAAAGGAGAAGTGTTTCCATTTAGCAATAATCCTGGTTGTTTAAAATGTATTTACTCATGTTTACTTGTACTGACTCCAACATCAAGTGAAAAAAAAATAATTTACTCTGTGTGGGGAGAAAAAGGATGAGGAATTCCAGCTATCCTTGCATGCTTACATAATTAAAACCCACCGAATTTGACATTGTTGCTGTCAGTGCTTCAGCTTTTTTATATCTGGCTTCCAATTAGAACCACAGCTTTTTGCTTTGCTATCTCTATTGCTAGCATCTAACCGTTGCCTTTCAGTCCAGTTTATCTTGATGGCATATTTCACATGCTGTAAGTTATCACTTTTCATTTAGTGTGTGTAGGAATCCAAGGACAGCTGTAACACAAGAGTTTACAAGTGAAAAGGAGGGTGTTTTAAAAGCTCAGTTAAAATTAATAAGTTGCTTTTGTTAAGTAAGAAACAGAGGTGAAAATCATGTCAGCTGTTAGGCAACTGTGCCAGCCTGTGGCCTGAGATGTGGGTTCAGCGATCGAGCCTGGACCGGCATCGTGTAAAACTAGTGAAATGAGAAAATTCTTGACATTCTTATCATCGGAGGGAGTGCCTTTCTTCTCCAGTTAGCTGCCTCATGTCTGAGCTCTGAATTTGGCACCAAGGTACTAAAACTTATGCAACAACACTGCTTTATGCAAAACATACATAACCTTCTCTTTTCTACACATCGCTATAGCCTTGCGGTTTTATGATATTAACTACGTGTATGCTCAGTTTTTCAGGTTGGGACAGTGGGGAAAGCATTGCTTTTATTGCTCACCACCAACTGATTATAACCATAAATACATACACACCCAGCAAAACTTAGACAAAACCCCACATTTAATAGTAAATTCTGAAGGCATCAGGGATTTGAAGAATGTATTTGCATGCCTTGTTTCAGAGATTTATTACACTACTAATCATGTGCTGGTGGATCATATGATGTAGCTTTCAGTCAGGCTGCAGAAGCAATTACACCAAGTTGTAGTACTGAATGACTAGCGTGCTTTCTGAGTTATCACACATGACAGAGAGAATTACAACATAGTACTAAATTTCATATGAATCGCTCAATTCAGAGCATCTCTGTGAAGGTCAAGACAGTGGTCAGTAATAAAAAGAGTTGCTGTCTCATTTTCATGACTTCTGTGAGAGGAGCTTTAGCTGTTGATGGCTGCACATAGAAACTGAGTTCTGTAAGCAGCACACTGAATTCAGCCCAGCATGGTGCTGGCACAGGAACCATCAGATAGAACATATCTGTCTGGTGAAGAAAAAAAAAAGTAGTTTAAAAATTAAAGCGAAGTAAAACTGATTAGGAATATGGAGGGAATAGAAAAGTTTTATCATGTCTGTGGCTGGTCATATATCACCACTTGAAAAGTGAAAATGCGTGACGATGTGAGGGAAGGGAGGAAAATAAAATCTCTGGTCTCAGAACATCTTCTCTCTTTTGGCAGAATTTCTATTATTAGGTCATGTTCATTTTGGGGGGTAAAGCAATAAAATTTCAGTCTCTAACCAAGCTGAAGGATGTTGGCTTAGCATTTAGGACATCTTGAGTTGAAGCAAATGCTGCATAGAATCATCATAGAATATCCTGAGTTGGAAGAGACCCGTAAGGATCATCGAGTCCAACACCTGGCTCCACACAGGGACAGCCAAGCCAGAGCATGGCACTGAGGGCATTGTCCAGATGCTTCTTGAACTCAGTCCAGCTTGGTGCTGTGACCACTTCCCTGGGGAGCCTTTTCCAGTGCCTGACACCCCTCTCAGTACAGAACCTCTTCCTAACATCCAACCTAAACCTCCCCTGTCACAGCTTCATGCCATTCCCTTGGGTTCTATCCCTGGTCACCAAAGAGAGGAGATCGGTGCCTGCCCCTTTGGTCCCCCTTGTCAGGAAGCCACAGACCATGATGAGGTCTCCCCTCAGTCCCCTCTTCTCCAGGCTGAACAAACCCAGGGACTTCAGCCTCCCCTCCTAAGTCTTCCCCTCCAGACCCTTCACCACCCTCATTGCCCTCCTCTGGACACTCTCTAATAGTTTTGTGTCCCTCTTGTACTGTGGCGCCCAAAACTGCCCCCAGAGGGGCAGAGCTGAGGCCACACCAGCGCAGTGCAGAGCGGGACAGTCCCCTCCCTGGACCCACTGGCCGTGCTGGGCTTGATGCACCCCAGGATGTGGTTGGCCCTCCTGGCTGCCTGGGCACTCTGCTGGCTCATGGGTAACTTGCTGCTGACGAAGATCCCCAAATTCCTCTCACCATGGCTGATCCCCCAGTCTGTATGTGGAGCCAGGGTTGCCCCTTCCCAAGTGCTAAATCCAGCACTTGCCCTTGTTAAACTTCACACTGTTGGTGATTGCCCAGTTCTCTGATCTGTCCAGGTCTCTCTGTAAGGCTTCTCCACCCTCAATGGAGTTAATAGCTCCTCCCAATTTGGTGTCATCTGCAAATGTAGTTAGGTCACCCTCTAGTCCTGTGTCCAGGCTGTTTATGAAAATGTTAAAAAGAACCGGGCCTAAAATGGAGCCCTGGGGAACCCCACTAGTGACTGGCTGCCAGCCAGATGTAACCCCATTCACTATCATGTATGTATATATATATGTGTGTGTGTGTGTGTGTGTATAAATATATATATGTAGAGGTATTGTTTCAGCTCTAACATCCCCTCCATTATACAGCCAGTGAACTCAGTACTAAGTGTAATGTGTTCCTTGCACTTCACTGTGCAGATCAGTGGGTAGTAGATTGTTTAGCAATCTAGAAATAATTTTCTCAAAAGTGTTTTGAGTAAAAGTGATATCAAGCTCATTTACATTATTAGTAGGATGCACATACATGATGATTTCATGGGAGGAGTGACATACTCCATCTGTGGTAGGACCACACAGTTTATCCTTACTAAGACTTAAGAGGAAAAAGCAAATTTAATTCATTTAGTGCCATCTAATTTCACAGTTGAATGTAGTTTATATTTCTGTAACATATTTTTCTGTATTCTTTAAAATGGTAAATAATACTATAGTAAGATCTAATAGCTAAATGCTGAAACTGCATTTACTTAGATGGAAGATAAATGCTGAAAAATAAGGATTAAATTTAAAAAATAAATCAGGGATAAGATATGTTCTGCATCTAACATCATTACATTAATTTGAATTTTTTTAACAGATAATATATTCCTGAAGCTATGGATGTTAAACAGGAATATTTGGACAAGACTTCACAGTTTATGATGTTATGATATCTGTAGCAACACAGTGGCAGTAAAATTATGAATTTACGTCTGATCCAGTGAAATGTCTAAAGTGTGAAGTGACTGAATTGTCATTATTCTGTGTGGAAGGACATGTACATCTTAAAATTCTCCTTGGCTTTAATATCCTCTCAACAGTTCCATTTGTGTCTCATTGAATGTCCCGGATTCTCACTTCTGGTGTTTCTGTCCCTCAAAGTGTGTCATCACCTTTACTGCCCTGTGATATATCTTTAAACCTTTCTCCTCAGTGTTTTGGGTATTTTTTGTTAATGTTTCCTTATCTTTTCTGCTGCCTCTGTGTGAGTGTCCTTTAAATTCATTAACAGATTGTTAGAGGGAAAGCTTTAAAAGAAACTTAAAAGAAACTCTTAATCATATGTGACCAAGGCCTTAGCGGATGCAGGCTGGGATTGCTTTTGAAGAAGCAGACTACTGCAGATGGCAGATCCAGGTGTATTTGCTTTTCACCTCTCTGCAAGGCTGCTTTCAGTGCTGCTGTGTGTGTTTTGTGTCCACACAGACGGAGATTTCTCTGAAGACCAGTTTTAGCTGCGGGTTTTCCGCAGGGAGCAGCTCTGCAAGTGCAGTGGAGGGCAGAGAGCTGCACATCAGAGCCTTCCCCCTCCCCTGCTACTTTTTCATGTGTCAGCACCACTGTTATCCCTCCTGCTGCGTATGTGTGGGCTGGATAATTCATTGCCACCAAAAATACATGTTTTGCTTTTACAAGGCTGCTTCTCATCTCACCAAGTGCCAGACCAATGCACTGGAGACATCTGCACCATGCCAGTGGTGAAAGAACAGTTTCATTTCCTTTCCCTGCAACGTTCACCTTCAGAAACAGCAGTCTTTGCACAGATACCGTCAAATGTCTCTGCAGTTGTCAAGACTTTAAGACTGTTATGCTCCAGAAGGAGTAAATGGACTGTTGACTATTGCCAGGCACAGCACATCCTCAGCGATTTAGGCTTTTAGTGGCTGCTGAGCATTGCAGTACATATGCATAAATAAGATAGTCATGGTAATTTCTAAGCTAAGTTACCTTGAAATTACTGTTCTGCAAACACGACGAAGTCCCTGGCTGTGGTGGATTTATTTCAGTATAGATTTGTGGTGGGCCTGATAGTGCTGACAGCCTGCTTTTCCACGTTCTGGGGTGGTGACCACCACCTCAAGTCTTGCATAAGTTTAAATCCATAAAGGTAATGACTTGAATTCAAGTTGTGAAATTGAAGGGTGAAAATTCTGGAAGTTGTTTCGATGAGAAAGGGAAAAAAAGTTTCAATTTTCTGTACAGTGTCCAGCTTCTCAGTGCTGGCTAAAGCCCCCCTGTAAAGCATAGCGGTTCCCAGAAGCTTTTGCCTTCCTAAGATGAGGTGTAGTGGCAAGAAGTAAAATCCATTGTAAAACTGGGAATCAGGCAGTTTTAATTGATTTTTACCTTGCACTGTATCTCGGGTACTGTGGGTGCGATGGTGGAAATTATCCCAGTTTTAGCACTTTATCATTAGTTTTTGTGATTTTATTAGAGATGATAGTGGTTAATGGAAATTGTAGTTTTCTGCCCGAGTCATGCTGGCAGCTTTATGTGGGGTGCAGTTCTACAAACTGAAAATTCAGCTGCTGATCGCTTTATGCCATGGAATGATACCTTTCCCTGCTGCAGAGGTGCCACTGAGATGAGGATAAATGTGCAGGCAGGTGCCATTCAGACATGGAGTCCTTCTCTTTCCTGGGAATCTTGTTACTTTGGCACTTTGGTCTCACTGGGTTCACTTCAGAGCCGGGTAGGATTCATTTGGTTTAACAATTAGATGCCTTCTGCTGAACTATCTGAGTATAAGCTACTTATTCAGGGCTCACCAGGGGTTTGAGCATAGATATTAAATATCCCCATTGCCTATTAAATGTGTATCCTTGTTGAGAAGATGTCCTCTAGATATCTCTTCCCTGTCTCGAACTACAAAAGTACCCTAATCTTAGACACACTGTTAATTTTTTTGGAACCTAAACTAGGGCCGATGAATCCCAACATAAAGCACCATCCTAGTGGGCAAAAGCCATCAGACTCATGGGGGTTGATGCTAGATTCTAGTGGCCTTGCAAGGGATGCAGTGAAGTACAATGAGCCAGATCAAACAAACATTTCACCACTCTCTGACACTTCCATCTTCCCCAGCAGATTCTAATGTTCAAGGCTGCCTGTGAGATACCACTGGATGCCTAATGGTTGATCTATTTTCTAGCCTAATTACTGCCTAAGCTATTGTGTTACTGCAAACCTAAGGCCAGATTCTGACATCTTTAATACATCAAACAATCACTATTTTCATGAGTCATTCTGCTAAGTGAAAAAGGTTTAGGAAACTCATCTATTAAGATAGGTATTTGTTCACATGAGGGAGAATGTTTGGAAAAAATGAGTCCTTAGGCACAATATTTAGCTTTCCAGGCACAATGCAAACACCAGATATCACTGTTTTCCCAATGTAAATTAAATTAAAACCATTATGCAGATGACATTAACTAAAAGTCCATGGTTTACAAACCATGTCTTTTTCCATTCAAAGTTGCCTAATGCCTTACATCAAGTATGTTCATCTATTAATTGCAACTGATGAGGGAAAAGACCATTTCAAAAACGGTTTAGCCACTGCCAGCAGCTCCATTCTTTCTCTTTGTTTGAAGTTACTGAAAATGGAAATTGGTGAACTCTGTCCTCCTGCTTGAAACTTTTTTTACAAACATGGTGACTTTTCTGTGCAGTGAAAAAATAGGTATCTGCAAAAGCAGCTGGAAGCAGGAGGAGGCATCAGTGTCATGCCATTTGTCAGAACCTTGTTGGTCACTGTTAACCAGAAGGCCACATCATAAAAGCATTTTATTCTTCTAATAACTTTAATTGTTTGTGATGAATGATTTTATGCTGCAAATTAACAATATAGTTCATGTTCTATGACATGACCTACCTATCTTAGAGATATGTACTCCGATAAAAGCATAAGGCCCAAGTTTAGCTGTTCTTGTATCATTTACCTCTCTTCTACAGTGCAAGCATTTCTAGAGCTTTGCATGAGAAGTGTGAATTATGACTGAAATACATTATGCATCAAAGGCATATGTGTTGCCACTTGCCTGACTGCCAAGTTTCTAGTCAGGCTTCAACTTTTTTGAAGGCACCTTCATGCAGCTGAAGAAAAAATTGCTCAACAAGGAGATTATTGAACAGCACATGACTCAGCCATTCATCTGATTAGGCCACTGGCAGGAATCATAAGACATTTTAGTAAACCATAGCCATTAGAAATTTTCAATATGACCTCATATTTCCCCGAAATTACGTATTTCTATCTTGTTTTATCAATGGGACACAGTGTTTTCTTTAAGGTAAAAAAAACTAATGTGATTTTGGAGAGGCGAGACATCCACTTTTGGTTTCTGTATCATGTGAAGGACTTTATTCTTGCTTCAACAGCTAGTGCATAATACCAAAGATAAACACCAGAAACAGATGGCATTGACCCCGTAAGTGCATTCAGTGCCATTTCCATTATGCATGGTCCAGAAGCCCAGTAGCCAGCACTCTTCAGTTCTCAACACAGCTTTACATTTGACAGCACAATTTCCATCAGATAAAAACCCCACAGGTAACCTTCCTAGGGTCAGGGGCTGATGGACGATCTTCTTGTCATCCTAACACACTCAAAATTACACACAATGAGAAAATAAGGCTAGAAACAGGTTTCCATTGAATATAATGTCTATATTCATAGCACCATTTCTCAGCTATGGAAGCATGTAGTTAGATACAAGATTTGTCTTGCTTAAAGAATGCTGTGGTCGTGAGATGCTTCAGGAATTTATTATCCTTTTGTGGATCACAGCAGTAGGCATCAGTGGAAATTATCTTTTTTTTCACTTCAAGACAAATTCTGTGTAATTTATTTCCTTTCTTGGAAACATTTTTTTTTCAAATTTCCCATGAAAAGAGCATATACATTAACAAACACACAGCTGATCCACAGACAACATCCTGACGTCAAGTGTGTTAATTTTTACACTGTTAATCATATAAAATGATAGGTATTTACTTATGTCCATGTTTGAATTTAATAATATATGGTTAGTTTTTTAAAAATGCTGTAAAGAACTTCCCAGAAATCACTTTGAATTCAGCAAGTAAACCCATAAAGCTTCTGAACAGATCTGGTGTGAAACGTCTCCTTCCAGATCTGTTCACTGGAGCGATTCATCTCTTCACATTGCTACTGCTGTGCTATTCCTTGGAACACTTTCCATGTTTGCAGGGCTTAAAATTCACCTTTATCACAAATCTCTGTGTTTTAGTTTGCCAGTAAAAGTAAATTCACAATGACTCTAATGCTTGGCATGGCTCCAGAGATTAATAATTTTACTATTGATTACTATCATTTGTATGAGAATGCGCAGGATCCTCTTCATGCACAAGTAGATCAATTGAGTTAGCAGTTTCCCACAAAATTCCCTTTTAGGACCTTCCAATCTGTTATTGAGATTTTTGTGACTCCCATTTAAAATACTGCAACGCATGCTCAAACTGTCCATGGATCTAGAAACCTTGCAGCTTAAAAAGACTGTACACTGAAGTTCAAGCTTCTCATAAAGTTATTAAATTTCCTTGGGTGATGGCTTAAATCTTCTTTTTCATGCTATACACTCTTCCATTTTCATATGAATGAGTCTAGCATGTCACTTATAATTATTTAGACAAAGAGTAGCTTTCCAGAAACTTACAAAATTAAGTTCTACCTTCAGCGATTCTCTTAGAAAACCTACTATGTGAAATACTGACCTAGATTAAAATAATTATTTTTACAAGGTGGTATTTGTTTTTTTCTGCTCCTGGTTTCTTCATCACAGGTCAGGAAAGATTTGGAAACATGACCAGGGTATATTACAGAGAGGCCATGGGGGCATTCATTGTCTTTGATGTGACGAGACCTGCAACATTTGAAGCAGTGACGAAATGGAAAGAAGATTTGGACTCTAAGTTGGTTCTTCCAAATGGGAAACCTGTGCCAACAGTCCTCTTAGCAAACAAATGTGACCAGGGAATAGATGTTCTTATGAACAACGGCATCAAGATGGATCAGTTCTGCAAAGAGAATGGATTTGTGGGCTGGTTTGAAACATCAGCCAAGGTAATGTTTCCATTTCTTTTTAAATCTTTCTCCAAGTACAGAGAAGTTAGTTCCTAAAATAGTTTACACAGTTGAAATGTGTACTTTGCAAAGAAATCTCCTCTCAGTAGAATTAATTAAAGGCGAATTTGTATATCATTACATTTATGTCACGTTTAGGCCTTTTATTACAAAGCAAAATATATGCAACAGTCTGAAAGGCAGCTGCTCGAACACGGTAGGCCAGCAGTAAGTTATGTAACTGGTCAACAACTTACTTCTGGGGTGGAAGGTGACCTTTGGCAAGGCACAAAAGTTACCTCTTATAAATAATGTTTTTCATAATTCTTAACAGTGAATGTTATCTCCAAATATTTATATAACCACTTTTCCTGAGAAATGCTGATTTGACACAATAGCTTTATTGTGTTAGAATTCCAGAAAAAGTCAGTCTGTCATAGTGTTTGTACGATGCTTACTCTTATATGCTCTTGTTCTGAAAAGCCTTTTTTAAAAAAATCACATATTTGGAGAGGAAGGGAAGATCAGTGGTCAAAGTGCCAGATTAGATGCTCTGAGATTCAATTCCTGGCCTTTGTACAGATTTCCTGAAGGCCTATAAGAAAATGGAGATAACATGGATAAAAATCTGAAAGGGCATTTGGACTTTTCATGCCCAAGGTACTATGGTCCTGTATATCAATTTAAGATTTCTCAGATAATCTCATCAAATGCAAGATATGGAGAGCTGGCATCTGAAATATTGATTTGAACACAACAATTAAATGTATATTATGGTGATTATACTCTCTGATTTTGAAAGCTGGCGTCATTATCAGCTCTGGGGAATGTTTGGATGTTTTGCATGTAAATGGTTTGGTTCTGGTTTGACCTGGATTGTTAGTAGACTGAAAGACAAAGTGGTATTTTCAATTGTTTAATTTATTTTAAGCACTTTATGAAAGTTACTTAAGAACCTTTGGAGTTCGTCCTGTAGGAAGAAATTCTTTACTATGAATGAGGAACAGGATGCCCAGAGAGGTAGTAGAAGCCCCTTTCCTGGCAGGTTTCAAGGCCAGGTTGGATGGGGCTTTGGGCACCCTGGGCTAGTGGAGGATGTCCCTGCCCATGGCTGGAAGGGAATTAGATGATCTTTGAGGTCCCTTCCAACACAAACCATTCTATGATTCTACTTGTGTTTTACCTTTCTGGTCCTGACTCTTTCTTTAAGTATTAGTATTTAGAAGAAGTCCTGCTTGTGATCAGCAGAAGCAATGGCAGGTGACTAGCAGCATGTGCTAGATTGCCACAAGCACTGCATGAACTCTGGGCTGAGATTGCAGCCTTGCAATACTTATATGGGGAAAGATGGGAACAAAATATTTAATAAGGCCTGTTGTGATAGAAGTAGTAATGGCATTATACAAAAAGAGGGTAGGTTTGGTGAGATACAAGGAAGCATTTTTTTTAAGATGAGGCTGGTGAGACAATGGAAAATGTTACCTGGAGAGGTGGTAAATGCTCCATCCCTGCAAACATTCAAAGTCAGGTTGGACAGAGTGCTGAGCAACCTGATCTAGTTGAAGATGTCCTTGCTTATTGCAAGGGGGTTGGACTAGATGACTTATAAGGGTTCCTTACAAGATAAACTATTCCATGATTCCCTGTGTATTTGCTTTCCTACTGAATGGCTCTCAAAACTAGTCATTGTTTCTTCAAAATGCCATTTTGGTGTAGGTCAGTGTGTAAATTATCTTGCTTTACAAACAGGGTACTTCCCATTCCTGCATGTGCAGGACCTGGCTTGATTTCAGATCTGTGGTTTTCGGCTGGATGAGACCACCAGAATGCAGTGTTCCACTCTAGGATAACTTAACAATTGCTATGGACAGTGTATAGTTCTGGTTAAAGAAAGAGGCCAAGATCTCTAAAATTGGCTTCTTCATTATAGTTATGGCAGAAAGCTAGTTGTTCCAGAAAAAAAAAAAACCCACAACACGAAACACCTCAGGAAGTGAAGCATTTGGAATGGCAGCTGTCAGGAGAAGATGTGGAAATTTAGGGGATTATTACAGAACTATTATTATTCTATATTATTAACACATATTCTGGTCCTTTTGAATATTCAGTTAGGTGTCTAGCTGTCTTTCAGGCCACAAATAATATGAAATACCTGCTTGTGAGTATTTGGGATCCAGTTCACCAGTGATGTGTAGCACTCTATGTGGCTGTTTTCTTCAGTTTCTTAATTTCTGACGTGTACATGAGTCTACATTTCCTGGGGACAAGAACTAGTTCACTGAAAACTGAAGCCTGAGGGCAAAACCACCCCAAAAATCATGTGGAGAGAAATGAATAGTAGATTGTTTTAAAATGCCTGCATCTAAAAGACTTTGAAAGAGAATGAGAGAAGGAACAGGATGGACCCTTGTTTAAAGGGTGCAGTGATATAGTTTCATTATTTTAGGTTTGAATTAGCAAAGTCATGCAACTGCTCACTGCTCTTTGGCCTATGAGAAAGGAATTCTGTACCAGGAATTCTATACATCAGTCCCCAGAAAGCACCCGTCCATTACTTGAAAAGAACAGCCACATTTATTTTGCAAAGGGCCATTGTAGGTCATGGCAGAGAATGAACATACAGACAACTTCAAAGGTCACAGAGAGGTTTTGCTGTGATGATGGAGCCAGTCTGGGGCAGAACTATGGAAGTATAAAAGCCATGTAAGTTACAACAGTGGAAAAGTTTTCCTAGCTTTTCCAAGTCACATAGAATTAAGATTTGAGTTACTTTAACCATGGGAAATATGTAGAATCTTCTTACCTTATTTAACTCAAAACCCAACCAGCCCTAAGGTTACCAGTGAAATCATGTAGAAACAGAAAGGAATCCAGCTGTAACAAGACTTATTTTCAAAAGCCACTGTGAAGGGAGCCATGAGACTTGAGGACACATGACTCTGTTGTCAGGCTGTTCTTTGCTGCTATAGAATAAAGACCAGGAACTGTTATTCTGCAATTCCCACACCTGTTTTCCACGCAGAATTGAGGCTCCTGACTTTAAAATGATGAAAAGAGGAGTTAATTCTGCTAAAGATGGTAGAATCACAATATTTAGGATAAGATAGCTCTATTTCCCCACATGGTCCTAGTTCTGAACTAAAGCCTACGCATTTTTTCTAAACAAAAGTTATTATTTGGGCTATTTTAAAATATTGGATGTTACATGTATCCGGTGTTCTTTCAGCCTAGGGCAATTTAAATAATTGAACTCGGGTCTGGGGAAAATATAAACCTAGGTATGTTTGCTATAGAGAATAGAAACTCTTTTTAAGAAATAGAAACTCTTTTCTGAAGCAGAATAACACTGACAGGGAAATCATCATATTGCAGCTAGCGGTTTTAGCAGTTCAAATAAGTAATAACTCTCTTTTGCGGTATCCTAGAATAATTAGATCTCCAGAGGTTTTCTGGAGACGTGCTTGGAAATGTTATAGCCTTCAGAGCAAACTGAACATGATTTATGCATTTTGGAAAAACAAAGGTGACTACTTTTAAAAATACATCTTTTAGGTCTGGTTGCCTCGCAGAAAGTAGCATGCTTTATATGTACCTACCATATTTCAAGCTGTCAATGATTTAAAATTTTTGTCTGTAGCACTGGCAGATTACACCAGAAAGCATCACTGTACTATTCCCTGGTGGTGTTTTTTTTTTAAGTTAACAACTTCAATATAAAACAGTCAAGCCACCTAATGCATTCTTATATATTAGTTGTGAATCCTACATTAATCTAAAGGAAATACTCAGTCTGTGCCAATATTCTGCTCCCTGGTAAGATAGAAGAATATGTTCTGATAGTTTGCCATGTAAGAAGGGCCTTGCTGGGCAGCAGCACAAGGCAGTATAGCCCTAAGTGATACATATCACCATATGTCCAGTGGAGACTCTGGTCTCTTTAATATTTAGTTTGCTCATCTTGATTGCAGTCTCAAAGGCACATCCCCAGATAGTCAGGAAATAGCCTTTAGTAGTAAATTCTTTAATAATTTTCATGACCACAACTATTGTGAAAGATGCAGTTTTTCAAAGGGAAGAAATTTCTCCTTCCTGTCACACACTTAATTATCCAGCATGTGGCCGGAGTAGCTGGGAGCTCCACTCACATTTCAAAGCCTTTAAACTGTTTTCACCATTCCTGGTTCAAAGAGGTGAGCTTTTGACTTGGATTAGAAAAGCAGCAATCTCAAGCTTATTATCACTTTATGATGAAAACAGAACTTGTGCATCAAAACAGGCAGGGCAGGCAAAACTAAATGTGCTCAAAAATACCTTCTTCAGAAATAACTTGAAATACCTTATGACTAACCATAGCTGTGCTGTGATTATTCCTCTTTTCCCTCCTGTAATTCTGCTGTCAGTAATGCAGAATTAGGTGAAAAGACATTAACTTTTTATCCAAATTGCCCAGAAGAGCTGGAGCTATGCTTTTCAGGTCTTTACCGAACACGGCTAAGCACACAGCTCATTGTCTGCTGTTCATTGTGGTCTGGAGAATGAATGAGCTGAGTGTCTGGGATATTTGGACACAGCTAGGAGAAAGTTATAGAATCTTTCCTCCTCTTGGAAACAAGGATAATAAGGTGTCTTTTGCCCAGCTTTTGTTTGACAGGCAACCCACAGGTTGTCATACTTCCCAAAAGGTGGACAAGGAATCAGGAGTCCTCTTTGTCACTTATCTACTGGGTGACCTTCAGAAAGTCACTCTCTGGTCTGAGCCAGCCTCTTCATCCATAAAGCAAAGACAACAATTCTGCTTGTTTTACCAGTGAGCTCTGTGCATAATCTCAAGCTCAACTATCCCTTATTTAAATCAGAAATTCTTTAATATTTTCTGACTGGAAGAATTATTATGAAAGTTAAAAACCCCAAGCTATACTGTAGACTTGCAGAGAAACAGGGTATGTGTTTTCAATTTCCATAAAGACAAACAAGGTTTGGACACGTATTTGATTTAGGCTGATGTGCTACAGCTAATCTGCTGATCTGAAACCAAAGCAATCCATTTGAGACTGCCAGACCCAGCTTGGGATGTGTAGCTCCCTACATTGTCTCTTTAGTTCACTCAAAAAATATCTAACCAATCTCACCACACGGAGCCTTAGAAAATATTTCAGCTTCTGCCAGAATCCAAGAAATGAAGCTCACGCCTAATGCAGAAGCTTTCAGTGCAGATATACAGTTACTCCTTGCAGAATCCTCTGGAGAGGTTGTTTCTTGTAACTAAAAGGAGAGAAGTTGTGTCAGATCATCCTATAGGTATTATAGTGGTCCTATAGCTTCCTGGGTCACTTTTATCAAATAATGTGCTGCCCAAAAGCTGTAAATTGAGGTCAGACAGGACCTCTGGAGATCAATTAGCCCAACAATTTTGTTGCAGAATATCCAACCAGCTATAAGAATTCAATTACAGAAGTTATCTTGTTCTTAGAGTCACAGTCACAGCAGTTCACATCCATGAATTCCATGTTCATGCACCTGAAAGGCTTTTAACTTGTATGGTTGTGTTTTCCTGGAAAGGCAACCACAGCAGTACAGCACAACATCTTAATAAGGCTTTGCTGCCAGTGGTTCCAAGGGAGCTCTGCTGAGGAAGCATGTGGAGCCATTCCCTCAGATTGCTGGCTTCAGTGTTAAAACATCTTGAAAGTCATATCCCTCCTCCTGGATTTTAGAGCATTATAGAAATAAAATGCAGAAACTATGTGATTCTCAGCAGGTTCCCATCTAATACCTGAATATTTCAGAATCTGTAAGTGTTTACTTAAGGGAGGTTGATTTCCCTTAACTTCAGTAGTAGAGTCTAAGGTCATGTCTCTAAGCAGCATTGGCTTGGGCCTCCCCAAGTGCCCATGTTAGGTAGTGGCCCATGCATGTTCTGCACACTGATTTTCAAAGTAAGACTCAGAAGCATCAGATTTACTCAGACAAAGAAAAGAACACAAATGTAGAAAAGGTGCAGTTTTATACCATTAAAGAACCTGACAGACAAGTCTGAGATATCTGCATGACAAAGAAAGAGGAGTTTCGTTTGGAAGAGGCACAGGCCCATAAAACTAGCAAAAGCTTTTTTTTTTTTAACTCTGCAAAGAGCTAAAAGCCAGTCAAGTCTGAGGGGATTTATTTCATATATTAAAATGGAACACTCTAATGTTAACATCCTGCATATGCATTAGAGCTGACAGTCAGGGGCAAAGCAATCCCGAATGCAAGGAAGCTTGCTAAGCTTATGTACTGCTTTGAGACACATTTAGTAAAGCACTTATTTTCCCTTCAGTTGATTGTTGCTTTGCAGGACTACATTATTTCCCATAGCAATAGGTTCAAAAGGTTTTAAATCATGCAACAATACTTCCCTGCCCAGAGCTGCTATCCTTTCTGTAAAACTGCCCTTTGGAAACATACATTTGTAGGAGATCTATCTACAAAACAAATGGCAATTTCATTTGTGCCTTCCAATGTTCCTTTCTGCCTTTCAGAGATTGCTCAGAGTTCTTTTCTTTGCCCTGCTTTGTTTGGTGATAAAGAGTAGCATGTGTTGGTTTTCATTTCTTTCTTGAGGGGTCAAGAGAAAGACCAACTCAAGCAGAGAGACATCCTCACAGGAGCTGGGTTCAGGTCATTTCTCTGGCAGACGTTGGCACACTGATGTAGGGTAAATCACCTAGGGATGGATTCACAACTTTGGTTTTGCATCACTGTTTGTGACAGTATCTCTCAGGTACTGGGGCTTACTGAGACACAAAGAGCACAGAAATGCCTTAGGAACCTGAGGGCACAGGGCGAGGGAAGATGCCCAGGAAAGGGTTTCATAAAAGCTAGCAGGCTAAATCAGGTTGTCACTTACCATGAGAAGACTTCAGCCTATGCCGCGTATCTCCCGCTTTCCAGCTAACCACCATGTGCTGGACCAGGTTTCAAGCAGGTTCTTCTGTCTGGGGCTCTGGTTTTTCTGCATTTGAGAAATAGCCATAGCAGCACTGCCCTATCACAGGAAGATGCTGTGAAGATAAACATGTGAAGGATGCAGTGCTAAGTAATAGCAGCCTTAAAAGTAGTTTAAGTAGACAGATCATCCCCAGTGTTCGGAGAATTGTGAAGGTAAAAGTGATCTCAGAGGAGGCTGGGAAAAAAACAAAAGCTACAGCACTATAGATGCATTTAGCACCATGGCAAGAGCTATATAAGCCCTGAACATCTTCATGTTCAGAACTGGCTCTACCAAGGATACAAAACAGGCCTCTCAGTATGATCTAAAGAATTTGCTCAGAACATGAAAGGAAGTATGGACAAGATGAGACAAGAGGACATGAGAGGAGAAAGAGAAGAGGGATAGGGCAGGGCAGGGGCGGGAAGGGAAGGGAAGGGCAGGGGCGGGAAGGGAAGGGAAGGGAAGGGAAGGGAAGGGAAGGGAAGGGAAGGGAAGGGAAGGGAAGGGAAGGGAAGGGAAGGGAGAAGAGTTGGAACTGCAGCAGTCATCACACACAATTCCTGTGGTGTCTTGTGTAGAACAAAAGCTATAAGGGAGATGACAGTTAAGGCATTTCAACACAGAGACCTACCAAAAGACATAATTTCACTCTGTGGTCTCACCTCTATTTTCTTTCTTGTTTAGGCAAAATTTGGGCTGTATCCATGTTTCAGTACAATCAGTATGTGCCTGTGATTGTTCCTCTCTGTCCAACCTTATGCTCTGATTGTTGGTTTCTTTATATTTGTTGGGTGGATTCTCACCTGCTCCTTTTTCTCTCTCTGGAAGGCTAGATTGCTTTTCAACACCTCCTGGTCTCTAAAATTACCAGGTCTCTGGGTGTCTGTGTTTGAATAGCAGATCGCCTTCTACTGTCTACAGGTGCTTCACTGTCTAGCAGATATAGATTTATTTTCTGGGTTTTTTGCAAAACACAACATAGGAGGAGGGATGCAGAAATCAGTATTTCATTAGACACACTAGAATGCAGCCATGTCTGATCCACAGACCTGAGACACAAAGTAGGTGCGTTGGATTAGGGTTGCAACAAAAGGCAACTGTAGCATCAGAAGGGAAGTGGTCAAGGCATAGAGCTGGGACAGCTGGAGTTGCTTTGATGGTATGAGCACAGTCTCCTTGCAGCGAGGGACTTAACATGTCACTTCTTATCCATACTACATACCAGTTTTCATCTGAACCATGGGAGAAGGCTGGTGCTAGACACCAGCTCAGAAAGAGCTGTCCTGCCTGCCAGGGTCACCCTTTCCCTCCTCCCCTTGTGCCCTGGCAGAAATATTCATCCATACAGCTTAGATGATTCATACAAGTGTTCAAGATAAAAAACCACCTTTGATCCAACACACACTATGGACAGGACATTTTATTCCTTTCCTCTCATACAGAACAAAAGACAGAATTTATTTGCATGGGTGCAAATGCTTTAAAGGACAAATCCTTGCAAACCAGCACATTTTGCTTGAAGGAGTTGCATAACTTCATCAGGCACCTCTGAAGGGATGGTACCCTGGCAGAAGGGAAGGTGGGCTTGGTTTGAAAGCAAATCTCTGCTCAGGTGGAATAGCCAGAGCAGGGGATGATCTAGAATAGAATATTTAGGATATTTTCAGTGGGAAGGAGTTTACATTAATTATCGAATCCATCTAGTGATCATCTCTATGTATCTAATCCCACTTCACATATATTCAGTAGATATGGGCAGACATCTACCATGGAAACAACAAATTCAATCCAAAATTCAATTAACAAATAAATAAAGAATATGGGTCAAATTAATAAATAATTTCATTAAAAAAGAGAAAGAGCAATTCAGAAAAAGAGAAGCTTTTCATTTCCATATTGCCAAAAGGAAATATTTTGACTTTTCATGTCAAAACAATACTTGCATGTTCAAATTGGCCTTCTTCCCCAAAAATGTTATAAAGCTTTAAAAAAAGGTTTTAATAATCCATTTTTGCTTTGGATTGAGTTCTACCTGAAGTAAAGTAGCACTATAGTTTCCTTCTGAATTTTTAACCTTGTGTCTGACACAGGGACTTCCATGGACCTGTGGGGTTGGGGGATGTGCACCTATACTTATCTTACGCTTTTGTGGGCTTGGGTTCCTTCCCCCTTTCCCACTCTTTTAAAATGCTGACCATAAGCCTCTGACTTAGACGGTATTTGTTAATCTATCTGAACATTAATCAGTTTGGGCACAATCTCAGATCGTCACTAAAATTACTGAGAAAATGCATGCTGTCATCCCAAGAGGGAAGCAGCACAGGAACAAATGAAACACTTATCAGTCCATTAATAAAGGAGAACACAATGCAAAAGATTTTTAAATGTGTCCTTTTGTTCACTTAATCTGTTTTGTCTTCAGCTTTGTAAGCAGTACTAAGAGATATTTTTCATTGTCTAACTTTTCTAATAAAATTTCACAGTTTTCTGAAAAAGGCTTTTGGTGCATGCTTGAGGAATTTGCTTGTCTGGTCTGAGAGAGACATGTGATGCAGTAACATTTGAACATCTCAGGACAGAGCTGATTCCCAGCTCATTATTTCTTTCTAGGGGTCAGTGTGTAAATGACTTGCCTAAAGATCTGGGCTTTTACTATTAACTGATATTCTTTACATGTCAAATTTGAATATTTATGTTCACTTGTGTAGCTGAGGAAACCTGTGAAATCTTGGCACCAATTAACATTTTCAGTGAGGTGCCTAGATTTCAGCTCTTTACTGTAGTGCAGAGTGATGGTCAATGGAGTTTGTGGAGCTTTGCCATTGATTTCAGGGGGATTAGAAATCAACCTCACAGAATCCATTCCTTCAGCTTTTAATCTTCATGTAATTGCACCATCTGTATTGAAACACACACACGTGTACTTTGGTTTCTTTATAGCTGAACTTCATCCTTAAACTTCTCATCTCACTTTTTTTGAATATATACATGCAAAAAAACCTGGTTCACAAGTTAAATTTTACAGGTTATATTATTAGTGATGCTGAGTTAATGCTAAGCATTTGCTGAAGGTAGACTTGTGTGCATGGTTGTGTATGGTCACACTGTCAAAGGCTCCTGATTCAGCTTGGAAACCCCAGGTCAGTCTTAAATTGCAAAGACGACCATAGGATTTGTGGAGCAAGAAGAGTATGTGCATATATAGAGATATATATTTGTATGTGTTTCTGTACTTATGTATGTGGGGGTGTGATGATTTCCCAGAAGATTGAAGCTAGAGAGAAGTTTGCAGCACCTGTCATGTAGAATAAGTAATCAATGTCTTTGATTACTACAGTGTTTCTTATGCCAGAAAGCCTGATTTTTCATTCCAAACATACTGGTGGCTGTCACTGAAAAAAAAATCCTTACTCAGCATTACTGCTTATTTTATATGCTGTGCTGAGCTGTGTCTCACCAATCCAGCTGTTTCAGCTTTGCTTATTCTGCAAGCAGAGTAAGGGGTGCTGCAGGTTAGATGCCCTGTTGAAGTAAGGCATGGGTAGAAAAAGATGTACTTTGCCTTTCATCATAAACCCTCAGAGTGAGGATTTCTGTCTTACAAAGCAAACCAATGGTGATGCAGCTCATCTGCAGCCGTACGCTGGAGATAAGTCAGCCTCAGTGAAAGAATAAGTGAGAAAATAAGAGAGAAATGATATAGAACTTCTTTTATTGTTTTTTGACAAAAACCCAATAGGTTATGTCATTCATGCAATGAATCTGGTTCATCACAGGTTTTCTTGTGAGCATTGTATACAGAAAACTTCCTGAAATGGTGAAAGAGGTTTTAAAAATATAAGTCCTGTAATTTCTGAGAGAGAGTTAATAATTTGAAAAGCAGGGTAACTGTTACTCAAGCAGTGAAATATGGAGTCTGGAGCTTTATTTCAGGCATCTGTCGTTAACATCCCTCTGGCATTTGTTTGTTTAGCTTGTTTAAGCAATCAAATCGCCAGCAGTTTGGGGTAATTTAAAATGAACTCTGTATATAATTCAAAGGAGATATGAATCATAATGTATAGATAAAGCCTAAATAACTTAAAAACTACAGTGAGCATTATTCAATACAGTCAATTTTTGAAAGTTATTTATTAAGGAAAGTAAACTTTTGATGTTGCCTAGAGAAAAGTTTAATTATACACAGGAAATATGCGGCATGGTGTAATTAATATTGACTAATCAACCACTCTTTCTCTTTCACTTGCAGGAGAATATAAACATCAATGAAGCTTCCAGATGCTTGGTGAAACATATAATTGCAAGTGAGAGTGATCCAGTTCAGTCTATTGAACCAGATATTATAAAACCACACTTGAATTCCTCCACGATTGTCAGTTGTTCAGCTTGCTTTAAATCCTAAGAGACTTCCAGACTATTAAAAGAGCTGAACAACTATGATTCACAATGTATACTTTATCCAATGTACCCAATATGCCCAGATTGTCTGTAAGCAGATTGTAATTTTCTCAAAAATATACTTACATTTTTCCATATTTTTGACAGCTAACATTTATTACGAGCTGTTTATTGACAGCAACTATTCAATAAACTGTCTTTGGCTACTGGTCAAATAAGACTCATGGTAAAAGCTGTGTTTTCCCAATTGGGTAGCACCAACATCGATATCAAAACCTATTTCTTTGCAATTTGTTTTATGAAAGCTTGTATTTGTGATGTGACTGCAGTAATACTCCACATGTCCATTGGTCCTCCAGCCCATCTTCTCAATACCCTGACTAGGCAACCATCATCATTACGCTTTTTTTTGTCACTCCTCGCACTCAAATGATCTTGTTTGATACAATAAAGATGATGATGATGAAAACTAAAATATAGCTGTTTGGAAAGAGGCAACAAAAATGTTCACAAGGAAATATTCCCATTGCAAGTTCAGTCTCCTGGGTGAAGGGGCAGGATTGAATGTGAAGCTATCTTCCACACCATTCAACTATCCAAAACAACCCAGCTTGTGAAACTGAACCCTGATACAGCTTTTGCTGTCCCTTTCTGAAAAGTTAAATTCTCATAGTTGTTAGCATTGTCTTCAGGTGAACGAAGATGAAACAGTGAATGGTAATGGGTGACGAAACAGTGAATCTGGGGTACAGTATCATATTTGAAGTGGCTGAGAGTTTTCAGAAAGGTGCTATGCTAGAAAGCCAGTATCTCCTCTGAAAACCACTCATTGGTTTTGTCCCTGCCTCTTAATCCTTCATGCCATAGGTGCTGTCCTCAGTGGAAGACAGCTTTTCAGGAACGGACCTATGTTGAATAGCGGGGTGTGTGCTGTCTGAGGACATCCTAAAAACCACAATTGTATGAACGATCATGGGAAGCAAGATTAAGGAACACTCGTGGAATATGAGCAGAATTTCTTGAGTTGTACTGTGGAAACAAAATGTTTGATTTTCCAGTATCCCAAAATATGCAGGTTGGTGGAGTCATTCAGATGAGTGTGTCTAGACAAGAAGTCTTGACATCTGGCTGTGAGCCCCTGCATGACAAACTTTGCCTGTCTCCTGCCAGAGACAAATCACTTCCATTTACTTGTTCCTACTCAGCCTTTTCCTCTCTCAGCTGTGAACTCTCACTGGCAGGCTGTCTTCTGAGATGGGTTTCTGTCCTCAGAGGTGTGTAACAGCGTGGAGGGGAGGAGGCAGAATCTCGTGACCTCTTGCATTTGCAGAAATGAAAAAGTAGAACACTCAAAGGCTATTAAAAAGAAACCCAACAAAACAAACAGTAGAATCCTCAAGTTGACTTTATCCTGTGAGACCTATGGGGTTCATGTGTCCCTACAGTCCAGCCTACTACTGGATGACCTGTTTCTATAGAGGCACTGCAGAGGAGAGCCAGGGACTGAGGCATATATCCCTGTGTACTCTTCCTAAAGCCTTAAATAGATACATTTTTGTGACAGAATTTTAGAATAAGAAAGCAAGATGTGTAGTTTTAAAAATAAAAAGCCACATCCAGAATTAATACACACACACACACACACACAGATGCAAGGATTCATATACGTCATGAGATGGCTTTTTCAAGGAGAATAATTTTCAAGTTGTCTTAATCACAGTGTTATCCTGTGACACTGTAAGACCCATATTAAACATCCTTTAGCTCCTGCTGTGATCTGGGTTAAATACCCTAACCTTCCTGCCTCAGTTTCCTCGTCTGTAAAATAGGGATTGATGTACACAGCTACCTCACAGCACTCCTTGAAAGCTACCGTTGTCTCCGTGCTTTAAAGATACATGTTATATAAATGCCAAGCTCTGTTACAACTCAGAATGAAATATGAGTGCCCTCTAGCATAAATACATGGTGCTGTAATGCCTTAATATTCCAAATCTGTCCAGGACTTGTCTGTGCTGCAACAATTAGCTTCAATTATTCCACCTCAGTTAACCTAGTCGAGGTTAAACAGGAATGTGTGACTGCTTGGGATGATTAGATTACCTGCAGATGCTTTGCAAACTGAAACTGTGCCTGCACAGATGTCATGGTACTAGTTTAATAATCTCAGTAATAAAACTACGATTCAGAACTAGTACCAGCTCAACCATTTCAGATTTACAGAGTTATTTAAGTCAAATTTTATGGGATATCATGTAATTTGTACCTTGAGCCAACACTGTGGGGAACACAAACACCTAGATACTCAGATAGTTTCTAAAGGGCTAAGTTTTCATGAGTTGAACCCCATGCTTTAATTATAAACCTCGGTGCCTCAGGTGAAGCAGAGGAAGTTGGTAGTTCTTCCAAAACTTCATGCTCAGCTTGCAACTAACATAGCAGTTGCTAAACTGTTTTACTTATCTTCAGATCACTTTTCTTTGGTGGCTTCTAGCCAATATTCATTAAGCATAATGGTAACTTTCACAAATGTTTGAGAGCTACAGCTAAAGATCTGGTATAACAGTAATTTACAAAAAAAAACCCCATATAAATATTTTTGTTTGTTTCTTCACTGTAATGTATAAATCTGCTTAAACATCATCCATTCCCCTTGTTTCTGTTGTGTCAGTTTGCACTTCAGTCGTAATTCTGGGGAAGATTTTCCACCTATGGTAGATGGCAGAGAGAATTTTAGACTAAGGACTATAAGAGGTGTAAGTTCTATAGTCATACATATTTACACCGTAAGAATAAGAATAGTACCGTGAAAAGTCAGGCCTCCTTTGGAGGTTACATAATTCCAAAAGTTCATTTTTATTTGTACTCAAGTGATAAGAATCTGTCAAGTTTCTTTCTGTACTGCAATAAATGTGTGAATGCCACCTGGGTATTTAGTAAACAGAGCCTTTTTAGAACTGGTTGTCGTAGGCAGGCCAGAATAAAAGCTTTAATTTAGAATTAATGAGCTCAGTTTGTGCCAATACCCTTTCAGGAACAAATGTAAAATTTAATTATACTGTGTCAGTCCCTAACAGGTTGGATTTCCTTGTTTTTTATTAATACATTCTGTACTGTGTCCTCTTTGCTGGTCATTAGGGACCAGGCATCTAATTGCATGGCCATTTCAAAATGAAACATTTTCCGCTTCTGTTTGCAGTAAGTAATAAGACACAAGCCTCTGTTGCCTTCCAAGTGGGCAAAGATACTGCAAATCTGATTTTAAATTAATTTTCAACCTAGTTCTCCATAAATACCCCTCTGGGTGTCCCAGCCCCTAGAACCACGGGCTGATGTGCAGGTGAGGGGCCAGGCATGAGGGATCAGCCCAAAACACTCATGAAGAATGTTGGTTGAGCATCTTGACCCCAGGGCTTCATTTCCCAACTCAGCCATACCACCAGCCATGGCAGGGTGTCTTTCATTTTCCATCGCTGAAGCTCCATACAAACAAAATCTTACAATCCTAAATACCTTGGGAAGCATATACATATTGCTAATAGAAAAACGGATCTAAAAAGATCACGATTTATTTGACCAAGTTGAGCTCTCATCAGAAAGCCATTTGGTCTCTGAAAAAGAGGCTTTGTTCTTATGTACCATTTTTCTAGATCGTATATTTTCATTGAACTTTTCTATTCAGGAATAGTTGTTCCCAACAGTACCTTATGTATGCAGCTTGAATTGTTGTACATCAATATTCAGACTTTTTTTTTCTTCTATTTTAACCTATCTGACCATTTAAAAGGGGGAGGGAGGGAAAAGGTGCATGTTTAAATAGCAGTTTTGTTCTACTTCTTAAAACAGCTAATCTGGCTGAATGAAGTGAAATTGGTAAACACGTGTGGGAAATGCCATTTTATGTCATTTGCCAGGAAACAATAAATGAAAATATATTTTACTGCACCAATATTTATGCATGTGACCGCAGGTTCTGTTGTAATAAAAGATATTTCTGACAAAATATGGAATGAGTGTTTTGTAAAATTAATTCATTAACTGAAGAATGCACATGCAAGTAGCCACAAGATAATTCAGTCTTCCTCATACATTGCTAATCTCTGATGTATGTGTGTATATATATATGGGCATATATATATGTAAATAGATTAGACTGTTTACTTTCTATACAACCTCTCTTTTTAAACCACTCAGGTTAGTGTTTGACATTGATTCAAAGTATTTTATACCCAAGCCAGAAACTTTCCACCTTTTCTCCCTGCATCATCCTATTTGATACACAATTCCAGGCACAGCTTTTGTGGCTGCAGCTCTTCAAAGAACCCCAGTTCAAAGTCTGATTTTACAGGCAGAATTTTTTGGCTCGCAAATAGATGCATCATCAGTTTTGGGTGCTCATTATTAACCACACGCTCAATCCTTGGAAGTCTGGCTGGGTAATAAATGGCCTATATTTGCAAATCAAACAGCTGCATGTCTAGGATGTAGCAACTGCATTTGTCTTCAGCTGTCAGGGCAAGCTGGTACCTGCAGCAATGTTGCACACTTGACCCTTCGTGATTCCCTAGAAATATTAGATCGTTTTATTAATTAAAAAAAAAAACAGTAAAAAAAAAAACTAATCCGAAAAAACTCCAAAGAAAATGGAGGTTCTTGTAGTGTGAATCTAATGCTTATTTTGCAGTTTTTAGCTTTTCTGCAAGCACAAAAACCCCCAAACATTCTGGTTTGCTTGCCTTTTTTTCCATAATGCAACCTGACAGTCTCACACCCTGTGGCTGGAGGTGCTGCAGTTCTTAGTGACACTATCACAGCTGCACTGAGCAATCAGCTTACAACAAAGAATTATCTTTGACTGCACAATTTGGGAATACTTATTTTCTGAAAATCAGCTCCTTTACGGATGCGGTGTATCAGCTGCCTCCTTAAGAAATCTCCGTGGTTTATATTTCAAATGTAGTAATAATAGTTTACAAACCTACTAAACTGAGCAAAGGCAAAGCATGCGACTCCCCAGAGTGGAAACTGAACAAATGAACATGCTGGGTAGACTTCTCTGCATGTCAATAGCGGCAGAAAATTATTCTAGTCTGATATTTACCTACTATCTTCCAGGCAATGAGATTTCACTGAAGTCATAGTAGCTCAATTCCACATCAACTGGTAATATTTGCACCATCTATGTAGCTTAAGTAGTTTTAAAAGACAAGCTACAATTTATTTAGCATCTTTGTTAAAGGTTTAAAAGTCAGAGGTGCCTAAATATTTGCTTAGGTATATAAAAGGTCATTTTGGGTATCTGCCTCCCATGCTAATCTACCCGTGTATCGTTTAGTTTGTGAGTTCATACCTTTAACTTTCACAAAACATGCAAGGAAAGGCTCTCTGCAAGAAGTTCACAGAATCCCAGAATCACAAGGTTGGAAAAGACCTTTAAGATCATCGAGTCCAACTGTTCCTGTCCTGTGCTAAACCATATCCCTAAGTACCTCATCTACCCGTCTGTTAAACACATCCAGGGGTGGTGACTCAACCCCCTCCCTGGGCAGCCTGTTCCAGGCCCTGACAACTGTTTCAGTGAAAATTTTTTTCCTGACATCTAATCTGCCCCTGCCCTGGCACAGCTTTGTGCCATTTCCCCTTGTCCTATCTCCTGTCACCTGGCTGAAGAGACCATCACCCACCTCTCTACAACGTCCTGTCAGGTAGTTGTAGGCAGTGACAAGTTCTCCACTCAGCCTCCTCCAGGCTGAACACCCCCAGCTCCCTCAGCTGCTCCTCATATGATTTGCCCTCCAGCCCCTTCACCAGCCTGGTTGCCCTTCTCTGGATGTGCTCAAGGACCAAAATGTCCTTCTTACAGTGAGAAGCCCAGTTCTTTTAGCCATGTTGCTGATGCTTCAGCTACATTTGTAGTCCCAGAAAGAAGACAAACATAATGTACGGGAAGGCAAGGAATACAACTGGAGTCATGATAGACTAGGACTGGGCCAGGACCAATGCAAGAAGCATTCAAGGGCAATAAAAGATGCTCATTATGTTCCTCAGCAAGATGCAGAAATGCAGTTTTATCACTTAGAGGTCTAGGAATTTTCTAGGCCACTAAGAACTATGAATTAAGAACTATGTTTTTACCCTGTGTGGCTTGAAATTCACTTCTTTTCTGGATACCTTGCCAAAAAATGCCTAGTTTCTTTCAGGAATTCTCTTTGGCCTTTAGTGCCATCTCATCTACTTGTCTGACACTTGGTGAGCAGCTGCTACCGGAGTCATTGGGACTGCGGCTGATGCTGCCGTCTTTATGCACCTTGCATCCAGATCATGCCTCCAAGGACTGCTTGTCATCCTGAATTAGCATTTCTGATCACCAGTGACTGTCAATATTGCTGCAACAATTGCTGATAAAGACAAAATACCCTTTAAAGCATTAATAAACCACTCTGCAGCCGAAGTGTGCCAATGGGCCCTGTCTGAGCATACCTGGCATTTGAATAAACTGAAGACGTTAGAAATCTGACAGAAACTATGTCTGCTACTGGGCACTATACAGATAGTGGGTGTTTAAGGTATCATCTGAGCTGGGCTAGCATGTCAGTCCCATCCTGGGGTTTTTAACTCTGTGAGGAAATCCTCGATTCTTCATGTGAGGGTGATAATAGAGGTCAGAAAACCACACACAGCCAGTGTGGGGTGATGGGAGGAAAGCAACAGTATTAAATATATCATGTTATTTTTATGAATTTCTTCAATTTTCCCTGACTAAAGTGATATATTGACAGAAGTGAACTATTTGACAGGACCTTATATCTTCCCTGGGACCTGTGTGCATGAAAACACAAGGGGAAGATATGGGGATAATACCTGTTGTAGTAGAGCAAACCCTCCCTGGTTTCCAATTGTTCTTTGGAGAGAAAATGTAGTTTAATCTTTGCTTTAGACTTTGCTTTAGTTGTATCTGCTAGATGAAAAAGGAAAAGGAGCTATAACCTATTATTTATCCTGTTAAATACACTTGTTATTGTCTTATTTAGTCTAGTAGCTCTTAAAGCATAGTTTTTATAAATCGCAAACTTCTCATTTATTTAGCTAGGACTAGCAGATATTTCTTTTCATAAAATGTAGCCTGAATTAGTTAAATGCGCCAGGGGAAAAGGTATCTTCCACCTAAGCATACCAGTGGGAAGAGGGATTAATAAATTACGAGATCAATCCCACTCCCTTTGCATATTTTATTAACAGGATGTATATAATCAATATGTGGGGGGATCCGTGCATCCTAGGCAAATTAAATCCTGAGGCCTGGACTGAACAAATAGTCAGCATGAATAATAAACATTTTTGGCAATAGACCTTTTCAGTAGTGTAATACAATATGAATCTTCTGTCATAAAACACAACATCAAAGTTCCACAATTATTTAACCACCCTGAAAATGCAGAATATATACAGCATGTTTTTCATCTGTGCAAAGGTTGTCTGGAGGCTAGGCAGTCACAGTTTAGGTCTAAGTGACTTTAAAATGAGACAACTTATCAAGGTGCCCTTGGAGGTTGTGACAGTATATCAGCTATTTGGACATACAAAGCATCAACAACCATGTTTGGAATGAAAGGGGATTTTAAATGAAAAACAGCTCAAGGCAAACGCTGAAAGGAATAGAGAAATTAACAGGTCAAGAGAAGTTGTTTTGTCACTCTGCTTGACTGGCAGTTACTGCTTATGCAGCCAGAAAGTGTGTGTGGGCATGGTGCAAAGAACCAGCATGCCCTGCCAGATTCGCCGGCTGCATGGACAGAGGCTTGGTTCCAGTCTGGGGAAAGGCTGTCTGGCCAGCCTTCTGTCAGCGTCCTAGTGAAGGATGCCACCTCCAGGTCACAGTGTAGCATCTCTGCTGAAGCTATTCAGTTTTGTGCTTGACCAGCAGTTCTTTGAAAGGGAAAAATAATCTTATGTATGTCTACATTGGGTTGGAACTGACGATCTCTTGAGGTCCCTTCCAATCCCTATGATTCTGTGATTCTGTGATCTCACTATGCTATGACGTGGAGGCACATTCTCCCTCTAGACTAGCATGGATAAGCTGGGCTGTTTTTCAGCAGAGGTGATGAGACAAAGTTCTGCTACATGGTGCCTGGATGCAGTGATGCCCCTACCAGCACCTGCTGGAACTCATCTTTGCATCCCCTAATACAGGGAGTAAAGAGGCACAGTTCTTCAGGTGGATGCTGCCTCTGCCTTCTGTGAATGGGACTCCAACTTCCTTCCACCCTGGTTCACGTTTATATTTTAGCTTAATTGGACACTAATGACTCAAAACATACAGTGTCCAGGTCAAACCCAGATTTGTCTTATATGATCTCATCAGGTCCTTAAACACTGCTTTGCTTTGAGATAATAGACCTCAAGAGGTCCACTGGTCACACTGGGCAGTGGATCCAATTCTCAAGTGTCTTGTTTAGGTCTAGAAGATGTCATGCTGACACTAATAGCTTGGAGAGCGAGTCAGAATTCTTCAGGCAGTTCAGCTCCGTTCCACTATAGGGCAGGAGAAAGAGTGGGAGAGGAGATGGCATTACAGGAATAAGACATGGGACTTAGGGATGATATGAATTCCCAAGGAACACTAGGCTTTACAGGTAATTAAAAGACACTCTAGTGGGGGAAAGAGGGATAATGAGAAAAGGCAAAGTAAGCTGGACTAGATGACCTTAACATGTCCTTTCTGACATGAATTATTCCACAATTTTATGAAAGAGAAGTAGCATATGGAAAGAAATGGGCACAAGGGACAATCTAGGGGAACAAATCCGTTAGAAAAAAAAAAGGCAATAAAAGGCAGTAAAATTAAAAATAGTGGTGATTTGAACATTTTATGTCATAGAATCTTGGAATATCCTGAGTTGGAAGGGACCCATAAGGATCATCGAGTCCAACTCCTGGCTCCACACAGGGACAGCCAAGCCAGAGCATGGGGCTAAGCGCATCATCCAGATGCTTCTGGAACTCAGTTCCGCTCAATACTGGGACCACTTTCCTGGGGAGCCTGTTCCAGTGCCCAACCACCCTCTCAGTACGGAACCTCTTCCTAACATCCAACCTAAACCTCCCCTGTCACAGCTTCATGCCATTCCCCTGGGTTCTATCCCTGGTCACCAAAGAGAGGAGATCGGTGCCTGCCCCTTCGCTCCCCCTTGTCAGGAAGCCACAGACCACGATGAAGTCTCCCCTCAGCCTCCTCTTCTCCAGGCTGAACAAAACAAGGGACTTCAGCCTCTCCTTGTAAGTCTTCCCCTCCAGACCCTTCCCCATCCTCGTTTCCCTCCTCTGGACACTCAGCTACAAGCTGGTGCGGAATGACAGAGCAGAATACCTAGAAATACCACATCTGGGTGATAGTCAGAAGGCTCTGGATGTTGTGGCAAACCCTCTGTGCTGTAGCTCATCCCCTCTGGTTCTTCAAGGAAACTCCAAGTCCCAGGAAGTGCTTTGTGGTCCTGGCAAATGGGAGTAAGGACTGATGCCACACAACCTCATGTCACGCGTGCAGTTGAAGAGGATGTTTCTGCTATTTCCTGATGAAGTCAGCACATGGGAATGGCTTCAACACGTCATGCAAGTGAGCACTTTACCACTGCTGTGGAGTCCTGCCTGTGCTGTGTTAGTCTTGCAGTCAGACTGCAGTTAGATGCAGTCTTGCCTATCACTGATGGAACTCTTTAAAATACAGAAAGATCTGAAAGAGGACAGTGAGCTCTCAACAGGGACACACAGTTCAAAACGCAAAACTGCAGTCCTCAAAGCACAGAGGCATCTGTCATCCCCATGATGTCCAGCTCTGCAGTGCTCAGCTCCTGGCAGCAGCAGTGCTCCAGGTGCCTCAGCCCTGCCTCCTGGCATGCTCATGGATACCTCTGTGGTGACAAGACTGAGCAGCTTAGTACCCAATTAATTCTCAGCATTCCTCCACTGCACAGCTCCTCATTATGAATTTTTAAATAACAACTTCAAAGTGTTACTGCCACCCACTTTTCCATGTAATAGCCCACTGGTTAAAATGTGCAACCTTTTCTTCCTGGTGGGGTTCAAAGCCCCAAATCAAGCTGCCCGGAGGTGGATCAAGCTAGCAGCTGGGATGCCTGCCTGGAGTAAACCGTTTTGTGACCAGGGTCTAGACTGAATTAGTTCAAAAAGATCATGTAACCTGGAAGGAAAAGCACTCACTTGGAAAGTGTGCAAAGACTTGATTGCTTTCCCTGCTTGACACATTCTTTCATGTATTTTAGTCCATGTTGGGTTTTTTTTTTAACAGAAAGAAAGAGCAGAACTCATGTCTGCCACTCCTGTCTGGATGCAAAACCAACATGGTACAAAGCCACACAGCTACAAGTTCCTTTTTCCTTAATAAATCCTGAACTGCTTGACGGAGGGTGAATAAGCTTCCATCACAGCTTTTATGAGCCTTACAGCTCAGCTCACAACACCCATGGCCTGGTGGTCTGGGGATTGTTGTGGAAGCACAGTTAAGAATCAAGCCTAAGATTTAAAGGTGAAAGTTCTATAAAATCTATAAAACATGCTCTGCAATTTTAGAACAGCTGTCTCTTCTCATTTTTATATATTGTTTCTGTGTGCTTATGCACCATAGGTAAACTTTGTGCATATAAATTAAATAGATGCCTTTGCATTTCTGTAAAGCCAGGTTTGATTTAAGAGATACAGAAGCTATAAATATGTCTGCATGCACATCGGTCTTCTGCTCTGATAACAATAAAGGCATTTGTAATGTAATTTGCCATCTAAAAGAAATTGAGGAGGAACATAAAAAAATGCAAATTAAAAATGCAAACAGGGAGAAATGAATTTCAAAATGTCTTTTAGGTGTTAAGAAAGATATAAGAGATAATCTTACAATGGAGATTCATAAAAGGATGGTCTCATTAAGTAAACAATTGCAACTCAGAATAAATGCATATGTCAAACAGATGGGGCTGTCAGCAAGAACGTGGTGGAACACTGTATTGAGGTCATTAAAGAAAAACACAGAAAGCAGGAAATAACATGATAAAATTATTTAAATTCAAATAGGAAAGAAAGACAATGTTGCAAATTCACAAGGGAAACAAGAAGCTCTTTTTGTGACATTTGAGTAAAGATGTATCAGCTCTACTAAATTACTGTGGGCATATGATTATTTATAAGAGGGGAAATGAGGATTGCAAATGACACCAAAATTCATAGATATTTAGACCAGGTCTCGGATTTTTATATGCTTAATGTCCACAGAATAGATACACTGAAGTATCTACAACAAAGCATTCAAGTAAAAATAGAGTGAATTATGGAACTATGGGAGCCCTCCAGTTCCTGCTGAGCTGTCAGTGTGTATGTGGCTGTTATACAAGGGAGATGCAGGAAATACACAGGCAACAACAATGCTTTTCAATATTCAAAGGTCATGAGCAAAACCATCCCCAAACAACAGCATGTTGGTTTGAGAGTCATAAGATTCTTTTGAAAACAAAAATAAAAGCTTCTTTCCTGATTTCTGAACACTGAGGTCTTCTCACAGTTTTCCACCCAGCTTTTCTCATCAAAGATCTGGAATAATGCTTTTTATAAAAATGACAATAAAAGACACAATTCCCACAGACTCATGTGATTCCAGAAACTAGGAGCTTAGCAAAGCTCAGTGGAAGGATTGCCACTAACTTGTATTAATGAGCATCTTTGAGTGACTGTCCAAATTCAGCAGACATTGCTGAAAGCTTTGGCTGTAGTGCCCAATTCAATATATAGATGGCATTTATAGAAAGAATACTATACATACATGCAATTTCTGTACAGTATTATCTACACATCATACTTAGTACAACATTTAGCAGATGTTAGAGAGATGTATGCAACTGCAGATGTAGGGCAGCTAAATTTGCAAAGGGAAAGAAAGTTGATGCCAGAAAGCTAGCTTATACATGGGCTTCTCTTCATGGGCTGCAGCTCCTGCCAGGAACCAGCTCTAGCATGGGGTCTCCACAGTGTCACACCTTTCTTCAAGGCACAACCACCAAGACGCCCACCAAAATCAGTCTATTACTCCCCTTCTTAGTTGGACAGGGGAGAAAAAATATACTGAGTGGCTCAAGAGTCAAACTCATTAACGACGCGGGCAAAACAGACTAACACAGAGTGCTGAAGAGAAAGTTATCTAATTTATTACACCATGCTAAAGAGAAACAGTGAAAAACCAGAGTCAGGAGTGCAACCAACAATCTTAAAACAAATGCAACCAGGCGAACACTTTTCCCCCAGCACTCCCTCCTTAGCAGGCTTTAGTTAGAAGTTTGCTCCCTTCTTCCCTCCCGGTCGCAGCCCAGGAGGGGCAGGGACTGGGGAAAATGGGGGTCTCGGTAACACCTTCCCCCCACCCCTCCGTTCTAAAGCAGACTTCCCTTTCAGCCATGATTTTGCTCCCTTCTTCCCCCTTCCTGCTCGCAGCACAGGACGGGGGGCAGGGACTAGGAGATGGGGGCTTTAGTCAGTCCCTTGCAAGATGGTTTCCTTCTCAGCTGGGATGGGGGCATCCATTCCACACAGCCTCCCCCTGCTGCACCGTAGGATCTCACCCATAAGAGCCAGTCCTCCACGAACTTTCTCCAAGGCAAATCTCTTCCCACCGGGCTTCATCTCTGCTCTGGCAGGCAGCAACAAATCACAGTGTCTCTCAGTCCCAGTCCTCCACGGGGCTATAGGCCTCCTCCAGCAAACCTGTTTGGCTCATCTCTGTAGGTCGCTTGTGCTGGCAGGGGCTCATCCCAACGTAAGTCACGGCATCTTCTCTCTGTCTCCACCGGCTCCATCCAGCGTGGAGCCTCTTCACCGGGCAGGTCGGGTCTCTGCCTCCTCCATGGGTCTTCTCCACCTGCTGCTCCACGGGCTGCAGTGATATCTCTCTCTCAGACACTTGGGTGCCTCCTCCCCCAGCCTTCCCGGCCTTTTGTGTCTGTCAACTGCTTACATTTATATGCAAATATATCACAATGCCCTTAATGGGCCAACATTGTGGTCTTGTTGGCACTCTGTTCTCTGGTGGCCTAAATGCAGCAACTTCCGAGTCCTTTTCTCTCCTATATGTGATTCTCAGAGGTGCTGTCAGAACGCAGGCTAGCAGAAGATTCCAGCAGGCATTTTCTGCAGCCCCTGGCCCCTCTCTCTCTCTCAGTATCCAACTATGCAAAACTGCGACACTGCCAAAACTTTGCCATATAAACACAATACAGTCCCAAATCATTAACCCTCCTATTCACTTTTCCTCCCATCACAGTTTCCTCATTCTCCCTACTTTTCCTCTTCCTTCAGTGCTGCCCTTATTAAAGCACATTGCCCCACTTCCCAGTGCTGCTCTGCCCAGTTCAACAGCCTTCACCCATACCATGGGCCTGGACCCCAACTCTGCACTTGCTGTTCTTTCACTGACTACTGAAGGCAGCCAAGCTTTACCCTTCCCCATCTTCTTTTTGTAGGACAAATCTTGGGGCAGCTTAAAAATCCAGTAAGAAAAAGAGCTTGTTCTTACTGAAGTCAACCAGACAGATCTCTAAAGGCAGAAATCTAGGACAGATCCAGAAAATGAAAAGTAAATATATAATGGGTCAGTGGAAGGTGGTGGTTTACATCAGAGCATGCTGATTGAAGTACCTTTATAAAATGTGTGGAAGGGCAGTCCCTTGGGACTTACCAATCTTAGCATGCTACAGAAAGGGTGATACACAATTTCTTTCTTATTCCTTGGTGACCGTTGTACAAAAGCAACACCCCTAACAGGGTGAAGATCAAAGAAAACCATCCTCTCAGATTAAGCCACAAGTGTATCTTTCTTTTCTTGGTAAGGGAAATAGAAATACCAAGGGGAAAGATGCAATAGCTGAACCACCAAACTGTACCCATCATGCAGCACATGGACCAGTTCCCCAAGAGATCTCCAGTAGGGTATTTAAATCTCCATCTCCCCAGGGCCATACTTCAATCCAGGAGCTGAATCCCTTTCTCTCACCTTTTCTTGTGCCTGTTTTTGCTGTGCCATACAAGGCAGTGGTGAGTAACTGGTCTCACAAAGCCAGTGGTGGTCTGGCAGCCACAGAAATGGCTGCAATCAATCAAGTCATTAGGTTGTCTAAGATTGCCATCATTATCTATAAGAAATCTTTTTATTTGCTTGTACTGATGACAACAAAAATAACTTTTTCTCAGATCATTCTGCTAGCTTTTCTCAGATATTTTCCCTAGCACAGGAAAAAGCTCAGGGCAGCAGGACTGTGTGAGAGCCAAGGAAGACAAATTAGTGGAAGTGGAATCTACTGAGATACCACATACAGTTTAAGGTGATCTCCAGCTAAGAATGTCTGGTAGCTGAGACAATATCAAGGACTTGCCCTCTTCTTACTGTCCCCTCAAAGCTTTTGATGATTAGTGGAATTAGGGCACTGGACCCTTGTTCTGTCTCAGGATGTTTCTTTATATATCATGCCATAAATGGAATGAAGTCAGCTGAAAACTTTTTGTGGACTACAAACCTTCATCCAATAAGGAAGCCAGGGTAATTAGGCAACATTTTTTTGGCCTGTGTCCTGCAGGAATAAGACTGCATGTTAGGAAAATTGTTCTTCAGTAATCACTTAGAGCCAAGCGATTTGACACCCAGAGTATTTATGTTTTAATTCTTACCATCATGTAAAGTTTCCCTTTGCATTGTCCCTTTGTCTGTTGCAGTGGGTTGACCTTGTATGGCCACCTGTTGCTCTCCAAACTACTCATCACTCCCTCTCCACAACAGAATAAGGGGAGAAAATACAGTGGAAAAATTCAAGGATCAAGCTAAGGACAGGGAGGTCACCCAGCAGTTACTGTCACAGGCAAGACAGACTTGGCTTGGGGAAAAGTTTTGGGTTTGCATGGCAAGTTTTTCTTAGTGGTAGCGGGACTACCGTAGAGACTTCAGCAAGAAGCTGCCTGAAGCTTCCCCTAGTCCTGACAGAGTAAATACCAGCAGGCTCAAGGACGGACCCACCTCTGGCTAAGGCCAAGACAATCAATTATGGTGGTAGCGGGACTACCGTAGAGACTTCAGCAAGAAGCTGCCTGAAGCTTCCCCTAGTCCTGACAGAGTAAATACCAGCAGGCTCAAGGACGGACCCACCTCTGGCTAAGGCCAAGACAATCAACTATGGTGGTAGCGCCTCTGTGCTAACATATTTAAGAAGGAAAAAAACCCTAAAACCCAAGCAGCTGCTTTTTGCCACCAGAGAGAAGGGAGTGAGAAACTTTGCAGACACAAAAGTTAGTGAAGAAGGGGGTGGGAGAGGAGGCACCCCAGATGCTGGAGGACAGATACCCCTGCAGCCCATAGAAGAGACCATGGTGAAGCAAGTTGTCCCCTTGTAGCCAATGGAAGGTGATGGGGAGCAGAGATACCACCTGCAGCCCATGGAGCACCCCACGGGGGAGCAAGTGGAGACACCTGAAGGAGACTGTGACCTGGTGGGAAGCCCATGCTGGAGCAAGGCCCTGGCTGGACCTGCAGCCCATGGAGAGAGGATCCCATGGAGAGCAGGTTTACTCAGGGGACATGTGACCCCGTGAGGGACCTGCATTGGTCCTGAAGGTTAGTTGGCTCTCTCTTGGCTATCTGTTAACTTCCTATATTTTATCTTTTGTCAAAGTCAGTAATACATGACCACCAGGTCATCTGGTAGAAAATGTACTACCACTTCTACATGACTATAAGCATATTAATCTTATCATAACTCATTTAGGATGTTTAGCTAGTCAATCTATAAGAAGAATACATTCTATCAGCCCAAAAATTGATGTAAGTTTGCATTTTTTGCATTTTATTTCCCCCTCTTTGTCTCAGTGGTTGTCCCCTTTGTGGTCTGTATAGTTTTGACACTTTGTGGTTGACCCTATTACACTGATCTAATTGATGACCACTTGAATTATGATGACAAAGCAGCTGTATTAATCATGTAACACATCTGACTTCTTTTACCATATTAGCCCTCTGGGAAATCCTTTAGCAAATTATATCCACATGTTAAGCTCCTTTGAACAATCAGTTCAGCTAAAACCTTAGCCACCAAAATCCATTTATTTCTTTAGAAATCAGTCTCCTAATTTCTAGCGACTTAGCCTTTTTTCCACCAGGTTAAAACCAAATTATATGCATATTTCATGCCCAAAGAATATTCACAGGCAAATGGAATGAATGTAGTAGCTGTCAAATAATGTGAGTTGCAAATTTCCCTATTCTGATTTATAAAGCAATGGTCTGCAAGCTTGAAGAGCTTCATCAACCTGGTGAATATTTATCAAGATGAATAAAATGTGCTCAGTTTTCACTTTATGGTGGAAAATCTTTTTGCCTCATCTCATTCCGTACAGTAGAAACCAGAAAGAAAAGTCTGCAGTGTGGACATGTGAATCAATTCAGTCTTTTTTTTTTTTTTGGTGAATCATGTTGTTAGTAGCACATCCTGGAAAGAACATTAACATTTCCCTGTCTCAACTTTGTGACAATTTCTATGCAGTGATGCCAAAGTTTAGTGTAGTGACTGCTGCTTTGTGTAGGTAGGTTACCATTCAGATGCATAGGTCTGCACTGCAGCTGCCTCATTTACATGGCTTTCCAAGTTAAGTGCATATGGAAATCCCAGCTGGGAGGCTCCCTTTCCCACAGGAGCAACACAAAATATCAGCACCACTTAATCTCATAATTAGTTCAGAAGTAATACGCTGTCTGTGCACTACATGAATAAATATCAGCTCAGGTGCACGAGTTACACTCTGAGTAGACATGTGATGTTCCTAAGGCTTCCTGCACCTGATAAAAATGTAGTCAAGTTAGTACAATACTGAACCTTACTGCATTCACCCTGCATTTCAACACCACTTCTTAGCCGAGATTTAGCATCTTCCTGCTTCGTGGCTTCTCCAATACTCAGACTTCTGCCTACCAAGAAATAGTCTCATTAAGGGGAGATTTGGATAGAGCAGGGTTATAACTAGCGAAAATCACCCTTCTACCATCACACTCCACCAGTCAGATGTTCAGTGAATTAGAAAGAAACGGCAAAAGTACTGACTTCTTTAGGGTAATACTAATACCTCTGCAACAGAGCTTCAAAGCTTACGAATCTGCCAATCTTCCAAACACAATTCTTGCTACTATACAAACACAACAGTATTGCTCAGTAGGTGGACCAACAGCCTGCTGTGTTGGGGCAAAATCTCTCTTATGGTTCAGCTATACACAATGGAGGCAACCCTAAAAGGTGTTAATCAAAATTATGGGTCTTGTCTCAAAGGACTTGCAGCATAATTACTGACTACACATGAAATACGAGGCCACAGAAATGTGGCAGCAGTAAACTTACACATCTGCCTTGTAGCTGGGCCTTATCTCAGCTATAAGTGTCTTTAATATAAACAATTCTTCTTGATTGGTGTATTGCAGGTCTTGTAGCAGAGCTACTTTTAGAGAGGTATTTGAAAGAAGAGTTCAACATGTTACAGAAAATATCTGTTTGAGCCTTCTCAGGAAAAAAATGGGTTTGGAGGTATTGTGGATAATTCTCTGGAAGAATTTGGTTTTACTATTCTACAAAATCCTAAGAATGTTATATTAATTCACAGAATTTTCTGCTAATAAAATATTTTCTATGCATGTATGTTGTGTGCAGTATATCAGAAAAATTATGAAATGCAGTTGTAGAAGTAGTTCTGCACTGAAAGTGAACAATCTAACCCACTGTTGTAAAATGCAGTGGCTTTCTCAGTAAGATGAAAGGCATAAAAACATCTTCATACAAAACATGCACAAAGAAATGCTGGCACTCTAAATGATCTACCAAGCTTCATTAAAATGATGATTTTTAACTCCCACTGTGCTGTAGCAACAAGAAACATTGTAGGACTTTTAAAAAATATATTCTCATTATATTCATTACATTGATTACCTCATAAGGTTTTTCTTTCTGCCCTCATCAAACTGGAAATAGTGCTGCTGCCTCATTGTCTGTTGCTGGGGCTTGATCCACCCCCACACAGCTTGCTCTGTCCAGCTCCCACCAGGTCTTGAAGAGCAGATGGCTGAATTGAAGAAGATATCTCTTTATATTAGAATAACATGTGCATGTCTGTTTACAGTGAGGTCTTAAAGAAAACTCCCTTTTCCCACCCTTCACTCCTGGGAAGGGGTATTTTGGCATCCAAGAGCTATTTTCTAGGACACACAGTGACATTTAGCTCAGCTCACTAGCACATTGATCACAGGTTTTAACCAGTGAAACATTTCACAGTGAAATGAATATGCTTTTCTCCTGTACCACATTCTCTCTGAGTTATGAGGGGAAGGGATGGAAGAAGTACAATTGAATCGAGACCTACCTGGGTTCCAAAACTGCCCCAAGACACGTTCTGTGGGCATATGACATTTGAATTTTGGGGAACAATAAACTTGCAGTAAAAAACAAAGTTTGGGAGACAGGCTCCTTGAGTAAAAGGATAGCTGCCTAGATCAGCAGATACTCCTAATTGTATGGTCATTACTACCAGAAGAGGCAACAGAGACTTGGCAAAAGACCTTATCCCTAATGTGTTAGATTCCACCTCATTTTAACCAAGAAAAGCTGGATCTGCCAGTAGATTTTACCTCCTCCTCATGTCATCCATGAATTGGCAGATCTTGGTACATTTCTGATAAAAAAAGAAAATACCAAGTCATCTCAGAGACAAGCAAAGAACTTGCTCAGCATATTACTGGCTGTCATCAAGAATACTCCCTTTGCATCTGGTTTGGCAGAGAAACAGCTTCACAGTGAACAGCCTTGGGACCTTTCGGGTTGGACTGAAGTCAAAGATGAGAAGTCAGACACAAAGGGCACCACCGGGAACTCTTCTCTCACCATTCATCACTTTCACTCTAGCACATTCTCTGGGTGATTGCTCCATTATGTTAAATGCCAACACAGAGCTTCACGTACAGCCTTCTGAAAAGCCCAAGTTGCAATGTAGATACTGTGAGTTGTGCTGGTTTGAAGGCATAATGATAACAGGAATGTTCTGGGTTATGTACAAATTTCTGCTTTCTTAAAAATGGGTAAAATCGAATGAGCTGGGCAGTTTCCCAGCTCTGAGCTTTTTCTTAGTGGCCCTCTTCTTGTGCTTCTGTAGCTGTGGTTAATACACCTGTGTGGTCTGCCGACACCTTCTCCCTTCCATTTACACAGATTCTTCTCTGAAGCAAGAAATAAGCCATAGCACCTACTCCAAGATCAATAAAATTCCTCACTGAACTTGTATTGATTTCTGTTTTGAGTAGAGATAGATGTCTGTATTTGTATTTCTCAATATTTCAGGGATTTTCCTCTACAAAAGAGATCGAAGATTTCCTACAGCAGTTTTGAATGGCACCTACATGCAATTGTTTGAGCAATACTTAAAAAAACAGGCAGAATTTCCACGCTGCATCTGAAAATCACAAGTTCAATTGAGTGAAGAAATGCAGGAGGATACTTCTCATATGGTATTTTGACAACACACATGAATGTCCTCTCTTCCTCCTGTATGCCTGGGAAGAGAATGAAGAAACACAGCCAGCAAGAGTATTGCCCCCTATTTTCTGAAGTAACAACTAGTAATACCACCTGGAAACTTCTTAAAGAACCCTTCTGCTTCTAAGGGATTTTTCCATGGTGCCAAATTTCCTTGTATAATGGATACAAGCTTCCAGAATATCTTTGTAGAGGGCATTAATTTCAGCTCCAGAAGACACTCTCACTATTGTAGTAAGAGTACCATACTGTAAATATTATTTTACGTGAGTACTGTATTGCAGAGTACTGTGTTGTAAGTAGTAATGTAAGGACTATATTGTACTATTAACTGTGAATCCAGTGTGCTGCTGGAGGATAAAGGACAAAATCTTCAAAGGGCAGGAGATCAATCTCCATTATTCTATAAATGAGATTATTGGCTTCATTGACTGTTAAAATATTCTTTTTGCTCCACAACTCTTACAACTACAAAATTCTGTGAGATTTATAAGAGGAACAATTATATAGATATGAGCTTTGCCAGATGCTGCTAGTTATGAAGTAGCAGAAAATTACAGTGAATGATAACAAACTTCTAAAGATCAAGCAACTTGCATACAAGAATCTAAAGATAGATTTACATCAGATACCAAACTGGCTTAACTTGTGTCTTCCATTTGTTGCAGTGTTCTCCATTTTTTTCTGTCATTTTAAAGATGTTTCTTTGTACATATTTTCTATAGCTATCATTCATGCCAAAAAATCCTTGGAAGAAAAATAAACAGAGGGAAAAACACAGAACCATAGAATCACAGATTGGTTTTGTTTGGAAGGGACATTAAAGATCATCCAGTTCCAACTCCTCTGACATGGACACCCTCCACTAGACCACCTTGTCCAAAGCCCCATCCAACCTATCCTTGAATGTGTCCAGGCAAGGGGCATCCACAACTTCTCTGGGAAACCTGTACCAGTGCCTCACCACCTCAGGGTCAATAATTTTTTTTTTCTTAATGTCCAATTTAAATCTACCTTCTTTCAGCTTAAAGCCATTGCCCCTTGCCCTCATACCATTCCTCCATGCCCTTATAAACAATTCCTCTCCATATTTCCAGTAGACCCCTTCAGGCACTGAAAGGCTGCTCTAAGGTTTCCTTAGAACTTTAATTTCTTCAGGCTCAATAAGCACAGCTTTCTCAGCCTGTCTTAATAGGAGAGGTGCTCCAGCCCTCTGAGTATCTTAGGGATGCTCCTCTGGACCCATTCCAAGAGCTCCATGCGTTTCTTGCACTGAGGACCCCAGACCTGAACACAGTACTGTAGATGGGATCTCACCAAAGCACAGAAAAGGGGCAGAATCCCCTCCCTTGACCTGCAGGTCACACTGGTTTTGATGCAGCCCAGGATGTGGTTGGCTTTCTGGGCTGTGAGTGCACATTGCCAGCTCATGTTAAGCTTCTCATCCACCAACACCCCCAAGTCCTTCTCCTCAGGGCTGCTCTCAATCCATTCTCCACACAGCCTGTAGCTGTGTTTGGGATTTCCTTAACCCACCTGCAGGACCTTGCACTTGGCCTTGTTGAAAGAGAAGTGACAATCTATCATAAAAATTACTATCAAGGACACTCCCAAGAAAATGGATTTTTCATGAGTTGTGGTGATCAACTAATAAATTCATATTTTACTATCCTAGCAATTATTTTAAAAATCATTTCAATAACACTAATAACACTTTCTTCATTGAATATATAGACATGGGGATGACCCAGTTATACTACAGAATAAAAAGCAATGTTAGCGTCCCCCCAAACCCCATAAACAGGAAAGGAAACTGGTAAGGAAATCATGTACTAGGAGACTGAACTGGAAGTTTTGAATCATTCATTCCTATTCTATGATACCACATATTATCATATTAGGTCATACTGTTCAAATGTCATGCATGAATGGATGCATGAGTGCATACAGAAGATAGTCTAATGTCTTTTAGCAGTCTTTACTAGAGTTTTGTACCAAGTCTAGAACAAAAGGTGGCTGTTCTGTGATTAGTGCCTCTTCAAGCTGCTGCAAAACACATTTTATAGAATCACAAAAAGTGATTCTATAAAGTTCCTTATTATTTCATCTTTCCTGTTACTACTACATGGCACCACTGCAGTTCCACAGTTAACCTCATTTCTAGTCTGTGCTTAACACTGAAATCTGTAGAATCAAAAGAAAAGTAATGGATTCCATCAACTTAAAATCACATACATAGTTTTATTATTTTTTGTCAAAATAAGTTAATCATGTTTCTGGTTAAATGCATTTCTAGTTTATATGTTTATAAAGTAAACTGCACTTGATTAAATTTTTCTCACAAAAAGTAACTAGTTGCACCCCCTCCCCCTCAAACAATACAACTCCCCACTAAAACCTTCAATGAAAAGTATTGTAATTTACTTAAAGTCAAAAAAAAAAGGGCAATTTGATAAAAATTCAAGAGGAAAGAACAGGATACATCTGCATTTTTAAGCTTCTAGAATCTTCCCTCATGTTGCCAAACCAATACAATCTGGCTCAAAGATGGACCCACTGCTGGCCAAGGTCAAGCCACAGTTGTAGTGCCTCTGGGATAACAGAATTAAGAAGCAGTGGTGAAGGAAAATTCCAGAAGCAATTGCAGCCAGAGAGAGGAGTGAGAGGATTTGAGAGGAGAGCTCTGCGGACACCAAGGTCAGTGAAGAAGGAAGGGGAGGAGGTGCTCCAGGAGCTGAAGCAGAGATTCCCCTGCAGCCCATGGAGAAGACTGTGGTGAGGCAGGCTGTCCCCCTGCAGCCCATGGAGGATGATGGTGGAACAGATATCCACCTGTTTCCCATGGAAGACCCCATGCTGGAGCAGGTGGATGTGCCTTGAAGGAGGTTGTGACCCCATGAGAAGCCCACACTGGAGTAAATTCCTGGCAGGACCTGCAGCCCATGGAGAGAGGAGCCCACACTGGAGCAGGGGCAAAGCGTGAGGAGTCCTCGCCCTGAGGAGGAAGGAGCAGTAAAGACAATGTGTGATGAATGGATCCCAACCCCCATTCTCCATCCCCCTGTGCTGCTACAGGGAGGAGGGAGAGAAATGGGGAGTGAAGTTGAGCCTGGGAAGAAGGGACAGGTGGGAGGAGGTGTTTTAAGACTTGGTTTTATTTCTCATTATCCTACTCTGTTTTGATTAGGTAATAAATCAGACAAAATTTTTTTCCCTTATTTGTTTTGCCAGTGAGGGTATTTGGTGAGTGAGCCTTTTGTTACATCTTCTCTCCCCTGCCCAGCTGAGTATGGCAGTGACAGAGCAGCTTTGGAGGGCACCTGTTTCATCCCACCATAATATTACTGCCAAAGAAGTCTTTCTTGATTAGATCTCTCCAAAAGAAAATGGGAGTCAGCGTGGAACAAAAGGCTATCCAGCCTCCTTCTTGCTCCTAACCATGACAACTTCTGTTCAGAATCAACCCACTCCTCCACTCCCTGTCTCAGAGGAAGATACATGTCTAGCCTTCTTTCAGCGTAGCTCCATTTGCCTAATCATGTACTGCTTCATGGAAAAACAACCAGTAGTTCTGTACTGTCATCACTTAAGGAGAGCTCCTTCTGGAACGAACTGCAGCTTTTCCCCGTGGCAGTCTAGAAAACCCTCCTCAGTATCCACCATTGCATTTTCCTAACTTTCTTAAATTTCATTTTTCCTAAATTATAAAGTCAGATGTCACATATGAAAGACATAAAATGCCCTTCTCCCCTTATAAATATTAAATAAAGGACTCAACACACATTCTGGAAGACTCACACCTTATCTTCTGTTGTGTGCTTGGTCTTGTCTCTTTGTGTATGTTTTCTCCTACCAGTTTAGTTAAGACAAGATTAAATGCTTTGCCCAGTGTTAGTAGAAGGTGTGCTGCTCCCTTCCCTTCAGAACCTCTTCCTTTCCTTAGCTTTGATTAGGAAACTAAAGGAGTCTAGAGTGCAAGAAACCACTCCAACCAAGGGGAGTTAGAAAGCTTTGGGCCATTAGTAATGCTGGAATTAAAAGATTAAAACACTTGTCTCAAGTGCTAAATAGTCATGCTATTATTTTCACGCTCTACTAAGCATTATACATACTTTGCAATGCATGGATTCATCCTACACATCCTGTGCAGAAAAGTGCTTTGGGCTAGTGTTTAGAAGGCTCTCCCAAATCATGATTCCAGGCTCTCTGATATTTCTTTCGTCCTTCATTCCCTCCAAGCCCAGTTCTCAGTGCTTTTAAAGGTGTTTACTTTGAAAGCCACTCTTAAAACTCAGGGATTTTATGAAGACTCAGAGCAGATGCTTAATCTGGATGGTCCTAGATATCATTAGCCGAAATGCTTCATTCAATGATGTCGACCAGGCCAGGGCTATGTTAATTTTTAAAGGTATGCTGTGCTCATATTCCCTGCTGAGGCCTTTCTATCTGTGTTCCTGCACAGGCATTCTTAACATCTGGCTGAGTTTGCCTGTACTGCACAGCTGGATGTATGGCACTCTCAGAGCCAGGCATCACTCCTGCATTTCCTTACTGTGCTTTTGCTGTACTGTGGGAAAGAGTCTTACCACAATTAAAGAATCCCACTCTTAATGAGATAGTACTTTTCCCATAAATTTTAAGCAATGGATATGGCAAACTCATTCCCAAGCTTATTACATTTGTATTCACCGCTCTGTTGTCACAGACGGAAGCCCCCGCTGCAATGCACTGAGATCCCCTTGCAGGGCCTGCGCTAAGCCTGAGTGTTGGGTGGTTGTATACATTGAATATACTGAATAGAGGGTGTGCCAATTTACAAAGCAAAAATACCTAGGCAGATTTGTTTAAAAATCCCTACATTTTGCCCATGGAGATGAATGTACATGAAATAATGGAAGTATTTGAGATCTTGGGGAGAGGGGGAAATATCATTGTCAGTATTGTAGACCTTAAGGGAAAAAAACCTTCATCATGGGAAGATGAATTTACCTCTGGAAAAAGCAAGATACAACATTGATTGCTGAAGCTCTGTGAATGTTGTAGTTTTGTGTGGCTGGGTTCTGGTGGAGAACAGGGGGCTGCAGGGGTGGCTGCTGCAAGAAGCAGCTGGGGGAGGACTTGTGATTCTGTGGGGTATAAGGCTGGAGGAGTCTGGGCCTGAAGATCAGCTCTCCATGGAAGGGAGCCATGCTGAGGCAGCTGGTGAAGAGCTGAAGCACTGTGGGAAAGGACTCATGTTGGAGAAGTTTGTGGAAGACCTTCTTGTGGGTGGGACCCCATGCTGGAGCAGGGGAAGGGTGTGAGGAATGCCCCTTCCCCTTGATACCACCTCAAAGCAGATCTAATTTCAAAGTTAGAGAAGGATGCTCAGGACCTTGTATAACCAATTTTTTTAAAACTTTTTAAAAACTTTTTTAAAAAGGATTACAATTCTACCAACTCACCATGAAATTTTCTTTGTTGGAAGTCGTGATTGTTGCTCCTTGTCTTTTGTTGTGCACCTTGGAGAAGAATCTGGCTGCATATTCATCAGCTTCCTTAAGATCATTTAGGATACATTCAGGAATCATCTCCTGAATTACTCTGCAGAGATGCTGGCACACCTTCAAGACCAATTCCAGTAGAAAATTTAACTCAACTTTCCAGAAGGAAATTAGGAACAGAAATTTAGATGACATTGCAGGGAGACAGAATTTTAAAAGCAATGATGTCTCTAGTCATGAAGAAAATGTTTCTCACCTTTATTCAATCATACAATGAAACACTTAAGGTTGATTGTTTCCGTTGGATCCAATGAAAAGTTGTACTGAATATGCTGAATGTACTGAAGTTCCTTGAGCCTGAGCTCAGAATGTTGCACCTTGTTCCAGTGAGCCACCTTGGACTCCAAGTTGGTAAAGATGTTCATCAATGATATGAGAAAGAGGGCTAGCAGGAAAATAACACCAGGGGAACAAAGCGTGAAGCAGTAAGGCACACAAAACATGAAGCTCTTCTAAGACACCCAGACAACTCCATTTGCAGATCTCCCCTGCTGATGCCTCAGCCTTTGCTAATCACTTCAGGTTTAGTTACTTCTAGAGACTTCAGGAAGACTACACTGGTGTTACTAACAGTTCAGACCAAACTACAACAGACATAAAAAGAGTGTTATGTTGCAAAATTTTCATCCAGTTGTTCCCAGAGGTGGTTTTAGCAGCTGATGTTATTAGCAAGGACATCATCAATAGAAAGTATTTAGAACATAGGTGCATTACACACATGTACAGACAGAAACATATATAACTTCTTTATACCTTAGAATAATATTAAAAATAATGTATTCTCTTACCCTGTCTGTGAATTAGCTTAATAATTCCTTCTTCCAATCTTTAAGTTTTTTCTAGTACTTTTCCTCTGCTGATTTCCTCTGCAGGTTTCCATGCCTGCAAAGGCCAAACTTGATTCTCACACTAAGCTGCTCCATGACTCTGGGGTTTATTGGACTCCCATTGAGAAACATTAATGGTGCCCCACTCTCAGGCAATAATGTCACCATTATTTTGTGTCAATCTCATCTCTATAGATTTCTATAAAATATGCTCATAAAGTACAAGCAGCAATCTCAAAGATCTATATTTCCCTCTCTTATTAAAGGTTACCTAGAAACATCTGCAGCACAATAACAGTAAACTTTCACACATCCAAGAATACTTGCCATAAACTGCTCCATTGTGCCAATTAAATGCAGTATGAACTCTGCACAGGGGAGCACTTTACTGCTTCATTATTGGTTTTATATAATTTTAAATCCTGTTCAGTGCAGAAACAAGCATCCAAATAAATATTAAAAAAGCTAAATGGAGAAGTGTAGCACAACTTAAATTACTGCTGGAACCTTTCATGTGTGCAGCTCCACACATGGCATATCTGTGTTCAGGGTGCAATAAAATATTTTCAAAGGCACAAAGAAAACAGGATATTTGCCTTTTTAATAAACGCAGTTAAACATAACGGGGAGTGATCCGATTGGTAGAGTGAGATGACCTAGATAGCAACATGTGCTGGTTATACACACATTGCAGTGATAGTTTAGGAGGAACATAAACCTAGAAAAGACGAATTTATTATTACAAAAAACATAGCTGGGGAGGGGAAATAGAGATTACCTGTTGAATAAAGAATTTTGCTAGTTATGTCATTTTTCACCATCCCATCAGACCAAAAATTCTGGGTAGCAATTGGTATTTGAGAAAAAGTAGCTATGTTTCAAATTTTAAGTTTCCTTTACAAGTCTAAAACTTTCTGATCCCAGAGAAACAAAGCTGTTGAGCTGCTATTGAAAAGCCAGTGAGGTGGTGTCTTCCTTCCATGTTTAATGAAAACCTGGAGGAGGTTTGGTACCTCCAAAATGGCAGGAACCTCAGAACTATAGAGATGGTGCCAGTTTAGTTTCATCAAAATGTTGCCTGTCTGCTATTTCTTTTGTTTTGTCCTAGGATTTGTTGCCAAATTATTTTCACTTTCAGTCTGGTGATCATGCCCCAAACTCAAACAGCAACCAAGAGTGACATAGTTTTAATTTGAAGTTATAGACTACTGCAAAGACCTTTTTGCGTGTTTCTGGAGTAATTTATACCTGAAGGTCCAGGCTTTTAAACTAATTTATTTTTTGAAGATGGCGCTAGATTTTGCCTTGGGAAATATATGTAATTTTTCTAGTATTTTCCACTCCAACTTTTCTACTTTTCAAACCCCTTTTTGCCTGGCAGAGCGGGACCTGGGGGGTAGGGAGGGTGATCAGCAGCTGGCTGAATATAAGCCAACAGTGTGCCCAGGTAGCCAAGAAGGCCAATGGTATCCTGGCTTGTATCAGGAAGAGTGAGGTGAGTAGGGCCGGGGAATTGACTGACCCCACATACTCAGTACTGGTGAGGCCCCACCTTGAGTACTGCATTCAGGTTTGGGCCCCTCACTACAGAAAGGACATTGAGGTGCTGGAGCACAGAAGGGCAACGAGGCAGGTGAAGGGTCTGGAGAATAAATGTTATGAGGAGCGGCTGAGGGAACTGGAGTTGTTTAGTCTGGAGAAGAGGAAGCTGCAAGAAGACCTTACCTCTCTCTACAACTACCTGAAAAGACGTTGTGGAGAGGTGGGGGCCAACCTTTTCTCCCTAGTGACAAGTGATAGGACAAGAGGAAATGATGTCAAGTTATACCAGGAAAGGTTTAGATTGGATATTAGGAAAAACTTCTTCCCAGAGAGGGTTGTTAGGCATTGGAATGGGCTGCCCAGGGATGTGGTGGAGTTTCAATCCCTGGAAGTATTTAAAAGCTGGTTAGATGTGGTGCTGAGGGACATGGCTTGGTGGTTGGCAGGTTAGGGTGATGGCTGGACCAAGACAATTATATGATTCTATGGTTCTGTGAAAATCTCTTTAGTTAAAAAATATCTTCCTTTGAGCCTCTGCAATGGTTTCAAGTTGAGGTTCTCTGATTTTTCATCTGAATCTGAGGGTGATGAGTCCAATCACTCTGCTGTCCAGTCTCTGAGCAGAGTGCTCTCCTTGTTCTCATAGCAAATGACTGCAGAGCAGTTCCCCAAAGACCAGAGAACAATTATGACAAATGAACATTCCTGAACACGAAAATGTTTTCAGTCCTATGACGCTTTTCAGATATTTTAATCTGCCACACTGAATGGCACTACTACATTTTTACTACATTTATAAAAACCTGTTACTCTGAATGCTTGCTGCAGCCCCTGTGTTCTCAGAGGAAGAAAAAAAGACAGAAGTAGTACTTTTATTTTACTACCAGTATCTACTCAAGGAAAATTTATTTAGCACTCTGTGTGTATGGCTGTGATGTGATTATAATAGAGATATATTAGATTCTCAGAAGCAAACCAGACAAATGTAATTGAAGTCAACAGTTATTTTGTATTTTCCTGTGTACAGAGATCAGGACCTCCTGCTGTTCCTTTGTTTAGTACTAGTTTACCAAGTATAAAGCCTGCAGTGCAAATAAAACTCTTTTTTTTAAATTGTGGTTTTACCCTACTTAAATGGCCAGTTTGCCTACAGAATACAAATGGGGGGTTCAGCCCTTCCCTATCCCCCCCATTAATTTCATTTATTTGTGTATTAAAACTATCTTAATACTCTGATAGCAGCTTCACTCACACTAAACAAAGCACATATTCGAGTAATGATGCATATATAATTTTAGGTCTCTGTCTCCATTTTACTTCATCCTCTGGCTAATTACCTCACTGCAGACTGCCAATTAGTTTGACTCCCAGCTGCATTCAGGAAGCCAACTGGGAATGCCTGCATAAGCCTTTGAAGTCCTTTATATTATCGGCTAATCTAAAAATCTTATCAACACGGCATTTGAGAGGAAGAAATGAATACTTATTAAAAACATTAATCTTCCCACAGATTTAGAAACTGCTTTGACACAATAGAAGATGATGAAAAATGAAAGTTAAAGTGACTCTTTGTCCTGGGTCCTCTCAATTATTTCAGGATGCTCATGATAACACTGAAACTGATAAAAAGCCTTTGCTTATTTTTCTTTTTTTTTCTCCAGTTGGTCTAACAATTCTCTAGATATTGATGAAACTCCATAGCAGGGAACAACAGGATGTTTTTGTTAACATGTGCTGGTCATCACCACCAACAAACTCTGAACCCACATGGCTGAACACACACCAAACTCAACTTGGCATTTTGTGCCTCAGAGACAGGCTCTGTTATCACACCGTGCTGCAAGACAGGAAAGAAAGTGCCAGGAGGGCTGTGAAAAGCTTTGAGCTGTTTAACTTGAAGTTGGAACATTTGTTTTCTCTCTTAGTAGCAACAGTAAATGAGCAGAAACACAGCTATACTCACTGTGTAGTCCTGAAATCTAAACTTAGAACTGCTAATTATTCTCCTACAGTCTGGTTCTCACATCTTATGTATTTTACAGGCTGATGGTGAGAATATAATTAGTTAAAAATGATACTTGCCCTTCAATAATATTAGATTTGTATGGATGAAGGCTATTGCAGTATCCCCAGTAAATCCAAGCAGCTGTCAGGAGTTCAGATCCTCATCGTAACTTTGCTAACACTTGCAAAAAAGTACCTCAGGTCCTATAACAGCTTTCTGTGGCTCACAGACTAAACATATTGTTTTATCCTTGCATAGGTCTTTGGACACAAAGAAGGATCTGAGGTTTTGGAAGAACTTCTCCCACTGGCACTGTTTTTCTGACCATGCTAGATTGGTTTGCTTTCAAACAAGGTACAGTTCTGTCAGTACCATATGCATCACACTCTTTTATTCTTTTTCTTGTCCTGAGTCTATTGAATCAGAAGCAACTCTTCTAATTAGCTTCTGTGCAGAAGTAATAGTTCATATTTTGGTTTCCTCTCTAGTGACGTTCTGTATTTCTAGGTATTAGCCCCTCATATATGAAGGGGGATTCATAAAGGAGCTTACAAAATTAAATATGTATCTTGTAGATGTTTATCTTTCTTTGCTGTTATTTCCTTTGAACAAAATATCTGAAATTATTTACACTGAAAGTCCATTAATATGTCCTGTCACTGGAAAAGCAAATTGATTTTTGTCCTGGAGTAATTGATTCACTTTGCTAAAATAGGAGTATGAATAGTAGGAAGAAATGCTACAAAATTTCAAAAGATGTTCTTCCTGTTCTTCATTTATTATTATTCACCATTCTCTTATTTTCTTTTTTTCATTTTTCATTGTCAGGTCATGCTTCATGTGTTCATATCTACTTCTACATTTCCTGTTGTTATTTCAAACATATTACAAACCCTTCCATACAAAAAACCTATATGACTATATGGGTATGAATATTGGATAGAAAATGCCATTTATAACCTATATTTTGTAATACAGTATGTAACATTGTGAGCTGATCTGACCTCTGGTCTGTCACAATCATATTCAAATGCAAGAATATTCTGCAAACATGGGAAAAACACAACTTTTCCTTTCCAAGTCCTATGTATTTACTTCCATCATCACAAACGGGTGGATGGGTGGATGGATGGATGGATGGAGTCACAGATACATGGGCATATGTGGAAAACTGCAGAAATTAGAATTATTTTATTTTTGGCTATTAATACGTATGACTTAAATGTTCTCTGTTACACACAGACTTGAAATTAAAACCAGAAAGGTGAAAAGTAGATACTGCACTGCAGAATTATGCATTGGGCTGGAAATGAAAAAGAAAGTGAGTTTCAAGCTCCCTTAAGTGTTCAACCGATGTAGAGAATCTAATCTTGCTGAGTAATGATGACTTAGCTCTGGATGTGAGGGAATGGTGTGAAGCTATGCTCTTTGGAAGCGATAACCCATAACCCCCTGGGGTCAGCAAATGAAACATGCAGCTCTGCACCCACATGGAAATACTTCTTTGAATGATTAAAGAAACAGAGGATCCATGGTGTTTCAAGCATCTGCTATTTGAAAGCTGAGGATAAGGTTTTAAGCAGCAGTTAAGATGTGATTTCTTTCATCACTAACTAATTTTCTGAAGGCACTGGCAATTTTTATGACAAGTGATCTCATTCACAATTAAAGCACCACTGTAATTTGTCTTTCCCTGGTATGTAATTTATGGTGTTCAAGCAGAGGAAGAAAGAAGAGTGAAGACTACAGAAATCACATTCCCTATACAAAAGGGAAAAACAGTAGCATGGGTGCAAATTAATCCTGGTATTTCACAGACTGGGTGGAGTAGCAACACTGTCATAGTAAGAAGCTTCAGCTAAAAAAAAAAGATACAGAAAGCTCCAAGACTTCAAAAATATCTCAGGTACATACTAAAATAATGCTGCTGTCTCTGCAAGTTAGAAAGTTAGTGACTCCTATGAAGAGTTTTAAAGGTTGAAATAATGTGCAGAGGCATATTCACATAATAAGCACATTATTCACATTAAGTGCCTACCTACTGTAACGCTTATGGGACTCATTTAACAGGCTAGCATAGGAGCTCCTTCAACTAGAAAGGCATAAACCCTGGATGAAATAAAATGCATCAAACATACAAACATTCATCAATGACATTGTACCAACTTAACAATTACTCATAGAGCTGTTATGACTCCATCTGTTTCGAGAGAAGTGAACGATACAATAGAAGGTAGCTGTGAAGAAATTCTAATTATGCAGCCTGAGCAGTTCTTAAAACTTTCAGGATGAATGAGAACAGCAACTAGTTCTCATTCTGAAAAGACTAAAAAAAAAAATAAATTAACCACAGCAGAGCCTTGCTAGGCTATGAAAAAACAGCTGCTGTCTTTCCAGGGCTACTCTTTAACACATGCTGTCTAAGGAATAGGCTTTTCAGAAAAAAAGTTTATACACTTTGACAGAAATAGCCAAACATCTTCCAGCCAGTTACAACAGATGGCAGTTCAAAAGACAGAGGGCATCTGTTTATGACTCATCAGAGTTTGCAAAAGATTATGAGAATCTGAGATAGAGCTCTCAAAAGACTTGGTTTCTCATAAGTGAGAATGGAGTCACCTCCATATGCACCAGGTCTAATGGTGATACAAATTTGCAAAGTAATACTCATTGTTGATCAAGAAGTTATGGTAGAGGTAATATGCAAGTCTTCAGGGAAAAATTACAAGATGCGTGTATGTAAATTTTTTCTGACAGAACGCTTTCCTATAAAGAATGTTCCTTTAAACAAAATCTGTTTTCAGTATTTTTCATTTAATTTTCATTTTCATTTCATTCCCTTTCATTTTGTAAATAGAAAATTAAAAGGCAGGAATCCATATAGGAACACATTCTTTCAGAAATGTTTCATTTTTCATTAAAGAAACTATGAAGTAAAGTATTGTTGTTGGAGTTGTAAAACTCCAATGATTCAATGATAAGGATTGCCCCATTTCTTTTTTTTCTCTATTTGAGATAAAATGACAGTTAAAAAATATAATTTTGAATCATATCAAAGCAATAGTGGCTTTGTTATGATAGATATCAAGAAATTTTCCATAATCAATGATAGTTTTATCTTTTTCCAGATGTTCTCATGCATTTAAAACATGATATACTTGATCTCATTTGCTAGAGTTAAATGCTCTTCAATGCATGTAAGACAATGATGGTAAATGACAATGATAGAAAGTTTATCCTCAACATCTTCCTGCAGAGTTCCAATGAACTTGAACAAACTTAAGACACGGTGTCATGTAGGAGGAACAGCTATCAATTGACCATACCAACTTCAACATCTTGCAAACTAAATATGACATTGTGTTTATAGAGTGTAGAACCAAAGACAGTAAATGAAGAGGGTGTGATTGTTTTCTGGAGATATATAACAGCGGGGATAAAAGAGGGCTGTGCTATTTCACTGCCTACACATGCTTACAGACATTATTCATTTATTTACATTCTTTCACTGCCCGAAGGTCTAATGGACCAGTGCAAGTTGTCTACCTTGACTTGTGCAAAATATTTGACACTGACCTGCACAAAACCCTTGTCTCTAAATTAGGAAGATATGGATTTGACAGATGGACCTGTTGGTGGGTAAGGAATTAGCTGGGTGGTCGCACTCAAAGAGCTGTAGTCAATGGCTCAGTGTGCAAGTGGAGACCCATGACGAGTACTGGGACCAGTGTTAATACCTTTGTTGGAGAGATGGACAATGGGATTGAGTGCACCCTCAGAAAGTTTGCCAATGACACCAAATTATGTGGTGTGGTCACCATCTTGGAGGGAAGGAATGCTGTCCAGAAGGACCTTGGCAGACTTGAGAGGTGGGCCCACGATGACTTTCCTCAAAATCCTAGGTGACAGGGACCTAAATGACAGTGGACAACTCAGTGCTAGATGACCAGGACAATTGCCAAAGAAAGGTTCCTGACTGCTTTTTGTTTTTGTCAAAATCATCTGAAACACCTCTATAGTTGCATCTATCTGAAAGGAGGCTGTAGACAGGTGGGTGTTGGTCTCTTCTCTCAAGTAACAAGTGATAGGACAAGAGGAAATGGCCTTAAGTTGCACATAGGGAAGTTTAGATTGTATATTAGGAAAAATTTCTTCACCAAAAGGGTTATCAAGCACTGGAACAGGCTGCCCAGGGAAGGGGTTGAGTCACCATCCCTGGAGGTATTTAAGAGATGTGTAGATGTGGTGCTTAGGGACACGATTTAGTGGTTTAACTGGGTAGTGTTTGTTTTCCAACTGAAACAATTCTGTGATTTTATAATCTATGGTTCTCTCCATCCATCTCCACAGTGGAAGCTTTCTGCTACCTGGATCTCACAGCAGCACTCAAAGAGAAAGTGCAGAGAGAAATGGTGGTCACATTCTATAGGTATGATTGAAGTTACATTTGCAACAAATAGGAAGAATATTTTATGAGAAAAGGGTTTCTGGAAATGAATCTATCTGGAATGGAATTCCCAGGGCATGGTAACTTAAATGTGGAAAATAATATATGTATCGTTTGCAGACACACATGTAGTTACAACTAATTATAAAACTGACCTGAAGATTTGTTTTGGTTTTCTGTCTCAGTGCATGATTGTGTATTTTACAGCAGTAAAAACATCCCATCACAGAAAGTTTAATGAAACAATCCTGGAGTGCATGCATCTCATGAAAGAAAATAATAACAAGGGACATATATCCCTGCTGTGGATTAATACAAACTATTTATGAGTAGGAGAAATATACACCTATTAAAAGATCATTTTATTCTTTGGGTTTTGAGTGATTTCTTAATGGTTACAAAAGAGAGCAAATAATACTTCAGACTCTGCTGTTTTGAAGAAAGAAAGAGCAAGCATGCAATTGTGAGCTTTGAATAACTTTACTGCTTTTTTTTTCCTTGGCACTAAAACTATCTACTATAATGGACTCCTGTAAATAAATTTCAGGGCAGGTGCTTTTATGAAAATTCAGCAGTGGAAAATTGCCATGGATTGCAGCTTCCCTTGGGAAGAAGAAATTATAGGAAACTCCTTTGAATCTTGTCAGCACAATAAACTACAACATTTCATATCTACAAATAATGGGGAAGAATTACTGCAAAAAGCAATCCAGCATTGGATCTGTAGAAAATGGAGAGAATCGATCAGAAATGATTCTGCCCTGATGTTCCAAAATAAATGCAAGCAATAAATACTCTATTTTCAAATTATTCCAGGGTAATGAATGTGTCTTGACTGTATTCACACAAAAAAACTAATGATTGAGTACAAAGACAGACAATAGCACTGTGTTGAAGGATAAAATGTTTATAGGAATCCATATTAACTGGCAGGTATTTTAGAGTAAGACTCGAAGCAAAAAGCAATCTACATTAAATAATGCTAATAACTGAACAACAGGCAAAATTTAGGCTGATGAAACCTGTTATCCCATTCCTTTTGAAATAACATACTTTTCTTCTGTCTTAAGCCTCCTGCTATGTTCTTAGCTGATAAGAGTGTGGATCAGAGTCTCAGTTATTCTTCTAATACATCCTTGTGTCATCTTTGTATGGTTACATTCAAAATCTTCTTTACAGACAAAAAGAAAGCATCCCAATTTTATATACATATTGACACTTCCTTCATTGGTCAGCAGCACTAGGTTACACTCAAGTTTACTACATATGGTGCCTTTTAAATGCAATATTTCTTTGTTCTCTCCATTACCACTAAACCCAGTTTTGTCCAGCTACAGATGTGCTTTTTAAAATTATTATTATTATTACTATGTTGTTTGTTGTGTGGACCCTATGATGTTAGGCTGTGACCCATCCCATGCCTGAACTCCCCTGTCTGAACCCCTTTCCTCATGTCTTGCATGACCTCTTCTCAAGGACTTTGCTGTCATACCACAAATAAATTTCTTTGCACTGATTAATGGTATTAGTCATAAAGATGCCATTCGACCTAGAACAACTGGTTGCTACCTCTATCTTGCTAAATATTTTGCATCATGTTGTTGTTTAGCCCTGGCCAGCAGCTAAGCACCACGCAGCCACTTGTTCACATCCCACTGGTGGGATGAGGGAAGGAATCAGTCGAGTGAAAGTGATAAAACTCATGAGTTGAGATCAATAAAACGTAGTAAATAAAGTATACACCCAAGCAAAGTAAAACAAAGATACCGTTCCCCACTCCAATCAGGTCTCCATCACATACTGGTTACAAATGCCATCACTCCAAACTTCACTGCCTCACCCCTTTCCTCTTCCCCAAGCCCCTTATAAGCTGAGCATGACATCATATGGTATGGAATATCCTTTTGATCAGTTGGGGTCAGCTGTCCTGGCTGTGTCCCCTCCCAACTTCTTGTACCTCGGCCTTGACTCAAGCCAAACACTGCTCAATAATGACAAAAACCATCTCTGTATAACAAAAAACATCTCTATACTTTCAGCACTATTTTCAGCACAAATCCAAAACACAGCCCATACTAGCTCCTATAAAGAAAATTAATTCAGATGAAATGAATTTAACTCTATCCTGACTGAAACCAGGACAGCAGGACACACCAGTACAGATTAGAAGTTGACCTGATGGGAAGAAGCACTGCAGAGAAGGACCTGGGAGTTCTGATGGACATAAAGCTCTCCATGAGCCAGCAGCGTGCTCTTGTGGCCAAGAAGGCCAGGGGTGTTCTGGAGTGAATTATGGAGAATTAGACCAGCAAGTCAAGGGAGGTTCATTCCCTCTCTACTCTGCCCTGGTGAGGCCACAGCTGGAGTATTGTGTCCAGTTCTGGGCTCCCCAGTTCAAGACAGACAGGGAACTACTGAAAAGAGTCCAGCAGATGGTTATGGGGATGACGCTATCATAGATAAATCAAGTCACACAAAATTTCAGGCAGAGCAAGCCTGAGTCCTGAGACCTTAAAAACTCATATAATGTAATTAAACAATTCTAAAAGTATGTAAGCCATGTCAAGCCTTCTTCACATATAAGTTATAGGGCAGTTGAACCATGTTATTTATTGTCAGTAACTATATAGGCTGCATATCCTGTAATCACTGCTGTTGAAAATAGTCCTAAAACTGGATCCAAATCAGACTTTGTGGCTGGGCAAAATTGATGAAGTCTGGTCTCTAGAGGAAATGGGACACAGACTGTCCTCCATGTGCACTGGGTGAGAATCTCTGCTCCTGAGGCCCTAACTCAAAATGATTTTTCTTAGTGGAACAGGTTAATCAAAAACTATGCAGAAGGCAGAGAGTGGCAGAAGCAGCCAAGAGAGATGTCCAAATTTGCAAACCAGGAATGTTCTTAAAATTAATAAATTCATGTTAATTAGGAACCAGGAACTTGGAATGATCATAAGTGATGTGACAAGCATAATACCCTGCAACATATAAACTTAGGAGAGCAAGCCTGCTAATACGGCAAAGTATGATTTAAGTGGAGCCTGATGAGGCCTATCATTCTGAGGCAGATGTAATTGAGTTTGCAGACCTTATTGAGTTTGCCTCTTCCTTAATTATTCAGTAAAATATATCCAGATCTGGTCATCTTTGGATTTGTTTAACTGCCTAAAAATAGACATCTATTCCTCTTAAGACAACCTAAGATATCAGAGATATCCATACAAGGCAGGCAGGTATGACACTGAACCTATAGAAGATTCATACACTTCTGTAATGACAGACAGAGACCAAGAGACTAAAATGGCACTTTATGCACCTGCACACTTCAGGAACCATGTTCATTTATAAAGTCACAATCATTATACTAAGGTTAGGAAGGAGATAGGATAGACCTGGCCTGGAGTGCAGTAATTGCAAAAAAAAATCCTTGTGTATGCATACATGTGCAAACACATATAGTGGAATACCAGGTAAGTGATCCTAAACAGGACTTTCAGATATTTGAAGCAAATGGGAGGGGAATATTTTGCAATGTGTCATTTTTTTCTCATTCTGTAGTCTTAAATCAAATGGATTTAGGATCCCAACAGTATCTTATGAGAAGGAGAGAGAAAGCAGCTTCTCACAACTGTTAGAAGGTAGTAAAACTGTCATCTGCCTCATTACAGTCTATTCACCATTCTATGTTTGTAGATAAATAACACTAGAGAAGACTTCTTCTATCCATGTGTCCTGGTTCCTTCTCAGATAAATTTCTTCCTAGTAGCTGGTCCAGTGCTGCATTTTGGATTTAGTATGAGAAATGTTGATAACACACTGATGTCTTCGTTGTTACCAGGTAATATTTGCCCCAGGTCAAGGACTTTTCAGCTTCTCATCCTGCCCTGCCAACAAGAAGGAGAAGGGGTCCCCAAAGAGCTGGGAAGGGACACAGCCAGGACAGTTGACCCAAACTGGCCAAAGGGATATTCCATACCATATGACATCATGCTCACTATATAATTTGAGGGAAGCTGACCAGGTATGCAACCACAGCTTGGGAACTAGATGGATATTAGTCAGCAGGGAGTGAGCAATTGTGCTGTGTGGCAATTGTTTTGTATATTATTTTATTGATGTTGTAGTTGTTATTCTTTTCCTTTCCTGACCTATTAAACTGCCTTTCTCTCAACCCGTGAGATTTGTCTTTCGTTTTTCCCTTCATCCAGGTCAAAGATATTTAAGAGTATAGGCCCAATACTGAGCCCTGGGGAACACCACTTGCGACCATTTCATTTCTCTCTTTGGACTAAGAAACAGAATCAATAAGCACTAGCATCTTCTCAAAACAAAATATATTGCCATTTTAATGTGAATTAAAGACATTTTAGGACTAAAATGAAGATTGCAGGAGCCAACATTATTCTGACTGTGAAGATATAGGCAATCTTATGAAAACAGTGTGAAAGGTGTATTGGTGTTGCCTGCTTCCTACAGAAGACCAATATAATGCCTAAAGAAAAGCTGGATGACTCATCATACAGCCTGGACTTATTTCTAAAGTAATTTCAAAACAAAAGCAAGAGCTTAGTCACTATAGCTTCCTGGAGAAGGTAGAGATAGAGGGTAAAGAAGAAAACACACAGACATTACCAACAATATCCAACTTGTCAGGGAATTCAGCAATACCGATTGATTGTTTCTTTTTCTATAGAAATGCTTGACTGAACTTGCTTTCTGAAAAAAAAAAGAAATCATCTTTGACAGCTGCATTTCACTTGTAATGATAGTTTAAATTGCAAGAGAGATTTTGACAACAGTAATTTTCCTTTCTAAAAAGGAATGGGACTTTGAGAAATAAGTCCAACTGATGTTGAGTTTGTGACAAAATATGTTCAAATCCACATTCATCCATAACAGTAAATTATTACAAGCACAGACATTGTCAAGCTTAGACCCCACACATTATTCAAGAAATCCTGGAAAATTGTGCCAGAAATGTTTGATTATTTATCTCATGTTCTTCAAACAATGTAGAACATGACATATGGTTTGTTGATTATATAGCCTCACAGCCTTTCTTGGTAAATCCCCATTGGGAATGAGGGATGCACTTCAAAACATGATTTTCTTCCAAGTGGGGCATGAAAACAATTAAAAATTATTTTAGTAGGCAGAAATCAAGTGTCCAGGACAGATGCTTATGTTCACCAGTGGACTGAAGTCTGATCGAGTAAACTATAGAGTCTATAGGTTTTATATCAGAGATGGAGGCAACTCTTCTGAGTAACCGTGGAAAAGTTCTTTCAGTCTATGCTGCATCACCTCAAGTACACCAAATACTAAGACAGAACAGCAACCATACTAAACCTCTGGGTTTTATCAAGCGCCTCTGAATTAGCAGTATCAACACTAGTCAGCAGTCTACAGAAGAGATTCATATAACTAAAAAAACCCCATTCTTAAACCCTTACACAAATTCATGGAAGTTAAATATCATAATAAAACCATAGCTGCCTTATACTCAAGAGAGAAGTAATGAGGAATCAGGCACTAAAAGAATCAGGTGCTCAATATGCTTTGACCCAAGGAACTGCTGAAAGAACAGGAATGGCCACCAGTTGCCTTTGTCTCCTGATGTATAACAGAGACACTGGAGTCATGTGGGCTTTCTAAATAAGTTTATATTCTTCAAGGCTAAAACTGTTATTGCAGAGACATTGAATTCACTGAATGCCACAAATGTTGGTTGGAAGTACCACCAGAGTACCAGTTTGGATGCAGTTGTGTCTTTCACAACCATACGCTTTTAATCGTCTACCCAACAGTGCATGTGGCAAGAAAGATATGAACAACAGTAGTTTCAGGAGAAAATGTTTTTAAGAAATCTTTAATGATCATGAGTTGGATGACACTATGAAGACAATGACTAGTGATAAAAGAAGGTGGTTTACCAGGAGAAGAACAAATGGCTTGGGTACGTGTTTTGAGACCTGAATATTGTGTAAGTGAAAAAGAGGCAAACAGGTTTCATATATCCTTATGAGCTGCACATATGAAACCTGTAAAAGACGGCAGTTCATAAAGACACATGGAATATAGACTCTTCATTCTACCAAAAGAGAAGGGAAAATTGTATCAGGTTTAAATTCTCTTCAGAAAACAAGAATGTAAGAGGGAATAGTTCTAGTGTTGGATCTAGACTAGAAAATGCCTAGTATCAGAAAACAAGCTGAAAACGATAGACTGAAAAGCACAGATAACTTTCTGACAGAGCAGTAAGGATGTAGGACTAATGATTTCAACTGCTATGTGAGGATAACAGAAATTACACATACAAAGAATATGTGGGATGGATGGAGACCATGGCGGCCTTGGCTAAGATTAAGACCAAAAGTTAAGGTGGAAACCACCTGTACTTTTTTCAGTGGGCTAACAGATGAAGAAACATGATAAACAATTCACTCATCAGCATTCAGCATTATTCAGCCTTTATTGCTGATACTTTCACGAGTATGCTAGAATGAAGAAGTGACAGAATCATCTTCTGATACTTGTATTTTATCTTCAGTGATCCACAAGTGCCAAAAAAGAAACTGACAATATTATTTCTTTTCAGAAGGAGAACAGGATTATAAAAAACAATTCCACATGCATATACACTGGGACTCTTGTCCACATAATCCAATTTTAACAGATAATTTTGGTTCAAGGAGAAGGAAAATCATATAAATCTGTGACTATCCAGATTTTTCAAATGAGCAAAAAAGAAAGAATTGTTTATCAATTTAATACTTCACTGAAAGCAATGAAGGAGACCTATGTGTAGTACAACAAAAGAAACTGGTCTTTTCTGCAAAGATTAGTATTTTAGTGAGAACAGGTTCTGGTGCATAAAGAAAAGTAGCATCACAGTTCCTCATATTTTTGGAATGAAAAAAGAAATGTATCTTCATAAGAAAAATGAGATCTGCTCAGTTCTAGCTGTAAGCTAATATCTCACAGAAAAGGAAGGCAAAGAAAATTTAATTAATTAAATTCCCACAATTGCCACACATAACAAATATTTTTGTTCAATAACACTGAAGATGAGAAACACTTGGGGAAAAAAAAAGTTATATCCTACTTTCTATAGAGCATGAGTCCACTCAAAAAGCTAATGACTGCTTATTCAGAAATGAGAAGGAAAGGTCTTAGAGATGCTGCAAGCTCATATTTAACAGTATAGCATGCAGCAGATCTCATGGTATGGAACATACCAATTCATATCCAATCCAAATCTCCTCTCATTCAGTTCAAACCCATTTCCTTTTGTCACTCCCTACCCTTCAAAATCAATCCCTCCCCAGCTTTCTTGCAGCCCCTTCAGGTACTGGAAGCTGCTCTGAGATCTTCCCGGAGCCTTCTCTTCTCCAGGCTGAACAAGCCCAACTCTCTCAGCCTGTCTTCATAGCAGAGGTGCTCCAGCCTTCTGATCATCTCTGTGGCTTTATCTGGACTCATTCCAGCGGCTCAGTACATTTCTTGCAGTAGGGACCCCATAGCTGGGCACACAGTAGAGTCAGAATCATCTCCCTTGACTTGCTGGTCACATTGTTTTTGATGCAGCCCAGGATATGGTTGGTAATATTATCAGAAGCACAAGATCTCAGTTCAGGACTTCTATATCTTCATATATATTGCTACAAATAAAAATATCTCTGAAAAGACTGTGTATGTCACACAGTCTTTGTTGACTGCATGCAGGGATAATCATTGGAAGGAGAAATGTTTAACAGCATTGTTTTATCTTCAATTCTGGTTTACGTGTCAAGGAAGATTTACACAATGATGCTTTTAAGGAAAACAGAATTTTGAAAATAATATTGCAAATTTATGTCAAATTTGTGACACATTCTAAGTCCAAATGCACTCATTCTGACAACAGACTTCTGAAAATGCAAGGAGATTTCAAACTATGGTTATCCAAGTTTTTCAAAAGAAGCTACAGATAAAGGAGAGTGACCACCTGTTGTTTCAGTACTTCACTGCAAGACACAGATACATTTAGGCAAAGGGCAACTTCAGTAAACAGAATTCTGGAATAAAATAACATGTTATGCATCTGTCCTACCACTGTTGCTTTTGAAAAACAGAGAAGGATTTAGATCTGTAGAGAAGTGTGTATGTGGGTCGTGTGCTCTTATTGTGGGAAAAAAAGAACTTAGCAAAAGAATAAAAGATGTCAGCAACACATGCTCTAGCAGATGGAAAACAGTGATATGAGCATAATTGGAAAGAAACACTCAGCAGCATGTCAAGACATTCAGTTTTATTGCTTCAGTGTAAAGATCTCTATCATGCCAGCCTAAAAGCTTTGACTGACATTATTTTCACAGATGCTTTTGAACAAAATTCTACCTCCCAGAAAACAAAACCAGATATTTCCTTCTAGCATGTTCATTGGAACTGTAGTTATGCTATACGTGCCATGAAATTGCTGGTTGTGTAACTGTGTTAAAAGTCTCCTTAGACTGCCTCAGAAAGGGATGATCCTTTCCAGACAGGTTATTTTAATTGTTGTGGAGAAATTCTGAATTATATAGGCTAGTGGCAAAAGAAAGGGAATTAGCTGTGAGGACACATGGATGACATTTCTCCCATTGAAGGTATTGCATTATAGCATACAAGAAGCTGAGCCTGTGCAGTGAGCTAGTCAGCGTGTGCTCTCATGGTGGCTAGTGGAGCTAAAAAGGCATCTTTTAAGGTGAGACAGAACTAACATTTCTTGGGCCCCTTAACTCTTTATATTGTTGATGAAGCAAGCTGAGTGCTTATAGACAGGCACAAATCTTTTCCAGAGAGCAAAATATGCAAGTGATCAACGTTTACCTGAAAAAATCTTAAATTTTCTGAAGATGCTGAAACCTCTGAAATATATAACAGCTATGCCTAACAGCATATGAGTAAATAAAGGAAAAAAAAAAATCCCAACCAACCAACAAATACATCTGAGTGGCATGGGTGTAGAGGTATGTATGTAATAGGAATCTTGCTGAATTTTTCTCTCATCTCTCCAAGTTTGTCACACTGGACTTTTAAAATTAATAATAACCTTTGATATCTGTAGAGTATGTAAAGGGAAACTACATGGTCTCTTCAGGAAAGAAAAATTAACCTTTTTAAAGACAAATATGATTTTAAGAATTTAATTCTAATGCATGCAACTGCGATAATTGAGTAATAGAATCATAATTATTCTAAGGACAAAAATTTGACTATACTGATTGCATTATACACTGAAAAGCAGTGTTCATCACAGTAAAAGCTCAAATTTTGGCCAAACAAATCAGAAAGCACTTGCAGCATTATTAATAACCAATTGTAAACCTTGAAAAGTGACGCACAAGTAAGTAGGATAGATAAAATTTTTATTACCTCATAAGATTAAGCTAGTATTTGATCTAATGACATGTCAATCAACAGAGATAAAAAATGATCACAGACATCTAGTCATTCTGATACCAATCAGGAAAAGCATTTAGAGATCCAGATAAAGTAAATGGCAGAATCTAGTTTATTGCTTTGTTAAAGCATTACTGTCAGGATTTTGGACAAAGTGGGTAAAGAGTCAGCATAATTTTCAGGATTTTGGACAAAGTTACACATTTAGAAATATTAAGAACTGTTCTGGCATTAGCTGGGATGGACAGAGTTTATTTTCTTTCCGGTAGCTAGTGAAGTGCTGTATTTCAGATTTAGCATGAGAATAATGTTGATAACACGCTGATGGTTTAGTTGTTGCTAGGTAGTTGTAGTGTCTACGCTAAGACAAGGACTTTTCAGATTGCCATAGCCTGCCAGGTGCACAAGAAGGTGGGAGAGCACAGCCAGGACAGCTGACCCAGGCTGGCCAGAGGGATATTCCATACCATGCTCTGGATATAACCAAAAAATCAAACCAAATGAAAAAAAAAAAAAATTAACGTTTTTGGGTTTTGTGGAGTTTTTTTATAAATATACACTTATTTGGATGGCAGGATTTACAAATTAACTATGAAGCTACAAGCTTGACTATCAAATGAGAGTTGAAAACATGTTTGGTTCTACTTCTATTTTCAGAAAAACTGAGATCTTCATTTTGACACCTGCTTCTTATCTGCAGAGATATTGCCTATGTCAAGAAAAACGTACACAGCGTAATTGCAAAGTGCAAAACAATGGACTTGGAGAAACAGCTGATTTATCTTACTGAGGTAGTGACAGACTGCATCTCCTATCTATCTCCACTGACAGCCATTTCAGAAGGATGATGTAAACTCCCAATTAGTCAAATCCTTCAAAAATCAAGCAGAGCTACCTCTTGATTTCATCAGTCACAGGATTCGATGGAGAATGAAGAGGTAGGTCCATACTTGAAGCAACAGGAGAGATAGCCATAAATTCTTCCCATGGATATTCTTAAAGGAAAACCAAAGGGGAAATCATGGGCTTAGTAATGCCATGGTGCTGCAGGATGTCCAAAACAACCTTGCACATCCCCTGCACACCTCCTAACCATATGTGGGGATGTGGCCAATGCTGAGTACATGGTATACACCAACAAAGGAAAATTTGAGATACATTCTTTTCTTCTTAATGGCTAGCCACTGACCTGAAAAACCTAACCAAAAAACTCATTGGCTTAGATTTTTCCCTGGTTTTAAGGGTTCCTTTTGGGTATTAAAAAGGCTATGAGAAATGAGCATCCATCTGCAGAAATCAAACCAGTATCTTGGAATTCATCCAAGAGCAAACAGTTCCACCTGTTCAGGAATGACAGACATAGGACAGGCTGAAGGTAAAAGTATTTTTATGACATTCTGCAGCAGAAACAAATCAAAGAGACAACTTGGATGGACTTCCCAAGACATAAGGGAAGGGAAACATTGCTCTGAACATATTGAAAACATAAAAAAGCACTAACCTGCATGTAAGGCATTTAAGTTTATAGCATGAGTATAAAGTTCTGGATCAGTGCAGATCACTGACTAGCCATATTACTATAACACCATGTGCATCATTTTCTCACTCCCTTAAAAAAAAAAAAAGAAACAGCTTTCTTTAGAGATTTGCACTCCACTGACAACAATAGACCAGGTGTTACAAAAGTTGACAATATCAGAAAAGCCTTTTTGAAGAATCTGGCTTTAGGAAGTGAGGGTAAGTGCTTGGTGAACATATGTAAGATACAGACTCCTGATAATCACCATTCCAAAGACAGATAACATGAGCTTGTGGCATCCTGGTTGTGTATATGAAATCAAGATTGAAAGTGTTTCCAAGTGTTTTAAATTCAGTGAAAATTTGTACAATTTGTACAACAGAAAAATAAATTTGCAGTTCAAAAATGGAAGATTTTTTTCTCTATTCGCAGGCACTTGTTATCAAAAAAATCTGTGAAAGGGAAAAGAATTCTAAAACAGAAGACAGATGTATGAAACAGTTTCATTACTTGTAATGTATCTCTTTAGCTTTAGCTGAGAAAAAAATAGGTTCAGACATTTTGATAATCAAAGATACCTGAAATGTAATAAGGCTTAAATTAACAGTGATGCAGGAGAAAAATAATTTTTGCTTTGGTATGAACCCGTTCAGCTATTCTGTCATGATGGAGACCAAGGGGCAGAACTTTGTGATGAAAAATTCATCATCTAAATTTAAGCAGAAATCAGTCTTCTGAATGCTCTCAGGAAAGGAAGATTACAATACACACAATGGGAGAAGAAGCACACATAGCTTGTCTTTGCCTTTGGCCTTAGTGGATACATACAGAGTTCTGCCTGGAACAAAAGAAATACTTATTTCAACCTTTTAAAATGAAAATACTCCTTGGATGAACTTCCTACCAGGGGTGGAATGAGTTAATAATAAATAAGAACACTGTCATAGAAAAATGCTGGTACTTACTTCATCTTGTACCAGTGCTTTATTTGTGCAGCTTTCCTCCAGCAAAGCCTATGACAATTCCTCCATTTCGCATAATACTCTGGAATAAAACTGTTACCAGAACATTCATTCACAGAGCAGGAACAATGCTGAAAATTCAGAAAGTTTATCAGCTTTGGCAGCCCTTCAGCACTACATGAAACGTCAGCATAAGCCCACTAGTAAAATAATAGTGCCTATGACCTCATATACAATACACCAAACCTTACTGTACAAATAGCTGATATACAATGGAAATTGTAATACAATTGTTATAAAAAAGTTATATGTTGAAACAGCCAAAGAAATGGAAATGCTTGGATATGTAACTCATTCTTGGTCGAACTGATCAGAGATCAGGTGTCTGCTGGGACTTCTGTAACTTTTTTTAAAGCTTTGATCTAAAATACAAGCTCATATTTCCTCAGAGCATAAGAAGTGCAAAGAGCAATGGCAATTTCTACAGCACTTCTGGAAAACGCCAAAGACACACATATACACGTTCTTTTACTGGTGTATCACCCAATTTTTTTGTGTGGTGCACAAAATTTCTCTAGCAGAACTTAAGGAGGAGATGACCTACATGGATTTTTTTAAACAAGTTCTCTTTAAGCAGACTTTCAAACAGAAAAGTACAGAAATAAATCAATAAAGGATCATGTGTATCACCAGCCCATATAGCAAACATTAGAGAAACTCCAAACAGGTTTCCACAGGTTCAGTGCACACTGCTTTGACCACAGAGACAGGATTTTCATGTCAGTCTGAAATGTCATATATCACATCAAATTCCAAATGATGGTAAATTGAGAACTATTTCCTTCTTTACTCTCTAGGCAATATAAAAATCCCTCAACCAGACTGCTGGTCCCTTTATAAATCCAGTGGTCCAGAAGGGAACTTGGCAAAAAACAACTATCTCTGACAGAAAGTGCCTATTTCCTTTATAAAATACACTTTAAAAATATTTCTTTAGTGGCATTTTTTCTTCAGGCAAAGCAGAAAATTCTGCATTATACTAAGCTATACATTTAGAAAGTAAACAAAAAGCAGGGATAAAAAAAAAAGAAAGAAAATATGCCTGTAAGCTTTTATTAATTTAAAAAACCTTGACCCTCTAAATGCATGTTCTAACCCTGTGGGTCATGGGTTCAGTTTTCCTGCAATGACAAAGATGGTAGTCATTATGTTTGCAAAGGATTAGTCATTACATTTGTTGGTTTTGCTTAATACATAACAATTAGAACCTCATGCTCAACAGTTTTTCTCTGTTTAACCACTTCTCATAGTATCTCTTGAAAATAATACGTACTGTCGGAACAGAAAAGCAATATAGAGAAGAATAGTTCTGGTTTATATTATTAAGCCTTCTCAGTGCAAGTGGTAAACCAAAGAAAGCTCAGTTTTCTTGCCCCATTATTCCCTGCTTTGTAATTTTTTTGTTGTTGTTGTTTTGTACAGTTGCCAGGATACAGACATTTATATTCCCAACATGAGCAGTTTCAATTAACAGAAACAAGAGGGGAATTAAGCCATTGGTAATGCACATAGATACTAACAGGCTATGATAAAACACACTTAGAAATTTCAAAATTAAAAGTAAAAACCTTTTCACATCTGGGTCAAATCCAGGTCCACTCAATGGTGACTGAAAGTTATTAATGTCTCACAGCTGCTCTGTGGCCAGTGGGAAATGAACTGACTCTTATAGACATGGATCCCATCCACAAAAATGTCATTCTTTGGTCTACAAATGTTCTGAACATTCACTTAGTGCTAGCCCAGGTCATCAAATATGGCAAACAGTATCTGATGCCCCTTGAAACTTTAGCAGCTGGGGAAAGAATTTTAAAATGCAGACAAATTGACTGACGAGGCAGTGGTGTGTAAAGAAATCTCAGTGCAGCAGAGCTTTGGTTCAGGGGTTGTATTGTCTGCACAAGAAGGCACCTTGCAGTGCACTCCAAACCAGTCTGCAACAATGCAGGCAGGAGAGCAGTCTTTCCTCAAGTAATAGCTTTGCTGAGATTTTGACAGCAGAGGCTTGAATTTAAAAGATTAGAATTTTTTTTTAATAAAAGGGCTTTTTAAAGGTCCAAATTTAGTTTCTTTCACCACAGATACAAATTGCTGACAGAAATAATTCTTTTTTTTCTCAGGAAAAATTTCAAATAAGCTATTAAGCCCCCTTTGCCCACAGCAGATGTTTTTAAATCACATTGCTCTCTAAGCCTTGTTGTAGAAAGTGCTAAATGGCTGTCAACAGTCAAGGGGAGTCTGAGAATGAGTCACTGTGCTGCCTAGTCAGTGTCATTCACCACCAAGGCAATCGCAGAAACAACTGCAAAATGCAGCTAGTGGCATCCTGAGCCTCTCTCATGCAAACAAGACTGGATTAGGCTCAGCTTTTCCTGTCTCTGGTTTGTAGGTAGTCCCTTGACTACAAAAATCCTGACTTTTCCAAATGATACTGTGATCACGGGGGATATCCAAGCACCTCCTGCTTCAGATACTAGTGACAACCAGCCTCTGCTTCAGCTTGCTGCTGAAGGTTTAATAATTCAAACAGTGAGGAAAGAGCGAGACGGATAAAATTCAGAATCACCATATCCCTTCCAAACAGAAATGTTCAAATTTAAACTAAAATTCCTACAAATGGAAACTTTGGAAGATTGCAGTCACAGGGCAATTTGAAGAAAATTGGCCAAAGTTTTAATTCTTGGCCCCAAAAATTGGTTTGTTTAATAAGACAAAATATATTTTTTTCTACTGTATTATCTTAATTTATTTGATTAAGCCCCATGGAGTTTGTTATGTATTGGCTGTGATAACATTAAATATTAGTCAAGCTTCAAATAATCAGAGGAAAGTAAGGAATAATTTATTAATAAATTTCACCTATAAAAAAAAATCTCTAAATCGTCACATTCTTATCAGATAACTTTCTGCTTTCATGACACAGATTTTCCCCATCAAAAAGGTTTCACTCAGTTGTTTAAAGTATTTTTTTTCCCATTAACTAGCACTAGAAGCAGAACAGAAGACTAATTCCTTGAATGAAAGAGCAAACTTAAAATTAAAACCGTCACACTAAATAAACACTCCAGTGGTCATTAATTGAAAGCTAACATGTCTGATACAGATTCTGGGTCTCTGGTCACAGGTACCTGCTGTGTACATGCAGCATTTAAAGATATGGGCACTATCCAGCTTTTACATCAAACAGGTGGAAGAGCAACCAAGCAAATCACAAGAATACAAAATGTGTCACCGTACCAATTAAAGTAAAGAACCCAATAAAGGAAACAGATGAAAGAGGTAAGAAGAACCCATGTCAGAACCACAGGAGGGATGTACTAGACAAGATGATAATGCCCTGTGATGAAAAGACACTTGACCGCAGCATTTAAACAAAAGCTGTATTTGAACACCACGTGCAGATTCCATGTCACTACTGCAGGTTTTATGGATACAATGGAGAAATGGGCTATTGACGTTTCAAAGCAAGATTACACTGTTACAGCCTCAAGAGATTCACAAAGTGCACTGTTATAACCCACAACAGAGTCACAAAACTCACTATTGCCGCCCACAGGCAATCCTCAAAAGCCACTATCACAACCACAGGTGATTCTTGGAACACACTATCACAACTCACAAGCACGCTAAATACTACACGTGTGTTAGTCAACCACCTGTGCAACTCAAAGCACATCAAATATTCACTTACCCATCTCTCCAGATAAGGGATCTCAATACGTTACCTTAGCCAGCATCCTGGCCAAGGGGGGTAATAGGGTCTCCTCACCTGCCAGCTGCAGAGTTGGAGAAATGACTCCCGATTCTCAGCCTGAAACTGAGGGGGTTTATTCCTTGATCTAAATGTTTGCTCAGCCTGGAGAAGAGAAGGCTCCAGGGAGACCCTAAAGCAGCTTCCAGCACCTGAAGGGTCTACAGCAAAGCTGGGTAGGGGCTGTTTGTAAGGGCAGGGGTGATAGGGTGAGGGGCAGTGGTTTTAAACTACAGCAGGGTAGGTTTAGATTATTCGTTAGGAAGTTCTTCACTATGAGGTTGGTAGATCACTGGCACAGGTTACCCAGAGAGGTGGTGGAGGCCCCAACCCTGGAGGCATTCAAGGTCAGGCTTGATGAAGCTCTGAGCGACCTGATCTAGTGAAGATGTCCCTGCTTACTGCAGGGGGGTTGGGCTAGATGACCTTTCAAAGTCCCTTCCAAACGAATACATTCTGTGATTCTGTGATGCTATGACAGCAGGAAGGACTGTGCCTGAGTGCATAATCCCAGCTGTGGTGTTTGTCATTAGCAATATTCCCCCTTATTTTTATTTATTTGTGGGTGAGGTTCACTTCTGTATGCTCTGTCTTCGGCATATCTTTGCATTGTCTAGGTCCAGCTGAAACAAAATGGAAACATTCCAGCTTGCCTTTATCTTACTTTTAGGCAGTTGGATAATGGTTTGATTTGGACTCAGGGCATATTATTTGTTGAAGGAATTCAAGGCTCAACCCAGGTTTTGATTCTTTGAATTATGCAATGCTGCCCTGTTTAGTCTCAGGCTTAGAGGGCAACTCAGGGCAACTATAAGTGTTGTCCTATATATGTTCTATACTATTTATACAACTCCCAGTGGATTGTCTATGTGGAGATGGGGCCTCAAGGCAATCCAAGGCTGAGTCGCTTTTATGACCCTTCATGAATTGTCTGGTGCACTAGACATTACCAAAACATTTATGAACTCTGAGCTGGACCATCCATACATATTCATAATTTGGACACTATTTTAGGGATATTTTTGTAAATTTGTATTTATTACCCAGTGTGCATGTTAAAAGGTTGTTTTTCAAGGACACATACTTGAAAATTCCAATGAACTATTGCAGGACTACAACTGTTCACCATGGAGTGAAAAATTAGTTACTTCTATGTTGTGGTTTAACTTATCAGGCAACAAAAGCAAGCACACAGATATTTGCTGACTCCCCCTACAGTGGGAGGGAGGAGAGAATTGAAAAGAAAAAGGTAAAAATCCGTGACTGAGATAGAGACAGTTTAATAGGACAGAAAAGGAAGATAAGAATAGTACAAATAATAACAGAAACAATAATAATAATAATAATAATAATAATAATAATAATAATAATAATAATAATAATAGAATATGCAAGTGATGTACAGCACAATTGCTCACCACCCAAAGTTCCTGAGCCACACTGCCTCACAGCCAGTTATATACTGAGCATGATTTCATATAGTATGGAACATCTCTTGGGTCGGTTGTCCTGGTTGTGCTCCCTCCCAGCTTCTTTGGCACCCCCCATCTTTTCGTTGGCAGATCAGCATGAGAAGCTGAAAAGTCCTGGACTGCTTGGCAACAACTGAAATATTAGTGTGTTATCAACATTATTCTTATCCTAAATCCAAAACACAGCACTATGCCAGCTGCTAGGAAGAACCCGACAAAACCAGGGCACTATGCTACTACTGAGATGCTTAATTGAGGGACCAGGGCAGAAAACCCAAGGAGTACCAAGTGACCAAACCAAACTTCAGTTGCTATGGTTTTGTTTACCTTAAGAATTCTTCTGAATTCTTAATGTAGAGTTTCAAACAAGGCTTTTATCTGCATTGTATGTTTCTCTTGTTTTCAGATGGGGTAGAGTTCATTTTCTTCCTAGCAGCTTTTTATTATAGTTTATATTCCTTAACTGTGATATCTAAATGATAATCTGTAAACTCATACTTTAAATATTTATCACACAGGTTTGGTAAATTCTACACTTTTTTCTATTAAAACCACTGCTGAGTTTCATATATATATGCCAAGATCAGTCTAAAAGAGAGCAATAGGACTATTTCTGTTCTATGTTCTAAAAAAAATAATTAAATTGCTATTTTACTGCCCTTTAATAAGATTATTTTGTTAGCATTTTGAAAGTGATTACCTGGATGCAAGAGGATTTAAGTTGTGGACTGAAATTAAATCTCTTGCTTAGCTGTTTTTTTCCAAATGTGTTCTCTGACGTCATGAAAATTCATCTCCTATAAACCTTCGCTCGCTAGTGGCATAATTTATAATTCTTGATTTACAAGGAAGACTGTGATTGCCTACAACTAAACAAACCAGGCATTGCAAACTTCTAATCAAAGACCATGTCATTATAAATCTCATCCCTTTATATAATTCTGATTAGGGTGCCTTTAGCAATACAACACAAGCAGTAGCTTGGTCATACAGAGCTGTGACTGCACAGTTACTGCAGATCCCTTTCAGGACATAGAATCACAGAATTATAGACTGGTCTGGGTTGGAAGGGACCACAGGCAGGGACACCAACCTCCAGGCCTGGATCTTAAAGTACTTCATATGATTTTAGTAAATAATTAGACAGCTTTACCTTATAAAATGGGTTGATTTCCTAATAATATTGGCAGAACATTTTTCTCATCTATCACCAGTTTTCAGGTAAATTGAGTCTGTTTAATCTTCATGGAGTTCTTAAACTTTCTTGGGTTCCTCAGTAAACATTACAAATATTAACTGGTGATTAACAAATGCTGGATAAAATATAACTGTGAAAATGAAAATGCATGTGTGGAACCTAAAAGAAAACATGCATTTTCACTACCCTCCTTCAATTTAGCTTTACTGAGACCTTCAGTCTATCAAAACAGATTTGAATCTCTTCTATTTTAAGACTGCAAAATCTGGCAAATATATTTTCAACATATTGTATGTCACCCTAGAGAGTGCAATATGCAGGAGGCGGAATATACTAGGCACGTTAAAAGACAGCATTTGTAAAAAGCTCCTGTATTAAAATATTTATGGGCTTCCCTCATTTAGAATACAGAAAACATTTCAAAGCAGCTTCCTCAGTGCTCTGCTTAGAAGAAAAGAATATTTAAAAAAATAAAAAATTAAGGTGAAGTATAAACTGTTGTTCATCCTACAGAGTGTATGAAAAACCTTGAATAGTTTATTTTTAAGGAACTTTCACTAGAGATCTGAAAAGCCCCATGGAGTTTTTTCTAGGGGTATGCACTGCTCTTCAAAGGAGAATGAGCGTGCTACTAGCATATAAGCAGCATTCTTCCTGAGGTTTCTGCTTTAGATATTAGTGAAGAAAAAGTAACAGCTTTTGGTAAAGAAAGAATGATTTGATCAGTTTCACCAAGCCACAATAAACTAGCCAGTGTCTATACAGAACCACTGAAGAATTAGTTTGTTTTATGCACTGGGGGGAAGACATGAAACATTCCTTCCTTCAGCAAAATGGAATGCATTACTGTTTCACATAGATCTTTCTCAACAATAAGAAAGTTTCTCATCAAGTTATGTCTTTATTACAGAGCTTTTCCTCAGACAGAATTAATTAGTTTGAGAGACCCAGCTTCCAACAGTCTGAAGGCAGAACTTGTGACTCCAAGAAAAGACTAAAGCAGAATGCAGTAAAAACATGTGCATTTGACATGATTGCATTTTTTTTTTCCCAAAAGAAGAAAAACGTATCTCCTGTGTCCTGGTTTCAGCTGGGATAGAGTGAATTTTCTTCCTAGCAGCTGGCATAGTGCTGTGTTTTAGATTTAGCCAAAGAATAATGTTGATAACACAATAATACTTTAGTTGTTCCAAGTAGCCCAGGACTTTTCAGCTTCTCATTGTGCCCTGCCAACAAAAAGGCAGGGGGTGCCCAAGAAGCTGGGAGAGAACAGCCAGGACAGCTGATCCACACTGGCCAATTCCATACTGTATGACATCATGCTCAGTACATAACAGGGAATTTGGCTGGGAGGCAGCATGGCTCTGGAACTAGATGATCATCGGCTTTGAGGGGTGAGCAATTGTGCTGTGCATCACTTGTGTATACTCTTATTGTTGTTCTTATTCTTATTCTAATCATCTTCTTTTCTGTCTCATTAAAATGTTTTTATCTTAACCCACAAGTTTTGCCTTTTATTTTCTTTTCAATTCTCTCCTAAATTGGGGGGAGTAAGTGAATGAACATCTGTGAGGCTGTTTTATCTGCCTGCTGGGTTGAACCATGACATCCAGTTTTAAAAATCTAAGAATGGAAAAACAGAGATTTTCTAAGAATATTTCAGGACTCTATGGAGTCCTGAAAAGGTCAAGCATTTATCTGGTTTTTTTTTTAACAATTCGATTAGTTAATACTACACAGGAAGTGCAACCTGCAGAGTATTTAGTCTATTTGTATGTACTCTACAGAGAAAGGTGGAAGGAGACACAAACCTTGTGAAAAGGCATCTAGTATTGACTAAGGAACCCAAGTCTAATATATAGGAGAAGAACATTCTGTACAATCTCTGCAGTTCAATATGAATTGTCTACTGTTACCAATATTTTTTCCTGGTAATTTCTATTAGTGTTAACACTAACCAGCCAAAACTCAGAAGCAGTTTACTTAGCAGTGTTGTTAGAGTGCCCTTTATGAACCTCTAGGAAGTGACCTATGATGTGAAGTGAGGTGCAACCTGACTCCTCCAGAGTTTTGGGGGAATGTCTTTCTTGACTTCTGTGAGTCCTCAGACTCCTAACTGCAATGGAGATCTTTAAATTACCCATGCCTTGTTCTTCAGAAAAGATTCATATCATATTTCTGTCCACAGTATTAATGAAAGAGCAATTTTGAGAGGTTACTTTTTCCAGCCTTCATGCCATAGCTCTTAGACACCTTACTTGCCATCCTAACGCAAACTGTTTTATTATATAAATATCCATTCTGAAACACATATCCTAGTCTTGTATATTTCCAAACACACTTATTAGTAAAAGTCCCATATTTCCTGCTATTATCTGGGCTCAAGTTTTAGAAGTCCTAAAATGTGTCTAAACATCTTGAGGTGCCATTTCTAAATAAACCATAACCATCTGGTTAGGATGGAGTTAACTTTCTTCGTAGTAGTCCATATGGTGCTGCATTTAGATTTGTGGCCAAACCAGTGCTGATATTTCACCATTGTTTTAGCTATTGTGGGAGTCATCCTTCTCTGTTTCTCATTCTGCCCCAACCAATAAATAGCCAGGGTGGGGCAAGGGGCATGAAGCTGGGAGGGGACCCAGTCACCACAGTTGACCCCAACTGACCAAAAGGATGTTGCATGCTGCACATGTTTTGGTGTCATCAACCTCCTTTTTTTTCCTTCATTTATTAAACTGTATTTATCTTGACCCATGGATTTTACTCAGTTTTCCCTTCTGATTCTCCTCCCACTCCCATTAGCAGGGAGAATGAGCAACTGAGTGGGGTCTTACCTGGTGGCCAAGGTCATCCCACCACAGAAATAAAATAATCCCTGTCCTTCCAACATGGTGACTATATATATCATCTCTGATTAAAATAATCTGGATTTTTCTTTTTTTGTTTAACTTTAAGCAACTGCTTTGGAAACAATAAAAATGTAGGTGGGGGCTAAAATGGCAATTTTTTTCATCAGTAAAAAAAATAATGATCATAGGGTTTCTACAGGCAGATCCTCTAATTGTAAATATGAATTGTAAATAAGAATTTAAATATGAATGCTGAAACTGATACCACTAGCATCAAAAGAAATACCACATATATTAATAATAGAACAGGTAATTCCATGGTGGATGAGGAAAAATGTGCAGCAATTATTTTTCACAAAAAGGTGTAGATAGTAGTTTGTCTGCTGCTCTCTTATATAAAGTACTTCACTCTGTCAGGAGTATATGTAGTATTAAGCCTGAACTCACAACAAATAAAGTAGTTTAATGGATTGGGCAGCGTGCATTATAGCAACATTCTGTCTCTTGAAGATCCTCACAGATTATACCTGATCCATCTGCATAATTTTAATTTATTTTGTTTATTATTAGCTCACCAACACTGGATTGATTATAAAAGTAGTTGATGGCTTTATTGGGGTTTTTGAGGGGGAGGGGTTTGGTGGTTTTAGTATCTGTTTATTCAACTTTGACTGCTATATAAGAACATTTAATTGGATACAAACCAAAAATTACCATCTGGTACTAGCAAAAGTGAGTATATATAAAATGCAAGAGTAGGGCCATTCTTTCCTGATAATAATGTTTCAGAAATATCACTGGTTTTACATTCAGTCAGCAACAGAGTGATGCATTTTTTCTCTTGCTATGTATATAACTCCTGTTCAATAAATTCTGCACAGCCATGTGATTATTAACTCTTCTTCAACTTCTTTCTAGTCTTTTTTTACTTTTTGCTGACATTCAGTCTTAAAAACACTCAAGCTTTCACACTGTATTTGTGGCTAATATGAACATGTTAATACATCATCAGTACCTTCATTTAAGCATGCATATAAAGCACAGACTCAATATTGACAAAGAATAATAATTCAAATATATTGAGGAGGAAGAGATTTACTGATCTACCTTTTCAAAGAGGTATGCAACTTTTACCTTGCTTTAATAACTGTTAAGACTGGAAAATACACATGAAAATCATATATATAAAGGCAGTGTGCACATTTGTTTCAATATGCAAAATCTGTAGCACATTTAGAGGCAAATCCAACAAATTCTATGTCAGATGGGAATCTTCTTCCTTAATGTCAGAGATCTACAGTGCAGAGGATCCATCTGATCATCCACTGAAGGCTGCTTTTACTGACATGGGCAGAGAGACGAAACTGAGATGAAATTCGGCTTAATGCTGTGTTTGTATCTACAGCACACTTAGACACATACCTGGCATATGGATGACTAACACATTGACTGTGTTATATATTACTATCCAACATTTTTCCTCTGGAAGAGAAAATGTTTTTTTTTTCAAGAAATCTGAATGACAAAAACTAATTGTGTGGTAAACCCAACTCTCCATCCACACATGGAGTTGACACAGCTCCTCTCATGTGAATATTTGATAGCCTCATAATACATTTGGTTTTTTTACAGAAACTAGAGACCAGACCGCTGTGTTATCATTAAAATAACTCTGGTGAGTTATCAAATCTGCCATTTACTGTGTCTGGATCTCTAAGCAGTTTTGCTGACTGTTACCCTGCTCAGAATAGCAGAGCATCCTGTAGTGCATACAGCTGCTTGGAGTGAGTTTTTGCCCAGTGTTTCCTGTGTGGAGGGACTACTCAGGCATTTTCTGCGAGTATTAACAGGAACACTCAAAACTTTGTGACAGGCAGGAAAATGTTTCTGTATGCGCTTTCTTAATGAGCACAGAATGAAAGTGTGTGGAGAGAGGAAATCCCACAAGTTTGTTGTTAAAGCTCTTATATGTGTTAACATGCTCTTAAAAATGATTGCATGAGGTTTACTTTTCTATCAGGAAGATGCCAGAATAAAATAGTTTGTGGGGATCATAATTTATATGACATTGTAATCTACTTACACAAATATGATGCTTGATTTAAAAGTAAATGTTTTTCATTTAACATGAAGACAGAAACTTGGAAAAAAACCCACCACAAATAAATCCCATACACTTATTTCTTATTTTCCTCCAATATGAAAGAAAATTAAACAACAAAGCCAAGGAAAAATGGTAAAATTAAAGCCTTTTCATATCCTCTGGCTGCATTGATGCCTTCTAGATCTGCACGGAGAAATACTGCTCTTTTTTATTAGCTGGCACTGCAAGAATTTAAGTGACCCAGCAGTCAACATTTCCCACTGTGGCAAAAACAATTTCGTAATTGTCCTGTGAATTAGGGAAGTGAACTCTCAGAGGATTCTCGCATCGGGTATTTTCTTGGGCGATGATGTGGAAATAATAGATTTAATGAGAACAGTGTAACGATGTGGAATACAATTTCATTCTTGAGTAAATTTCACATCTTTTCCAACCAGAAAGTGGATTAACGTAAAGCGTCAAGCAGGGAACTAACCTGGAGATCCTGCTGCTAAACACAAATAACAGAATGGCCAGATTTGCATTACAGCAGACTTTGATACAACACAGGAGAAATAAACAGGAAAGCGTGCAGTGGTTTGAAGCAGAAACAGCAGCATTTTTAACATGCTGTGGGATTCATTCATGTGACTCCCCCTCTACTGATGATGGAAATTGCTTGATGGGATCTGAGACCCTCACTGAAAACCTGTACCTCAACATGTGCACTAATAAATTAGGAATTATGCTTTTATAAATCCTCTACCCCAGGAGCAGCTCTGCTTCAATTACACAGCAGTGTCTGAGCGAGTGGAGTGGGCTGAAAGGTGAAAGATTAGGCATCAGTGAGTGCCCTCTGCTGTTACCTCGGTCACAACGGGACAGCCCTTCCACTCATGTATATATGTGCTTTAGTCGTTGCAGCCAAGTGCCAAAGGTTCAGCAGTAAGACTCCACAAGGAAATCCAGGAATGGGGCATTCCATGTTAGGCACAGCTCTGCTTTGTGTTTGCTCTTCCCTGGAGATGATCCTCTCTCCTTGAAAGCTGTAAAGGGTGGAACAGATGACCCCACTGCAGCAGATCCAAGAGTTCTTCCTTTTTCTCCCTCCACCTGCCAAGTCCTTTGCCTTCCTGACAACCTTCTGCCTTCCTGACAACCCCTCTGGCAATATCCATGCCAGGGATTAGGAACAAAGCCGGTTTCCAAAGCAGGTTATGCAATTCATCTTAACCCTTGTCAGGCTTTGGGAACAGGAGGAAGAGGGAAAAGAAAGGCTAAGGCTGGTTGTACTGCATTGTCCCTTGGCTGCACACCCTGGACATGGAAGGGATCCTTTGCACCAGGCATTTGTACAGAGAAACACTGGTTTCTCAATTGTAGGCTTCTTCTCTGTGTAACTTTGTGATCGTAACAGCACATGCCTACCCAGGAAGGTGACCAGAAACATAAGGAGGAAGTTCATCAACTTCTCAAACCTCAATAACTGGTCCTCTACCTCTCCCCCAGACTCTGGGATGAAGATGGAGATACGTATCTACATATTTATGTAAATTAGCACCTGTTGAGTCAACTTTTTGAGTGTGTTGATTTGAATAAGGTATGAGGCCTCAAGATATAACTCTAATTTCATCCTCTGTCCATGTGAGCACAAACATACTGGCTGTACAAATAATGTGCTGCTTTGTCCATCCTACTATTCCTGAGAACTTGGGAATTGGCTTGGGAAATATACCCAATAAGCCACACTAGTTTCCAGGATTTCAGCAGAAATATTGACTAGCACTCAAAATTGCTATGTGTTAGCTTTGTCTTGATTGCTGTGCTCAATAGGAAAACATCCATGCCGGTCTGACTATATTTCTTTGGCAGAGTACTAACAAAAGAGCTCAGCTCCTTTGATTCAATGTACTTTCTTTAGACTATTGCTTTCTAGACTTTCTCTTTTACATCAAGGAAAGTAGTACTTAGGATGTAGACCTTGTCATACTGGGTACAATAGAAAACTTTCAGAAATCAACCCCAAATAATGTTGCTGAGAATCCTTAAGTCTCTCAGGACTGTAAATCTTGAGCAGAAAGTCAAACAGTGACATAAAGAATTGTCCCGTCGCTGGAGACCTTAGAGCTAAATGTTATGAAATGGGTTTTCAGATGTCCTCTCCTGCATGACAGGAATATTCCCCAGCTATTTGGAAACAGAGTAACTCAGTCTTTGTATGCTCTTAATAAATATACTTGCCTTTGAAAAGTGAAAGATTCGTTTATGGATAGGTACAAAGAATTTTTAAAGGATGAATACTTGTTGAGTCCTTACTGTCACCTGCTTCAGCATATTCTACAGTTGATGCCAACAAACTAAAACAGGTAGAAAATGGAGAGTAACTGAGAGGTGGCCAGACGGTTTGCCACAAAACAACAAGGACATTACTCTTGATTTAAGAGAGCTGGTAATGCACAGATGCTACCTTGAACCCCCATCATGGCAAATGCTGTGACATGCAGCACTGCTTGAAAGCTTTAACTTCATCTATGATCAAAGTCTGACAGAACACCTGCTTTTTCCTCCAGACATTTCTTTCTGTTGATTACTGTCAGCCAGAGCATGTACTGGTGTGACTGCTTAGGACCCCACCACCCATGTACCTGTTCAAGTCTCCTGTGACAAGTCAGTGGTATATGCAGGAGGATCAAAAGTATTTAACTATAAGGTAACTCCTTTTGAAAACTCCTCAGATTTGTATCAGGAAACACTTAAAAACAGAAGCTCAAGCACTTCTGGTAAACAGGGAAATACCAAAAGACTGTCAGCAGCAAGAACGTCTCCATTCTCTTTCTCAGTCTTCTGGCTGCTGGTGGTGTTACTCATCAGTCATGCCTCACTGACAATTTTCATTCATATAACCAACAAAACAGGAAACACTGATATACACAAAAGCAAGCTAATGATTGCCAAGCAGATTACCGCAGCTGGATTTGCCTTGGAAGCAAATTTCTCTTTGTATCTGGTATGGCAAGGACAGCACAATTTGAAATTAGAACTGAAGTGTCTTTAAAGTAGGTAGATACATCAAAACAGCTTCTGGTATGATATCCATCTCATGAACCTGTAACCACCAATGATTTAGACATATTTTTTCTCTTTATTGGAAAAACATTAAAACAAATTGATAGAAAACAAACTGATATACAATGTCAATTGGGTTTTACAGTATCTTAAGGGGAACTTATTAGTTCTTGTAGAAGAAAATAAATTAGTGCACCAACTGTATGGCTTTTATGAATGATTTCCACCAAGGCTACTTCTAGTAATTAATGTGCAGACTTAACACATCACACAGTCAGAGCCCTAGATTGCTATGTAATCACTGCAGGATTTTATGGTTCTTGTGTATAATCAGCCTCTGCCTGATTCAATTTACATTATTGCAAAATCAAGAATCATTCAAGAGCTTCTAAACGTCCTCAGGACTAGTGCATTCTCCTTCTTCGTCTTCCTCCTGTAGTCAAATGCTTGCAAGAGGTTTTGACACTGGCTTGACACAGAGCTGGACTCCCTTTGGGCTCAATGTAGAGAAAAGCGTTTCAAGAGCACGAGCCGCTTAATTTTTAAATCAATTTTTAAAGCAGGTGAGTTTAGTTGCCTGCCAAGAGGTAGCTCTTTCTCCCACTGATCCAAAAATGGAGTCAAGCTCACTAGGTGACTAGGTTCTGTGTGAACATCATACATAAATGTTCACACAGCAAATCCCCTAACTCAGATGTAGATATTTTGATAGGCTACACCTAGAATGTAAACCAAGGCAGTCTTTGTTTCAAATTCATCTGCTTCTCTCTGATGTCTCCCCTTTTATGGCTATTTAACTATTCAAATGTAAGTTCTCTGCCTCAGAGAATACCCTTTGGCTCCAGAGTGTCTGACAATGGAATCCTGTTACAGCATTAAAACACGGAACCACAATGACACAAATAATAGTAAGTCATTTGACTGACTGATGTTAAACCAGAATGATATAAAAAACATATCCTGTAGGATCAAACTGGGAAACACAATAAGAGATACTTTCAATAATTCCCAATTACATTAATTCCTCTACTTTTAGCACTAAAACATAAAACTTTCCTCCCAGTTCATGCTTTTTCTCCCAAAAAAATAAATTTCTTAATCTACAAAAATCCAATAATACAAGTAGCAAAGATTTGCATAGCACTTTTCATCTTCAAATAATTTTGAAAATTCTTTTTTTCCCCTCAGATTCCCTGAGAATGCGGTACAGGAGATAAGATTGTCAGCAGTAAGGTGCTCAAGGCATAAATTTGAAGTTAGATTAATTTTTTCTGCTTTCAGATCGAAGCAGTTCCCAAATAAATAAATAAATAAAATTCCCAGTATATGTCACAGACAGTTTAGGATTTCTGAAATCCGACTGAGAAATTGTCAAAATGGGAACTTTTAAATGATGATATTATTATATGCATACATTTGCTGTTCTGTAGTCATCACCTTTATCTTCACAAGATTTCTGGGTACAACCTCAAAATATTCTTTAATGACAAATATTCCTAGCAAATCATAGAATCATAGAATCATACAATGGTCTGGGTTGGAAGGGACCCCAAGGATCATAGAGTTCCAACTCCCCTGCCACAGGCAGGGCCACCAATGTCAGGCCTGGATCTACATGAGGTTGCCCAGGGCCCCATCCAACCTGGCCCTGAACACCCCCAGGGATGGGGCATCCACCAACTCTCTGGGCAGCCTGTTCCAGTACCTCACCACTCTCTCTGTAAAGAACTTCCCCCTAAGATCTAATCTAAACCTTCCCTCTTTCAGCTTCAATCCATTCCCCCTTTTCCTTCCATTTCCTTCCCTTTTAACAAGTTGATTCCCCTCCTGTTTCTCTGCTCCCTTCAGGGACTGGAAGGCTGCAATGAGGTCCCACCACAGCCTTCTCTTCTCCAGGCTGAACAAGCCCAGCTCCCTCAGCCTCTCTTCGTAGGAGAGGTGCTCCAGCCCTCTAATCATCTTCTTGGCCTCCTCTGGACCCCCTCCGATAGTTCCACATCTTTCTTGTATTGGGGTCCCCAGATCTGGACACAGTACTCCAGCTGGGGCCTCACGAGGGCAGAATAGAGAGGGACAGTCACCTCCCTGTCCCTGCTGGCCACCCTTCTGCTGATGGACCCCAGGTTACCATTGGCCTTCTGAGCTGCAAGAGCAAATTTAACAGGACTTTTCCGACACATGAAATAAAGGGAAGGTCGGGACAAAATCCCAAGGTCTTTAAAAAACCCTCTCAGCTTCGTACCTGACTTGAGTGAAAGCTTTCTCTTGCACAAATTGGGAACCTTGTTCTGTTTTGGGTAATTTTTCTTTTTTCTATTGTCTGCCAGTGTAAAATAGTGCACATGGACTCCCGATTCCCTACAGTGAACTTTGAAGAACTGGAATCATGTTCATGTGTTTCAAGTAATGAATATTTAAGCTAAATTTTCGCTCAATATAAGTAGCTTATGAAAAACTTATCCAGGAAGCAAGTATGTAGATGGTGGCAATGCCTTGCTATAAGTAGAGATTTAACACCTAATGAAAACCACAGCATCAACGAAGTGTAGCAGATTTTGGACAACAGCAAATGTTCTGCATATACATTTCTATGAGAATGAGGCACATATTTTCTCAAACCATGACCTTTGTCTTTTTCCCTTTCATGATTGAAATATGCTAAAATGTCATCTCAAATTGTTCTTTATTTGCTTTATGGTTTTACTAAATCCTTTTAAAGAAATTAAACAGCCTACACACTGACTCATGACCAGCTTTTTCCATTTATTTTTTAACAGATGCCCAACGGTGTTAAATAAAGAGCACTGTTCCTTCTCTCAGTGTAATTTTCCATATGTAAAAATTCTGTATTTTATAGGATGTGCTTCTTATGGAAGAATATCTCGCCCACCCTTATTTTAAAAAAAAATCCTGAGGCCTAAAATCTACACAATATTAAGATAAGATTTCAATGGAAGGTATAAATTTTGCATGCACTTAACAGGAAAATTTACTGAATTGTGATTTGAATAAATTCTGTCATAATTTTTAATAAAAACTTTTTTTATTTACTATTTCATGAAGTAATTTCATAGACTAACCTACACTTGTCCGAAGAGGCTACTGTTTGTTGAAAGATATCAAAGGCAGAAAAAGAATGCAATACATAAAACCTGTTACTATCATAAATGCCAGTTGTTATGGGTTTCGTAGAAAGGCCACAGATTACAGGTGACATATCCATGAGGAAGGATCTTCTTATTGGTCTTCTAAAGAGTCTGGTAAATATTTAGAGTGATGTGGAAGAGAGAGAAAATCAGGAAGGTTAAATTATCTGGTAATTTTCCATATGAGGAAGCTTACAAAACCACTACCAGAGTAAATTTATATTTCACCCAGTCCATAATCTCCAGTGCCAGTCAAAATGTAAAATATCAACTTCATTCAGGGGCTTAAAGGACAGATTATCCCTAGATTTCTTCTTTTTTGTTTCTTTTTAATTTATTTTTCAGTTTAATATGAATTTACAAATATTTCTGTAAATGTTTTGGAAATGCTCTTCAACGTTTTCTGTTTTCCAATTATAATTTCTGATTAATGATACTGACATGTTTAATTTTCAGCAATTTCAATTTATTTCTCAGAGGCTTTAAGGAATATGAACATCTTTAATAGATTCGGACTGAAAGAGGGTAGATTTAAATTAGATATAAGAACTAAATTCTTTACTATGAGGGTAGTTAGGTTGCCCAGAGAAGAATGCTGCACCCTTCTTGACAGTGTTTAAGGGCAGGTTGGATGGGGCTTTGAACAACCTGGGCTAGTGGAAGGTGTCCCTGCCCATGGCAGGTAGGTTGGAACCTGACTCAAAGATGATCTTTGAGGTACCTTCCAACCCAAGCCATACAGCGATTCTATGATTTTGATCTTGTATAATTTGGAAAACTCTTCACGCACACACCAAAAAAAGTTATCTTGGAACAAAAGGTCTGTTTCTAAGAGAGAAACAAATTTTACTGTCTTGAAATGCAGCTGAATAATTTTCTGTATAAAAGAAATTAGTTTTGCCAGTCATAGCATTGGCCTCAAAAGTATTAAAAACCACCTTGCTCCTACACAGTAAACCATTATTTGCAGTTCATTAATTTTGTGCAAATAACTCTGTCCTACTTTTACGAAGATGCTTCATAAAGTATTTCCTGTATTTCTTAAAACAACAACTGGAAAAGAAACCACTCACTTGGCATCCAAAAACCTAAAATAATCTGGACAGGAAATTTTTCATCATTTTACAATGCTCAACAAATTTCTCAGGAAAAACATGAATGTGTTCATGTGTCTCTTACTGGCACTGAAATATTTTTTGGACACAAGGAGTCAAAGCCCTTCCCACATCCCACTCACTTACTACAATCTAGCTATATAGCTTGTTCCAGCTCTGTAGACCATGACAGCATCTTCAGGATATATCCAGCCACACTTATTTTCAGCCGTATGCTGAGGAGCTGGGCCAATTCAATCTTGCTTACATGGTGCTAAGCCAAACCTAAAAAATCACTTTCACCTCATATGGATCTCCCTTTATCTTACGTCCCAAGCACACACACACCAACATGGTCTTCTTGGTCTGCTGATCAGCCATCTCTCCTGACAGCCAAATAAATAATTGTGACATGTTGGATTGAGTCTCTGCCTTTGCCAGACAGGGATCTACATGAAGGAAATAAAAAAGAAAGCATGCATGTCTCACTTTCAGACGCTTTCTGGTTTCACATGCTGTGAGCACAGAAGAGAATGAATGTTAGGTGTAAACCACCAGGCATTAACCTCATTGCTGCATTGCTTCCCCAGGCAAGGATGCTGCATTGATGGGCACAAAGAACTGCAAGACAGGAAGGATTTAGGAGAAATCCCAAGCTTGTGTGGAGCACAACTCCACCAGCCTTCTGCAGTGTATAATATATATATAATATAAAATATCCATGCAGTGTTTCCCAAACTGCACTTTTATGTGTAGAATTAGTTTTCAGGAATCAGTTGATACCCCCACTGCAGTGCTCCCATGTCTGTCTAAAAGTAAATACATCTTAATATTGAAGTGCATCATGAGCTATGGCATTTAAGCTCTAAATGAGTCATGAGGAGAAAAATAAAGTTAACTCTTTAGTTACAGTTTTGATGTGCTAGTTGGGTATCAGGACTGTAGGGCATACACACCCATACACTTAAGTCATAAATTCCCTGGGTGATCCAGGATCTTGTCATCCTTTAGATTGGCTGGGCCAATGGACTGGTTGGAGACAAAGGACCAATTTGAAGCTTGGTGATTGACTGGACCATCAGAACTAAGTGCTTGACTGATTGCTACAGGTAGGAATTTCAGGTAGTTCTGTCTTTTGTATGTATTTAAGATAATACATGCAAAATTAAGATATTAAATTCATACATTTCCAGTTCAGCTAAAGATGCCACTGTGAGGACCCATGCAACAGAGACTCCCTTTGACATCTGATCAGCTACAAACTGTCCTGAATTTTCAAGAGATTGCATTGCCATGCCAAGTTCTGAATAAATGAGATTTTCCCTCTAACAAACACTCAGCCATGATTTTCTCCACTGAGGTTCCTCACTGTTCATCAATGCCGGGGCTACCAAAGTTGGCCCTATGCCCACACAAACAAACCCCAATGAGAGTGCATGTGTTCAGGCCCCTGACAGCAACAATAAACACTGAAAGGCAAATTAAAAGTTGTGGGTAAGCTAACCATTCTAGCAAAGTTGCTTGAAAACTTCTGCTTATATCATGAATATTTCCCTATTAAGATAATTAATAAGCATTTTATCTTATTTTCTTCCTCATCATCTTTCAAGCAATTACCAAAGGCAAAATAAATAATGATATTAATTATTCTTTGTCAAGCACATTCATTTACCAAGAATAATTCTTGCCACCTTTTATATCCGAAAATGTATTATCAAATCTCCTAGCAACCACAATTTTTTGTGTTATTCAGATGTTTGGAGGTTTGCTGTGAAGATAGCAAATAATAGGTGACCTTCTATTTGCAACAATTTGCTTCAGAGAGACAAGTCTTTATTACCACTCCCCGTTGCAGTAGTAACAAAAAATAATTTAATGGTTTTAATATTGCTAATTCTATCAATTATTCTTCCTTTGTTCTGCTTGTACAACTGAAAAAACGCTAATGGGAGGTTTTTATAACATCCATAGCAGGGTCTTCTCCCAAAATCCTGCAATTTGAACTATTTTATTCTCCAACCAATCACCAGTAGCAAAGATCTGGCAACATAAAAATAGTCACTATTTTATTTTGGCTGAATGTCCAGGCAGGTTTTACAGTTTCTTTTCACACACACACACTAAAAAACCCAACAACAAAAAAAACATGAAAAAGGAAACAAATAACCCACCAAAAAATATGCCTAACTAAATAAACTGCTGGAAAAAAAGATACAAATGTTAGGACATAAGTCATGGTAAAACACTGTAAATACTTGAAGTATTTTCTCCAGTAAAATATGATAACATATTGCTTTCTGAAAGCATCTAAGAATAGGAGTTGTTTCACACGGTTCTATATTTGTGACTGTTTAACTTGTACTTGAACTACTTGCTTTTTTAAAAATATGGGGTTTAGTGCGAATATTCTTTCTGTGCTGAATGTAGAAGCATTACACTAGATATATGTGTGCGAAAAATGGTATTTCAGTTTCATGGGCTATAATACCTTATAATATCTAACCCCACAGGCTACTTAAAGAGAAACTGATTAGAGATAATGTGCAGTGCTGGGCTTTTGTCTTTGCCTGCAAATAGCAGTGTTTAACCAGCCTGCCAGGAGCGTGGGTGGTCGGTGCTTTGCATTAACTAGCCCTGCTCAGCCAACCTTTGGGCTCTGGCCACCATGCTCCCTGTGCAAACATTCAGTGCTCCTGCCATCCGCATGGGACATGGGGCGGTACTTGCAGCCACCCTCCATAGGGTCACCTGCTGCTGGACTGCAAGAAGGTTATTTAGTTACTTTTTACTTATTTAGTTATTTTTTTAAATTAATTTAGATTTTTTTTGGTTATGGAAGATATACAGAGTGAGTTAAAATGGTGGCTGATTACCTGGCCCAGTCTGTTTTCTACAGAAAACATTTTTCCCTTCCAGTTTCAATTCTTCCTCTCTTCTTCACCCAAAACAAGCAAAATCTGCTACCCAAAAAATAAAGCAGCCATGTCTATCAGATATTTTGTGTAACTACAGTTGTCTCTACCCAAATTTTGCACGTTGTTTGGGATGTATTGATAACCAGTGGAGATTTTACTCCACCCCCATCTCCCAAGAAAGCCATATTTTCAGAAGGTCTCTGAACACCTGAAAACTTGAACTCAGCTGTGATTATGGACGAGTGAAGAGGGCATCCCATTTTCTCTGCATTTCTTCTTCTTTATCTGGAAAACTGATAAATCCTTCTCCTTCCTCACCATTTGTTTATAATAAAAGCCCTTCCAGGTTCGAAAAGGGATGAGATGACAATGATCAAGGGACTCCATTGTACCTGTGGCCTGTAACATGAATAATAATTTATATCTCAATATTTTCCAGATCAATTAATACATAGATATTTCCCTTCTTTAAATATTGTTAAAATGTACAGTCTTTTTCTACTTCAGATAGAAATCAGCAATGATCCCAAAATGCTTCTTTCAAGTGAACTGTTGATCAAACTAAAAGAGTGCAAACATTCCCTGTGAATCTCAGTCTTTGAAACTGCTGCTCAAGGCCCCATCCGAGTGTTCAAGGCCAGGTTGGATGGGGCCTTGAGCAGCCTGATCTAGTGAGAGGTGTATCTGCCCATGGAAGGTGTTTGGACCTTCATGATCTTTAAGGTCCCTTCCAACCCTAACCATTCTATGACTCTATGATTCTTTGATAAGTTACACAAGAAATACCATCCTGTGGCACAAAAAAAACACCTGAAGGAGAAGTGCTGGGATTGAAATCCATGTGACTACATCAGGTCAATTATGACCCATTCTTCAACAAGGCTTCTGCTTGCAGGGGTGAAATGAGTAGCAATCTAAATGTCCTTAACTTGTCACCAACATTGATGTCTAGTGAAGACTTAGAAATCCCCCTGCATGACGGCAGCTGAAGAGCATCATACAGCTTCAGATGTGAGGACAGCCTGTATTTGGGCAGCAATGCCATCCTTATGCACCCACAAAAAATGAAATTCACTGTTCAGCTGGCCTTGCCTGCCACAGTGTCTGTGGACAATCACCATCTTGTCTGCAAACAAAGCCCAGACTTTCAAAATGCTTTTAATTGCTTATTCAGAGCAATGTTTAGAAGTCAACAGATTCCCTCACTACATTTCAGCTCTGTCAAACTGGCACAGAGTATTGCATTCAAAATTGCTGACAGCAAGGAGCGACAGCCAGAGCATTGAATTAAAATGGTGAGTGGGAAGTAGAATAAGGAGAAATAAAGGTAAAATGGAGAAATAAACGTAAAACAGAGAAACAAAATAAAAGGAAAAACAAATAGAGAAAGAAATAAGTAAAAGGATAAGTAAAAAAAAGAAAAAGAGAAAATGTTGTCAAGATGATCAATAGCTGTTGTTTCTATTACATTATCTGCTGGTTTAGATTGTATTTAAAATGAATGGAATTCTAATTGGGTGTGGAAGAACAGAGAGGAACGCTGTGTAGCTCTACTTCTTGTGGTCTCATTTATAATCTAATTTAAATATTTTCTTGAAAAGAGAGGCTCCCTTTCTTTTGGTTATATTGGCAAATGGTGGACACTGATCAGGAAGCATATAGTGAGATTGCAGAATGCCTCATTGCTGTCCATAAAAAATATGCTGCAAATACATTTCAGAAGTCATAAACCAGGCTACAAAACTGTGAGGTCATCTAAGAGTTCATACAGTACAGACCTGAGAGATTTTGTATTTGCCCATGGAGTGGAAATGTCCAGGTTTGCATTCCTTCATGTGGGAGGTGATTCTTTTTTCCACTCAGCACTGGCCAGACACACCTGGAGCATTTTGACTGGTGCTGGGCTTCCCAGTACAAGAGACACTTAGAAATGCTGGAGTGGCAAAGGGATTCAGGGATTGGAGCCATAGAAAGGAAGAATGAAAGAGTTGAGACTATTCAACCTGAACAAGAGATGGGCAGGGGGATCTTATTTATGTGCAGAGGTACCTGATGGGGGAAGCAGAGGATGGGAGGTCAAATTCTTCTGTGTCAGGGCAAGGAACTAGGTGCAGATTAAAATACAGAAAATTCTATTTAAGCTTTAAAAAAGTATTTTCTGTGACTACGGTCAGGCAATGGAAGAGATTGCCCAGATGCACTTTAGATTTTCATTCCTGAATATATTCATAACCTGACTAGACACAGCCCTGAGCTACCTGCTCCACAGGACCCTGTCTTTGAGCACAGGGGTTAAACTACATGATCTCAGCAGGTGTCTTCCAACCTCAATCCTATTATGTGATTCTGTTAGAAAACAAATGAAAACAGAAAGTCAAAATTCTCAAGAAATAACAGGGTTACAACCACAAAAGACTCACAATAAAACTGCGAATTAGGCAATGCTGGTTTTGTTGAGTAAGCCTTGCTGGAGCTGTCCTAGCTCTAAGACTCACACAAGTATTTTTTGAGCATAAATTGTTTGCCTTCAAATGTAGAAGTTATCATGTAAAGAAATATTTCTTACAAAATCTGGGGATGATATTCACACAACAAGGAGCTTACCACAGCATTGCAAAGAATCTGGATGAAACCCAGAGTGCATTCAACAAGAATTTTGGCTAGTAACAGACATACTTAAAACTTAACAGATGACTTGACACTTTGAAGACTTGTCTAGTAGGAATCACTCAGAACTGAGGAACTGACAAAGATTCCTTCTTGGTAGAGACTTTCATGTATAGACTTGGAAGCTATGTTTAATCTGAATCATGCTGGTTTATTATTAATTTAATTAGTCCTTGTTTTCTTTCTAGGTTGTCTTCAGGGCAAATTCTTAATTTTTTTCTTTTTTCTGAAGGTCAGTAAAGGAAATTATCATTTCTGAAGAGCTAGATTAATATCGTTCGGCTTTTTTCTCTTCACTTGTTTTAGTTCTGAATGTTCTCTAGAGTGAGGGAAACAGTATCAAAATTTCACTTAAATGTAGGAGTAGTAGGGCTGCAGCATTGTACAATTCACATAGCAGCACGTACTTTGTAAGACATCCTATGGGAGATCCTTCTGCTATCTGCAATGCAAAACAAATCTTACAGTATCACGGTGAGTACTGCAGTTTTGTAATAGCTAATCACTGAGATATGTTACATGGTACAGCTGAGAATACTAAGGTTAAGTGCACAGCGAGTATAACGGTCTGATTCTCCCACTACTTACACCATTTTAAAGCAAGTATGATCATAGAATCATAGAATGTGTAAGGTTGGAAGGGACCTTTGGAGGACATCTAGTCCAATCCCTCTGCAGCGAGCAGGGACATCTTCACTAGATCAGGTTGCTCAGAGCCCCATCAAACCTGACCTTGAATATCTCCAGGGACGGGGCCTCCACCACCTCTCTGGGCAACCTGTGCCAGTGATCTAACACCCTCATAGTGAAGAATTTTTTCCTAATATCCAACCTAAATCTTCCCTTTTCTAGTTTAAAACCATTACCCTTGTCCTATTGCTCCATGTCCTCATGAACATTTCTTCCCCAGCTTTCTTATAGTCACCTTTCAGGTACTGGAAGGCCACTATAAGGTTCCCCCTGGAGAGGGGTGCCTTTGGTAGATCTATTCCTCAGTCAGCATGGTGAGAGGCCTTCTATCTTCACCATCCCACTAAACAGCACTGGAAGGTAAAAGATGGGAACGCGAGTGCCGGCTCTCAGTTCAGCTATTTCTGATTTTGTTCAAGGGTGTCACTTAAAGGGAGTGAGTCTGATGTGTGGTTGAGGGGGTCCCTCCTGTTGAGTCATGAGGTTCAGAAAGGACCCCCTTGCTTTCTAAACTCCTTCTCAGAGAGAAGCCTAGGTTTGACTAGGTCCAGTCTTTGTCCCATACTTGGTCATCCATTTATGTCTAAAGGTTTATGTCTAAAGACATATGGTTATGTCTAACACCACATATCAGAGTGAATATTTGCTTGCCAGAACCCCCAAAAGAAGTATCACTGAGGTAGTTTTGTAAAGTTGAAACTAATACAAAATTTGTTAAAGTGACAGGATACTGTTGGCCCTCTTGGCTTCCCAGGCAGTCTGCTGACTCGTCTTTACCTTGCTGTTGACAAAAACCACCAAATCCCTCTGAGTTTATCAATACTGTGCCTTGAGTTTTTCCTAAATGCATTATTAGCATGCACATATCCAGCATGACAAATCAACCTCAAAAAAAATACTCCCCATAGAAAGGTAGATCTTAAAATAGACTACCCATATCTTTAAACACAGTATCATATTGAGCAAACTATTCTGAGAAAGCAGTGTAAATTTTTTTTAAATGATTGAAAAGTACAGGTTATCAGACACTTCACTTTCACAAGTCCTTTGAATTACTTTTTGGGACATATTTTCCAAGGAACTTTGTTAAAATGAGATCATTCTAGCTGCTTTTTTCCTTACAATTTACATTTTTCAAATTAATTCAGAATATTTCTTTCTGTTGATATCTAATATTATCTTAATTTTCCTGGGACAACTGGAAGTTTAGCATAATTTAAAATTGTTAAAAGATATTAGAGCCTGTGATATTCCCTAGGCTTCAGTATTTTCTGGAATCAATCAACAAACTCTACAGTTCCCTCATGAATGGCACTTGTTATCCACTTGTCCTGGGTTTGGCTAGGATACAGTTAATTTTCTTTCTAGCAGCTGGTGGAATGCTGTGTTTGGGATTTAGGATGAGAGCAGTGCTGATAACACATGGACAGCTTAGTTCTTGCCATGCAGTCAAAGACTTTTCAGCTCTCATGCTGCCCTGCCAATGAGAAGGTAAGGGCCACCAAGGAAGCTGGGAGGGGACACGGCCAGGACAGGTGACCCAAACTGACAAAAGAGATTTTCTATACTATACCACCCTTCAGTAAAGGATGACAGAGCCCTGGGACAGGCTGCCCAGGGGGGTGTGGAGTCTCCTTCTCTGGATGCCTCCCTGTGTGACCTGTCCTAGGCAACCTGCTTTGGCAGGGGGGTTGGACTTGGTGATCTCTGGAGGTCCCTTCCAACCCCTACAGTTCTGTGAATCTGCAAACATGACATCGTATTTCATTTATAACTGAGGGGTGGGCTGAGAGGCTGAGTATCAGCTCGGGGCCCAGCAGTCTTGTGTAGCAGCAGCTCAGGGCCTCAAGCTTTGGGCTGCAAAATTATATATGACAACTAACAAGAAGCATGCCAGCCAGTCAGAGCAGAAAATAGTTCAGGAAGATCATTTGTAAGGTAGAACATATCCAGCCATGGTAAGAACATACCAGATGCACAGCTAGGCAGTCTGTCTTAAAGTTTGCACAAGAAAGACATAGAAATGCTTATGCATGATTTGCAAAGCTGACATGGTGCATTAGCATATATATATCACACACGGTTTTAAGATGGTGCAAAGGTAGATAGCCCTAACTATTGGAAACACAGAAAAATATTGTTCTATATTGTTGCTTGACAGCCTTCCCCTCAAAAAAGGCAAGGATTCATGTCTAGGTTTGTGATTTGGGGGAGAGGCAGATTTGGTGGTGGGATAACAATTTATAAAGACTTTTGCAGCCATGTCTAGCTAATGTCTGTTACAGAGCATCTATATCAGATGCAGATTTTAAAGTCAAGTTGACGAGCATTTCTGCCTCTGCGGATAATTAGGACAATGGTCAGGGAACACATTCCCTGAATAAAATCATAGAATCATAGAATCTCCTGAGTTGGAAGGGACCACTAAGGACCATCAAGTCCAACTCCTGGCTACACACAGGGCCAGTCAAGTCAGAGCATGGGACTGAGGGCATTGTCCAGACACTTCTTGACCTCAGTCAAGCTCAGTGCTGTGACCCCTTCCCTGGGGAGCCTGTGCCAGTGCCTGACCCCCTCTCAGTACAGAACCTCTTCTTAACATCCAACCTAAACCTCCCCTGTTGCAGCTTCATGCTGTTCCCTTGGTAGAGTTGATATATTCCAAATAATGGACTTAAGGCTATTATTTCTTCTGGTATGCAGCAACAATGATTTTTTTGACTGATTTATTCTTCCCTCAGAGGCAGGAGTTTTCTTGCTTGTGCACATATCACTGCACACCCCAGGATCTTCTCACATTCTCCGATCCTCCCATAGCTATCGGTTTATCTCCGACCATCCACTTCTAGGGTTCCCTGCAACTCCTTTTAATTCTTACTAACCTGTCTGGACATCAGTAGGGTGTCTTTCCCTGTTGCAAGCCACAGGTTTGCCATACTTCCCAGTTCTTTCTCAGTGACAGACATACCCATTGAATTTCCAGGCTCTCATTCCCCTGTGACCACCTGTTTGCCCTTCCTCCCATCATGCTTGTTTCCTTATTTTTTCCCAGAAAACAAGTCTCTTACAGTGAAAATTTCTTATTTCTCTTCACAAAGGCTTAAGTCAGCAACCACTCTGTTCCTCAAAGTGGGGGAGTAAGATCTGGCTGTAATTGGTGGCAGCATAATTACAGAAATAAGCACTCGTTCCCCAGCCCAAAGAAATTTCTGTGTCGCTGACTGTAGCTGTAAGGAGCTTAAAAACATTTCCACAGCATCTGTATCTACAGGTTGAAGAACATTTGCTTAGGTTACTAAACTAAAATCACAGCACACAGCAGGAAATTTGAAAAGGGCTCTTGTTATGTAAAAAAGCCAAAGATTTTCACAAGCATCCTATGATGGCCCCAAGCTATCCTTTCACCCGGGGTATGGTCTCATATTCAGCACCATTTCATTAACAAAGACAGTCATCATTTTTTCACATTGAAATTTGAGCACCAATGAAAACTATGAATTTTAGAAGGTGGAGTTCCAGCTGGTCAAGCCTGGGCTTTCACTTCTTACTAAAACACCTGTTCTCATGCTGCCTTGACTGTGGACCTTACTCAACAATAATCTTTGTAAGTGTTACTATAATCCTCTCTAATTTTATATTCAGGACAAAGGAAAAGCATTGTTTTGTATTTTAAATAGGGTGGGTTTTTTGTGATGTAATGGTGATTTATCAACACTAAACACATCTCTCTGATAATTGAAAAGATAAGGACAGTAAGTTCCTACTTTGAGGTCTTTGACAATTAAACACCTTTTATGTCACTGGTCAATCATATAGAAGCCTACAGTACCATAAAGAAACACTGTCCATAAGAAATTAATAAGTAAGTTCTTAATTTTCGTAGATTTAAGAATGTCAATCAGAGTGGGATGATGAGCTGGATCTTTTATGCAAATCTGATTAAATGGACAGTGGGTGGTTGTTGATGATTTTGTCCTCTTGGAAAAAAAGCAATTACTGCTCAGTTACTTGCTTTATAATACCCCATAGTCTCCACATCCCTCCTACCCCCAATATATGTATATCCTTATGCTCTTATCCACCACTGGCTATCATATTTTCCCTTCTTTAATTTTGTTGCTATGGAAATTTCCCCCCATAGTGTCTGCATTGACTTAGAAGTGCTGAAAGCCTCTGAACGTACAAAACATACAGAACTTTGAGTGTAAAGAATGTGTCCTTAGGATAGTTTTGAATAACGCTAAACAAATGCAAGTGAAAATTGTATTTATGAAGAAATCACCTCCACTTTTCTGTCTGAGAAAGATAGTTTCTTTCAGTGTTTGCATGTTTATTTTAGAAAAAAAAAACCCCACAACAAACAAGCATTGTGTATATAATCCTTCTCATGCCAAAATTTTCCAAGGAGTTTAGCAAATGATACACAATCTGCAAAGATTACGTGCCAAGTGCTTGAGTGCAGGTGTCTCTGGAGAGCAATTTACAACCCATATCTGTATTCAGATGGAACTTGACAAATGCCCTGAATGTCCTGCAAAGGACTGTGCAACTCCTGAAGGGCACAAAGAGAGACACAAGGGCTTCCCATGCCGTGGGAGAGTCAGTGCCTCTCTCAGTCCTTACTGTACCATCCTGAAACAACAGGAAGCTTAATAGTACTGATTCTGTCCAAGTGACTTAAATTAATGAATCATCAAATCATAGTATTACAGAATGTGTTAGGTTGGAAGGGTCCTTTAAAGGCCATCTAGTCCAACCCCCTGCAGTAGTTATGCACATAGTTATTACAGCAACAGTGAAATGGAGAAAAATCCTTCATAGTGTGATCAAACCAATGTGGAGGAAGGATCCAATCCAACACTTTTCCTAAATTCTTTAATTATTTTTGTAATAATGAGAGGACAGAGTAGTTCAGTGCAAGTGGAACAAACACTGTTCTGTGTCTATTACACTCAGTTTATTATCTCCTTGATCATTTTGAGCTAACCTACGGATAATTCAAATCCTTTTACTACAGAGCAAGGCAGTTAATATCCCTCTCTACGTATTTTAACACAATCATGCCTGGAATATGGTATTCAATTCTGGGCATCCCTGGAGTGTTCTGAGGCCGTGATGAGATATTGAGGGCAACAGGCAAAATTAATCTTTATAGGGAAAAATAGATGGCTTTAGCTTTGTTCCAAATGATCTTTTATCCAATGCTATTTCTCTTCCTTTAGAGTATTCCAAGTAACAGCAGATTCAGTTACTAGGGAGGTGTCAAGATGGGTGTCAAATTACAAACCATGTTTCCAACCCAAACCATTCTATGATTCTATGATTTACAGTAATGTGTTAAAAACAAAGTAGCAATCAGTAGAAGACATGAAACCTCCTTAATTTATTAGAATATCTGTATTCTAGATACTCAGAATACAGTACTGACATATGAAATAACTGTCTTGCTAATTAAAGTAAGTTCTGGTTTTTCTGTTCTTTTAATGTGTTTCAGGAATTAAGAACATTATCAGCCTTTACAGAAAGATGGCCATTACTTCCATATATCTGAGCATGAAATATGGAAAAGTTTCATTGACCTTTAGGAGAAGGTTTCAAAGAAAGATGACTGAATTCTCTTTTTCTCTAAGACCTTATCTTGCTTTTCTGAAGTAGAGAGTGTTTTGCTGAAACCCTAATGGGAGCAGGATCTGTCCTTTAAACAACTTTGTTAAATTCAGTCTAGGTTAGAAAATATCAAAGTTTATTATTGCAAAGTGCAGACATTTTCTTTATATGAAACAACACCTTTTTCTTTCCTCTTTCATAGAATTTCTTTGCAAGCAGAACATTCAATTTCACTTTTCAATCCATGAGCAAGTAAGTACTGTACTGCCAATTCTCAATGGGATAGTTCAGAATTGGTGATTGACTACATAGCTATAATTTTTAAAAAGATTAATTCACTGGTGACCTAAATACCTACACGGTGACAAATTGAAAAATGTTCCTAGGCAACAAGAACCTATTGACACAATGAAAATTCCTCCTTCAGAAATTGTTACCTGAAGCAAAGCAGCAAAGAATATATATCAGTTTTGGAGGAGAGTAAGAAACACCCTTAACTTTAAAAAAATCATTATGCATGTTCACATGATTCATAGGTGGTTTTTTCCCAGAGATGGAATACCTTCAGGAAAATTTAAAAAAAAAAAATAAAAAAAATAAGTGCTGCCATGTATGATTAGGGGTAAAAAAATCATCAGGGGAACAGAACTGTTTCACGAGAGAAAGGTAAAGTGCTGCCATATCAGAAATGTGGTCCTTCTCACAGAAAACTCCTGATCCTCAAGTCATTTAGCATAACACAGCAGTTTCTCAAGCGCAGATACGTACAGCCTTCACAGTCTTTGCAGAATAACAGCTCTTGATTATTGCATTAGCGTTGCACTCCCTAGCATAGACCTGTTGGTATCTGACTGAACACTTACTGTCCAAAGCCACTGAAGCACCTCTTGAGGACAGAAGTAGCCTGTTATCACTGGGAAAACAGTTTTCTTTCTATAATATCCTAGTTCTGAACCCTGAAGATAACCTATGGAACGACTCTCTCATCTCCTCCAAAAAATCCTTGGGAACTGAAATATGTAACATATCTGGCTGCAAAAATGTATAGATACAAAGATACGGGTTTTCTTTCAAATGAAAAGATAGTTCTGCTCACTCTGACCCCTCTCTGTATCTCATAATAAGCAACAACCTCATTACATCTCCATTTACTAAAACCATGTTCTCTTTCAAAAGTATCAGACTACACCAAGTTGTGCAAGAGTCTTGATCTGCTTGAGGTAGAAAGGCTCTGCAGAGGGATCTGTACAGGCTGGATCAGTGGGTCAAGTCCATCAGTATGAGGTTCAACAGGGCCAAGTGCTGTGTCCTGCGCTTGGGTCACAACAACCCCGGACAACACCTACAGGCTTGGGGAACAGTGGCTGGAAAGCTACTCAGTGGAAAAGGCCCTGTGGAAGGCGTTTGACAGCTGGATGAACATGAACCAGCAGTGTGCCCAGGTAGCCAAGAAGGCCAACAGCATCCCGGCTTGTATCAGAAATTGAGTGGCCAGCAGGACCAGGGCAGGGATTTTCCCCTTGTATTCAACACTGCTGAGGCTGCACCTCGAGTACTGTGTTCAGTTTTGGGCCTCACAACAGAAGAAGACATCAGGGTGCTGGACTGTGTCCAAAGAAGTGCAAGGACGCTGGTGAAGGGTCTTGAGAACATTTCTGATGAGGAGTGGCTGAGAGAACTGGGCTTGTTTATCCTGGAGAAACACAATCTGAGGGGAGACCTTATCATTCTCTACAACTACTTGAAAGGAGGTTGTAACTAGGTGAGTGGCTTTCTCTTCTCACAAGTAACAAGCAATAGGACAAGAGGAAAAGGCCTCAAGTTGTGCCAGGGGAGGTTTAGGTTAGATATTAGGAAAAATTTCTTCACCCAAAGGGTTGTCAATGACTGGAACCGGCTTGCCAGGGAAGTCGTGGAGTCATCATCCCTGGAGGTATTTCAAAGATGTGTAGACGTGGTGCTTAGGAACAAGGTTTAGTGGTTTTGGCAGTGTAGGTTAATGTTTCAGCTCAAGGATCTTAAAAATCTTTTCCAGCCAAAATAATTCTATGATACTATGACTCTATTTGACACCTTGCTTCATTATTGTTAACATCACCTATTTTCAGCTAAGTGATTAGAGGCTCTTACATTAAACATTTATTCATTGTACTTTTAACAGATGAATAAGGAAATGAAATATTAGTTCTTTTTTCTTAAATGTAATTGGGCCTTGCATTAATTAATCCTTAAAATTTACATATAATTTTTCATTTGGTTATTGTCTTCCCTAATATCAAAACCAGGACCAACAGCTGCAGTGATGTTCTCTAGTTTTGGATAGACATAAGTTTCTTGACAGGGAAAAATTATAACTTAGCTTATTTAATGTAGCACTTACTGGACCCCAAAATAGAGAAATCTCATTGTACTGGACAAGAAATTAAAAATTAAAAAATACATTGATAAGTGGCTAATGATTTTATTTTTCTAACCACATTTTACAAGGTACAAGCAAAGAATCAGAAGCTTTATGATCTTCTTTGAAGCTCTTCTACAGACAGATACCTCTGACACCAGACACCCTGGAGAGCTGTAGAAAAGAGATTCAGGTTCCACTTCATATACCAGCTATTATATAGTAATTTAAATACAATTTATCAGTTCAACAAAGGCAATTGTAGATGTCACTTCAAAATGACTGAGTGACCATGGCATAAACCTCAAGTGTGAAGATAGCGGCAAAGATGCATGAACTAGAGGTGATACCCATCTTCAAGGCCAGTCACCTCTCTACTTTGTGGTAATCCTAGGAAACCATTTCACACCTAGATGTAGATTCATCTTGTGTGGATTTTTGTTGCCTTAGCTTCTATTATCTCTGCAAAACTTGCTGTTGAGAATTTCAACTCATGTCTGAGTCTTCATTCAAACAGAAATGAATATACTGTAATAAAATGTTATTCAACTGATAACGTGAACTTACAGACAATAGTTGCTTCTTGTATATACAAATGACACCTTTTGTAAGAACCTATATAAAATATAAATTAGAAATTTATATTCTATAGTTTACTCTGCTATCTTGGCTGGGAAACTCAAGAATATGGGAATAAATATAAATACTTCAAGAGTCCAGGGACTGAAAGAAGGAGTGATATGGTAGGCATATCAATTATTTCATGACACTTGGGACATCCAATTTCTTTTTCCCAAAGCACCACCAAAAAAAAAAGAAAGTTTAAACCAGCAGACCTACTCTCTATTACTGAAGTGAAAAGACTGAGAAGTTCATGGCATCTGAGGACAGTGGCTGATTCTGTAGTCCCATTGTATAGCAATACACGGTTTATATCATTCTATGAAAAAGACAAAGTATTCATATTTTAATCCTCTTTGAGAGAGGAGAACAAACTTCCTTTTTTCTTTTTTCCAGATTTTTTAATGTATTCTATTTATTATCTTCTCACGAGTCCATGGGGCTGCAGGCACACCTTTTGAATGAATGAATGAATGAATGAATGAATGAACGAATGAATGTCATAATCCTATCCTGAACAAGGCCACACTTTTGCCCATATAAGAGCAGGGTTAACTCTAGGAAGTTATTGTCCCAAGTGTTATATCAATGCAAGAGGTTTATGGGAATGACTATTTCTCAGGGAAAATGGAAATATAAAGCAGTAGCAGAACATTCTAGGAAGAAAAAATTCATCCTGTTTTCATGAGAGTACAGGAAGAAACTGAGTTGGTAGCATTTTACTAGGTGATTTCTGACAGAGACAGAGCAGAGTAATCAAAAAAAGCCCCTCATATTCACTTTTGAAAGTGAGAGCAAAAATGTTGTCATGACATTTTTCTCCTTCTCAAGAGACAAACAGATAAATGTTTTCAGCAGAATAGTACACACAGATGTAATATAAATGAGATCTTTGACAAGAAAGGGATCAAGTGATGAGCAGGACTATGAGGAGTGTTGCAGATAACTTTTATAAAGTTGCACACAAATTCTGGAATTAGCAATGCCATCTCCTGGGCTGTCACTTACCTTATGTTTGCTACCCTTATTTAGTTACCAGAGGGGTTAAATTCTAGGGTGCTGCTGATAGACACTAACAGGTGACTTCTGGAGACTTTCATAAATTCATCTTACTTCTTGAATGTTGGGGAAGAGAAGGAAAGGTGAAGACTTAAAGAAGATGAAGACCCTAATCTGTAACTGTGATTTCCACCAGTAGTTGAGTGGGCATAGCCTGTTTTTTCCTGTCATACAAAATGGAGATATACAACCCTTACCTCTTCTACACTGTAATAAATATACTATCCTTAAAAGTGTATCATAAATATGAGCAGCTGACTCACTGAGAGAGACTGAACAGTGAGATACTTGTCTCAAAGATTGCCTTCCCCCCAAGGACAGCTACAAGGTCACAAAGACCTCCAGCTTGCAAAAAACATCCTGCCGAGTCAGGCCCCATCAAGCCATGTGACAGTTGGGTATACTGAAGTGGTATGTTTTCAGTGTATGGCAACCTCATTTGTGTCCTTATCTGTCTCTTAGGATCATATTGAAACTTCCCTCGATATCAGACTGGGGTACCCGCATCCACCCAGAACACCCTGAAGCTCAGATGTCAGGACAGTGGCATATTAAGTGACAGAGACATTCAAATGATTTACCTGTTTGTTCAGAGAAGAAACCATACATACCCCAAATGTAACACATACTGTTTGTCTTTGCCCTGTTGTCCACGTCTAAGGAAAAACATAGATAACCTCATCTACTGATCAATGCAAAGCTGTTACAGGTTTGCCTTGTACTTCTCCCTTGGTCACTAATGCTTTGATTCTTATGGAAGAGCATAAGCAGTGGCTCTGATGAAAAATCATGGTTATGCTTTTATTTGGTATAAAAGGTGAAGATAAGGACCAAATACAATCTTCCTTTAGATTTGGGGTCCTGAGCAACCTTGTGTAGATCCAGGCCTGGAGGTTTGTGACCCTGCCTGTGGCATGGGGTTGGAACTCGATGATCCTTGGGGTCCCTTCCAACCCCGACCATTCTATGATTCTATGATTTGAAAGTGCCCTTTTATGGCAAAAATGTGACCTCCTCTGGCTTCTAGGAGGTTATGTTTTCTCTCAAATTAGTGAGAAGGAAGGCAAAAAACTGCATTCCTCTGACTCGAAGTATATACTTTGAGGTCAGTTAGATGAAATCTTCATTGTTGTAAACATCTGATCCCAGGTTTTCAACAAACTAGAGGACAGGAGGAAGCAAAATGGAAAACCAGTGGCTAAAGTCTACCCTTCTCTTCCAGGACACTCACCTTTCTGGGACTCCTGGTCTGGAGTTCTTCATAGGTAATTCCTCTAAGTGTGAAAGCATTAAATCAACTATATTTGCATAGCATAACGCAGCTGGTCAGTGTCCAGAGACTACAATATGGTTAACTCTTAAGTTCACTTAGTAATTCACTTTCTAGTAATACTCCTGTGTATCCTGTATATAAATACTGCTTTTCAATATTAAGCAATGCCAAAACTCACTGTCCTGGTTTCGGCTAGGATAGAGTTAATTTCTTTCTAGCAGCAGGTGGAATGCTGTGTTTGGGAGTTAGGGTGAGAATAGTGCTGATAACACACAGATGTTTCTAGTTGTTGCCAAGCAATCAAGGACTTTTCAATTGTTCATATTTCCCCACTAACGAGAAGGGAGGGGACACAGCCAGGACAGGTGACTCGACCTGGCCAAAGAGGGTATTCCATGCCAATTACATCATGCTCAGCATATAAGGTGGGCTGGTGGAGGGAAGAGCAGGAAGCTCCAGGATGTGTGCTTTTGGGATGGCTCTGGGCTGTACAGCCTGAGTTGTGTGGTTTGGTGAGAAACTGCACTGTGTATCACCAGTTTCATATATTTTGCTATAAAGTCCTTCTATTAGTGTTAGATCTATCTTTCTGCTATCCCAGTAAACTATCCTTATCTCAACCTGTGAGGTTTTGGTTCCTTGGTTTTGTTTTTTTTGGTTTTTTTTTACTTCTTCCCTCTCCTCCTCCCTTAACTCCCTCCCCCGCTTTTAAAGAATAAGTGGCTGTGGGTGCTCGGCTCTCAGCTGGGGCAAAACCATGACACTTACTTACTTTACAAAATAAGCTGAGTGTCCTTCCACTGACAAATTCATACCGATTCATACAGTTGTCAAGGTAAAACCACTGTAAGCTTAGGAATTCAGGTACTAGCATGTTGTTTACAAGTAATTAATTATATACTCCCTAGTTTCCATCTTCTATGAATTATTTCCAAAATTTCCAATCTGTGCCAAGCTTCCTGTCTTTTTAGCACACAGAACAAAATGTCTCACACAGAAGTGGAAAAATTATTTTTCTATATGATAAATAAACTGATTTCAGCAGAAGGTTCAGCCTGCATATAGTTTCTAGAAAAGAGAGACATAAGATTTTTGAAATTTATTTGCACAGGTGAAATTTAACCACGTGTACTTGAATGTCTCTCCAGTACTGTTGAACAGCACTTATAATGCAACCTCCCTCCCAAAAAAAAACCTCAAACCAGGCCGGTTACACTAGGGAAATCACGCCTGTATGTTTTTCTTTCTCATATCTCTTAATTTTGAGACTTGTGTGATTCTCTTCTGGTTGCAAGTCATAGCTTTGCTTCTTTGTAGAGACGTCCCTGTAAATTTTGGTAAAAACATCTGTTCTGACATGTCTCCAATCTGTGTAATTATATGTTGTCATTTCATTTAAGAAAAAAGACAATTTTAACACCATCTTCATTCAACCAGTAAAACCCCAGACCTTTTGAAGTTTGCTCTTGCTTAACCTGGCCAGCAGCTAAAACTACCACACAGACATTTACTCACTCCCTGCCTTGGTAGGATGGAGGACAGAATTGAAAAAAGGAAGAAAGTCGTGGGTTGAAATAAAGACAGTTTTCTATTGGACAGAAAAGGAAGATCATAGAATCATAGAATGGTTTGGGCTGGAAGGGAAATTAAAGGCAATCTAGTCCAACCCCCCTGCCATGCCCAGTGACACCTCTCAGGAGACTAGGCTACTCAAGGCCCCATCCAACCTGGCCCTGAACACCTCCAGGGTGGGAGCATCCACCACTTCCCTGGGTGAGGTGGTTTGGCCCTGGCTGGAGGCCAGATACCCACCAAAGCTGCTCTATCACTCCCCTCTTCAGACGAAAAGGATAGAAAATATATATTGAGAGGCTTGGGATTTGAGATAAGGACAGAAGGATCACTCTGCAACCAGTGTCATGAGCAAAACAGACTCAACACAGAATAAAGAAAACTAATTTATTACAACTGTACTATATACCCAGTGAAACCAGAGCTGGGTAATGAGAAGTGCAGCCAGATCTTAACACAACTTCCCCCACTCCTCCCTTCTTAGCAGACTTAACTTCATTCATGATTTTACTCCCTTCTTCCCCCCCAACATGGCACAGGGAGGGGCAGGAAATGGGGGAATGGGGTTCCGGTCAGTTCCCCACAAGCTGCTTTCCTCCTTCAGATCTTAAACCACCTCTACTTTCCCCCATCCCTCCCTTCTTAGCAGACTTTAGTCATAATTTTGCTCTTCTTTCTCCCCCATCGTGGCACAGGGAGGGGCAGGGAATGGGGAGTTTTCAGTCAGTTCCTCCCAAGTTGTCTTCCTTCTTAGCTGGGGGGGCATTCCACACACACACCCTTCCCCTGCTGCACTGTGGGGTCCCAACCACGGGAGACAGTCCTCTGCAAACTTCTCCAGAGTGAGTCCTTTCTGCTGGGGGGTCATCTCCTCACCAATTGCCTCAGCACAGCTCCCTTCCATGAGGTGCTCACCTTCAGGCCCAGACTGCTCCAGCCTGTTCCCCCCAGAGTCACAAGCCCCCTGGCAAACCTGCTGCACGGGTTGATCTCTTCGCAGCCTGTGCTCCCCATCCATGAGATGCAGGGGGACAGCCTGCTTCACCACAGTCTTCTCCATGGGCTGCAGAGGAATCTCTCTCTCCAGCACTTGAAGCGCCTCATTCTTCCCCCCACTTCCTCTTCCCTGTCCTTGGTGTCTGTATGGCTTCCTGCAGCTTCTCCCTCGCTTCTCTGGTAGCAAAATGCACCCGCCTGTGGTTTGTTTTCTCCTAAATGTGATTCCCAGAGGCTCTGTGACCATCGCTGATTGGCTTTGCCCTGGTCAGCAGCAACACTGGCCTTGAATCAGCTGATGAATCTGGGGCCTGCAAAGAGCTTCTAGCTGCTTCTCACAGCAGCCCTCTCTACAAGCCCCCCTTTTCAACCAACACCTAGCTACTCAAAACTGCCACACTGGGCAACCTGTTCCAGTGCCTCACAACCCCTGTAGTGAAGAATTCTTTTGTAATATACAGTCTTAATCTACACCCTTAAAATTTAAATCTATTCCTCCCCATTCTATCACTATCTGCCCTTCTAGAAGTCCCTTCCCAGCTTTCTTGTAGGCCCCTTCAGGTACTGAAAGGCCGCTATAAGGTCTCCCTGGAGCCTTTTCTTCTCCAGCCTGAACAAGCCAAACTCTCTCAGCCTGTCTTCGTAGGAGAGGTGCTCCAGCCCTCTAATCATCTTTGTGTCCCTCCTCTGGACCCATTCCAACAGTTCCATGTCCTTCTTATGTTGGGGACTCCAGAACTGGACACAGGACTCCAGGTGGGGTCTCACAAGAGCAGAGAGGCAGAATCACCTCCCTTGACCTGCCACTCTTTTTTTAGCTCTTCACACTCTATCCATTTTCTTATATAGAGGGCAATGCCACCAACCCTCCTTCCAGGCCTGTACCTTCTGAACAGTCTGTAGCTATTGATAGCCACATTTCAGTCATGGGATTCATCCCACCAAGTTTCAGTAATGGCAATGAGGTCATAGCTCCCTATTAGCAAGATAGCTTCCAACTCTTCCTGGTTGTTGCCCAAGCTGCATGTACAGGCACTTGATCTAGGCTGTTGTCTGTGTTACCTTCTTAGTGGAACACCCCTTATTTCCCTTAAGATGTTCCATGGAATTGTTGGCCTCTACTACTACAAGAGCCCCTACCTCATCTCTGCCGGACTTCAACTGTACTGCAGCATTCCCAGCATGCACTGGGGAAACAGGTGGAGGGCCTATACCTGTACCACTTCCCTCCAACCATAGTGTGTCCTCCTGAACTTTGTCCTGGGCAAGCCTAGTATATTTCTTTTCCCCTTCACATCTAGTTTAAAGCTCTGTCTATGAGCCCTGTAAGCTCCTGGACAAAGACACTCTTTCCTTTATGAGAAAGGTGGTTTCCATGTGATGCCTGTAAGCCTGGTGCCATGTAAAGCATCCCATTGTCAAAACATCCAAAAATATTACATTGCCACCAGCCATGGAGCTATGGTTTGTAATAAATTGTAATAGATTGCCCCGTCCCCAGAGGTGTTCAAGGCCAGGTTGGATGGGGCCCGGGCAACCTTGTGTAGATCCAGGCCTGGAGGTTGGTGGCCCTGCCTGTGGCAGGGGGGTCGGAACTCTATGATCCTTGGGGTTCCTTCCAACCCATGCCGTTCTATGATTCTATGATTCCATCTTTCCTGATCTTTTGTCACAATGTTTCCCCCTCCTCCAATGAAGGATGGAGATTCTCCTCAATTTTGTTGCTAACATTCACAGAGACTATTTTTTTCCTTTTTTTTTATTGCAGGAGCTACATTTAGCTCTAGTTGGGCCTTAGCCCTTCAAGTTTTCTCCATGCAGAGCTGAATGACATTCTTGTAGTCCTCCTGAATTGCCTGCCCTTCTCTCAAAGGTCATAAGCTGCCTTTTCTTCCTGAGTTAAAGCTAAAGATTTTTTTCATCCAGGACAGTCTTCTCCCCTGCCAGCTTCTCTTTTGGCACTGGGGGAGGCCCTGCTCCTTTGCCTTGAAGATTTCCTTCTTGAAGAATGGACTCCTTTGCCCTTCAGGACTGCCTCCCAAGGGATTCTACCAACCAGTCTCCTAAACAGGACAAGGTTTGTCCTCCAGCAGTCGAAGGTAGCAGTTTGCTGACTTTACTCCTTACTTCTCCAAGAATCAAAAACTCTGTCATTTCATGATCGCTATGACCCAGACAGCCTCCAAGTGTTATATCACCTGTAAGTGTTGTGGAACACAGCTGGATTTTCAAGATGAATGACAGATTAGAAAAGGCTTTAAAAAAATCTTAATCATGCTGCATTGTATTTATAAAAATATATTCAGTTGTCTAATCTTTTTATAGCAATGTGCGTCACTTCCAAGTTCTTATCCATAAAACTATGTACAGAAGCGATCAGCACAAGTGATGTCACATCACCTACAGGATATGGAGCACAGCTGGATTTTCAGAGTGAATAACAGACTAGAAAAAGCTTTAAAAAATCTTAATAATACTGCATTGTAGTTATAAAATTATATTCACTTGTCTAATCTTATTATAGCAAAGTGCGTCACTTCCAAATTCTGAACCATAAAATTCTCTTGTCATTATATCACCTCTCACTCTTGCATGTTGACACACTCCTTTTATAATGATGGGATTTGAGTTACATATTGATTTAACAGGTGAAGCAACATCTGGTCCCAAAAAAATGATCACCCTGAGGCCAGGTGTTCCTAGTCATCTCCCAAGAATGATCAAGAAGTCCCTAAAGTAAAATCTGAGCATCAGTGGAACTCTTTTTCTACATTTTGAAGTCTGTATATCTGTTCAATGTGTTCTTGACTTTCATCTGTAAACTAAATAAAAGAAAATCCAAAACTTTCCAATATTCTGTGTCTAACTCTTATTTATCTTTCTAGTGCTTTTCACACTGCTTTTGTCCCATTATCCATTGGAACTTTGAACATTAACATTTTTCCATGCATTTTTTAAATGAGTAGAGTGAAGCAAGTATCTTCTTTTTAGATTACTTGTGAAATTAAGTAAAAGCCACTCAATAAAGATCAGGTCCTATAAGGAAATGTGCACAGGGTTGGCCCAAGCCATTATTTATACTCATGCCGAGGAAATAAGGTGGAGGAAATAAAGAAGGAAATTAAATGTTTTTGCAGCCACGAGAAAGCCCTGTTGATAGTGCAGACCAGGGCCACCAAGACCTGCCTTAACTGAGGCTGTCTGTGTGGCAATGCCAGCAGGCTACAAGCATAATGGAAAGAGCTGGGAATTGAATCTCTCCAAGCCACCTAATCTTCATTCCCTGGCCCATGCTGGCCTCAGATGATGGCAAAAAATGGTAATTAAACAAGCTTCTCCTCATGCATTCCTGCAGTGCTCCAGGATATGCTGGGTCATCCCCCAAAGCAGCATTCTGACTGCACAGCAGTGTGGTGTGTGAAGAACTTCATGGCAGCTATGAAGGCAGGACCCAGGCTATCCTCCTGCCTAAGAGCAGATTCTTACCATTTATAAAGTAAAACAAGAAGCTCGTCTGACCATTAGCATTCATGGGTCACTGTTGGGATCAAACATGGCTCCTGGTAGGATGAGGAAGTTAGGGAACCCCTGTTACACCCTTATTCTCTCTTCTGCAGCAGTTTTTAGTTTTCCTTTATTCCACTGTCTCAGTCTTTGCCTGCTTCATTATTTTTGGGTGATGACTAAACTATTACCTTCAATTTTTCTGTGTGGGCAGAATTTTTCTAATAATGAATGTGTACTGACACTAGCTTGCTGCTTGGGTCTCCAAAGGCACCCAACACATTTTGCTGAGATCGGGTCTGTGCAATGACTTAGAGCAACTGCACTCAGTTTGGCCTCCTTTTGGTGTACTAACTGACCATAAACAGAGGGCAGTTTCCAAACAGCAATTTTCCCTTGCTCCAAATAATTTTCCTACCACTTTTTATGCTGGTGCAATTATTCTGGCATTGCTTACAGTTTATGAAAGGTAAACCAGATTTGGAATCTGGAAAAAAATATACTGCACACTGGTTCAAGACAACTCATTAATTTAATACATATGTTATTAAAGTAAAAATAACTCCTTTTTTCCCCCCAGTTTCTATTAACCTACACACAAATGCAAAACAGTACTTCCCAAGACAATTTGTAACAGTCGTGCCAGTGGGATGGATGTTAAGCTGAAAAGTATAGATGTTTTTAGTTCATCTGCAGTGTAAAAATTAAAACCATGAAGATCCTGAGTGAGCTGAGAGATTGAGATTCACAGTTTTTCCTCATTGTCTAAATGCACATTGGTCCTTGATGAAATGCCTGTTCTAGTGCCTTAGAGGAAGACAAGGTTGTTTGGTTTGCTAAGAGAATTCCAATAATTAAACACAATAAAGCTTTCAGAGTGAGTTATTAACTTGGTGATAGAAACAGACTTTTCTTAAACAAAAATAAGTGTATCTGATGTGATTCATAAAATTTTTAAGCACAGGATGTTATCTCACTGCAGCAGTGTTATATTGCAATATTGTCAATCCCAAGTGTTAAGAAATACGTCCATTCATGATATTTTAAATAATACATTTGAGAATTGTTTAGTTTCTCTTTCATAAAGCATGAAGTGCATTCTTATCTTTTCAGGCCTTGTTCTCCCAGGAGTTAGAAATGGGCTATTTCAGGGTAGAAGCTGGTGAGTTTTCCAGCTCCTATGGATGGACAAGGAGTGTCTCTGGTTTACCACTAGTTCTATGTTGTGAGTTACCACCTCTCTGATCTGTTGCCTCTTAACCCATGAGCACTCCCTAAAATGTTTTAGTCAATAAGACTAATTATGTAAAGATCCACAGTTTAGTGGGAAATGCATATGTGAACATAATGGACTCTCAGTATTAGGAAGAGTCTGGTCTATACTGCAAGATCCTCTTTCCTGGCATAGTAAGTAACATGATTTATGATGAATAAAAAACCATTCAACACTATTATACTCTGCCAGGACTAGAATTCAAACCTTGTCAAACTCTCCTTGCTTGCAGTTATGTAGAATCAAATACTTTTCAGTAGCTGAACAAAAGCCATTGCTATGTTTCATTTTCCTTCTGAAAAGAAGTCTACTGTAGGTAAAAAGAGCTAGCACAGGCATGTCAATGATGGCAGGTAGAAAAAAGTTACAGATAAATCACTGAGCATATTTTTCTGAGTAGTATGAAGCTGGTTTTAAGCAACAGCGGGCCAAAGAATGTGGCTATGAATTATCTGTACTTAACGAAGGTGATAGATTTCAATTTAGAGAATAATATTAATAGTAAGTGATAGTTACATTTTTAAATGTTAAATATCTATCAAGAAAAAACGTTTAATTGCTATGAAAACTGGCCTCCCTTGGAATTCATATGGCTAACAAATTGAGTCATGCAGTTCAAGGACAGTATAATATTTCCAAGCCTTAACCTGAACAGCTAAAAGTGACCTGACTCTGGTGGTTGGACCATGGCTGGAGGCCAGATGCCCACCAAAGCTGTTCTATCACTCCCCTTTTCAGCTGGAAAAGGGAGAAAATATATATTGAGAGGCTCAGGAGTCGAGATAAGGACAGGGAGAGATCATTCTGCAATCAGCGTCAGGGGCAGGAGAAATTAAGCACAGAATAAAGGGAAGAAAACTCTCTAATTTATGACACTGCACTGCATGGCCAGTCACACCAGAGTCAGGTAATGAGAACTGTAGCAAGATCTTAAAGCACCTCGCCCCACCCCTCCCTTCTTAGCAGACCTCACTTTAGTCATGATTTCGCTCCCTTCTTCCCCCCCATTGTGGCACAGGGAGGGGCAGAGACTGGGGGAATGGGGGTTTCAGTCAGTTCCTCATGAATTGTTTTCCTTCTTAGCTGGGGGAGGGGCAGACATTGCTTACGCCCTTCCCCTGCTCCAGTGTGAGGTCCCACTCACTGGAGACAGTCCTGCAGGAACTTCTCCAACCTGAGTCCTTTCTGTCGGGACGTCATCTCCTCACCAATTACCTCAGTGCTGCTCCCTTCCATGGGGTGCTGACCTTCGGGCCCAGACTGTTCCAGCCTGGTCCCTCATAGAGTCACAAGTCCCCCAGCAAACCTGCTGCAGCATGGGTTGGTCTCTCCACAGGCTGTAGATGGAATCTCTGCTCCCCGTCATTACCTGTGGTCTTCTCCACAGGCTGCAGGGGAATCTCTCTCTCTGGCACCTGAAGTGCCTCATCCCCCAACGCTCTTTCTTCACTGACCTTGGTGTCTGCACAGTTTCTTACATGTCCCAAATATCTTCTCTGGGGGCAAAAAGCAGCTGCTAGAGGGGTTTTTTTTTTCTCATAAATGTGATTCCCAGAGGCACTGTGACCACTGTCCATGGGCTCAGCCTTGGTCAGCAATGACTCCGGCCTTGAGCTGGCTGGTGTTTGCTCTGCTGGGCCTGCAGAGAGCTTCTGGCTGCTTCTCGCAGGGGCCACCCCTGCAGACCCCCCTTCTCCACCTGAACCCCAGCATACAAAACTGTGACAAATAGTTTTGAAATTAACTTGACCAGAAAAGCTGCTACATATTTATTGACTTCATAAAAAAACAATCAGCTGTGTTCCCAGTGCCAGCAGGTCATAGCGGAAGACGGATCCAAGCTCTGGGCTGGACGGGCGCTCCCCTGCAGACTGCTGGGCAGAGATGTAGGAATGCCGTGGGGCTGTGTCACCCCGCGCCCATCGGCGCCTCTCTGCAGGCCGTCTTCTCCCAGCTCCAGGCTCATTTGTGGTGGGTCTTAGGTATGGGTGGTACTGCCACTGCCGAGATCTGTTGTACACCCGCTCCCTGGGCACGGGCCTCCGCTGGCTGGCGTATGAGACAACCACATATTCCTGGTAGCTGTCATCCGCCCTCACCCTGTGCAGGACACAGTCAAAAGGCTGCCTGCAGAGCGGACACGAAGCTCTCATTGCAGCCCACCGAGAGATACAGCCCAAGCAGAAGGTATGGCAGCATCCATCAACGTAGGCTGCGTTGTTCATGTCACCCAGGCAGATGGAGCACTGGCTGTTTGTTGCCACTTCCAACTGCTGTGCTGGGTGCTGCTGGCTGGTGGTGGCCATCGCAGTAGGGCTGCTCTGCTCAACAGGCCCCTCCTCTCCTGCCATCATGACCTGCCAAGAGAAATGTTCAGAGCTTTCCTGGCGCTCAGAACAGAAAAGCAAAGAAAGGGCCAGAAAGTGGTGTGAGAGGGGAGGCGAGGTCCTCCCGAATGGTCTCCTTACAGGCTGAAGTGGCAGGAGAAGCTGCCCTGTGAGACAACCAGCCCCAAGGGCTGCCTTCCCTGCTCATTGGTCTTCCCCCAGGGACACTGCCCACAGTCCAAGACCCATCCTGAACAATTGCCTCAGCACCACCCTACCTCTAGGTTTTGTTTCGCTCTGTGACAAATGCAGAAAAGAAATAAGGTCTTTGTTGCAGCCATGTCTTCTTTATTCTCTTTACTCCTTCTCCATCCACTCTATTGTTCTAAATTGGTATCTGCTTCTTTTTTAAAAGCCTTAGTCATAATTATCATATAATCACAAATTGGTTTGTGTTGGAGGGGACCTCAAAGCCCGTCTTGTTCCAATCCCCTGCCCTGGGCAGGGACACCCTCCACTTGCCGAAGGTGCCCAAAGCCCCAACCAACCTGGCCTTGAACACTTCCAGGGATCCAGGGGCAGCCACAGCTTTTCTGGGCACCCTGTGCTGGGGTCTCACCTCCCTCACAGGGAAGAATTTCTTCCTAGTATGTAATCTAAATCTCTCTTACTTCAGTTTAAACCCATTCTGCATTGTCCTATCACTTCCTGCACTTGTAAATAGTCCCTTTAAAGCTTTCCTATAGCTTCTTCAGGTACTGAAAGAAGTCTCTAAGGTCTCCAAAGAGCCTTCTCTTCTCCAGGCTAAAAAAGCCCAACCCTTTCAGCCTGTCTTTTTAGGAGAGATGCTTTATCCCTCTCATCATCTTTGTGGCCTCCTCTGGACTCATTCCAACAGCTCCATGTCCTTCTTGTACTGGGGACCCCAGAGCTACTGCTGGTGGGGTCATAGAATCATAGAATCACAGAATTGTAGGGGTTGGAAGGGACCTCAAGAGATCATCGGGTCCAACCCCCTGCCAAAGCAGGCTCCCTAGCTCATATTGCACAGATAGGCATCCAGACAGGTCTTGAATATCTCCAGAGAAGGAGACTCCACCACCTCCCTGGGCAGCCTGTCCCAGGGCTCTGTCACCCTCACTGTGAAAAAGTTTTTCCGCATGTTGGTGCGGAACTTCCTGTGCTCCAACTTGCAGCCATTGCCCCTTGTCCTGTCCCCACAGACCACTGAAAAGGGGCTGGCTGATTCCCCCTGCATCCCATGCTTAAGATATTTATAAACATTAATTAGGTTCCCCCTTAGTCTTCTCAAGACTGAACAGTCCCAGCTTATTCAGCCTTTCCTCATAGGGGAGATGCTCCAGGCCCTTAATCATCTTCGTAGCCCTTCTTTGGACTCTTTCCAGGAGATCCCTGTTCTTTTTATACCAAGGAGCCCAGAACTGGACACAATACTCCAGGTGGGGCCTGACCAGGGCAGAGTAGAGGGGGAGGATCACCTCCTTTGACCTGCTGGCCACACTCCTCCTGATGCACCCCAGGATCCCATTGGCTCTCATAGCCACCAGGGCACACTGCTGGCTCATAGCCAACCTGTCATCAACAAGCCTCATCAGAGCAGAGAAGAGCAGAATTCCCTTCCTTGACCTGCTCATCAGGCTGCTTTTGATGCGGTTCGTGATACAGTTGGCTTTCTGAGCTGCTAGTACACACAGGTGGCTCATTGTGAGCTTCTCATCCACCAACACACCCAAGCCTTTCTCCTCAGGGCTCAGGGCTGCTCTCCATCCATTCTTTGCCCAGTCTGTAGTTGTGCTTGGAACTGCCCTGAGCTGTTTGCAGGACCTTGCACTTGGCCTTGTTAAACAGGCCCTCCTCTCAAGCCCGTCAAGGTCCCTCTGGATGGCATCCCTTCCCCCCAGAGTGTGCCAGCTGCATCACACAGCTTGTTTCATCATCAAACCTGCTGAGGGTGCACTCAGTTCCACTGTCCCTGTCACCAACAAAGATATTAAACAGTGCCAGTCCCTTAGGAATGGTACTTGTTACTGATCTGCACTTGGACATTGAGCTATTGAACCCAATATTTTGAGTGTGACCATACAGCCAATTCCTTATCCACTGAGTGGTCCATCTGTTGAATCCATGTCTCTCCAATTTAGAAGCAAAGATTTCACGCAGGACAGAGTCCACTACTTTGCATACCTCCAGGTAGATGATATCTGTCACTCTTCCCCTATCCTCAAATGCTATAGCCCCAATGCCATTTGCATAGGACATTTCTTTCATGCTTCATGTGTATCTTGTTTAGTCTCAATTATGGTGTTGGAGCTTTAGTGCATGAGTCTAGAACTGAGTCTGGTTATTCCAGCTGGTTCATCGAGTCTTACTTCTGTAAAGAACATTTCTGGGAGCTAAGTTTTTCTTAGTGCTCTATTTTGGTCACAAGGACTTCTTAATTATAGTAAAAAAATTCACGGAAAGCTCTGGCAGCAGGATAATGTCATCCCTGCTGCAATTTGGGCAAAACCAGCAGAGTTGCATGAAGAATTAATTTAGATCATGATGTTCAGCTTAGATAAACAATGACTATAGGGCCTGCATTAAATGGAAAAATATCTGAAGGTAGTCAAGCAGCATAAAATGAATGGGACACAAAAGAAATATTTTGCGCTTTCCGAAGTACAACATAACATTCTTGACATCCTAATTCCTTTCCAAATACTGAAAACTTTTGACTTTAAGAGTACTGGGTAATTTAAATTTATTTCTTTCTTTGTCAATGAGGCAACAACAATAGCAAAAGCACAGGGAGCTGTCACACAAAGCCACAGACGGTAAACCTGAGTGACATTATAGGCACAAATCTATGTATAGCAGACACAAGTTCCAACAAATCTGTAAATTTGTCAGCAGTGATGACACAGATTTAGATAATCTTAGAATTTCAGTCCAAAGTAATGCTGTTGTCTTGTGGGTCAACAGTAAAAAGCCCTGGAAAGCCTGGTTACTTTCAAAACCACTCATAAGGGGTTGGACTCGATGATCTCTTGAGGTCCCTTCCAACCCTTACGAGTCTGAGAAGGCAGCCCCTGTCATAGGCTGAATTTTTGGGGTCTGTTTGAGGGGATGACCAGATTAACAATTAAAACTATTCCTGAAACTTCTCATGCTTGAAAAGACAGAGAGAGAGAGAAAAGGAAAGTTTCATTTTGCATTTGCCTTTTTCACCCAACTTTGCAGGAGTTCAGGGACGGACATATGGTGCAGTATGCACTGTCAGTAAAATGACAGCTACTCTTTCACCCTTGGGCAGCAAATGGAAATGCAGCTGGTTTATAAGCCAGATTCTAAAAATAACAAGTGTTCCTTTAACATGGCAGAATACTGTGACTCATGCATCACTCTGACATAAACATGACATCCATTGCAGTCAAATCATTATGTCCAAATGTTGAAGTCAGATGGAGTTTGACCGTTTTCAAAATTACTTATCAATCTTTAAAAAATATTTAGACATCAGTTGGAAAAATAGCAGCAATCTGGAGATCATTTGCCAAATATTAGATGCTGTTTTTATTAGGGACTGAAATCTGAGCTGTGAATTCAAACACTGAAGTTACAAATGTTTTGAAAACAATCCACAATCAGCCATGTCATGCTGACTATTTTATAAACTTAAATGCCTGAGCAACTTAATAGCTTATTTAATGGTTAATGTACTGAAGTGCATGGGGTACCTATTACCACTATAAATGACAACAGGACACCAAGTAAGCAAGTAGTAGCCTCTTTACCTCACTTTTCCATCTACAAAATGGAGGTGGCGATACTACTTTCTCTGTGGCCAAAGTGTTCCCTTCTAAGCAGGAACTTTCACCATTAGCTTGTCAAAACTTATATACCTAAAATGAATGTGAGTCATTACAGCTAATTGTCCAAGATTGCCTTGTAGTCAATGGGAAAAGACAGGCACTTTCAGGGGCAGCTTTCTGAGAAAATGAGATGAATGACCTACTGGAAGGATGTCCAGCTGACTATCAAATGTGTCCAGGTAAATAGTTAAGACCTTTATTTTTCAGTTACACTGAAAAGTTCAACCAGCTCTAGCACTCTGGGTTATGAGGTCTGAAGCAGATAGACCCAAGGACAGTCATTCCCTGTGCTGGATGTCTTCAGCAAATTTTTCTGGCACACCAAGAACAATCAGGACATTAAACTAAAGGTGCTAGTGGTCCCAGTGGTGATTATTTGGTCCTGCAGAGCTGTTTACAGCCCAGCATACACTGGAGTGGTGATTATTTCCCTTGACTGCCTCTTGGTGTCTACAGCCAACAACTCACAGCACATGTGGATGCTGAGAAGGGTGGAGGGAAAGAAGCTTGGATTTATTGGTTTGTGACACCAGGAACATAGAAACTTCTCTATATTTTAATTACTGCTTCTATTTTTGTCATCCCACTGAACAAAGTGTAGATGCAGTAAACTGAGCATATTGTATTACTGTGCCAAGACTGTTATTACTGCTGCTAGGAGTTGTTTTTAGCAGCCTGACATAATTAAGCAATTAATACACAGATGTAACCAACCTTTCATATGTCCTATTCCACTTCCTATAACATTTCCTGGGCTGTGTGATCATATCAAATTTATGCTTTACAAAGGTGATTTTTAGAAAACACCTATTTTTACAAGTGAGATTTTTTTTTCTCTTTTTAGAAAAATATTACCAGGCAAAAGCAAAAGCCCATGAAATTAGATTAACTTCAAAACAATTTAAGGAAAGGCAAAATAGACCTGTAAAAGCAGTTGTTTTACATTGGAGTAGAGAGATTGATGTAGCAGTGAAAGGAAGGCTCCAACATGGTCCTACTGAGCCACAGTCCCTATCATAAAACCAGAGCAGCCTTGTCTGTATGCTCCATCATTTCAATGCCAATAAATCAGTGCCTTCTGGTGAACTATAAATAAAACATGTAAAACCAAGGTAAGATGAAATTAATAGGTTGTGAAATGCAGGGAGTTTTGAGTGCAGGTTAGTCCTGTGTTTCCTTCAGAAGTGTGTGTCCTCAGATACACCTTTTATCCACATAGCCTCAAAAAGTGCATATGGGGAAGTTCTGCCTGAGACAGAAGGGCTGAAATCCATTTATTCCCTGTGAAGGGGACGTTCAGCAGAGCTTAATAATTACTGCACTGTCTAGACCTTTTTATGTGAGCCACCGTGCAAAGTAATGGAAAGGTTCTCCAAAATTCTGCCAAAGTTCTTCCAAATTCACTTTCAAAGTATGTGAAAAAAATACATTTTGTTTTTCAGGGAGCAAATAATTCACCATGTGATCCATCAGCAGTGGTTTTTTGAGTAGCATAGCCTGTTTTTGGCTTATATTTTGGCTACTGAGTTGATGGCAAGTAAAGAGCCATAATCTTCCTGGCTAATAACAAATCCACCAACTGTAGAAATAGCTAAAAGCCTGACATGAGAAACAGCTACATAGCAGCTCTCAGTCCCGTTCCCCCCATTCCCAGTTTAAGGAGCTAGATGCTTTCAGGGAAATATTTCACTGTAGAGTTGAGAAAGAAGGAAAAAAAAAAAGAATTCAAAACAAATTATAACAAATAAATTCAACCCTAAAAATAAAAGGTGCTTGGGCTCTACCACACTGCTTCTTCCTCTTGAAGTTTCCTTTTCCTGGTGATGCCTTTTAATGCTGTCTTTGATAAACACAGTTAACATAGTCTGTCATTAAATCCATACAAGCTGTTGTGCCAGGGACGCAGCTACTTTCAAGATGTCTAATTTGACAAGGTAAAAATTAACAAGGTTTCCATCAACTCCTGGAGTTTTCTGTCTGATGGAGACACCTTATGGAGAGCATTGTTGTAGCAAAAATGGACTAAGGAAAGTTTGACATCTAAAAGATGAGAAAAATAAAAAAGTGGTAATTACTGGTGGTTTGTGGTGCAAGAAGACTGGTGCAGGAGAACAAATCAGTGATATGACTTGTCATTGCTGCCCGATGAACCCAGGCTGGACCTGGAATCCAGACCTCAGTCTTGCGTTCAACAGAGATGGGAAAACATAAATCCATATGGCCAATGAAACTTGAGAACTCCAGCCACTTTATAAATCTGCATTTCTTCCAGTGTAAGGGTTGATAGGAATTAATGTTTTGGGCCCCTCACTACAAGAAGGACATTGGGGTGGTGGAGCATGTCCAAAGAAGGGCAGCAAAGGTGGTGAAGGGTCGAAGGCATATGAGTGATGAGGAGTGGCTGAGCGAGCTGGGCTTGTTTATTCTGGAGAAATGCAGTTTGAGGGGAGACCTTGTCTCTCTCTACAGCTACCTGAAAGGAGGTTGTAGCTAGGTGGGTGTTGGTCTCTTCTCCCAAGTAAGAAGTCATAAGACAAGTGGAAATGGCCTCAAGTTATGCCAGAGGAAGTTTAGGTTGGATATTAGGAAAAATTTCTTCACCAGCGGCATTGTCAAGCACTGGAACAGGCTTGCCAGGGAAGTGGTTGAGTCACCATCCCTGGGGGTATTTAAAAGATGTGTAGATGTGGTGCTCAGAGACATGGTTTAGCTGTTGGATGTGGCAGTTTTAGGTTTATGGTTGGACTTGATCTGAAATGATCTATGATTCTGTTTCTTACATGATCTGAAATGTCTCCAAAAGAGTGTTGCATCACTGGCATTATTTTTGTGGGGACTTTGTTCATTTTATCTAAAAGATTAATAACTAGGAAGTGATCCTGAGAATACTTCACTCTGAGGTGATAATTGAGATACTGAAATGAAATCTCATCATCTAATAAAAACATACAGGGAAGCGTTCTGTCTCTACACAGATTCTTCTAACTGAAGGGAAAAAAATCATCCCCTTTGCTTATACAAGGAATTAGTGGGTTTTTTGTATTCTGACAGAAAAACCAACTGGGAATTTGGTGCTAGTAAAAAGTACTATGCTCCATACTTTAAAATTCAATGCCCTTTCCAATCCTTTACATTTTATCAAACTACATTGTTCAGTTTCCTTTATCTTAATTTACAAAAAAACTTCCTTACTTGCATTGATTAGCTTGCAGACCCACTGTTAACAAGATTTGCCTCATTACAGATGATTAGCAAAAGTCCAATTGTTGTTCAGTAAGCAATAAAATCTAATTTATCACTTCAATAAGTCTACTGTGCAGGATGCCAAACAGTGGGAATTATTTAAATCAGGAGAAAAGGAATGCATTTTCCTCATATAGATAATAACTTCAAGTTTTGATGCTTTTTATATAGAAGAGAAAAATATAAAAATCCTTTTTAATTGGAGTTCCATGGTAAAAAGTAACTCTTTTTTGTCTTTGATGATTATTGGTCTTTTAAGACTGCAGATACCGGACAAAAGCATTTGTCTTTTTTTTTAATGGACCAAACTACAGGAAGATATTCCATTCTTGTGTGAAAACAGTTCATCCAAATAATTTGAATAACAAAAGAAATATTTGCATCTAAAATTAATCTCCTGTGCACTCATGTCTAGTCTAGGAGCATCTCTTTTCTCATTTTTCCTGACATAGGTTTCTTGGAGACGCATACAGTTTATGATTTTTTAGTAATATAATGTAAAAATAAAGGAAAGGAAGACATTTTCTAAAACAGGTGCTTCAGACTATTGCCAGGGATTCAAAAATTCCAGGATTCTGCTTGCTGCTGAGAGAAAAAGAAGACTTCTACCTGAATGTAAAGGGGTCATTGTAAACAAGGCTTTGCTACTTAAGCTGGGCTGATTTCATGGGAAGATTTCAGAAACAACATATTATCATTCATCTAAGATTTTTTTGAAGTGGAGAATTTTGTTGCTTCGGGTGTACTGCTTTATTTAAAGTAGCGTGAGCTTCCCAGCATGGAATAAAGTGTTTTTCCTAGTGTTCCAATTTAGTGTTATTTTTATGCAGGACTTTTATTTCAGTAAATAACATCTCCAACCAAAAGAGCATCATCAATAAATTTAAATGTCCAACAGAAATTAATTTCTAATGAAGAAAGAAGTTCTAATGAACAAAGCAAAAGAGAGTGGTTCAATATATTACAAAATTGTACAGATATTACAAGATTGTACAGCTAATTGGTGTATTAGAAGCTAGCTAACTTGAGCTAGGCAAGCCTCTTGCTTTGCAGGTAAGAAACATAGGTGCAACAGGACAAAGTACAATTTCTAAAGCCCTTGGTTTTACTTATTTTCTGTTCTTGCATGAACAGAAAGCGGGAAGAAAGGTCAGTAAGGAAAAAAAAAAAAGAAAAAAAAATAAAGAAGCACAGATCTTCTAATCTTCTTCTCATCTTTATTTCTTTCTATCTCTTCTGGTCTGCCTAGAGGATGTCTTTCTAAACTTGAATATTGAAGATAAATAAATAAGTGCTGGATAAAAGTGAATTTCAGAACAGGTCAAGCAGCACCAGCTCAGTTTTGTTAGAAACTAGGTTTTAAGACAAGCTGTTTGAAATGCTTCTGAGCCCCAGACTGGAGAAGAGGAGCATGAAGAAATAATTGAGATGAAGGGAACCCCCATTTGGTTTGAAAAATTCTATCTATACTAGAGAAACAAAATCTGAAGATAATAACAAAAACCTTTACTCCCATTGATCGCTCTCTGACTGGTCACCACAGCTACTCCGGATACTGAAAAATTTAATCTCACTTGAAAACCTCTGTTCTGAGAGCAAGATTTTCAAATAAGAATAAATCTGCTCAAGAAATCCAGCCTTCTGCATAGCTTGGGGAATGGTTTGTGATTGTTCTTTGATGTTCAGTCTCTTGGAAAGCAACTAAGATCACATTTGTCCTTCTTCCTGCCTGTGGCATTGGCTTCTAACAGAGTTGGCCTGCTTAAATTTTTGCTTTGAATTAAGAAGTTCAGTAAAGGAGTATTAAAAATGGTTCTCAATCTGACTTTCAAAGTTAGTGTTCAACTTCAAAAGGAAACCTAGCTGCCCATGAATACTGCCGAACCAAACAGGCAGATGCTGAAGGAAAAGACATTTTAGTTTCATTTTGGGAGGCCACAAGAAAGTAATAGTCAAATAAAGGTTTTATTACTGTTTTCTTCTTTTCCTCAGTCATCTCTTGACCTGCTCTCCTTGTATTACTAAAACATGACAAGATACTTTGTTGAAGAAGAGTTGCTATTTTTTGGCTCCTAAGTTCATTAACATCACTTTTAGCCTGAAATGCTCTGAATCACCTACTTCCCACCCAGAAAACTGCATCCTCTGCTTCTCAACTGTTGTCCAAACGTCCCATAAACTGGACAAATGCTTCCAATCCATGAGATGGGCGCCTCACATTTTGTAACAGCTTTTCCTTTATCAAGGTCACTCTTCACCTGCCAACAACAGGGAGCACTGCAGACCATTTGCTAGAGCTGAAAGACTCAGGTGGGAACATATCAGACTGTTCTGTGCTTCTGGGTAACTCCTGATGGATGTGACTAAGCAGATGGATGATTGGAAGAATCTGAAGACATTTTACAGTTCTATATTTAATGTGTGTCTATGTCAGTCTGAAGAAATCAATACAGTAAATATTTAATCTCAAAATACTATTAACAATACAGCAGTGAAAGATTATTCCCGACTGTGGAAGCACTTCTTGAATACCTGAACAATTAAATGTCTCAGGATACCTTAGAAAAACACAGAACTGCCAACTAGTGCAGACAGAGAAGTTTTTTTTCCAAATTACCTAAGTGTAGTCTCATCTCATCACACCAACATCCAGTAAGAACAGGACTTAAAATGGTGAAAGGCTTGATGGGTACAATGGGTACCCAGCGTTGCACCACATGAACCACTTCAAGCATGAAAGAAGGACATTACATGGAGATAGCACTCTATGAACATAACAATATCACTTCTTGACCCAAGTAGAGACACATGTGTAGTATTGTCAGCAGTCTATGCAGGTCAGTGTTGCCTTAGAGATCTGTGTTCCTGCAACCCTGTATAATGCAGGCATATCCAAAGCTATCAGTATTTTTGATGCATCCCACCTTAAGGGCTATTTAGGAATACTCAGAGTATCACTACAGAGAATTTTCAGACTGAAGCAGGTATTGCTCCTGCTTTGGCTCTATTGTGTATATTGAAGAACAGTAAGAAAATTACTCTCCTGAAAGTGAAAGTGGAAGAAAGAAGAATTGTTCTCAGAGAAATGGAAAGGATTTGAGGAAGCTGTAGGAGGAAGGAACAATCATGGCAGATAGTATTCCCATACTCTTCCACCCAAAATCATAGTCAGCATTACTAACAACAGATACATCCTTACGGAATGTGCAGGACAGGTGATCACACGGAGTCCTGTGAAACAATGGTCAAATACATTTCTACCATAACAGGCCAAGAAAAAAAGTTATGAGGGCCAGGTTTCTGGAGCATCCAAAGAGACTGTAAATATTAAACTCTGAATTGTGTAAAGGTGGAGTTGCTTACAGCTTAAATCAGTAGTATGACATCTGTTACCTGGGCCCTCCTGAGCCAAGTGGCAAGTCAGAATGAAGACAGGATATAAAGGCCTTCGATGGAAATCAGACCTTTCCCATCTTTGCTCTCCCAAACTGAGGAGGAGTAAAGAATGCAGAGATGTGGTGTCTCACAGATTGCAGCTCCAGACCTCTTTCAGGCATCATTCAGGTTTGAAAACCTATTTTCTCACATCGTTCAAGTCACTAAGAGGTGTGTAGCTTGTTACTTAGGTTCAAAGCTTTGGTCCATTCTCCATTTCAGTTACACTTCCCTGAGTCATGTAACCCCTTTCCTAGCTTCCGACTCTCCAGAACCACCAATATACTGAGCGCTTTTCTGCTGTGTAGGAAGCACACATGCATCAATGGTAAGTGGGATCAAGCTAAGGTTTAACTCAGCTGCAGCAGCTGTTTAACATATGCCTTACAACAAGGCGTAACAGTGTACCATCCTCTCCAAAAACACTGTAATGCTGGACTTTAATTCATCAACTACACTTTTAAAAATATTTATACTGTTTTGCATCAAATGATAAAAAATTCCAAACCAAAAAACCCTCTATTTATTTTCTGCTGGAAAATAACAACAGGAAATCAACACAATGTATCATCACCAATTTTACTGTGATCATATTTTTATGAAAAGGTAAAGTTATTGTTAATATTTTTCTTGTCTCAGATTTTTTTTTTCTTAATCTGGACATAAGAGATGCATTCCACCCATTTTATGGTATTTCTTGTCATTAGGCAATGTAAAAAAATCCAAAATAAACATTTTGTTACTTAAACTATGCAATAATTAAATGTAAAATCTATAAATACTTAAATCTAGGAATTTCTAGATTAAAAAATTGTGGTAAAGGTAGATAGAGAAAAATGACAGTTTTTTTCCTTAACAAAACAGAGCATTAACACATGATCAAGTTTTACAATACAAAATGAATTAAATGTAATTAGCTTATTTGAACGTTTCAAATCTCTATTTTCATACTTCATCCCAGTACTTTTCCATTTGTTATTTTTACAGAAACATATTAATGGAGCTCCAATTATTTTTAATCATCATCATCTGAATAATTTACCTAGAACTTTTCAGTCTGTTTTTCCTGTTCAGACTATTTATAAAGGGTATGCAAATGCTCCGGGATTTTAAGAAATACACCATGTGCTAAGAGCTAAGCACAAATGTCTTCCAAGTGTGTGTGCAAACACCAAAAAAAAAAGTACTAATGCTTGAGGAAATCCATCCTTCAAGCAATTCATTCACAGGGATCTTCTACCTCCCAGATAATGAAATAAATGAAAATAAATAAGCTTTTCTGCTTTTTTGCTCATTTTCACTCTCACACACTTTACCCCAAGGACTGAATACCCGGTCCCTGTTTCTTACAGCACAAAAGCAGGGCACTGACTTGGCACGAGAAACTCACAAGACCATTTGCATGTGGAGGCACAAGAAGGAGGATCCATCAGAGTCAGGGCTGTCAGCAAGGCCTCTGTCCATGGCACCCAGCTTTGCAAACCTTTGGGACAGGTGGCCTGGCTTGTGGGCAAGGGATTTAGACAGCTCTACCCCCACGATAGGTGGAGAATCTGGAAAGTACACCCTGCAGTAGCTTGTGCAATAGTGTGGTGGTTTGACCCAGGCCAGAGGACAAATGGCAACCAAAGCTGCACTATCGCTCTCTCTTTTCAACTGGAAAGAGAGGCTCAGGAGTCGAGACAAGGACAGGGAGAGACCATTCCACAATAAGCATCATGAACAAAACACAACGGAGAATAAAGGAAAGAAAACTCTCTAATTTCTGACACTGCACTGCATAGCCAGTCACACCAGAGTTCGGTAATGAGAAGTGCAGCCAGATCTTAAAGCACCTCCCCCCACCCCTCCCTTCTTAGCAGACTTCACCTTAGTCATGATTTCGCTCCCTTCTTCCCCTCCTCTTTGTGGCACAGGGAGGGGCAGAGACTGGGGGAATGGGGGTTTCAGTCAGTTCCTCATTAGTTGTTTTCCTTCTTAGCTGGGGGGCGGATGTTGCTCACGCCCTTCCCCTGCTCCAGTGTGAGGTCCCACTCACTGGAGACAGTCCTGCAGGAACTTCTCCAACCTGAGTCCTTTCTGTCGGGACGTCATCTCCTCACCAATTACCTCAGTGCAGCTCCCTTCCATGGGGTGCTGACCTTCGGGCCCAGACTGTTCCAGCCTGATCCCTCACTAGTCCCCCAGCATAGGTCGACCTCTCCACAGGCTGTAGATGGAATCTCTGCTCCCTGTCATTATCCATGGGCTGCAGGGAGACAGCCTGCTTCACCATGGTCTTCACAGGCTGCAGGGGAATCTCTCTCTCTGGCACCTGAAGTGCCTCATCCCCCCTCCTTCTTCACTGACCTTGGTGCCTGCACAGTTTCTTAAGTCTCCTCAATCTCTTCTCTGTCGATAAAAAGCAGCTGCTAGAGGGGTTTTTTTCTCATAAATGTGATTCCCAGAGGCACTGCAACCACTGTTCGTGGGCTCGGCCTTGGTCAGCAGTGACTCCGGCCTTGAGCCGGCTGGTGTTTGCTCTGCTGGGCCTGCAGAGAGCTTCTGGCTGCTTCTTGCAGGGGCCACCCCTGCAGACCCCCCTTCTCCACCTGAACCCCAGCATACAAAACTGCTACATATTTATTGACTTCATAAAAAAACAATCAGCTGTGTTCCCAGTGCCACCAGGTCATAGCGGAAGACGGATCCAAGCTCTGGGCTGGATGGGCGCTCCCCTGCAGATTGCTGGGCAGAGATGTAGGAATGCCGTGGGGCTGTGTCACCCCGCGCCCATCGGCGCCTCTCTGCAGGCCGTCTTCTCCCAGCTCCAGGCTCATTTGTGGTGGGTCTTAGGTATGGGTGGTACTGCCACTGCCAAGATCTGTTGTACACTCGCTCCCTGGGCACGGGCCTCCGCTGGCTGGCGTATGAGACAACCACATATTCCTGGTAGCTGTCATCCGCCCTCACCCTGTGCAGGACACAGTCAAAAGGCTGCCTGCAGAGCGGACACGAAGCTCTCATTGCAGCCCACCGAGAGATACAGCCCAAGCAGAAGGTATGGCAGCATCCATCAACGTAGGCTGCGTTGTTCATGTCACCCAGGCAGATGGAGCACTGGCTGTTTGTTGCCACTTCCAACTGCTGTGCTGGGTGCTGCTGGCTGGTGGTGGCCATCGCAGTAGGGCTGCTCTGCTCAACAGGCCCCTCCTCTCCTGCCATCATGACCTGCCAAGAGAAATGTTCAGAGCTTTCCTGGCGCTCGGAACAGAAAAGCAAAGAAAGGGCCAGAAAGTGGTGTGAGAGGGGAGGCAAGGACGTCCTGGGTGATCTCCTTGCAGGCCAAAATGTGGCAGCAGAAGTAGTTCTGTGAGACAGCTAGCCCCAAGGGCTGCCTTCCCTGCCCCCTTGTCTTCCCCAGGGACACTGCCCACAGTCCAAGACATGCCCCCACCCACTGCTCTGCTTTTCCCAAAGAGCTGGTATGACTCAAGCTAGCACAGTGTACCTGAAGTAGGTGATCTGGGGAGATGGAGGGACTGGCTTGAAGTCTTCACAGGTCACTACAGCCACAGCACAGCTGCTGTGCAGGACCCTCAGCAACCCCACCAGCCAAGACCTTACACCAAAGCTGAGATCCACCTGGAGGTTCAGAGGCCAGAGGGAGCTAGCATGTTGTGTGTGTGTGCACTCTCTGGAGCCCTGTATCCAAATGTGCCAGGACAGAACATACAGCTTCTGAAGAGCAGTGAGTTTGGGGTCCTCACTGATGCCTCTCAGTGACATCATATAGGTAGCCAGGCATGCATTCCATCCTGGCAGTGGTCTGCCCAGAAATGCAGGCAGGGTACCCTGGTGACCTCCTCAGTGCCAACGGCGCACCCACTGGGCTCCACAAAGGGCTCTCAGGGAAAAACTCATCCCTTGTCTACCATAGGAAACATGGAGTTGGCATATCCTCCATGTTTCCTCCTCACCAGGTCAGCAGTTAGTGTGGGAATCCCTCAGCACTTCAAGCGTCCTATGATATTTCCCATGAGAAGATATTGTTAGAGTTAGAAACGGAGCTGTAAAATCTTAATGTTTACAGACAATGTGTTTTGCCATGCGGCTGTGTATTTTCCTATCTTTTGCTTGCAGTACTCTGAGGAGCAGCATTATCACCAAAAAATGAACATTGTGTTTTAAGTACAAAATGAGACACACTGACCACCAGCCTGGAAGGGAAATTTGGAGTAGAAAAGTAAAAGGAGTCTGTGGACATTGCCTCTTCTAGAACAAGGAGTCAGATCTCAAACACAGTGCTATCTGAAAAGTCACCTTGATAAACATTCACGGGGAAATCAAATTGCATCGGGACTGTGTAATTCTGCAGGCAGAACTGGTGGGAAAGTAGAGGCAGCTCTGGGAATAAAACATTCTCCAGAAGGACTGCAGACAACTGAGAAATCCCTGTAGAAAAGTACTTGCTCACTCACACTACCAAATGCTGGAGATAAAATATGCCATTTGAGACAACCCATAGAGCCTAATACCTTCACTTCTAACTTGGTGCAAACACTGCCTGCATGAGAGAGAGGAGTAAAGTTTGAAACTTGCAATACAGTGAGCAAAGGAAACATCCAAAACCTGCTGGAAATGACAAATAATGGCCACAGTGACCATTTTTTTTACATACCAAGTCAGGTACCTTTTACCAAAGGTGTCCCTCTATCACGGAAAGCAAGGGGCAGAGCAAGGCCGTGAAGGGCATGAGAGCATCAAACACACTTGATTTTCTACTAGAGGAGATTGAAGCTTGTTTCTTTGAATAAGATTACCAAGCCAGGTCATTCTTGACACAAATACGCTTATCTTAACATCCAGCAAACTCCTTGAACCAAGGTAGCACATGGCAGGAGAACAGAAGAAATGCAGAAGTAAAAATGCTTAATATTATACCCCTTGTGAGTTGAAAACCACATTAAATAATAATGATAAAAAAACCCCAAAGGATAACACGACCTGTCAAGGATGCCCTGATCAAGACACAGTGAAATATAAAGTCCTTCTATTATAAACAAGCCTGGAGCCTACTCGAACAGTTGCCACATTTGGAAACTTCAATCTGCCTTGTCTTCACCATTGATTTACAAGGAGTTATTATTGACAACCTGAGTGAAGAACACTTTTTTCTTTCTTCCTAGCATAGTGTCTTCTGTTGCGTTGATTATGATCTTGAGAGCAAGTACCAGCACAGATAGGGAACGAATGCCAAAATAAACACAAATTTCAAACTGAAGATTTAAAAAAGCCACAGCAATTTAGTCTCAGAAAAATTGTTAAGTGAGGATAAAAACATAACTCTCCAAGGCAGATATTCTGGATTTGTCTGCCCACAAACACAATGAATTTAATTTGAATCTATTGTTTTCAGAGCCTCTGAGGAATAGAAAACTAACTTAACACTTGACAAAGCTTCATTATAACTATGCTGTTTTGACATGAAAATGGCTGTACATTTTTCATCATGCTGGATTTACATTTTGGAACAACATGCCAGGATTAATACTGATTCAAGGATAAATGCATTGTGTGTGCTGTAGCATTTTGTAAAAAAGGAAGAAAAAAGGACTTTACATCTCTTTGGTAGAGATGGCCATCATTTTTCAATGCTCACCCTTCATTACAAGTGTTCTGCTATTGTTCTAACATATGTTTTATTTATAAATAACCCATTGGAGTTTCACAAGTACAACCACATTACATCTCATTAGAATCAAACCACTGACAATACTGCATGCCAGTCCCTGGAAGGGGAACAGGCAGACTAAAGGAATTGACAGTACAGATATTTATGTACATCCCTCTTTTCGTCCCCCTTTCTTGGGAGAGTTCAAGGCACTGTGCTCATTAAACATCCACTTTACAGTAAGCAATATATTTTATTAATGTTACAAATACTTCACGTTATTCATAAATAAGAAATACATCCATTTTTTATTAATTCCCCATGATAAGGTGTTGTTCAGGCTCCTGCTCAGACTTCAAAATCTCTCCTTTCACAAGGTCTGTTTGACAAAGACAGAAAGTTGTCCTTCAAGCTAATAAATCACACAACCATAAGCACAGGGAAGGAGCACGTGTTCTCTGATAGATACTCCTAATCAGCACAACACTTCAAATAAGTTACTTTATGCAGCACAAAATGACCTTGGATTATTACTTTGACTCATATTTTATGTTGTCAGCCTGTGGAATTTTAATTAGAATTGAGAGTTCAGGAAATCGCTATATTTGATCCATAGGCTTCTTACAACTCTTAAAATTACTGTAATTTAAGTAGTATCAGAACAGGAAGAGGGCTTTTGAGGTATCATTTTAGGAAAATAGGTCCAGGTTATTTCTAATAGAAAAGGGGATACCTGTAATTCATTTTCCTCTCAAAGTATTCACATCTGGTGAAGTTTTTCTGATTCTGAAAACATTTATAGAGCTGTCACAGCAAAAAATGGCTACGGAATTAACAGGGCATATATTCTTGCCACAGGGCTGAATGTGTTACTCCCAATCCTGTCAGTTTTGAAAGCCAAACTTGCACATGGTTTACATGCCATTTTGTAGGGGATGGGAAAGCAAAGGAAGGAGTTCATTTCCTTGGTGTGATTGTTTTCAGGTTGGCAATAAAGAATTCCAGTAAACTCCTGTCCCCTCAGCTAGAAGTTGGCTTGAGTTTTGCACATCGATTCTTTTATGTCTTCAAGTACAGATCACAGGAATTCAAGAATTCAGAGCAGTTATGCTGCTAGTGCAGTATCCTGCGCTTGACAAAGACCGTGGTCAGTGGTGGCAAGAAACCTTGCAGGCAACCGGTGGTGGAAAACATGCACCAGGAACCCCAAACTCTGAAAAGTTAAAGATTGAGCCATGCCTCTGTTAGCATCCCATGCTTACTCCCACATTATCTCTTCCATGCATAAACCCCACAATGAGCAAGCCTCCCCTTCTCATAATTTCCTTTAAAAAGCCCCTGCATGATTTTGTTGTTAGTGTCCGTTACTGTAATTCCAAATAACCCAGCAATCGTGAAAAAAGATGAGGATGGGTTTTTTTAAAACCACCTTGTGCTTCCCTGGCTTTTAGCTTCAGCAATATCATATGATAATGAGTTCTACAAAAATGAGTCGCAAATTGTGTGAGAAAGTAGGTCTGCTTTTTGATTTTTCATCAGTTTTTTTAATAGCATGATACTAGGACTGGCTTCAACCATCTATACCAAAGCCATAGTTCTAAGTATACAAAATGTAAGGTTTGGTTTCCTCTCCTTGTATTGTTAGATATAATCTGTTTTTCCTCAGAAAGGAATAAACCCCAAACTTCCTGCAACAAGAAATTAAAAAAAGCCTTTCCGGCAGCTTCTAGGAATTTCTAATTCCAGACCAAAGTTGGTCCTTTTCTGGGAATATGAAGTGATTATCAAAATATTAATAAAAGGGGAACAGCAAAAGTTGATTGTCTGTGGCCTCTGACAGAAAGTCATTCTCTATTTGTGCTTAGCTCTTGCCAGACTCATCACTTTCGTTTATTACCAAAGACAGGCAAATGAAGAGGAAAACATTTCTTCTTTGTTAAAGGTACAGAACGACAGTAAAAATCAGGTAAGTATTTCTGTGCTGTTTCTCTTCAAGATGTTCTCTAAAAGCATCTTTTTGGATCTTTTTTTTTGTCTGTGTGTTCTGTCGTATGGTGTTAAGACAGAAAAAGGGGTGTGCCAAGGCATAATTTCACCAATTTTGGATTTCCAAGCTGTTGTTTGATTTCCCAAGAAAAATAAACTTTGCTTTTATCTTATAACAGCTTTCCTACAGGCATTAAAACAATATTGGAAATTAATTTTCTTTTCCATTGCCTCAGGAGCTAGATAAGTATTTCTGAAGTTGTTTCAATTCTGCCTACATCCAAAAAGTGTGTAAGGCTGAGAAGATATGGGCAGGCAAGATATTACAGTCCACTGACCATTATATTGAAAGGCTTTAAGGAATGGTGGGAAAATAGAAAGCAGTCATTTTGACATTAATTGACATCAATTGGAGAACATTTAGATCAAAAGGCAATACTTGAAAAGCAATCTTAAGAACAGCCAGTGTGGTTTCTTCTTCTGCAAAACAAACTCAATCTAATTTGTCCCAATTAATCAAAGCTACACTAGAGGTGGGCAAATATTCTGGATCTGTGAACTTCTGAGACTACTTTCTAGGTTCATAAAACTCAGTTAAGCCCCATGAATGGATTTGTTAAAATGTAAGTAAGGCTGAAATAATTTTACTCAAAGACTAAGGCCAAATGGCAACATGAATATAGAGGCTGCAATCTTCAGCAACTGAACACTTGCAGAGTTTGGTTATGTTTCATACACAAATATGAACTTGAGACGCCACCGTCCATTCAGATTTCCTGACATTCCCTTTGTACAAAGCAGCAGATGAAGAGCCCTTGGTTTCCACACAGTCCAAACTACTCTCACCCCTTCAACAAATGTTTCAAGATCAGGACATGTATTTCACACAATCATAGAATCATTTTTGGTAAGAAAAGACCCTCAAGATCATCGAGTCTGTCCATGAACCTAGATGGCAATGTCCCTATAAACTATATCCTTAAGCATCACATTTGCATAGCTTTTAAATACCTCTAGCAATGGTGACTCAACTACTTCCCTGGGCAGCCTGTTTCAGTGCTTGACCATCATTTTGGTGAAGCAATCTTTCCTAATATCCAGTCTAAACCTCCCCTGGTGCAATTTCAATTACCTAACTGGGATACACAGAGAAAATGGAACAAAACTATTAGCAGATGTGCTTAGGAAACCGTGAGACAACAGACACAAGTGGGAACATGGGAAATTAGAGTGGGTGGTGTGTGTTTGTTTGTTTTACCACGCAAGTGGTCAAATATTACCTCAGATTGCCCAGAGACATTGTTGAATTTCCATTCTTGAAGAGATTTGAAGCTTGACCAGGTAAGACCCTGAGCAATGTGATCTAGCTGGCCCTGCTTTGAGGGGGATTGAATCACAGGTCCCCCAGTTGTCCTTTTTTGAATTAGACTGCTCAGTGAGTCAGTGATTTTACAGGTCTTGTTGAACTGGGAACTGAGACTGGGTAGAGAAATAGGTCTGGTAACATTTTTTCAACCTGTAGGCCACACTAAGAGATGATGTATGTATCTCATAAAAGTTTGGTCCTTTAACTTCCTTTTCTCTTTCACTTTGTCCTAAAGACCTAAAGGAGGACTATTAATGATAATCATTTTATAGCCTTAACATAACTTCTAAACCACATCTCCTTTCAAAATGTATTGCCATTTTTATATTTCATTTCTAAATTCCCTTATAGTTCCTTTTTCTCATATTCTGGAAATAATTCAGAATTAGAAATGCCTGGCAGTGCTATCATTATAATCATTTACAATCATCTTACTCCCTCCCACTCGCCCCCCAGTAATATAGCAGGAAAAATGAGAGCACTATTGCAAGTAGTATTATCACAAAAAATTCACCTAGAGCCAAATCCATTAAGGAGTCAAATGTCCATGTCCTAACTAAGAGTCTATGTGTAACAAAGTCCAAAACAGGTTTTCTCAGACTCTGGTCACTCAGCTTCTAGGTCATGCTGCAGGACCAACAGATCAGGAATAAAGTTTCCTGCAGATCTGCTCTGGCCCTGGACAGCTATTGTCTGAGGGTGCTGGAGACCCAACTCTACCAGAAGCCTCAACAAGGCAGTGACCCCCCTTTCCTCACTGCATCAGGTACTACAGATAGTCTCATGGACTTCCAACCAACCAACCCCACACCAGATGAAGAAAGAGTGTTCACCTTTTCCAAAACAGCCTGTGATTAGAACAGTCACCTGAGAAGCTAAAGATCTACCTGATTTCTCTCCTGAGGCAATGTCTTATCACCAGGATCCGTGTAAACCAGGGGAAAGATGTCTTTGGCAATCATATTGGAGCTGTTCGGCTTTATATGATGTAGTTAAATGTTACTGAGCCACATGGCAAATAAGAAACTGAATACACCTCTCTTGTAAAGTATTCGAGCTGCTCCTATGGACAGGGCAATATACATATTCTACTCTCCCTTCAATCAGAACGCAAGTCCTGGTTTTCCATTGCCACTGCTTCAGGCTTGAGGACGTATTTTGGCTGGATATCACCTTAGGGTGTTCTTTCATAACAATTTCAATCCCTAACTTGATTCATCCCAATTCTAGGAGGACCTGACACTTTATTGATAAAATCAAACTTGCAAGGAATTTGAGTATGCAGCAGTTGTGAACTGTTTTGATACTTCACAGCATTTTGGTAAGTATCTTTCTGCAAATGACAGCTGCGATTCATGGTAAATCTAATTCATATTTGCAACAAGCCAAATGAAAGATACGTGATCTACCTAAAGCAGTGAAAATCAACTTCAGCAATAACCTTGAAAACAGGAAACAATATATTATAGTATTATAGGAAGGATGTTTTTATTGTTGTAAATTTTTGTAAGTGTATAATTGGCTTATTTTCCAAGTACATTTTCCCATTTTCTCTAAATAAGACATAAGGCTTGATTTGTACTGCCTAATTTAGGTGTCTAAATTGACAACAATATTTCATGTTTGAGTTCAGGAGGATTATTTGTGACTTAGAACTAATTTCCAGACTGGCTGACCCTCACTCCTATGACAGAGGGAATGGATGGAAATAATTGCCATGCAATGGTATTAGCCCGACTGCCTATTTAAAGTCCCTAATTCATCTGTTGAAACTGCTGCTCTTAGGTCACCATAAATCAGTAGAAGAAACTTTTTTCTTCTTTTTTAACTTAGGGCTGCAAGGATGATGAAGGTACTGGAGCATCTCTTGTATGAAGAACAGTTGAGAGAGCTGGGGCTGTTTAGCCTGGAGAAGACTGAGATATAATGAGGCCAGACTCATCTCAGTGGTGCCCAGTGACAGACAGGACAAGGGGCAACAGGCACAAACTGGAACATAGGAAGTTCTGCCTGAACATGAGAAAAAACTTCTTAACTCTGAGGGTGACACAGCCCTAGAATAGGCTGCCCAGAGATGTTGTGGAGTCTTCTTCTCTGGAGATAACTCAAGGCCTGCAACCTTCAGGCCTCACTGTAAGTGATCCTGTTCTGGCAGAGTCAGACTAGGTGATCTCTAGAGGTTCCTTCCAACCCCTACCCTTCTGTGATTCTCTGATTATCTTATTCTCTGATTCTATCTAGTCTACCTTTGCATCTAACTTTGTGAAATATATCTTATCAGCATAAATTAATAGGCTTACACAAGATTTTGAAAATTAAAGCAACAGTTTATTTGATCATCCTGGAAAGCCTAGATGTGTGCACTGGTTTTGGCAGAGACAGAGTTCATTTTCTTCATAGCTTATGTAGTAACATGTTTTGCATTTTTGGATGAAAAGAGTGTTGGTAACACAGGGATGTTTTACTTATCACTGAACAGATTTTGCACCTCACACTGCCCTGCCAGTGAGTAGGCTGGAGGTGCACAAGAAGCCAGGAGGGGACACAGCTGGGACAGCTGACCCCAAGTGACCAAAGGGATATTCCATACTGCCTGACTTCATGCTCAACATATAAAGCTGAGGGGAAAAGAAGAAGGAAGAGTGGGACAGCATTTGCAGTGATGGTGTTTGTCTTCTCAATTATCATTACTCTTGATGGAGTCCTGCTTTCCTGGAGATGGATACATACCTGCCTGGCCATGGGAAGTGGGGAATGAATTCTTTGTTTTGCTTGCACATGAAGCTTTTCTGCTATCTCACCCTTCTGATTCTGTCCCCCATGCCACTGAGTGGTGAGGTGAGTGAGTAGCTGTGTGGTGATTTACCACCTACCAGGGTTAAACCATGTCAGGATGATATTTGTGGAAGTTACATGAGGGTCAATTTTTTTATGTAAGAGTTTCTTCACAGACTTTTGGTGTGAAGATGGCCACTACCCACAAAATGTAATAAACTTAACATCTTCTGGCAATTTGAGTTTCTTATGGATAAGGAAATTTTTCTTCCTTTGAATTATTTCTCCCATGTTCTGTGCCTTAGTCAACTCAAGTGTTTCTCTGGAGGAGTTTTCAAATGCTTTTACAGATCAGCAAGACACCACAGGTTGGACACCCATTTTAAGAGTACAACTTTCCTCCTTCACCAACCATGAAAAGAGGATAATTACATTCCTAAATCAGGAGACAGCATTCAGTGGGAGAAGCTGAGGAAGTAATTTTTAGACTAAGTCTTTTCCTCTTCTCTCTGTACTGTACCTCATACCTTTGGATGTCCAAGTATAAATGCTTCTAACAGCTGTTTTCATAGGACTGAAAATTAAATAGCCTTGCACATAAGAACCACAAATTTGTATAAGTGAAATTTTCTCATGCATTTTCTCATGGAACTGAATCACCCTAGAAACTGAGTAGGGCTGTGCCAACGGTCATTTTAAAATTCTATTATATGACATAAGCCAATAAACTCACAGTGTGCCATTCCTCATACTTCCGAGGCAAAGTAATTGTCTCGGGCTGCACTAGGTGCTATAGGGAAAGGCACTCCATGCACACTTTAATTGAGGGAAAAATTCCAACCATTTTTGTCAGTCTCAAGAGAAATAAACAGTAAAGCCATGGACAGCAGGTCGAGGGAGGTGATTCTGCCCCTATGCTCTGGTGAGACCCCACCTGGAGTACTGTGTCCAGTTCTGGGGTCCCCAGTACAGGAAAGACATGGAGCTGTTGGAGCATGTCCAGAGGAGGCCATGAAGATGATCGGGGGCTGGAGCACCTCTCCTGTGAAGACAGGCTGAAAGAGTTGGGATTGTTCAGTCTGGAGAAAAAGAAAGCTCCAGGGAGATGTAATTATAGCCTACCAGTTATAGGTCCTACAGGAAAGTGGGAGAGGGACTGTTCACCAGGGAGTGCAGAGATAGGACAAGGGGCCATGGCTTAAAGCTGAAAGAGGGTAGGCTTAGATTAGATGTTAGGAAGAAATTCTTTACTATGTGGGTGGTGAGGCCCTGGCACAGATTGCCCAGAGAGGTTGTGGAAGCCCCATCCATAGAAATGTTTAAGACCAGGTTGGATAAGACTTTGGGAAACCTTGTCTAGTGAAGAGTGTCCCTGTCCATGGCAGGGGGTTGGAACTAGATGGGCTTTGAGGTTCCTTCCAACCCAAACCATTCTATGATCTCAACATGAAGTCTTCAAGTGATTAAGAGCACAAGACTCCCTGGACAGTTTGTTTTTATGCTTAATTTCCATTGTAATTAAAAATGTGCAGCTTAATTAGATATTTAAGCCTTCATTTGGAGTTGGAACTGGTTCTCATTTAACATTTCTTTCCTAGACAGAAAAGTGTTTTTATACAAGACATTTTCCCCATTCCTTTACTTATCAACTACAGTGAAGCCACTCCTCCATTTTCATTTTGATGCATGGAATCACACCTCCGTTTTCTTTATGATGCACAGAATGGGCTGAGCTCTTTTCCTCTCTCATTCAAGACATCTTCTATCCCTTTGAATCGTTTTATGGATACCGTCAATATCCCTTCCAACCAGAAGGGTCATGGATCCGTTACCTGCCTTCCCTGTTTCCTTTGGCTGGATGGCATGAGCACGTAGTGGCTCTTCAATTACTTCTAGCCCCTTGCAGTTTCACATTTGGTATGAAACCTGGCTGACAACATGCATTTCTTTTAATTCCCCCTTATTTTTTCTTGAAGCCAGGTTTGAGAGTTGAACTCCAAAGGATCCTATTTTTCTTAACACACAGAGGCAAAAGCAGTGGTTGCCAAGCAACCAGAGCCATAGGAACTTTTTTTTTCATCCTGAAAATTTCTTCCTCCCACTCAGATTTCTTTCCAATCTGGAAGCTTATAGGTACAAAGTATTTGCATGGAAAAGCAGCCACCTAATGTACTTTGAATCAAAGCAACGATCAAAGGCTTAAAGGCTGTATCATTAGAGAGTTCAGAAGTGTCTGGAATTCAGTGCTGTCAGATTTGGCTTGGTGGCAGCCAGAATATTCTGAATTTTTAATACTGTTTTTCCCATCTCAACATCAGACAAAAAATGAGACTGAATTATTGGGACCTTGTTGGTAATATCCAGTACTGAACTTTGAACATTCTGACTTTTATTTCTATCTGGAAGGAAACCACAATGCTAAAGTAGTTACATCACTATAGGACTTTCATGAATACCCAAAAATGGAAAAACGCTGTTAAGCCCATTGCACAGATGGACAACCAAGGGATAATAACATGCCTGAACACTATGATTTTCAGTGCTGCCAAATTTACCGGATCACAGGAATTTCACTGTTTGAACTTTACATCACTTGTTACACATAAACTGTGTGTGTGAATGGAAACATTTTTGTACTCCTGGACCTAAGTTCATCACCAACTGCATCTTGAATCCAGGTCAGAAAGAAACTTAGTTCCTTTTTGAAACTGTCTCCTGGATTTGCTATTTTCAGTGACATTTCTGTGAGAATCTGTAGGTGCTTTACCTGCATCTATGTTTAGGATACCTAGGATACACTTGAGATGGTGAATTAAATAATGCAAAGGAATTTTTCCAGCTACTGACATTCAATTATTCGTATTATTAAGCACTTATGTTTGTTCCCATGACACCTAGCATTTTCCCAGAGAGACTCAGACTCAGGCCAGGGCCTATTCCCCGGTGTCAGCTTGAGTGGCTGTTTTGCATAACATGAGGGTTTAACAAGACAGATACAGACCATTTCAATGGATGACCAGTTTGCCTTAAAGCCAGGAAACATTCCCAAGAAAATTTAATTTACTGGTATACTGTACTCCACGTTTTAGTCATATCATTGTGCACAACAGTAATATATATTATTACTATTATATATTAGCATGTGTGTTTGTTTACTCCTAAACTCCCTTCTGGAGTGAATGTTCTCTACTGATTCCAATGTACAGTCCAGAGAACTTTTCTCAAGTGATTTCTCATTGAAGAAATGTATTCCAGGCAAAATGGATGAGATCATGCCAGATTTGACTCCTACATTCCCATGGAGTCCTCAGTCCCAAGTCCCAGAAGGCTTTGCTGCCTCCAGCATCTCCACATTCCCTGACAATGTGCGACCTCAGCCCATGCAACAGTTTTGCCTGGTGGGTTAGAAAAATACTTTACTGCAGCAAATTAACTACTTGCAATTCAAGCAAAGAAGCAAGCAATCAAATCAGCAAATAGAAAGCTTTTAAGACTTGAACACTCCAAAGAGAATCCAGACAGTCCCTACACAGTGCAGTCGCAGCCAATCTACTCTACAGAGCCATGACTTGAAAACTGTAGACATAAGCCAAGAAGTACCATGATGCTGGCAGCAAGGGTACTTGCTTTTGAAAGACAGCTTTATTAGGAAACTGAAGAAAGTGAAAGTGGGAAGATTGTTTTTTCTTCTTGTGATCCTCAGTGCTAAATGTTTTGTTGAATACCACCCTAAATGTCACTGAGATATGGCAGAATGGAGACTTAAACTCATGTGCTCTGAGTCCCAATGTAATGAAATAGGGACTGCTTGCCATCCCTTGCTATCAGCTAACCATTCTGGAATGCACCGCAGGACACTCTATGCACTGCCCCTTGCTAATCCCATCCAAACCCTAACTGTGACTCTCAACACTCTTCTGCCAAGGTCAGCCTAGGAGACCTCAAGATCAAAGTCAAACATACCTTCAGAATAACCCAGTCACACCTGACTCTGTAGCCTGTCCTTTTCTCTCCAGGGGCAATCAGTTTTTGTAGGACATGATTCCCATTCTGCACCTCTAGATAAATTTCATTAGTTTCCAGGAAACAGACTCTGTCCTAAGGATCATATTCCCTCACATCACTTTGCAAGCACAGGTGGAAGTGCAGTTAGAGTTTTGATGCTGGTTTGAGAGAAAGTAGCTCTCCTTATTTTAAACAAGACGAGTACACTGTCACATTGTGAAAACCATTTTGCAGTAACAAGTTTTTTGGGAGAAGGTTCATCTTTTTTGAACCCTAGGTGAGTTAGCTGGAAAAAGTAGGCAGTCTTCATCCAGTATGATAAGAAGCAAGAAAATGCAAGATGACAGAGCACATTTGCTGCTAGCCCAGCCTCATTAGGTTAATCAGTTACACAAAAGAGGATGGTTAGTAGCTCTGGGGTATTGTCAGGGGAAGAGAACAGGAACAGGGTAAAAAACCCTCATCATTAGTGACTATAAACCAGAAAAAAGACTGTAATGAACTCCAGAAATGGTGTTTCTGCTGAGACCATGATTCATATAACCCAGTGGTTATGAATTCCTTTTTTAGTATTGTCTTTAGAAGTTACATTTTCAGTTTCTGTTCCATTAGGAAGTGAAGTGCTTATTTTGTGGTAAATGCTTTTCCATTGATAACCACATGTTTCTATCCTTTTACCAGTTCTTTGTGTGAGGTCTTTCTGACGTATAGTAGTTGTTAAGTGTTGCCCACACAATTTCCAGGAGGACATTTTGTGCACTGTGTGACATATAACAAATTCTGGGGTAGAAGTGTATGAACCATGGGCTTTGCTGGTTGTATTGTAGGAGTACAAACTGTGATGGCTGTGAAGGTGCCTTGGAACAGATAACATTTGTTTTGATGAGTGATGGATTATGCAGAGCTGCTGCTGCTGGTGAGACTGGCAGATTGGAATACTACAAGAAAGTTGGTGCTAAGACATGTAGGAAAAGTATATTTCTTCACAGTAGACTCTGGTTCCTTTAATTTTTTGAGGGCATGTGGATTCTGATATGAAAAATTAAAGGCAAAGAAAAATATTCAGTGATGACAGCACAGGTTTTACTCCCACTTTCACAAACTAAAGGGTCAGTTAAATTTTCAGTGAACAGATGTACTTCTTATTTGTTCACCCATAAAAGCAAGGTGTGGTCGTACAGTTATGGATCATACACAAATGTGCATGGGCAGATGCCTGTCTGTTTGCTTCCCAGTAGGTGGATCTGAGTCAGGAGTCTGGAATTCCCAAATGCTAACTTCACTCCAGTGTGAAAAAGACTGAGATATTAACATCTTCTATTTCTATTTTTCTTTGAAGAGTGAAGAGTACAATATTGTTATGGAATCCAGTCCTCCACAGACAGAAAAAAAAAAAAAAAGGTAAAGGATACCAAAGTTAATTCATTAGAAAAGTAGATATAAAATATAGTGTTTAGCTTTTGTTGTCAATGCATAGAAATATAATATGAGACTGATAACAATAAAGAACTTTTATGAAGTCATATACTTCCAAAAGCAGCTTCACACTTTAAAATTATTCAGAGAATGGAAGTGCATTTTCTGAAGGGGGGATTCACTGTTTGGTCTATTTTACACTGCCAATCTGTGTGCAGTTTGCTGTTTCCATCAACATATTTCTGAAAACACCTCAGTTTGGTAATTTACAGTTAAAAAAGACAGTTCAGGGTATTTATTATCATTATCCTATTTAAAGCATCTAATAAAACTACAGTTATTTTAGGGAAATAAAACAAGTATAATAATTATCTATCTGTACAGATCAGGGATCTAGTTGCAGTTGTCCATTGATGATGGAGGATTTCTAGAAGGGGATGCAATGAAAGGAGAAAAAGCTTCATTAGCTAAAGAAAACATACATCCGTGGTTCCTTCTCTAGGTACCTTAATGTGACACTGCCTGTCATAAATCTCTTCTGGTCACAAAGTTCTGTCTTGAACCTGATTTTCTCTGTCATCAGGGAATGCATTCACAAATTGCTGCTTTCTGGATGTAGTAAAACTTCTGGATTGCACAGATAAAATGCACATAATTCAAACCTTTTAGAAAAAGGTACAAGGAAAGAAAATAAAAATGAAGCTTACAGCTGCGTTTTGTTTATACCTCCACATATGACTATATATTTATTATTTACACACTCAGTTTATTCTTAATAAAAATACACAGCTGGGGATATGATAACTGGTATGGCCTCTGTCCTTGTCTTAGTCTTCTTAGGTGGGATTCATACAACTTAGTGTATTCTGACAGATGTTAGAGCTCCGTTCAGATTTAGATCCTTCAGATTCTCCTGTTCAGGAAGGATTTCTTCATGAATAAATAAATAATTGTCAAAGTAGCTTTAATCCTTTCACCACCAAGCTAATGGCTGTTCATATTTTGACAATGCACTATGCTTTCAATATGACCGGTGCTGGTATTGTGATCAAATGTGGTTGCTTATAAGTGATGATGTCCTTGTTTGTGTTCTCAAATTAGACTCCCTTTATAGACAGTGGGGAGAAATTGGTATTGCAGAGTATGAGTCATTTCACAAAAAATGTACCTGGGCAAAAAATTAATTAGAGAAATAACACCCAAAGGCACCTTTACTTAACTTTGACTATATATTGACTTATGGTTGCAAGGCCAGAAGGAGACATCTAGCTCAGCTGTAGAAATTCAGGAGCTGAATTAAGGCCATAAGGTAAGAACCTGTTGAAAAAAAACCCTTAGATGTATGTATGCATGCATGTAGGAGTCCACATGCTGAGACAGGTGTCTAGGCTTCCACCACAGGAATTGAAGACCTACAGCTCAACTCAGTTCTTTGCACACATTTTTGTTCAGGATGCTGAAACCTACCTGGCATTTTCTGATCCATAAGGGCACAGGTGTTCAGCAAGTCCGTTGACTTAATATGCATGCAGATCTCTTATAATTCACAATATCTCAAAAACAGTAGTTGCTTATATTTAGGCAACTGAATTTACATCTGGTGAATTTACCTCTGGCTTAAATTTATTCTTTGACTCTAAGGAAACCCTAACCACATAGCATACATGCAGACACCTACATTTAGGTTACCTAATTAGGCTGCCTGTTGTGGTTTAACCCCAGCCAGCAGCTAAGGTCCACCCAGTCTCTCACCCACTTCCCTCCAGCAAGAGTGGGGAGAGAATCAGAAGACTGAAAGTGAGAAAACCCGTGGGTTGAGATAAAGACAGTTTAATAGGTAAAGCAAAAGCCACACACACAAGCAAAGCAAACCAAGGAATTCATTCCCCACTTCCCATGGGCAGGCAGGTTTTCAGCCATCTCCAGGAAAGCAGGGGTCTGTAACATGTGAAGGTGACTTGGAAAGAAAAATGTTATCTACTAAATGTTCCCTCCCTTCCTTCCTCTTCCCCCAGTTCCTTATATGCTGAACATGATGTCATATGGTATGATATCACTTTGGTTAGCTAGGGTCAGCAGTCCTAGTCGTGTCCCCTTCCAACTCCCGGTGCACCCCAGCCTACTCACTGGTGGGGTGGGGTGAGGAGCAGAAAAGGCCTTGGCTCTGTGTGAGCACTGCTCCTCTATATTACTAACCTCTATATTACTAACCACCTCTATATTACTAACACTGTTTTCTGCACAAATAACCGTAGTCCTATACTAGCTGCTATGTAAAAAAATTCACCCTATCCCCACCAAAAAAAGCACAGAGCACAATTTCAGTCTTACTGATGGACTCCAGCAATGTCTAAAACCTTCCTTCTTCAGGTCTTGATAATGAATAGATTCTGTGAATAATATTGCCA